>OZ012541.1:22029859-23279859 GCA_963935595.1 Schoenobius gigantellus
TACGTTAATTTATTAGTCTTGGCTGTCAATCCTCACCTACGAAAAATGTTTTTGTTACGATTATTATTTATTTTTACGTGAACTATAGTCCAGTGGAAATTGTTATAATAATTATGCTTTCGATAATACATGGGCTCTTACATATAAGTCATAACAATTTAATATGATAGAATATTGCAAATCGTATAGTATTGAAAAGGTATACATTTTGGCAGTTTGTGTTCAGCATAAGGAATTTCTTTGACAGGTGAAAATGTCTTTGTCGACATTGGAGGAGCTGGTGAGATATATCTAAGTCAAGAATTCACACGAGGATCAATCCAGCTTGCATATTTCTCTTGGAACATAAACACTTACAAACACATGCTCACACCATATACATAAGTTATAACAATTTAATTTTCACCTCTCCAGCACGAAAAGGGTGCTTTTGGTGCGTCAAAACTCGCAGCAAAATCGCTTTATGCTGCGAGCGAGAGGCAAAGTGATTTGAATTTCGAACACCACCTTTTGGAATTTACTCGGCGCTGAAAAAGTAAACTAGGCGAGGTTCGTTCAGAAACTCAATTTGGCCAAGCGATTCAACTCATTAATATTTGTTATTAATAATTATTTATTGAAATTTAAGTTAATAAATTATACTATTACCTTTTTAAAGACGTAATATTTAAAATAAATACCAGTGAACATTATATCGCTTAAAAATCATGTTTGGTTTTTATAAAAATGTCAAGCAGTGCAATTTACGAACGCAACTTCTAAAAAAAAATTAGAAAACGAAATGGTGGAATTGGCGGCAAATCCATTTCATTCAGTATAAGGTCGTTTGAACTAATTTAGTGGATTATACGAATAATGAGTGCGAATGAAATAATTTAATGGATTAAACGAATAATGAGTTTGAACTAATTTAGTGTATTATACGAATTATTGAAAGTCCTCCAGTTTCACTAGGCCCTTCTGCAAACCCTCCGCAATGCACAAACGTAGAGACGGAAAATACATAATACGCAAATAAATAATGCGACAATCACAGTTCCGAACAAAACTTATTTTTAACTTGCATAATTGCAGTAATTTTACTTTTAATTTTTAATAATTATTGTTATTTTTTGTGAGGGTTTTTAGTTATAAGTAAAAAAATGTAAATATTGTCTTAGTGGTTTTCTTACCTATACTTTTCTCCCTGGTAGAGGTGAAAAGTTGTATGTTCAACACGAGAGCAAATTTTTTTATGTCGCGTGCCCTTAAATCACTCACTGTGCTCAGTAGTCTATATTTGAATCACTCGCTAGGCTCGTGATTCAATTCTAGACTACTTCGCTAGTTCGTGATTTAAAGTCAGCACTCGCAACAAAAAATAACTTTGCTCACTTGTTGTACAAATAACTATTAATGTGATAGAATATTGCAAATCGTATAGTATTGAAAAGGTATACATTTTGGCAGTGTGTGTTCAGCATAGGAAATTCTCTAGGAACATAAACACACACACACATGCTCTCCCACACAAACGCTCTCTCTCACACACACACACAGAGACATGCTCTCACACACACACACACACAGCGCGTTCGCTTGTGCACACGCACGCACACATGCATACACCCACACACACTCACACACACACACATACACACACACACACACACACACACACACATGGTGATTAATTGATTCAAAAGCAATCTTGACAGATATTGAGTTACACAATAAGTAGGTGGGATGTACCTATCTACCCGCCAGCCGGCGGCCGATGGTGTCTGCCGGACATGGACACATCTAACGGGGATAAGTGCATGAAGTCCCTGTTAAATCTATTGAATTTGCTGGCCTGTTATGGAAGAAATACCGCGCATTGCCTTAATAAAATACAATACGTGGATCTAACAAAGCACGGCACTTGTTTATACAAAGTATTATGTAATGATGTTCCGAATATGCCTTGCTGGACAATGATGTTACGTTTTTAATTGAAATATAAAAAAAAAATAAAAAAAGAATTATCTGTTTATAATTTTATCTCACATTTTCATAATGTCAACATTACGCTCATTAGATGTGTGTTCCTGTATTTTATATTAGGATGACTTCAGCCGGGGTGCGATGTCAGACAACCTCCTTGTGGTGCACCCTGGGCAACCCGGCAGATTCTCTGCCGCGGGCTAATAGTCTGACGAGAGGACCCCCATAGAGGGGGGGTGTGGGATGGCCGAGTTTAACCCGGCGGGCCACTTCGTGTGGCCACCCGCTTCATGCGGAGAAGGGCGAAGTCCCCTCTTCTTATTTTAAGAAGAGGTGTGGCTTTCGCCAGAAGCCCGATTTGGGCGGCTACCTATGAAGGTAGCAAGGTGGAGGCGACTTTTCGCCACGGCGCTTCGCGCCTGCCGGGGGTTTCCCAGAGCTTTGGCTCACCCGCGCGGCGGTAGATCCAGTGGGATCTGCCGTCGGGCAACCCGTTACCCGCACTGAGCGGGCCGGGGGCCCGGCGCACTGAGCGTCGGGCCGCGTGGAAGACAACCACAATAAAAAACCAATTTCGGGGTGTAGAGCGGTGCAATTCTGCGTCGCTCCACAAAGCAGCAGAGCTAGACGGGGCGTCCGGCAACGGACATGTCGCAGGCAGGGGTTCAGCGGGAATAAGGCCTGGCTGTTGTCCCCTTTCCCCTGTCTTGTGACGGACGGAGGAGCTGCTGGGGGGGTTTTTAGTGGGTAGGCCCGGTCCGCTGGGGAGTCCCACATATCCTTGTGGTTTGGCTCGACCACGAGGAATGCGTAAATGCATTTTCCCCCCTCCCAAAAAAAAAAAAAAAAAAAAAAAAAAAGGATGACTTCAGCCACTCGAAATCTTTAAAACTATTCACCTAAACTGCGGTAAACTACTATGCTACACCGATAAATTTACTTATCTTGATCAAATGCCATGTGTACCTATTATCAAAGAAATGCAAATGCCATCATTTTTTTTCAATAAATTTTCTCTCACAAAAACACTTCATTAAAATTTTTATTATTTCATCATTGTGGTGAAATTATATTATACCTTCTAAATTACAATTATTCCAACGATGATTTATTTAATAATAAGTTATACCTATAATAGGAAATATGCAAGAATGTTATGTTTTTACTGATAGCGAATCATTTGAGAGTCAGGCATCCGACCTGCTGTGCCTGCGCGCCGTCAGTCGTACATAATTACACGCTTAGATTATTAGTATTCTTGAGTCAAGAACACTAACTTAATCTAAGCGTGCACCCAATAGGAACGGCAAAATAGGTTAATAGAAATCAGTACTTCAATGAATGTCCTTGCGTTGCACATATTACATATATAGTTTTATATATAAGGTCCGTACCTCAAAAGGAAGAAACGGAACCCTTATAGGATCACTTCGTTGTCCGTCTGTCTGTCATTGTTCTCGGTAATGCGTAGAGATGCATATTAAGCTAATATTTATATCAAATATTCGGGTTTACGGTCTCCTTCAGTTGTGAAAAAATCTAACTTGTAAGTCAACGCGTTTATTAGTCGACTAGCAAGTGCTAAACTCGCGACTGCGCGCGAGTTGAAACCTTCCGATTTTACTTAATTTTTCCTTCGTCAACTCGCTTGATCGCGAATATCTGACGTATTTATATACAGTCAGCTACAAAACTAAATTTAATGGAGCCTACTTTGAACGTATTAACAGATTATATTCATCGCCCTAACATAACTAGTTAGGGTAGGCTCGTGCCCCTCGGTGGGGACGTATATGAGCTGTGATGATGATGATGACTTGAGTTAAAATAAATCAAAATATAGTTTTTTACACAAATTAATTTTTCAGTTTCAGTTACCAGGATAGCAGAATCGAAGGTTTTTCTGTCTGTATTCACAAAGAGTGTGATTACGGGTCGTGATCGCCAGGGGAAAAACTCTTCATGGTTTATGCCTTCCTCGTTTATGCCTTCCTGGCCTGACCTGGTTATGACTTTTTAGATAATGACAACTAGCAAAAATATTTCGAGTTATTCTAGATACGAAAGACTGTTTAGATTTTATTTTTTGTTCCCTTTTTATTTCACTGTACTTTATATAATAATATGTGCACGTGAGTCGACGACAGAAAAAATAGGTAAAATCGAAAGGAGCTATCTCGCGCGCAGTCGCGAGGTTAAGACACGTCAGTTGACGAACAAGGCGTCAACGTGATTTAAAAGATATGACCGTTTATGTCTAAAATTTCCGCATATTTGCGAGCAAGGGAATCGAAACTACTAGGGGTACTTCCTGTTGGCCTAAAGCCATGAAATTTTCCAAGAAGCAAGATCTTATAGCACATGTTAAGAAAAAAAGGAAAAACTGGAAATCGAAAATATGTAGGTACATAGGAACTCATCTACTCAGATAAATTTGTCCGGAACCCTCGGTTTGCCGGTTCAACTTGCACTTGGCTTGTTTTTTCTATTGTATGACTATGTTGATAGGTTGTTCATAGGAAATAATAATTTTGATGTCGAGACTTCTATTATGTTCTTCAATAATTCAAGTTTTCACCTTTTACTAACTGACATATAGAAATGATATTTGTTACATTTCGGTAGTGCGTCCACTTTTTTTGCACCAGATCGCATAAATTGCACTAGATTGAACTATAGCTAAATATAGTTTTTGAGTTATCCTATCTTTTAAATAATTTTGAAGCGATTAATTGAATGTATAAACAAGAAGTAACATGCATATTTCCTATTATTATTTTTATATGAATCATTCCGATCACATTTCTTGTTTTATGATAAATAAGATTAGATTGATAATAATCTGAAACACGTTAGATATAATAATGCAAACTGTTTGAATAAAACATACATTTTATGTATGTCAACTTATATTCTTAAACCATGGTAGTTTCCAGCTATTTTAAAACTTTATATTATTTATGTAACCTAAGGAGTTGTGTTTGATGATTTCTTGAAATGTCATGGTTGATTTCAAAAAACTGTTTATCCAAAAATATAATTATGATGAAAATTAATAAAAGTTGTCATGTTTACAGGTATCGGTCTTTAGCTAGGACATGGGACCCACTCCCAAAGGTAATACAGTTTTTAATACTTATATTATTTGCCAATGTGTGATTGAAGGACTAATAAATGAAATAATTATTGTTATTTCTTTTACAGGTGGTACGGGATCACAAGTGGCTGTATATTTACATGCAGCTATGTTATGTGAGGTAAGTTATGAATTTATGGTCTTGCTTATGAAAACCATACCGATATGGCATATAAGGAAAAAATAAATTTCGGTCTTAATATTCGATTAACTATGCGCATATGTTTAGTCCGATATTGTCTATCGTAATGTTTGTATTTAATAATGTCAAGATATTGTATGATGAGTCATATTTTTTTGTCTTCTTTTCCCGACGGATGTATAATGACGTATATTTTATATCTCTGATTCGGAAGCCATTATCTAAACGGAACAGTAATATTATAAAGAAACCCTTATAGTTTCGATATGTTCGCCTGTCTGTCTGTCTGCCCGCAGCCTAGCCCAGAAACTCGTGAGTACTAGAAAGCCTGTAATTTGGCATAGGTATATACAGCACGAATTTTTCAACTGTCTTTGGAAGGCCAAACCCGATATCGAAAAATATTATAGATATCGAAAAATACTCAAGGTCTCGGGACCGATTATTTATTCATAAAAACAAAAACTGCATAATTAAATTGTTTAAAAATTATTTTTTTTCTTTCTAGGAATCGAAACTATAATATTGGAAAAAAAAAACATCTACATATATTATTACGCAAACCAATAGTGTCGCTTATCAGAGGCCCAATTCTACTAATAACTTGCAGCCGAATCGAAACTAAACCGTTGCGTTCGACCAATCAGAACGCCACATTATCACGTCATCGAACATTTGAAAGGCAATATATGCTCTCCGATTGCTCGATCACAACGGTTTAGTTTCGATTCGGCTGAAACTTATTACAGTCTGATTTTTAATTCGACGGAATTCTGACAGATGTCAACTATAGACAAATCAGATATCAATAACCTTTTCTGCTTAGGATTTTTTAAATATTTAATTACAAAAAAATATGAAACAGAATTAGATCAAGTAATGACATTGTAAATAGTGTTTGTTTTGTGCACTCAATGCACACTAGCTAGAATGTAATTTTTTAAGTGCTTAATGGAAAAACAGAGTGAAACAGCATATTTCTCAAATAAAAATATTTATTAATCATCATCACTAATATCATGATTGTCGTCATCATCATCAACTCGGATTATAAAAGAATCACACACTATCCATCAGATCATTAAGAGGGCACATTTTATCCTCTTCTTTTTTTCTTTAATAATATTGTTTATTCATTCTTGCCATTTTTCAGCTTAGTTAGTGTTGAACAGAGGTTTTATACTTTGGCTCCATGGTACGAAGTGGTTGCTATGGAGATATAATATTGTTATTGTTCATGGTGTGTAAAATAAAATCACATAGTCGTTTTCGGTAAATCTTTTATTGGTGTTAAAATATAATTAGAATATAGTTCTAGACACAACAGGTTATGGGCAAATAATTGAAAAATGTCCGGAACTATAAATTCGTATAAAATTGAATTATTAAATAAAAATAATTATGATACATGGAAAGTTCAAGCAGAAGCCGTTCTCGTTAAATGTAAGCTCTGGAACTACGTATCAGGTAATAAAATTGCACCTATTGAGGAAAAAGATTTAGATGACTATAATGAGAAAATTTTATTAGCGAAATCAGAATTGATTTTGCTGATTTCTCCTAATGAGATCAAAACTATTCGTAATTGCAAAACCGCTAAAGAGATCTGGGATAAGCTTAAAGATATTTATGAAAGCAAGGGACCTGCTAAAAAAGCATTTTTACTTAAACAGTTAATCTTAACAAAATGTAAGGAAACCGATGATATTCGTGATTATCTAAATAATTTCTTGGAAATCGTTGATAAACTAGAGAATATGGAGATAAATATCAATGGAGATTTACTTTCTATTATCATGCATGTATGTATTCTATTCCACCAAATTTTGAAAATTTTAGAATAGCTATAGAGGCCCGTGACAAATTACCTACCCCAGAAGAGTTAAAGATAAAAATAATAGAAGAATATGAATCTCGGCAGAATAATTGTCCTGAAAATAATGATGAGGCATTATATTCTAGAAGTAATAAATATAATCGTAAATATAAAAAATATAACAACAAAACTAAAAACAAATGCCAACATTGTTTCAAATTCGGGCATAAAACAGAAGACTGTCGAAATAAATCAAATAATGAAAAAAGCGGATATGCAAATAAAAATTCAAATCAAATTAAGACTGAATGGTGTCTGGATAGTGGATCGACTAGTCATATGTGCAGTGACCCTATATTATTTTCATCCATGACCAAAAATGATAATTTAGGTCAACTGAAACTTGCTTCGAACAGCCACTGTGAATCGATAAAAGGAAAGGGTGTCGTCAATTTTCAATTCCAGAACAAAACATTTAATTTGGATAATACCCTATACATACCAAATTTATCAACAAACCTTTTATCAGTACCAAAAATCACACAAACTGGACGCACCGTTCTATTCAAGAAAAATGACGTAACTGTCAAGAATACACAAAATGGCAAAATAGAACTAAGAGGCATTAAGATGGATGGCTTGTATTATATTGACTTAAAACATGAACAAACAAAAAATACGGATGGTCATGCTGCTTTTCTGACAGATATTAATACTATGCATCGCAAGTTAGCACATATAAATGAACATGATTTAAAAGAAGCTATGAAAAGAGAAGCTATGCGAGGATTGAATTTTAATGTAAAAGATAAACTGAAAGAATGCGAAATATGTATAAAAGGAAAAATATCAAGACTGCCTTTCCCAAAAGAATCTGAAAACAAAATAAGAACCACAGAACCCTTAGAAGTAATTCATTCAGATGTATGTGGTCCGATTGACACAAAATCATTTGGAGGTTCTAGATATTTTGTAACTTTCATTGATGATTTCTCCAGATACTGTAGAGTGTATTTCTTAAAAAATAAGTATGAAGTTATTGAAAAATTTAAGGAATACAAAAACGAAGTCGAAAATTTTACAAAGAATAAAATAAAATTCCTTCAAACTGACAATGGTAAAGGAGAATATTGTAACAATCAGTTTATTAAACTTTTAAAAGATAATGGAATCCAAAGGAGACTAAGCTGCCCTTATACGCCACAACAAAATGGTATGGCTGAAAGAAAAAATCGCACATTACTGGAAAAAGCACGATGTATGATGCTAAAAGCAAATTTAAATGAAATATATTGGGCTGAAGCTATTTTGACAGCTAATTACATATCAAATAGAACTCCTAGTAGAGTTATAGATATGAAGACTCCTTACGAAATGTGGACTAAAAGAATACCGTCTGTAAACCACTTTCACATATTTGGATCAAAAGCATTTGTCTTAATCAAAAACAGACGACAAAAGAAAAAGTTTGCCACAAAAGCTGTAGAAGGAATATTTGTTGGTTATTCTGAAATACAAAAAGCATATAGAATTTGGATACCTGAAAAAAGAGAACTGATGGCAAGCCGAGATGTTAAAGTAATGAATAAAATGTATTACGAATCTGAACAAACAGTGGTTCAAAATAAAAACAAAAAAGAAAATTCAGTTGTCACTTTTAATGAAGTTGAATCAACTAACGCTCAAAGTAAACATGACACTATGGAAGAAAGCATGCCAATGGAGTGCGAGGAACATCATAACGAGCAGAATGTTCAAATTGATTCATCCAGAGAAAATGTAAATAATACTGAAAATAATATAGAATTAAATCAAAGCTTATGTGAAAATAATGCGGTTCAATCTGAAATACGTATGTTTGAGAGCGATGTAAATACTACTGAGGATATTCACGTGCCAGTTGAAATACAAAGGCCACAAAGGACCACAAAAGCACCTCAATGGACAAAAGACTTTGATATGTCATATCTCACAAATGACAATATGAATGAATGGAATGAAGTAATAATAAAGGAAATTTCTTCACACCTAAAAAATGATACCTGGAGAATTGAAAAGTTACCACCAGGCAGAAATTTAATTGACAGTAAATTAATTTTATCAGAGAAATTTAAAGCTGATGGATCTGTTGAAAGAAAGAAAGCGCGATTGGTAGCCAGAGGTTTTTCGCAAATACCAGGTCAAGATTATCAAGAAATATTCGCTCCTGTAACAAGGTTAAGTTCGATTAGACTTCTTATTGCCTTAGCTGTAAATTTTGATATGCATATTGATCAAATTGATATTTGTACTGCTTTTTTAAATGGCGATATTTCGGAGGAAATTTATATGAAGAAGCCAAAGAATTTAGAAATATATTTAGATATGATTATTGAAGATAAAAATGTAGATAGGGAAATAAAAGAAAAAGCTATAAAAATGCAGGAAGATCTAAAGAGCGATAAAAATGCAAAAGCCTGTAGACTGAACAAGGCTATATATGGCTTAAAACAAGCAGGACGCCAATGGTACCTGAAACTAGATGAAAATTTAAAAGAAATCGGGTTCAGACCTACAAGTGCTGATCCTTGTACCTACATATATTCTGCGAAAGGCGGAGATATAGAGAACATGGTTATTCTCAGCATATACGTAGATGATATCTTGATTATAAGCAAAAATACGGGACTTATCCAAGACGTCAAAATAGAATTAAAAAGGAAATTTGAACTTAGAGACCTTGGAGAGTTACACTATTGTCTGGGTATAGTATTTGAGAAACAACAAGACGGTTCAATAAAACTCAGTCAAGAAAAGTACATAAAGAAAACCTTAGAAAAATATGGGATGAGTGAATGTAAGCCCGCATCAACTCCTATCGAAGTTGGCATAAAATTAGCAAAAGCAAAAACATGCAAAAACGAGCTACCTTATCAAAACTTGATAGGAACATTAATGTATCTAGCAGTAGCCACAAGACCCGATATTACATACGCTGTAAGCTTCCTTAGTCAATTTAACAATTGCTATAATGACACTCATTTCACAGCTGCAAAACGAGTCCTTAGATATTTGAAAGGTACGATGGACACTGGACTCATTTATAGACGAAGTGAAGAATTATTATCAGGGGCTGCAGACGCAGATTGGGCATCCTGTGAGATCGACAGAAGATCGTATACAGGATACGTATTTACAATCAGTGGTACTCCAATAAGCTGGGAAACTAAGAAACAGCGCACAATAGCTTTATCTACGGCCGAAGCCGAATACATGGCCATGACTGAAGCTGCAAAAGAGGCTATTTATTTGAAAAAGCTGCTAAAAGAATTATGTATTACTGATGCAGCAGTTACAATTTATAATGATAACCAAGCTGCTCAAAAACTTGCTGTTCATCCGATTGTCAATGCAAAATCTAAACATATAGATATTAAACAGCACTTTATAAGAGAGGTTGTTGCCAATGGTAATGTTATCATCAAGTACAAACCTACTGGAGAAATGATCGCGGACATGTTAACAAAACCACTGAATGGCACGAAGCTGTCTTCAATAAAGAATAGCATTAATTTATCTTCAACAGTTTCGTGAGGCGGAGTGTTGAACAGAGGTTTTATACTTTGACTCCATGGTACGAAGTGGTTGCTATGGAGATATAATATTGTTATTGTTCATGGTGTGTAAAATAAAATCACATAGTCATTTTCGGTAAATCTTTTATTGGTGTTAAAATATAATTAGAATATAGTTCTAGACACAACAGTTAGTTTAGCTGGGCTCTTTGGCACTTAGCCTCATGATTGGGCCAGTGTGCGTCCTAACGTTACGTCAGCCTCCATCCTACTCCATCCATCCCAGTTCCTCCCAGAATGCCAGCAGCCTCTGTGGCGTTTCCTCTGCCTCCATGCATCCTCTGCATAGAGGGCTGTCTGTCACCCCTATTGTGAATAGGTGTTTGTTTAGAAGACAATGTCCGGTTATAGTAGCTATAACTTTTCGGCTTTTGTCTCTCCTTAGTCTGATAAGGGAACGGGCAAGCTTTTTGGATGGTACCGGGATTGCGTCTTTTGTTCGCTTGCATCCCTCATTGGCTCTCGATTCTGTTAGATGTTTTTCCTCGGTTTTCTCACGCAGCCAGGTTTTTGTTTGGGCCTGTGGAATGGGCATTAAGGGCTCTGGTCCATACACTTTCGTGTTTGAACATCTGCTGCGTCGTTGCCAAGTGAGTCACTGTGTCCTTTTATCCATTGCAGAGTTACCCGGTTTGTATCTGCTATGGCCTGGAGCATGTTATGGCATTCCAGTATAAGGACAGAGTTGATAGTATTGTTTTGGAGGGCCTGCAGGACAGATGCGCTGTCTGAGATAATCTTTCTAGCATTTCAACAACATTTCTAGCTGCAATCGCCTGTGCCGCTCGCCATTTTTCAGCTGTGATATTATTGATGCCTTCTAAAATTAACTGTTTATACCGCGTTATTAATAAACAGCGGTGCATGACGCGGCGTAAATAGTTCTTTTAATTTTAGATTTGACATCTTGTTATATTGGCTCATAAAAGAAGCAAAAATTTTACAAACGAAGGTTTTTCTAAAAAAGTTTGGCAACCTACGGATTATTGAACAGGGATCCAGAAAAATAATTTCCTTGACAATTATTGTAACTTCAATAATATGATATAAAACAATGTTATTATAACCATTTTAAAATTATCAGTATTTTTTTAAGTCTTAGTTTTTCTAATTGAAACCTTAAATTCCATAAAGGTTTATTTTTTATTTTGCTGAAATGCTCTCCTTTTTTAGGAAAAGTTGTTCAATGTTGGTAACACTTCTGATATGTCAGAATTCCGTCGAATTAAAAATCAGACTAGTAGAATTTTTTGCAATGAATGAATCCATATCCTTTCGCTGTTATAAATAAAGATAAATATAGTAGATAATACACCATTTCGCTGTATCTGGTTAAAAATAATATAAACTAAGACAATACATAAACAAAAACATCAAAAGGGGCAGCCTTATCGCCATGGGCGATCTCTACCAGACAACCAATGAGTCTTCAGTTTTATATAGCCATCAAAAAAAAATCATTAGGCACCCACTAAGCAGTCAGGGTCAGTCAGACAGCGTTACTTGCTATGTGATAAAGAGGGATTATGAATATAAATATTATTTTTACATATAAACTGTTCGTTTGTTCTGTGTTGATAGTGGCTTTTGTAGTGTTTACGCAAGAATGTGTAAATGGTAAATGAGCAACGATTTAAGTTATATTTTTTTGTACTGATTTCAGATGTGCCGATGGCGATGGCCGTGCTGTCCGCCAAAATGAAAGATTTGCAGTATAGCAATCCATATCTACTAGCTCTGATCAGTAATAGCTATATAGGCATTAAACACTTTATGATGATTATAATCACATGTATGGGCAATTTGAGAGTGTATTTCAATCACAATTCATGTTATTAATATCGCTAAGTGTCAGTCAGTGTACAATTTTTATTTTGTCTATGATTAGGGGTGGTCTTAACGATGTAATAGTCGCTACCGTCGCTGCTCCTCTGCTCCGGATTCGAGCTCCTGATGTGACCCAACAGAGTAAGTTGACTTTTTTCGCAATGAAAACGCACGCCTTAAGCGAGCTTTATCTATATATATAAAAATCAATGTATTACTGTTTGTTTGTCCTCTATGCGTTCCGAAACCATTCATCAGATTGTAATGAAACTTTGGTAGGGTGTTGTGGAGACACCTGTGAGGGTTCCTAGCAAAAAAAAGGGATTTACGTGGCATTGCAACGCATGCCGGGTACAGCTAGTATATTATAGATATATACGCGATTTATTCGCAATTTATTCGCAGTTAGAAAACAACGTGCATTTAGGTACCTACCTATATTTTTTATATAGGCCAGGGAAGCTCTTGGACTTCATTCCACCTAATGGTAAGTGACGATAAGGCCGAAGGTAAAGGCGAGCTTTACCTGGACTCCTAAATAACTGAGGAACTGGCTATCTTACCTCTAATTGCCGGAGCACAACGATCCTTATTAACATTGATATTATGACGACAAACTTAGGTAAGACGGTGATAGCTAGCCAGGTGGGCTCAGAAGCCCTACCACCAACCACACCGAACAGAAAAATGTCTGCCCCCATGGGGAATCGAACCGCGGACCTCCCGATCAACACCCTTTGGTATCAACCACTAGACAACGAAGGCGGTTAAAATATATAACAATATTGATACAATTCTCACGGATATGACGAAACAAGTGTGTTGCACGCACGTATGTAGGCGTATGGAATTGATTTGCGAGCTTTTAAATCGTCGAAATAGCAGACGCATGGTAGGGTGCAATCCATGTCTAGCACTAGTACCGACGGTCCGAACAAAGCGCTTTGCTTCATCCTTGTCTATATTTCCACCAAAATATAATCTGGAATCTTTTAGAAAAGAAAATTTACTAGAAAAGCGTGCTGTCGCTTAACATCGGGCGAGATCGTGGTCAAGCTTCCCTTTTTTTTGGGCGCGGGGAGTATCTTTACGATTCGACAAGGGACAGAAAATCTGACAAGGCCGCCCCTTGGATATGCCATTGGACTCGGGTAAAACCCCATACCTGGCAAAACCACCCTCCAGTAACTTCCACCACCATGGCGGCACGTTCGGGATCGGACTAGCCATTCCCCGAACTCACCCCCGGAGACAGGCCCAACGGTGAGCCATTGCTGACCCAAACGCTGGGACTTAGCCTAGAAGGGTTGATAGCGCTTTAAAGTTACAAATTACGCTGTGTCAAAAGGTTTTTAGCTCGAACTATTTGACTAGTCAGGGAAGGTCATTATGTCAGTCAGATTTTATGTCATTAATTTTCTTTATTGTACACCATTTTCAAATAGAAATAATTTAAACATGAACAAGGGCGAGCTTATCCCTTAAAGAGATTATATTCAATGCTTTAGTTAGACTATAAACTACAATTTATGTAATTATGTACATTTAAAAGTGATGATTCTTTTATTTTGTCTTCTTTTCCCGACTGATGCATAATGATGCACAAATTTAATATTAAAACTGAGTATATTTTTGTGAATTTTCCAAACAATCTTTGTTGGTGAATATATTTCATTTGAATTTTGTTTTTGTTACAGATTGGTTGCTACGTTCAAAGTGTCAACTAAATGTATGTTATTTATTAGAATGATTAGTTGCCTAAATATTGCTGTTAAATACTTTTATAGCAACATTTTTTTGAGCTATGAAGATTGTGGCTAATTTAAAAATAACTGATTAAGATTCAATAAGAATTCACCTTTAGTTTACCCTAATAATTATACTACACACCAATGCCTGGCAAGTTAAATGGTCAATTTAGGAGAATTGCACATAAATAATTTTGTTGTTGTTAGCCAAGGTGTTGAAGAAGGTGAAGCATATTATGTTTTTATTGTTTTCAATAACTCTTGTCATCATAGATACTCTTTATGAATGAGATTAATTTCGAAATTGGAACTAGTATATAACGAATCGTAAGAAAAAACTATTACGATCGCTTATATTTTGTCACTCATTGCGGCGCCAATACTATACAGTGCCGGCAACAGCAATGTACTTCAGCTGTCAAAGTTCAAAGCGATCGTGATAGATTTTGTTCCAAAATGAAGTGTCTGTTTTCATTGCAATCTGGCATTAAATTTATAGGAGCGACAAGTATTTTTCAGTAACAACAGATCAACAGATCTACGTTAAAAACAAGTATTTTTTGTAAAATACACACGGTGGAGAAGACAATAAATGATACAACTGCAAATAAAAGTTATTTTGAAATCATTTAAATTACTTTATATGCAAATAACATGACATATTTTTAAAACTAAATAACAAAATAGAAACAAAATAAACACCTTTTATAGTGTTTTTATTTAAATCTTGAAAGTTGAGCATGGAAGACATTAACTACCTAACTAGTATCTGTTAGCGATCGGTGCGATGTGAACCAATAAAAAATCACAATATCGCAGCTTCGCCCGCGTTGTTTTTGTTTTCCCGTGGGAATTTTATATTTTCCCGTAGGAAACATAATTTTGTAGCCTATGTTAATGGGATAATTCTAATGGTGAAAGAATTTTAGAAATCGGTCCAGTAGAGTTTATTCGTTACATACATACATATACATACAAATTTTTCCTCTTTATAATAATAGTGTAGATATGGAGTCTATGATCGGTAGATGATAGCTTGGAAGCTATAGGATTTGAAGTCATTAGGTATACTCTAGTAATTTTACTGTCGTATTATCGTCTCCCTCCATCTTGTATAATACATTCCTGAATGCGGTTGAAAATAGAACATCTAGATGTAATATTATTACTATATAATTGGCTTGATAGGGAAATTTAATAGTAAATAATAACATTGAAACCAATAATCGCATTGCATAATGCCAATATTGGTTCGTAGAAGCGGTGGCATTTGCCTTTGATTTATTTTCCCGGATATTAGGTTTAAAAATAAAGACATTGTTTTAAGTTGATCTCTTTATTAGATACTATGTTTCGCTAATTTCTTCCTGATTATAATGTAAAATTGAAGAAGCAGTTAGGCAGTCGCTGTTGTAAAGTCCTGTTGTAAAAATTTGTGTTTATCATACTTTTAAATGTCATTTTATGAAATCTTCATGCAATGTTAATCAGTTTTTTGGAACTAAGTTGAGAATAAGAATGGAGAGTTTGTCAATAGTAAAGTTTATTCTTATTGGATGTATTTTATAATACCGGTGTTCATGTATCATCTGTATTTAAAGTATAGTGAACTTAGTTTATGTGATTTGAACAGTCTTCGTTTTCATGTTAAAGTTATTTTATATCAATATGTGTAATGAAACTACAAATAAGTACATGTTTGTTCATTATTTATTAAACATATAATAAACTTTACATTCCGCACAAAAAGATTGTTTGTATTTATTATCTTCAATTTATATGTAGGAAACCCTGAAAATAATGAACAATATTCTAAAGTAAGACATGTTTATAAATGAAAAATACAGAATATCAAAACTTACTAAAAATTAGTGTTGCGCGTTGCCGATCGTGGCGAGTTAAGATCCCTTCAGTTCGGTGTCACCGTTCAATGTGACTTGAGATCTCTTCTCCGCTCAAGAGTTTGTATCCGTTTCGAATGACTCAAGATGTTGAGAGTGGACTGTATGTAGGTAGGTACTTGCTGGGGTACTTAAACGGGTTGCTAGATGTACGCCTAGTATGAGTTTTGATAGTTTCTGTACGTCTAGTACGAGTTTTTAAAACGAGTAAACTACAATAGTTTTCGTTAGCTTGCCAAACTGTTAGTACGTCTAGTACGAGTTTTTAAATCGAGTAAACTACAATAGTTTTCGTTAGCTCGCCAAACTGTCAGTTTACGATGTAAACGTATGAGTTGCTCGTTTGTGTGCGTTCCCCCAGCAGGAAATTGTGTCCTAGGCTAAATTAAGTTTCAAACGATAGCGAGTTAGTTTTACTCGATTAGACGAACTTCACATTATATATTTATATCTCTCTTACACACATGTGAATGGAAAGAGACACGCGATTTTGTCACTGTGACGTTTTCTTAGCCGTTTTTATTATTTTTAAAGCGAGTTGAATGAAAGAGAAACAGTATTTGGAAACTTTATATATTTATTTATAACCATTGGGTGGTTGAGTGCCATTGTTACTTGGTCAATGTACCAACTAACTGCTTACTGCGACAAGTAATTAGCAAGGCCAATTACTCGCTGGTAGTCTCCATTGGCATAAAACAATAAGGCACACAACACCTAAAACAAAGGTAACAGAAACTAACTATAGAATAGAAATACAGTAATGGTCGATTTCACCAACCATTACTTAGCTTAGGTAGCCCCTAAGACGCATGCTGTCACTTTTTGAATGTGACAGCGTGCCACCTAAGAGTTCCCTAAGCTAAGAAGAGGTTGGTGAAAATGGCCATAAGACTATAACTATGTTATGTGTGTAAATAATATTGTAGGTACTAACCTTAGTCTCTAGAGACACTGCGAACTACGAAGTAGTACTATACTCCCTTAATGTACTGCAAACATGATGGAAAGCAGCTTTTGTTAGGTGACGTGGAGTAAAGTATGTGTCGGAGATGCGGCTTAAAGAAAATGATTGTCGCAGCTAGAGATGGGCGGTGGAAAGATTCCAACTGGGAAAATTTCCGGAATTTTTACAAATCGGGAATAAACCCGGTATTTATGAGGGAAAAAACCCAAATGATGGGTTTTTTCATTATTTGTTAGTGTTAGCTCTGTTATGTTATTGTTCATTTGTTTATATCATTGTATCAACTTTCAAAATTATTCGTATGGTTTTAACATTTAGCAGTCTAATATTGTAACGGAATAACTAATTTTTTATGTAACTTCTAAGCAAACTTGAAACAATTTGCAACTTGCACTTAGATGCTTAATTAATTTATTGATCTGCCCCCTTTATTTGCTAACTTCGGTTGCCCACTCCAAACTGTCATTTTGTAAGGATGTGGATATCTTTGCTATGGAACCTTTTTTTGGGAAGGGGGAATCTCTTTACGATTCAACAAGGGACTGAAAAGCTGACAAAGCCGCCCCTTGGATATGCCATTGGACTCGGGTATAAACCCCATACCTGGCTAAACCACCCTCAAGCAACTTCTACCCCCATAGAGGCACGATCGGGATAGGCGCTAGCCATTCCCGAGCGCACCCCCTGGAGACAGTCCCAACGGTGAGCCAGCACTGCTGACCCAAGCGCTGGGACTACTCTACGGAGGGGTCGCCAAGTGCCATAATGCGACCCCCCCAGACGAGCAGGTCAAGGATAGAAAAGTAATATCTCCCAACCGGCTGTCGGCCGGCCAATCAATGGCCGGTCGGGCCATTTCATCCCAGGCTTGCTTAAGGGAGTTGGTGGCGAGCGTCCAGGAACGCGCACCTCCTCCTACCCAACCTCCTGCGTCCGAGTGATGCGGCGAAGGGTCGCCTCTCGCGCCCGCTTCGCTGCCTCCAGCGAGATCACATCCTCGCAGAAGGAGGCGACAGCCTCCCACGCCGTCGCGCCGGTCAGCATCTCGCATACGACGCTGGCCAGCGCGACGGGCGCACCCCTACCTATGCCCAGCGCGAGGGCCAGTGCGTCGCACTCGGTCGCAGGTCGAGCACTCCGAAAGTGTGACTGGCCGTGTCGTTGGGAGCGCCGCAGTGGTGACAATGCAGCGTCTGCAGCCTCCGTGCGACATGATGTAGATAATGGCCGAAGCAAGACTAGACGAACTGCCTCGATCGTCCCGTGGCCGGCAGCTGGGTGGGCAAGCGTCTCGGCCCACTGGCGAAGAGCCTCCCTCTTCGCCAGGTGCCTGGTGCGCGCCACCTCCTACGGGATGGGGCGCTCCCTCCGACTCCTCGCTACCACCTGATGTCGGTGCACGGCCGCAAGGACTCGTGTCTCGACATCCCACGGGTGGGGGGCGCTTGGACGCAGGCCGGTCCCGGGCTCTCCAAATGCTCGATGAGCCGGGAAGCGAGAATTTTCCCGGCCTCGTCGAGCAGCACCACCAGCCTATTGTGCAGCGGCGGGGCAATTCGGCTTCCGAAGAAGGCAAGCTTCCAGCACAGAGGGAAACGGGCCGAGGCAATTGCTCGTAGTCAGCACCGCCCGGAACCGCTCCCCTAGTGCCAGGCACAGGACCCTCGCTGGCACCCCGTCCGGTCCCGGCGCCTTCCCCTTCCCCCTTGCGACGGAACCGCTCCCTCATCGCGTCGAACTCCCAGGTCCGACACGGGAGGGCCCGCTTCCTCCACTTCCAGGGAGGCGCTGGGGGCGACCATCCTGGGGGGCTCCAAGGGTCCAGGGTCGGGAAAAAGCGACCCTACGACCCTTTCGACCGACCCTCACGAGCCCGAGGTTGAGGAACTCTATAAACGAGTTCCACGACTCCTAAACGGCCTTCAAGATCTCTGTCTTGACGGCCTTGTTCGCATCCCTGTACGCCCGATGCAGAGTTACTAGTATTATGTTATCTGTGGCAGAGTGTCCTCTTCGTCGGGCGTCCTCCTGGTGGCACGCCTTTTGCACCACAGGTAGGCGTGCCTTTGCTATGGTACCTAGCGTTCACATGACAGTTATGCAAAAGCGAAAGCGGAAATATCTTTGTACGAATTTTTTAAGATTATTTTATAAAAATTACAGAAGTAAAAAAAATCTCAAACTCAAAAGTAAAATAGCAAATGGTAATCTCCACGCAGTTAAAGAATGAGATTTAAAACTACAGCGTAGCGTGCGTGCATGTGCATATTGCTTAGAAATGGTGTTACTTACTCGTAGATTATTGATAGGTCATCGCATCAGTCCAAAGACCTATCAATAATCTAAGTGGTGCTATTACTCTGACCGTATTGAGAACATTAATTGTATTTTTTATTTGCATTTTATGTTTTAAATCATATTGTTACTAGATATGTGCGTATCTAATGAAAAAACCCGAATATTTAGCCGATTTGGGAATTTTCCCACGTTTGGGTTTTTACCGGGTAGAATCCCATCTCTAGTCGCAACTTAGAATTCTTCCGTCTCTCTACATGCGCTATTTCATCTTGCATGGCCCTCCATGCAAAGTACCACCGTGCAGACATAATTTTAATGTTTAGAAGCACAAAAAACGTATTAATGTACCAAACTCACATAAAAATGTAAGGTGAGAACCTAAACTACAGTAGTTTTCGAGTAAACTGTCAAACAGATGTCAAACATGTAACTCATACTGCCACACTATTCGAATACGTATGTAGTTATTGATCGAGTAGTTTATTACTTTGTAACTTATACTGTCAATTCTATTTCATTATAGTTTCCGATAGAGGCGCTGGTGTGAAATGTATGGAAACAAAATTATTCGATCGTTCGAATCAGAAACTATCAAAACTCATACTAGACGTAAAGATAACTTAGGAGCTTCGCGTATTGTACATTTTGCGTTTTGCTCATTTTGCGTGTCGTGCACATTTTGCGTATTGTACATTATGCTCCGAAGGGATCGTCGCGTTTAGGCTATGGTCCCCTATAAACGCCATCGGCCGCGTACAGCGTCACGTCGTACGCTGCGTTACGATGCTTACTATAGAAATGTACTATTGTGGTCTCTTTCATACGCTGACGTTGGCGTGTGGACGCCGTAGGCGACATTGAAACGCTTTGCGCCGCGTCTCTAGTTATTTCGAACCATATTGCAGCGTAAACGTCTTATTTGGCGTCAGTACAAAATGTCGAAATTTGATAAAGAAAAAGACGAATTATTGATTGAATCAGTCCAATGTTATAGTACGTTATACAATAAAAGTGACAAGGAACATGAAAATAGTATTTATAAACACAAATGTTTACAGCAGCTTTTTCGTCAGGTGATATGGGATTAAGATGCCTTTTTGATGGCAGTTTTATTGCAAAAGTTCTACGATATGTTTGAATTGTTCTTGATTGATACGAAAATATTCCATAAATATTGTTGTCTTTTAAGTGTTTCATTATTAACATCTGGATACATCCTTCTTTCTTTCTCTTTATACATAATCGGTGCCTTGTTGCCCTGAGTTTTCTTTGTATGCGGTTGTTTTATACCTCCTCTTCAAGTAACACAAGCGCAGCCAAGTGTCGAATTTATAGCCATTTTATATCACACGACTACGCGTGAGCGCTGTTTGTCGTCGTTTGCGTATGAGACGTATTGACCGCTGACGCTGTGCCTGACGTACAGACGTCGATCGAAACGTTTACGCTGAAGTCGGACGCTGCATATAGCATTTTATAGGAGACCAAGGCCTTAGTCGCACAATGACTAATTCGCAGAATGGCATATTCGTAAAAGGACAAATTCGTAAAAAGACTAATTCGCAAAAGGACAAATTCTCGATATGGCAGATTTTTACCAACGCATGCGGTATCGTGAACAAGTACACGTAGGATATTATTGTGAATAAAATGCATACAAACACTGAATTTTTATTTATTTTAACTTAAATAATCGCAGATCGTTATAATTAGGAAAAAAATTAAATCAAAAAGTCACAAAAAAAATATTTTACAAAAAATAAAAACCGACTTCAAAAACACTGAAAAGTTAAAAATAATATAAGAATAGGTACAGACATCACACTTCTATATTGAAGTCGGTGCCAAACGATGATCTCCTAGTCTTAAAATTTGGCACCGACTTCAATATAGAAGTGTGACGTCTGTACCTATTCTTATATTATTTTTAACTTTTCTGTGTTTTTGCAGTCGGTTTTTATTTTTTGTGAAATATTATTTATTTTTAACTTTTTAGTGAATGAAATCTTTTTAGTGAAAGAAACCCTAGAAATTAGCGTTTCCCTCGATTTTCATGGGATCCCATCATCAAATCCTGACTTTGGTGACCTTGGGACCACCCTAGGAGTATACTCTATCGAATACAAAAAAAAATTGAAAATCGGTCCACAGTTGGCGGAGAAATCGCGTAACATACACACAAAACACGTTGGAAACACCTTAAAATTTAATGGTTTTCCTCGATTTTCATGGGATCCCATCATCAGATCCTGACTTTGGTGACTATGGGACCACCCTTGGAGTATACTCTATCGAACACAAAAAGAATTTTGAGAATCGGTCCACAACTGGCGGCGGCGTAATCGCGTAACATACACACAAAAAAAATAACATACGCATCGAATTGAGAACCTCCTCCTTTTTTGAAGTCGGTTAAAAATAACGAAAAGTAGGTACGAAATCCAAAAAAAAATGTTTATATGAAAGTTTTATACTGGAAGGGAAAATTATAATCTGATTTACTTTTTTGATTTAATTTTTTTTCCTAATTATAACGATCTGCGATTATTTAAGAGGCCTCTTACACTTTTTGCATGAAAATGAATGACATTTCTTGCGCTAAATTTACTATTTCAAAAACGATTTTCATACAAATCGATACTAGAGGAAAATAGGTTTATTCTTATTGTTGCCAGTTGTAAGAACAGATTTTCTTTTACTGCTTTAGTTTTATTGGAATAATCGTTCTTCCTTACCTTGTTTGGCAGAATGTCATGAAACAGACAAAGTAAAACGGCTAAAACTCAAAGTAAACTCCAATAAATTTACTAAAATAAAATCACAAGATGTCAGAAATATATATTTGTTGCCAGTTGGAAAGAAGATTTTTTTATTAAGCGTCCCATTTATTTAAAAAAATATTTTTTTAATAAATGGGACGCTTAAAAATAACTTTTTACGACATATGATGACACTTTAACGTTCATTTTAGAATTGTTAAAACTATATTTTCAATTAAAGAGCTATGTCAAAATAAACTATGTTCTTCAACCAATCGAACGGTATAATTTTTAAAATAAAAAGATAGTTAATTATTTTTTTATTACACCTCAAACGTCGGCCGTAAATGCAATAAATTGTATGGTAAAAACTCGTGTCAATCAGTCGAGCGCGAGCGCTCATCGAGGTAGGACCTGTGTCAGTTTGCGCCGCACAAGGCTGTTTTTACGTAATCGTCGTAATTATTGAAATATAAATAAAAAATTTGGACAAGGACCTATACTAGGATCCGCACGAGTTGATCGTTTTCAAGCAGAAATTTCTTTCGCTATCTTACAAGAAAAATATAACGTCTTGAAAATCCTGACTGGGATGAAATTTCGCAAAAACACTTTCATATTGTAAAGTAGTGTACTACTTGAGACTTTTAAGTAGTGTCACCTCTATAAATTAAAATGGCCACCATTAAAAAAATGTTGGATCATATTTATTTTGCCACCCCATCAATATGGGTATCAAATGAAAGGGTTTTGAGAGTAAAATACATTGATTTACTACCAAACGTAGATAGAGCACTTCATACAAAAACGCGCTTGAAATCTGTCACCTAATCGACTATACATTTGTACGCTGTTAAATAGGTAGTTGAATATGCACACCCGAATTAAAATTACCATAAAGAAAGTACCGTATTTATCGAATTCAACCTTATTCTTTATTATTACGGCAACTATTTGAAGTACAACCGTGTGCATTAAATTTGACGTTTTAGTAATTGCTACAAGAAAATATGAACTTTATACTCTCAAACATAATGCTCAAAATTGCTTATCCAACGCATGGAAAAGAACTGCACGAGGCCCGATTGAGCAGTTCTTTACCGGCCCACTTTTCGAACGTTCATGCGTTATCTACGTTTGGTAGTAAATCAATGAAAATACGACACAGTATGTGACATTGCTCTAAATTCAATATGGCCGCCGTTCGGAAATTGTGGATCACTTTCCTTTTGCAACCTATACAATATGGGTATCAATTGAAAGGGCTTCGAGGGTGAAATACGATACAGCGAGTAAGATTGCTCCAAATTCAACATGGCCGCTGTTCCAAAATGGCGGATCGCTTTTCTTTTGCCACTCACGTAATACGGGTATCAAATAAAAGGGATTTGGGAGTGAAATACGATACAGTCACTAATATTGCTCTAAATTCAATATGGCCGCCGTTCCAAAATGATGGATCACTTTCCTTTTGCAACCTATGCAATATGGGTATCAAATGAAAGGGCTTCGAGGATGAAACACGATAGAGTGAGTGACATTGTTCCAAATTCAATATGGCCGCCGATTCCAAAATGGCGGATCGCTTTTCTTTTGCCCTCTACCCAATATGGGTATCAAATGAAAGGGATTTGGAAGTGAAACACGATACAGTAAGTAATATTGCTCTAAATTCAATATATCGAAATGGTGGATCACTTTCCTTTTGCAACCTATACAATATGGGTATCAAATGAAAGGGTTTCGAGGGCACAGAACACAGAAAGACGTTAGAAAGGCTTAGTTTTGCACCGTTTGTACGGGAACCGCTGCCGTCAGTTTTGTTCTCACTTCTTTTTCTAGTTTTTCTTAAACCAACAAACATAAGCTTGCGCTGCCCGTGCAAGGTCAATCTCCTAGTTATATTTCTTTCGCGAAGATTAGTTCTCCAGATTGGCCCGTGAAAGCCTAATCTTCACGCGAAATCGGAATGAACCAATCACAACGCACACTTACACAGACACTCACTGCCGTGAAGTATGCAACGTGTACAAATTACATTAGTTTAGTGATTGATATGGAATGAATATATGAATAGTTAATTAGTTAGTTATAATTTGTTGAAAACTTAATATTTTCGATTGTTTTCGTGAGGAATTTGAACCTTGCATAATTTGAAGAAAAATATTAACAAAAATATTTATAGCTCGAAAACGGTGCATCGGAGCTAAAAAATAACGAAATTTTTGACCCCACGTACACCCCCACAACTAATGAGGACACACATAATGGACTTATCAAAAAATGGCCAAGTGTGTTTGACTTTTTTTTCATACAAAATTTTGATTTTTATATGAAGTTTCATTCGCTCATCGGGCGCTGAACAGAGTAGACGTGTTGTTAAGTGTCCTTGCTGGATTAATCAGCTTTGCCAAGTAATTTCGAGACGTATAACACAGGTTACAAAATATAAAACCAGCTTGCCTCTCGTAGGGTAGTTCGACTCTGTGTTCATAGTGACTAAGAAACTACTCCCGTTACCGCTCTTCACCACCTCGCGAAAAAAGGACAGCGACATATTGTTCACATCTTCTTACCGCTGGGCAGCACGTAGCGCGACTCAACCACGAGTGAGTAATTGCACACGTAATATTAAGCAACATGAGCATATTACACTCACCGACTGGAAGTGGCATCGGGGGTCGTAGTGGTTCTCAACCAAACTTATCATGCACACAGAGTGAATTTGATAGTAATGCACGAATGACCCTACGAAACAAGAGAAAGCATACCAATAATTATGAAGATTTGGCCTCCCTAGAAATCTCTGTAGGTGAGTTGAAAACCCAAATGACGCAAGTGTTGTCAATGTTAGCAGTTTTTACAACCGACCAAAAAGATTTTATGAATAAGATAACTCAAGATGTAAAGGTTATTAAAGATGAATTAACTGATATCAAGGATGTGACCAAGAAACTTACACAAGAACAAACTAAGCTTCACACTGATACGCAAAACATAAAATCTAAATATGCCGAGACGGACAAAAAAATACAAGCACTTGAAACAGACATTTTAGAAACTAAAAATGCCGTGACCTCAATGTCTACAGGCTATTCATTCGAAAATATTTTAACAGAAATACAAGACCGGGAAAAAAGGTGCAAGAATATCATAATTATTGGCATTCCAGAGCCTAGCTCGGATACCATTGAAAATAGAAAAATCCAAGAAGAGAAGGAAATTATCCGCATTACAAGATTGACTGAACCTAAATGCCCAGAACCTGAGCACATTATAAGACTTGGTAAATACGATTCAAATAAAATTCGCCCATTAAAGGTAACTTACAATTCTCAGGAAACCGTTACTACCATGCTAAGAAATAAGAAAAATATAGAATTGGACATCGTGAGACTTTTTTCCGATCAAACACCCCGGCAACAAGCATTTATAAAGAACCTTAATGAAGAATTGAAGCGACGAATCAATAATGGCGAAAAAGATCTTACAATCAGGTACATTAAGGGCCTACCCAAAATTACGAAGCTATCAAAAAACTAACATCAAATGATAGAATAGAGAACATTGCAACGGAAGAAAACTCACAAACAACGATAAACTATGAAATTGTCAGTAACTATAAAGATATAAAGATAAGTAAAAAATCTCTGAAGTTCTTGTACGCCAACGTTCGCAGTATTGTGAAACCAGGCAAGTTGGACGAGCTAAAATGTGTAATTGAACAATTCACAGATACTGTCCATATAATAGTCTTGGCTGAAACATGGATCAAAACTGACGATGAAGCAAAAAGACTTAAAATTCCTGGTTACTTTCACTACTATAACTACAGGCAAAACATAAGAGGCGGAGGAGTATCAATCTACGTCCATAATAACTTAAACCATAATTTAATCGATGATCAATGCCTCAATGGTAACCACTACTTATGGATACATATTCAGAACTTCTCGATTGATATTGGTGTGGTATACAGAAAACCAGAAATGTCAAACTTAATCAATTTTTTAGATACGTACTCGACGAAACTGCAGAAAACAAAGAGAGGAGTTATTTTCGAAGATTTTAATATAAACCTGCTTGCTGCGGACCGACTAACTGTTATGTATTATGAAATTCTCCAAGAATCTGCCTTTAAAATCCTTAATAAAATTGACGAAGAATTTTGTACACGAGAAACAACAAAAGTAAAAACTATTATCGATCATGTATGTTCTAATTTATCAGGAAATGAATACAATTTGTCAATTATAGACACTCCCATGTCTGACCACAAACAAATATATTTAGAAATTAAACGGTGCAAGCCAGTAGCTCGTAAAAAAATAAACTATGAAGCCATTAATTATGAAATATTATACACAGCTATGGAAAAAATACAAAAATCTAATGATACCTATTCCTTTAATGAGCTTGAAAAGAAAATATTAAGCAGCATTGAAAAGAGCAGGACGATTAAATCAAAAGTTGTGAACCCTCCTAAACAAGACTGGATTAATAAGGAGATTCTTGATAAAATCAATGAAAGAAATATACTTTGGAAGAAGTATAAAACTAACCCTGAAAATAAATCAATAGAAAATACTTTTAAAAACAAAAGAAATGAAGTCGCGATTAAGATACAAAATGCAAAGAGTGAATATTATATGAAGGCATTCAGTAATTGTAAAAGTAAACCATCAAAAATGTGGAGACTTATAAATAGTTTATCATTGAACAAAATCAACCAAATCTCAACACCAAGTAAACTTCATACTGAAAGTGGTGTTCTAGTTAATGTTAAGGATATTTGTGAACACTTTAATGCGTTCTTTTCTAATGTCGGGGCGAACTTAGCAAAACAGATCCCTTCATCATCGCACACAAAGTCATTTAGTGTCATGCCTAGATGTGCAAATAGTATAACCTTGAACCAACTATCACCTACAAATAAAAACGAAGTGGCAAAGATAATTGACAACTTAAATTGCAACACAAGTTCAGGAATAGACGGAGTTAGCACTAAGTCCATAAAGTGCATAAAAAAAGTAATACTGAATGATCTTACAAAATGTATAAATAAGTGTCTAGAACGGGGTGTATTTCCTGACTCGTTAAAAGTTGCAAAAGTTACTCCGATATTTAAAACAGGAAATAAATTGGACCCAGGTAACTACAGACCAATATCGGTATTACCAATAATGTCAAAGATCTTTGAACGCATACTTTTCAATCGACTGGAGGAATACATACATTCTATTAATTTCCTTTACGACAAACAATATGGTTTTAGATCTAAATCAAGCACTCTTTCGGCAATATTGGATACTGTGACTAAACTTAAAATAAGTATTGATAGAAAACAAATAGCCCTAGGTATTTTTATAGACTTAAAAAAAGCATTTGACACGATAAGTCATGATTTGCTTATTAAAAAACTCAATGCGATAGGTATTTGTGATGTGGCATTGAAGATATTTAAATCGTACCTTGAAAATCGAAAACAGGTAGTAAAAATAGGCGAGACTCAAAGTAGTATCACAACTGTATCCTATGGAGTCCCCCAAGGGTCCATTTTAGGCCCTCTCCTGTTTCTTATCTACATAAATAATATCCACGAGATTGGTCTTAGAGGTGATGTTACCTTGTTTGCTGATGACACTAGTTTATACTATTTCGGAAACACAATACATTCAGTGTTAGCAGATGCGCAACACGATCTGAATCTCTTAAACGCTTGGTTCCAAGCCAATCTTCTAACAATTAACATCTCAAAAACTAATTTTATAATATTTTCAGCCAAAAACAAGAAAATCCCCCAATTTACACCCTTGACCATTAATAATGTGGCGATTAATAGAGTTAACAGTGGAAAATATCTTGGACTTACTCTTGACAGCGCTATGACATGGAATCCACATATAGAAAACATCAAATCAAAGTTGGTATCTCTCACTGGTGCACTGCGTGGAGTCGTCCGGTGTTTTTCTCGACCAATCCGATATTTAATTTACATCTCACTCGTGAAACCTCACATTGATTACCTAATCCAAATTTGGGGCACTGCCGCTAAGACCAACCTCAATATATTGCAAACAGCACAAAACAAATTAATTAAAAGATTATTTAATTATGACTTTTTAACATCTACTAGCAAAGTATATAATGAAACTAACATAATGAATATCCAGCAATCATATGTTTACAATACTTGTATATTAATTCACAAAATTTTAGGCAAAGATATTCATACACAAATCACTTTCGCAAAAAAATGTACTATACAAAAGATGGAACTTAGAAATGCTGATAACTTAATTTTACATGAACCTCGTACAAATTACGGTAAAAAAAATATCCGCTATGAAGGTGCCCAACTTTATAATAGCTTGCCCAAAAATATTAAAGCAGCTAAGACAGTATCATCTTTTAAAAGACTCCTTAAGTCACATCTACTAAAAAAAATAATAATAGTGACCTTAAATTAATATATAATTTATTATATCCACAATCAAATTAAAATTAAACATTAATAACTGCATAAAATATTAACTTTTTTAATCAAACTTACATATGCGTAAACTTGGGTCTCATCCAGGCATGACACTATATCTGAGTTCCGTGATTGAGTAGACTGTATCTGTTATTCTGTTGTTAAATTTCGAATAAGGTCAGTCGGGGCAAGTGCGCCAACGGGGTAAGTGCGCCACCCATAAAAATATCGAAAAGTACAGATATTACACAACTAACGACATCTTATATCCATACAACAAACTAAAACACAGTTCCACTTCACACTCACAGATGGCTCTGTACACCTTAACATGAAATATCCGCCATTTAAGTTTTAGTGTCATTTAGACCTGTTACCAGAGATGACTTAATATTACTAATCCACATTATTCTTTAATTATTTAATGAATTGCGGCAAACCAAAGAGGTGAGTACAAAGGTTAGATGTTTTTCTTCAAATCTGTATTAGTATTTTACTCCTAATTCGTGAAATTAATGTTTTTTATACAGTTTAAAATCTTGACCTCAAAATATTCGAGTGGGGTAAGTGCGCCCAAATTGTTGGTAGTATGGCGCACTTGCCCCGAGTCAGAAGTCACCAACTTTTATGATGCAGATAATGTTTTTTGAAAACTTACTAACTAAAGTGCTTAGGGTCACATGATGGAGACGGTGAATGAGTGCCATTGGGTAGTGATAGATACCTCGTATTTAGGTCCGTCCATCCGTCCGTCCGCAGCTTAACTAAGAGATTCAAGTTTTAGATAACTGTTATTTGGCACGGATACACAAATTAATTACACCGACAAAGTGGTCAAGTAAAATCATAATTTTTTTAGGGTACGTAATGTGATGATGATGATGATTTACTTGCTTAGGTCATTATGTGAGGTGTCGTTAGATAGGTCTTAACTCTGAAACTAGGTTGGCCACTGACCACTCGATAAAAAGCTGGAAAACTGCCGTAAGGTCCACATTCAGATGAGTAGTTACCATAATTAGCCCTAAAACGATTACCTATGTCCTTTTTTCAGATGGCTCGTAATTACCAAAGAAAAAACCCATAACCCTTCTTGGTCTAACTAGAGAGACTTCATGTCAGGCAATTGACGCTGTCCGATCTGAGGGCCTATTACCGATCTCATGATATATATATCATAGTGCAAAACGAAAAATACGATTTCCGGTCAGATTTTTGATCATTTTTTCATTATTTAATGATGACATCATTGAAATTATGCCATAGTGATGATACCATTGGAGATCGGTAATACGAAATGCAGCATTTCATTACTTCTTTTTCTCAAATTTATACCATGTCATACGATGAAAGATCCATAATTGGCCTATCTGGACATGAAGCATCAAAATTATTACCTATTTTTGTATTTTTTTTTCACAAATAAAAGTAACAAAAAAATGCTAATTTTGTTTATTATTAAAATACTATTATTCCAGCAAAACTATACGCAAACATTTTTATTTATATAAAGCAGTTTGAATTAATATAATAGGAAAAATAACTTTAAAATGTTTAGCGCCCCTAATGACAAATCTATGGCGCACTTGCCCCAAATTTATTAAGACAGCTGTTGTTGCCTATGGGACTAGATTATTAAAAAAGAAACAAGATTAATGCGTTTAGTTGGCAATGATCAATAGAGTACACCAATTGTTTTTCTTGTAACGTAATTCTTTAGCACTTTTTTTCATACAGGCGCACTTGCCCCATTTCCAGGGGCAAGTGCGCCTATATCCATGTTTTCCAATTTTCGATAAAATATTGTAAAATTATTGATAGATTTGACTGAATCGATATTTGTTGCAATTTCAAAATACTAAATTTTGTCAACATGCTAAATGTTCACTCATAAGTCATCATTTAAATATTTTATTGTGGATCGAAATCATCTATGAAAAAATTATGGCGCACTTGCCCCGACTGACCTTACTACCCACCTATTTAAAATTATGTTCTGCGTTCCGATAAAATAATGTGTTAATATTAAGTGATTATTTCCATGTAAGTGAATTTAATTCTTATGTGAAATAAACATTCTCAAACCAGAAGTTTAGTTCAGATAGCACCTTGTGTAGCAAAGGGGGTGCGAATTTTAATTGTACTCATCCATACTAAATACGTATTTTTTTTAAGTGCTGGCTCCATACAAAAATCAGTTAAAATTTATTTTTGTTTTTTTTACTTTTTCGCAAAATTTGTCAACCTTTCCGCTCGCGACTTCGTCCGCGTTGTATTTGTTTTCCTGTGGGAATTTTATATTTTCCCGTAGGAAAATTACCCTATGTCTTTTCCCTGGTCTCGAACTATCCCCATACCAACTTTCATCAAAATCGGTTCAGTAGTTTCGAAGCCTATTCAATACAAACAAACAATCAAATCTTTCCTCTTTATAATATTAGTATAGATGATTTTCGCCAATTTGAGAAAAAACTATTGCGTGTATTTAGTCTGAATTCTATATTGCTTTGAAACTTCAATCTCCTAAATATGTTTCTTTTCCCATATTAATAAGCCGAATGATTCAATAGTACTACTATTCATTGTATCAAAAGTGGTAGAAATCTACGGTACTAATTGTACTAATACTCGTACTGTACAATTACACTTCCACGGCGGCGGCGCCCTAACGGCGTGTTTAGTACAGGATATAACAAGCTGGCACCCATTCATGTTAAAATAGTCATATAAATATTATGGTGATATTAAAAATTCTAAAGTGCAAAATTAGTTTAGAATTTATCCATACATTTTTTACTAATCGTACTATTTGTAAGAAGACTACTTATTTATAAATTCAAGTTTACTACTTACTGATGTTGGAGGTACCTATAAAATTTAAGGGTTTTCTTCGATGTTCATGGGATCCCATAATCAGATCCTGACTTTGGTGACAATGGGACCAGGCCAAATAAATATACTCTATCGAATACGAAAAGAATTTCGGATACACAAAAAAAGACAAAAAACATGGGTACGCATCCAATTGAGAACCTCCTCCTTTTTTGAAGTTGGTTTAAAAGAAAAGAAAAATAAACTAATTACCTTTTAAAAGAAATATCTTCTAATTAGCCTTTTTCGTCACTTACTAATATTCAGTAAAAACAAAAACTAAAATAATAAATTCAAGTATCAATTTACACTGGCTGACTAGTCACACTATATTGGCGCGTCGCGTTGTCTCTCGCTCGAACACAGACCTCGCCGTCGGCACCTTACCTCTTTCTGTGTTCTGTGCCTAAACTTGAGCAGCGAAATTTTGTGAAAGGGCTCTTAAGTTAAAATAAAAAAAAATCAGTGTTTTTATGCATTTTATTCACAATAATATCCTACGTATACTTGTTCACGATACCGCATGCGTTGGTAAAAAACTGCCATATCGAGAATTTGTAGTTTTGCGAATTTGTCCTTTTACGAATATGCCATTCTGCGAATTAGTCCTTTTACGAATATGCCATTTTACCTACAAATTTGTCAATTTACGACTCGGTTGCCATTTTGCGAATTTGGCAATTTGCGACTTGCGTCGTCTTTAAAGAAATGACATGATTTCCGCACTTGTATTTGTTATGCGGTCCTGCTGCGTCGTACGTTACGCCTTAATAAATGCAAATATTATAGCTACTACCATGTGGTACCGATAGGAACAATCTATAGTGTGTGGCTGACCCCAGTTGGGCCACAAAGAAAAAACTGAAAAATAGATTGTTTCAGAGTTTGCGTTTGCGCGTTTCAGAGATATGTGTGGCTCAGCTGGGGTACCCCAACTGAGCCACACAGATCTCGAAAACGAAAAGACTTAGCCAAAATCTATTTACTGATATACCTAGATAGGTGGTAGTTTGTCGATACTTTATTCAAAGATTCAGAGTTTGTTGAGCCCCAAACCAAAAATTGTAGGCAATTGTACATTACTTCGTGTAGATAGACTAGGAGACGAGATACAAAATGTGGCCTAAATAATACCTTGATAATATATCAATCATTAATCGAGGATTTTCATAAAATCAAATTAAAACGGTTACTGTTTCAACTTTCATCATCGAATTTGATTGACTATTTAAAATCAACTTCTTATTGTAAGAAAGTACACAAAATATAAAAAAATAACGAAACCTCGTGCATTCGGGACTCGTAGCTCCTGGACTAACCCAAATAAAAAATTCTTTCATTCTCTGGATTGGGGCGTTGATAAACTCTGAATCTTTGAATATAGTATCGACAAACTACCACCTATCAGTAAACAGATTTTCGTTGTCTTTTCGTTTTCGAAAAGAGCGAAAATCTGTTTACTGATATTCCCGATGAGCAGTGAAACTTGTCCGACAAACTGCCACCTTTCTATCTATATCAGCAAACAGATTTTCATTATGTTATTTTGTTTATGTATGTGTGGCTAAGCCTTAGATCGTCTGAATGCTCTAAGGGCTAAGCAGGCGGAGCACAGGATGCCAAGACGGGACTTTAGTCACGCATTATCTCACAATTTCGATGACAGAATCTCTGGCTTAAAGAGTAGCACGGTGGCGCACATTGAGGCTGCGGCAAAGAATAAATAATAGTACTAAAGTACAGAAGGATCACTCTCGAAGAAAAGCCAAGTTTAGGTATGAAAATTTACCTACTCTTACGACCTTTATCTAAATGCACGGGAAATTGAAATTCATTGCATAACATGAGTGTTCCTATTCCGTTACGCGTCGCTGACCCGATACCGATTTAGCCATAAGAGCGCAGGGTTCCCACTCACTGTTATGCAGTTCATCATCATCATCACAGCTCATATACGTCCCCACCGAGGGGTTCGAGCCTACCCTATGTTAGGGTGATTAGGCCTTAGTCAACCACGCTGGCCCAGTGCGGTTTGGTCGACTTCACATACACCATTGAATTTCTTCGCAGATGTATGCAGGTTTCCTCACGATGTTTTCCTTCACCGTAGGAGCGTCAGACAAATGTACATATGAAATTCGAAAACGAAAAACACATTGGTACATGGCGGTCTCGAACCCCGACCTCCCGATTGGAAGGCAAGTGCCGAGTCCACAGCGCCACCGACGCTGTTATTCTATAAATTTTCATATCTAATATGATAAATACTACAGTAGTTTTTACGAATAAAATGTTTCCGGAAGTGTACACATGAATATTAATGCAAACTTTGTAAGCAATATACAAAACAGTCCTAAAGAAAGGATAAAATGGAAATGTTATATAAAGTAAGATTTTATTCTAAGACTCTACAGGCCTATTATGGATCTTTCATCGTATGACATGGTTTACACTTTGAGTTAAATTTACATGCTGTAAAGTTTACAATAAATAAATAAGGACGTCCGGACGTAAAATGATTCATTTGGTATTACTGATCTCCAATGATATTATCCACCACTATGGCATAATTTCAATTATGCCGGCATGATTTAACGAACGAATAATCAAAAATCTGTCGTGTGGCTGACCCCAGCCGGGCCACAAAAAAAACTGTGAAAAATAGATTGTTTGAGTATGTCGCTAGATAGATTGTTTGAGTATAATGTTTAGAGTTTGTCAGAGTTTGTCGCTTGCGCGTTTCAGAGATCTGTGTGGCCCGGCTGGGGATACGTTACTCCAGCCGGGCCACACAGATCTCGAAAACGAAACGATCTAGTGAAAATCTGTTTGCTGATATAGATAGGCGGCAGTTTGTCAGAGTTTTTTGGACAAGTTTCAGAGTTTGTCGATCCACCATTTCAGAGCTCACCTGCAGCAAAGTTGCTGCAACTGACCTAGCTGGATCTCGAAAACAAAGCGACGTAGAGAAAAACTGTTTGCTGGAATAGTGAAGCAGTAGTTTGACGGAGTTTGTCGAACAAATTCCAAAGTTTGAGACATGCGCATTTTCGAGATATGTGTGGCCCGGCTGGAGAAACGTTACCCCAGCCGGGCCACCTGGATCTCGAAAACGAAACGACCTAGCAAAAACTGCTTACTGACAAAGATAGGTGGTAGTTTGTCGATATATTCTTTAAAGATTCAGAGTTTGTCGACGCCTCAATCCAAAGAACGAAAGAATTCTTTATTTGGGTAAATAGTCTAGGAGCCTGGAGTCCCAAATGTGCGAGGTTTCGTTATTTTTTATTATGTACTTACAATAAGAAGTTAATGTAAAATAGTTAATTGAATTCAGTGATGAAACAGTAACCGTTAATATTTAAATTAATGTAAATAAAAGAGTGATTGATATTTTTTAAATGTATTATTTAAGCATCATTTGGCATCTGGTCTCCTTGTCTATCTATATGAAGTAATGTACAGTCGCGTACAACTTTCTTTAAAAAAAGTAAGTTTTATGAGGTTTTGTTTATTATAGTACACGGTGTTTCATAATAAACAATAAATAAATCAATGCGTTATCTAAAACTAATTATTAAAATGTTTACACGTAATATCATTCAACCCAAAATTTTCATGTATATCATAGTATCATCATCATGTCTATGATTTACATGAAAATTTGGATTGAATGACATTACGGGTAAACAAAATTTAATAATTAGTTTTAGATAACGCATTGATTATTTATTGGTTACTAGTGGGCCCGGCGGACGTTGTCCCGCCCGATTACAGCGCCACCTACCGGGTCCAACTGTACGTTTAAACCTTCCTTGGACCTATTCAAATACACACCGAAAATTTCATAAGAATCTGTCGCGCCGTTTCAGAGTTTTTGCGAGACAAACATACAGCGTTTCATTTTTATATATAAGAAGAAGATTATGAAACACCGTATATATGCTGAAAAGAATAATTTTTGTATAACACATCCATATGGTTTAGTACGAATTCATTGCTTTTAAGTTGTTGTCCTTTCATGCCCCCGGCGGTGAAACTTTAGAAAGCCTGGCTCGATTTTGATTAAACAAAAACTATTAGTATAGTTTTTGCACGAGTACGCGAATGAAATACAGTAACTTTTATAGTAATATTTTGATGTGTTGGTGTGACTATCATTATTAATGGATTGGAATAGATCCAACCTACTTTCAAATATGAATTAAGTATATTAAAGTAAGAAATAATAATGAATTTAATATGTTGCGAAAAAAAATTCCATTACCTGTCTATAAAATGGTTACCCATAGGCAATCAAATTGTTTTCCGCAACATGGTTCAATATTTTCCTAAGTTTTTATACTTTTACCAAAGATATTTTGATCGAAGTCAATTCAATTAATTCATCTCACTGATTTAATTCACAAAAGTCCATCTCAAGAGATGTAAAATCTATAGAAACACATATATTTTTTTCGTTGCACCATATATTTAAAGTATGTTATCAAAACAAACCAATTTTTTCTACTACCTAGTTTTATTTTAATGTTTACTTGCGTTGATATAGATACATGATATAGAGTGGGTGGAAAGGACAACAACTTTTAACATGAAAATGAATTCGTAATAAACCTTATGATGCTTTATACAAAAATTATTCTTTTCAGCATATACAATATACATATAACAAACAAAACCTCATAAAACTTACTTTGCATGCACTTATTAAAATCGATTTTTTAAAAGAAAGTTGTACGCGACTGTACATTACTTCATATAGATAGACAAGGAGACCAGAGGCCAAATGTTGCTTAAATAATACATTTAAAAAATATCAATCACTCATCGAGGATTGACATAAATTTAAATATGAACGGTTACATTTCATCGCTGAATTCAATTAACTATTTTGCATTATCTTCTTATTGTAAGTAAGTACATAAAACATAAAAAATAACGAAACCTCGCACATTTGGGACTCCAGGCTCCTAGACTATTTATCCAAATAAAGAATTCTTTCGTTCTTTGGATTGAGGCATCGACAAACTCTGAATCTTTGAAGAATGTATCGACAAACTACCACCTATCTTTGTCAGTAAGCAGATTTTTGCTAGGTCGTTTCGTTTTCGAGATCCAGGTGGACCGGCTGGGGTAACGTTTCTCCAGCCTATCTCGGACATATACACATATCTCGGAAATGCGCATATCTCAAACTGTGGAATTTGTTCGACAAACTCCGACAAACTACTGCTTCACTATTCCAGCAAACAGTTTTTCTCTACGTCGCTTTGTTTTCGAGATTCAGCTAGCTCAGTTGCAGCAACTTTGCTGCAGGTGAGCTCTGAAATGGTGGATCGACAAACTCCGAAACTTGTCCGACAAACTCTGACAAACTGCCGCCTATCTATATCAGCAAACAGATTTTCTCTAGGTCGTTTCGTTTTCGAGATCTGTCTGGCCCGGCTGGGGTAACGTATCCCTAGCCGGGCCACACAGATCTCTGAAACGCGCAAGCGACAAACTCTGAAACTTGCCGACAAACTCTGACAAACTGGACATTATAGCGACATACTCAAACAATCTATTTTTCACAGTTTTTTTTGTGGCCCGGCTGGGGTCAGCCACACAAATCTGTCCGAATATGATTTCATTTGAAAACAATGAGATCGGTAATAGGCATGCAGAATATAAATACTAACTACCTATTTGAACACTTTCTGAGCCATTGTAACATTTTGGTTTCATTCGTTGTCCATGGCGTACTTTGACTGGTTTTTAGTGTGTAAATAAAAGTTGCCCCTGCGTTTTGTGTCTGCTGGATATCCCATCAAAGTTGCATTAGTCTTGCATTTTCCTTGCTCATAGTTTTCCCAATTGTCGCAGGGGTAGGCTTTGAATCTAGTGGAAGGGTCGATTGACTCGATGAAAAACTCGATTGATCTTCCGTGACTGCATCCCTCTGTTGACACCCACGTAATATGTAGATATGCAAAATAATCATTTTAAATTTAACGTGACGAGGAATAGAAAAAGGAAAATTTATAAGCTTGGTCGAACTTCGAATGGAGTTTAACCTAGTAAGCCTCCTTAACTTTAATTCGTTTTATCTACATGTAATTAAAGCAATTTGTAAGTGTACTCCTTCTCCTTAACGTTAATTCGTTTTATCTATAATTATAGATAAAGCGAATTAAAGTTAAGTAAGGAGAAAAGGCTTGCTGCGTACCTATCATACCTCTACGGAGTTATGATAACGTACCAAGCAAATTATTACCTATTTCGCTTCCAAAATATTCGCACACACAGAGGCGGAAATGGGACGGGAACGGGACTCTGTTAAGTTAAGCGATTCACTTGCGTCGCGCCGTTTCCGCGGGCGGTTTCTGTGGCATTGTCCACAGTAATAGGTACGATTCACGAACATTACAAAAGAATCGTTACCGTCCCGCAGGCATATTATCGATCTTTACAGACAGTCGCAATCGCTGCGAAGTTATGGGGATACATACATTTCGAAGATCCATGTTTATTATTTAGGTATATAGATAAATCGCAAATTCGTATTAAGTATTGAAAGTTGGATTGCGCTACGATAGCGCCACATGCGAGCGACATACGAACTAAAAATGTACGTTAATGTTTAATACGGCGACCGATTGTATAATTTGGTTGTTGATCACAGACCACTTAAAGATACTTTGTTGATCGCGTTGCCATTTACAATTAGCAACCGGTTGCTTTTTTCTGTAATAAGCCTGCCGATTACCGCCTCTGTGCGTGGAGCGCCTTAGGCGTGACGTCATACGTCATTTTAAATCAAGTTCAAATTAAATCAGCAAAATTACCTAATAATTTTGCTGATCAGATTCAGTGCGGAGGGAGCCGTGGCCCAAATGCTCCCATAGGGACCGACCTATCCTAGATGTGGGCGCATTGTGACAGATAACATCATGATGAAGTGTTAATAGAGTGCGAAATGGGAAAAGGGTCACCAACAAGGGTTAGAAGATATGAACAGACATTATTCTGTTGTTACTGCTTCGAGCTGCTTAACTTACCGGCCAGTACTCCCAACTGGCCGAGCTGCCCAGGGGGTATAGTGGCTTGAGTCAGCCAGATCTCAGGTCACCCCACGATTGGGTATTGGGCTGACAGAACATCCCGGAAGTTTCTAGTGGGTATACCTACCCGATTAGCGGGGAAGCCACACATAACCACAAGAGATAGCCCCAATATCTTAGGTAGATCTAAAATCTTTTCTAACCGGCAGCCCTACCGCCTAACTCACTTGCTATCGGTATCGTTTTAACTCTCGTTTATGACGTCATCTTGTGATTTCGAAATTCGAACGCCTATCGTAGCAACTTCGTGAAATTAAAACGATAGCGAGTGTTTCGCTATCGCCATCGCGCATCTCCATTAGGCGGTAAGGCTGCTGGTTAAAAAATGGCAAGTTCATTGCAATCTTTTATAATATTCATGTTGCACAGATTATTATATGTATTAGAGCACCTTTGGAAGCCTATGATGGACAAACAATACCGATTTTTACCACCATAAACAGTTGTTGGTGGGCTTTCTGTTCCTCTCACTTTAGGTACGAAATAATATACAAAATTTATCTAACCTATTGCATGTTGACGGCCTTCACAGCCCGGCTGCCCTGGTTTGCCGCTGTTCGGATAAAAGTCCGCGTGACCATAACTGTCCTCGTAGCCCAACACTCCTGAACTAGTGTGAATAATGTCGACAAACTCTGCATCTGTATCGTCTAAACGAAAATTCTTGTTCATAAGGGGTAGCTCGAAAAGTGGCCGTGCTGGATCCAATCCTAGAACAGTTGTAATTGAGAGCGTAAATGTAGGCCTTATAGATCTGTCGCGGGCGCGTCGGTAGTGGTAGTCGCAGTGTGGACCCTATCACGCGCGTCCATAAGGGCAGGGAGAACACCGGGGGGGTTTAGTGGGTAGGTTCGGCTCTCTGCCGGGAGAGCCCCACACACGCTCGTCGTCTAGCCAACGGCGAGTACGGTGCGGACACGCATTCCCCTCGAAAAAAAAAGGCCTTATAGATCTACAACGTGCTAATGAAATTGTGCAAAACCTGAAATTAGTTCAGAATCGAAAAGAATGGTAGGTGGTTCGTTCAGTCGAGAAAATGCAATTCGCGGTGGCTCATTAATTATATTAAATAAAAAGCTTAAATTTAAAGATCGTAAAGATATTGTGAATCTCTCAGTTGAACGAACAATAGAAATTGCCTGCGTAGAGTTGGACCAGGTTATTGTAGTAAGCGTATACAGGCCTCCTTCGGGATTGTATGACCACTTTGAAAATATAATGGATGAAGTTTTAAATAAAGTCTGTAAGCAAGGCAAACAAATATTAGTCTGTGGAGATTTTAATATTAACTTATTAGAAAACTAGTTTATGTATGAGAATGAAAAATTTGTTTCAGTCATATAATCTTAAAAACTTTTTTTTGGAGCCAACACGAATTACTGAGTTTTCTGCCACATGCATTGATAATATTTATACTGACATAGAACCATTAGCACAAAATGTTTTTAATAACTTAGAATCTGACCACTCTGGTCAATTTGTTATTATACCTTACAAAATGTAAGCTTATGGCGAAAAAGAATATCACTGTTGTACCAAAGACTGCTGGTCGCTTGGAGCGTTTCAATAATAATCTTGGTATTAATTTATATTGATTATGTCGAAGACCCAAATAAATTGTATGGAAACTTTTTTAACACATTTTGTTGTGAATTTAAGAATATCTTCGTTCCAAAAACCATCTCAGTCAATGGTAGGTTAGCTTTTAGTGAATGGGCCACACCAGGTATTCACAAAAGCAGAATAAAACTGTATGAACTTTACAATGAACGTTCATTAAATACTAGTGATCAATTTAAATTGTATGTAAAAACTTATTCCAAAGTATTTAAAAATGTTTGTAAATTTGCAAAGTCCAATTATTTAAGCTCTAAAATAAAAAATAGTAGTGACAAAATTAAAACGACATGGAACATTATTAATAATGAAACCGGAAGAGAAAAACTAATAACAACAATTTTTGTTTACATATTGAAAATAAGAAAGTTACAGTAGATAGGTATTGAGGTAGCTACAGAATTTGAAAAATTCTTTACTAACATTCCAGTTTCAATCACAAAATCTTTGGATTCCTCCCCCACTGTTGCCGAATCTATTCTAAAAGATCATGTTAAAACTTGTGATGATAAATTTAAATTTGCCCATGTTTGTGCAAATGATTTAATAAAGTCATTTAAAACTCTGAATAAAAAGAAAACCGTGGATCTGTGGGGCAACTCTGTAGATGTTTCCCAATCTGTAATAGAAACAATAGCTCCAATACTTGTTAGTATTTTTAATGATTGCATTGACTGTGGTGTGTTTCCTGATCTAATGAAACTGAGTAAAATTATTCCATTACACAAATCTGGTAGCATATCCGACCCCAATAATTGTAGACCTATCTCTGTGCTACCTACTTTTAGCAAAATCTTTGAAAAAATAATGTTGGAACAAATGCTGTAAACACCCGCGTAAGACTGCTAGGTAATTAAATGAATTAAAATAGAAATTGTGTTGAAAAATGTATATTGAAGAACTTATAAATGTTACATTGGAAAATAAAAGGAATAATTAATTGAATACATCAAATCTGACATCTATAAACATCACTGTAATTTATGACATCTAAATAGGCTTTATGTCACTTACAAATGCAAAGCTTCTTTAACAGAAATAATCTTCTACACTGTAAACAATTTGGTTTTAGAAAGGGTCGCTCAATAGCTGATGCTGGTGCTGAGTTAATACAAAATATATATGAGGCCTGGAAGGACTCACATGATGCGCTGGGCGTTTTTTTGTGACTTGTCCAAGGCGTTTGATTGCGTTCATCATGAAACCTTGATCAGGAAATTACACTACTATGGATTTCGCGACACTGTTCTGGATCGGTTAAAATGGGAGTTCCACAGGGTTCAATTCTTGATCCTTTTCTATTTTTAATATATATTAATGACTTGCCTGCTTTTGTACAAGACAGGCATGAGATTGTATTATTTGCAGATGATACTTCACTTATGTTTAAAATTAAAAGACGATTGAAAATTTATGACGATGTAAATAATTCTATCTCAAGAATAGTTTACTGGTTTAATGCGAATAACTTGTGCCTCAATGAAGGGAAAACTAAATGTATAAAATTTGTTTTACCCAAAGTTAAAGAGGTTCACACCACTGTTAACATAAAGCATAAAAATGTGGACCTTGTGGATACCGTAGTATTTCTTGGTATTACTTTAGATTCAAAACTTCAGTGGGGCCCACATATTGGTAAATTGTCGAAGAGACTTAGTTCTGCAGCCTACGCTGTATGGAAAATACGTCAGCTGACTGATGTTGATACAGCAAGACTTGTATACTTTGCCTATTTTCATAGTGTGATGTCGTATGGCATTTTGCTGTGGGGAAATGCTGCCGACATTCAGACTGTTTTTGTGCTGCAAAAAAGGGCTATTCGTGCTATTTATAATCTTAAAATAAGAGACTCTTTGAGAGAAAAATTTAAAGAAATTGGTATTATGACCGTTGCGTCGCAATATATTTACGAGAATATAGTATATGTTCATAAAAATATACATTCGTTTTGTAAAAACAGTTATATTCATTCAGTAAATACTAGGCAAAAGAATATGTTAGCGTTAAAAAAAAATTCTTTCAAAGGCTTTTGTGTACACTTCTACAATAAAATCCCTAATAATATTAAAGCACTTAGCTTGAATAAATTTAAAGTCACTATCAAGGGCGCACTTATGACAAACGCATATTATAAAGTGTCTGATTATATGACAGATAAAACTGCTTGGGATTGACATAAAATGTGATAAGGTAAACGCTGGTATACTCGTCAGTGTCCCAATACTCGTCAGGTACCTATACCTACACTTTAAAAGGGGCTTATAATATTTCTACCAACCGTAAATGAAAGAATTGTTATTGAAATACAATCACAGTAATATAATGTTCTATTATATTTGCAACACTGCATTAAAATTGTAATTGCGTCTAAAGTTCGAGGTGCTAAAAGTGTGTGCTCAGAAAAAAATGTGGCAAAGGTATAGTTCGGCAACTAAACTGAGCAACAACCGGCTCCTATTTTTTTCATAATATTCCGCTTGGGATATTTATACGGTAAGTGTGTTTATTTTTTAAAGATAGTACAATACATTTTCAAATACTATACCTATTAATCTGTGCTATATCGCGAGAATTTATTTTTTTATTGCATGTGACATTAATTGGTGCTCGCTTATTCCTGTTTTGCCCAATACTCGTCAAAATTTATGTAGTTTTGACGGATACTGGAGCGAGCATTACCAAAAGTACCTTAACCCGTCATCGTTACCTTAATTCTCGGTATTAAGTTTTATTTTCCATTGGCATTATAGAAAATCTTATACTCAGATAACGACGGATAAGGGGACGTTACTTACAATTGTACCTAAGCCCATCATAGCGCTCTTATTACCTTAAATTATGTACGATAATCGTTAGAATCAATTTGTTTTATTATTAGATAAAAAGTAGGTATCTCTATATGTACAGCTGTTATTAAATTCCAATAATTTCTTGAACTTTTGTATTAGTTATATTAGTATAATAGTTTCATTATTATGATTACATTTTATATGGTTCAGTAACATTTATAGAATTCCTTTTTTATGGGACCTACTTTTAAATTACAAAAAATAATTAACTGTTTCATACATTTTGATCGAGCAAGTCTTGAACTTTTCTATGAAACAGATGATTTTTTCTTCATTTCGAGGTTGGTCTCATATTGAAAAGCAATCTATAAATGCTAGATCGTATTAAAATTCCAGTATGTATAAATATTAGAATTCAAACTTACTTAAATTAAAGATCCATGACTCGTGAGATAAGCATTTTGGTTCATCATCATCATCATTTTAGCCATGAGACGCCCACTGTTGGACATAGGCCTTCTCCAAAGATCTCCATACCGATTGCTATGGAGATCCTTATACATCCGGTACCGTCCGGTTTCCGCCCTAACGGCCGTCAGTCTTGCGAGCAATTTATCCCACCAGTGCTATTTAAGGTTTGCAATTCTTTGGATAATTTCGGTAACTCTAGTTCTTCTACGGATTTCATTATTTCTGATGTGATCACGCAGAGAAAACCCGAGCATAGATTTCTCCATTGCCCTTTGAGTTACTTAGAGCCTTCGTATGGGACCCACTGTAAGCAGCCACTTCTCATTTCCGTACGTCATCACTGGCATCACGCACGAATTGAAGACTTTCGTCTTGAGAAACTACGGCAGATGGACCGAGAATATGCTGCGTAGCTTCCCGAACGCTGCCCAGCCGAGTTGGATTCGTCGACTTACCTCTTTCCGGAAGTTAGACTTACCGAGCTGGACTATTTGCCCCAGGTAAACATATTCGTCAACAGCTTCCAGCGTAGAGTCTCCAACATGCACAGGAGTGGGCACTACACGGGAATTCGACATTATTTTAGTCTTGTCCATGTTCATTTTAAGACCCACTTGTTGGGAAACTCTACAGAGGTCTTCGACCATTGTGCCTAGATCCTCCACGGTCTCAGCCATGGTCCAGCTCGGTAAGTCTAACTTCCGGAAAGGAAGTTAGACTTACCGAGCTGGACTATTTGCCCCAGGTAAACATATTCGTCAACAGCTTCCAGCGTAGAGTCTCCAACATGCACAGGAGTGGGTACTACACGGGAATTCGACATTATTTTAGTCTTGTCCGTGTTCATTTTCCCAACAAGTGGGTCTACTTGTTGGGAAACTCTACAGAGGTCTTCGACCATTGTACCTAGATCCTCCACGGTCTCAGCCATGACTACGATATCATCAGCTAAACGAAATTGAGTCTTGTACTTGAGTCGTTTATGTTGATGCCGAGTCCTCTCCAGTTCAAAATCTTAAATACAGCCTCCAATGCAGCGTGAGCAGTTTCGGCGATATAACGTCACCCTGTCTCACACTGCGCTGAAGTGGTACTGGTTTCGAGTTTTGGTCCTGAAGGCGGACTGACATGGTGGTTTTTTCGTATAATGACTGCAACACTTGGATGTACCGATAGTCTTTTTGGCACCTCTGGAGTGATCTAAGCACGGCATTTGCGAACACTTTGGAGCCATTGTTCTGCTCGATGGCCTCTTTAATACGTTCCGTATTAAAACAGCGTATGTCGCGAGTCAGACACTTAGAGAACTGTTTGTTAAGTTGCCGACGAGAATCTTGAGAAGACTGCAGACCCATTCTACGCCATTCCTCCGTCAGCTTATCTGTCGGCTCCGTTACTTCTTTGCTTAGTACGGCTGGGTTTGCAAAACTTTGCACCTACCGTAAGGACAGCTTCCAGAACCCTGTCGTTATAAATGTCTACATCCGTGCAGGCAATCAAAGCGATTTTGCAATTCGAGTTGAAAGCGCTCGAGGTTTTGGATCTGGATTGCTTAGGGACGGAGCGTAGACTTCACCAGGCGATAACATTCCGCTTTTATGTTAAAATTCAATGCGCCTCTTTCCGTTCGGTGATCGCTCCCTGTGTTAAACGAGTTGATCATTGAGACGTCATTCAATATTGGGTCTTAGTCAACAAGAGGAAGTCAATCTCATTTTTTGTCACTCCGGACTTTTCTAGGTAAATTTTCGATGCAACCGCTTTTTGAAGAAAGAGTTCATTATTATAGAGTCCTTTTCTCTCCATGTAATCGGCTAGCATTTGACCTCGATAATTCCGGATTCCAGCTCCAAATTGCCCTACTTTCAACTCATTATCGCCTCGCTTGCCTAGCCTTGCGTTGAAGTCTCCCATGACAACGGTGTAGTGAGTCTTGGAAGGGTATATTGTCCGAGAAATGTCGACAACGACATAAATAGCTTTTACTTCCTCGTCGGGGTGGGTCGAGGTCGGGACGTAGACCTGTATGACCTTTAGCGAATACCGTTTGGTGATTCTGAGTATAAGGTATGCCACCCTATTCGACACACTTCCGATCTGTACCACGTTGTTCACTAGAGACTTATGGAGAATGAACCCGACACCACCTTGGGACAGGTCTTCGGCCTCCCGAAAATAGAGCAGGTTGCTGGATTTAAGGACCATCATGTTCTCACCCTCTTCTCGAACTACGGATAGTCCCAGAATACTCCAATGAATCCTGCTCAATTCCTCCTCTAGTTCCAGCAGCTTCTCTTCGGTCCGCAGTGTACGCGCGTTATATGTTGCCAGGGCCAAGGTCATTTGACGGGAGGTTATCGCCGCCTGGGGATTCTTCACCCCAGGTCCTAGCGCCAGGTCGACGACCGTCACTGTCAACACGGCCTCCGGGACCGCCGGGCACTTGGGGCCTTTGGGTAGTTCGATCCATTTTTGGGGAGGTTTTGGGCCTTCTCCCGCCACGCTGGCCCAGTACGGGCTGATGGGGTGCAAGTAGCACTCAGGAAGTTTGGTAAGATTCACTACTAATTCCAGTGGAGTCTATGATATGATATATTATATATCTGTCTGTCTGTACAAGATTATTTGGCTCTCAAGCAGTTCATGAACAACAAGCCTCCCGAACAAGCCGGATTCCGCAAAGGCAATAGTACCATAGACCACATTCATTCGCTGCTGCAGGTTATACAGAAGACCGAGGAGTATGATCTGCCTCTATGCTTGGCGTTTGTGGACTATGCGAAAGCCTTCAATTCTGTCGAGACTTGGGCCGCGCTTAGGTTACTCCAGAAGTGTCGAAATGGACTGATCTGTACACCCAAGTCATTTCAATTCAATTCATGCAGTTATTGAAACGAAAACATCACTATGTCAGTCTGTCTTCAAGACCAAAACTTTAAACAAATGCGACTTTAGCGAGGTTAGAGACAGGGCAACGTTATATCGTTTAAATTATTCACAGATGCATTGGAGTATGAATTCAAGCTTTTGGACTGGAGAAGATTCGGAACCAAAATAAACGGCGAGATCATGACTCATATTCGTTTAGTTGATGATTTCGTAGTCATTAAGACCTCTGTAGATTTCCATCAAGTGGGACTTAAAATGAATGTGAACGAGATTTAAAACGTGTCGAATTCCCATCTAGTAGGTGCCCACTCCTGTGAAGGTTGGATACTCGACATCGGAAGTTGTTAACAAATATTATGTTTACCTAGGGCAAATAGTCCAGCTCGGTAAGCTCAACTTCCAGAAAGAGGTAAATGATGAATCCAACTCGATTAGTACAATGGTCAGAAAGCAGTTATATCGAGTATCGGTGACGATATGGACTCGGCGAGGGCCTGCTAATTGGGAGGTCCGTGGTTAGATCCTGCCATGTAATAATGTTTCGTTTTTCGAATTTTTTGGGGCGGGGGAATCTCTTCATAATTTACAAGGGACTGTAGCTGTCAATCAAGGCTGTCCCTTGGATATGCCGTAGGTAGGCATGTTTCATCATATGTTATCATATGTTCTTAATAAAATGAACATATATATTCTTTTCGTAATGATTATAATGGAAGCTTTAACGTATAGCAATAAAGTTCAAGGTTGCGTGAAACATTGACGACTTTTGGGTCAACATGACGGTTACTAGGACAAACCTGCCGACTACTGGTACAATTGGCTCCTTTTTACTTTTTTATATTACAATAAATTATTTATTTAGTTTATTTAAAAACCAAGTATACCTCTGAAAACTACAATAAATATTTTAGCAAGCTATCGAAGTTTTAGATTATTAAGTCTACAAGGTTTACTGTAACACAGCTCCAAAGTCAGCAAAGTTCAAAACCTGACGAGTAATGGGCCTTCTACCTTAATTGACGTTCAAAGGGTGTTAACACTGTGATAATGGGATAAATTTCATTCGAGTAACTGTTCCGCTCACACCGACAGGCATTTCTATATTATAAAAAAAATGTTTGTGAAATATAATATTGTATGTAATGTTGGCATTTTAAAAGAGGAGACAAAAAAAAATACAAGACCTTCCGAGTTTCTTGCCTGTTCTTCTCGAGAAGGCTCGCCCAATTTCCGAACAGGTGTAGAGTAAATTTTTTTTTCATTTGACTTGTATTTGCACACATCTTAATAATGGTTGGAGTGTGTGTACATACAAGGATTAAATAATTTAGTTATAATTAGATTCTTGGTTGAAGATTTTTATGTTTTTTGACGTCAATAAGTGCCTGTAAAGGTCTATCTATATTGAATAAAGATTTTTGAGTTTGAGTTTGAGTTTGAATCGAGAGTAGAATCGATACCACTAGTAAAAAATAGGGATCTGATGTGATAAAAAAAAAATATTTCAGCCACACCGCTTTCGGCGTCTTCTCTTTACCGTTTATCAGCGACGCGCGCGCGGCGGCAATATCGTACTCGTAAATTTAAATCAAAATATTATTTATTCAAATATGACTCGATAGAAAGCTCTTTTGAATCGTCCAAATTTTTTACCCACCCAGATGTCTCTAGCTCACGTAGCGCCCGGGTGCAATCATTACCCTAGTGCCCTCTAGTAAGGCTGAGCGCCGAGCGAGTGGCACACGGTGTGCGGCGGCGCCCCTGAGACTGTGGCGCCCGGGTGCAACGCACACCCTGCACCATATTATGTAAAGACGCCTCTGTACCCACCACCCATTCCGGACATTTTATAGCTGATAAGAAGAATGGGCGCAAGAAACTTATCAGCTTTATCAGAAGTAACAATATTTACAATAAATTATGTTGTTACTATACACGGCAAAATTTTTACATAAACAATATTTCTTTCTACATTTTAACTAAGTAGTAATATCTAAAAATTACCCCCAAGCATTGGCATTATTCAAATAATCGTTGACTTTATAATAACTTTTACATATTAAAGTCTCATTTACCTATATGTGTGCTTTAAACTTATGAAAAGTCAAAACAACTATAGGTAGGCACCTACCTACTTATACTTTGTGAAACTTTGTTGTAAAATAAAAGTCCTAATTCATTTTCCCATAGTGAGCCTCTAGTTTTTTGAAGCCGTCGGAAGGGCTTATTCCTTGTGTTTATATTGTGAATTAGGAAATGAGTATCAAATGTAAGTATTACAATTTATAGACATAAAGTCGTAGATGCGCGACCTTAGCATTTAGGTATACCTATTTGCAAGATATACCTACAACAAACCAAAAAAGAGAAATCTTCGTAAATAATCCGCAAAATATATATTTTTTATATATATAAAAAAAGTTGCAGTGTCTTTAAGGTTCTGCGTTATTTTATTTACATGTTGTTTTGTATAGTGCATATAAAACATAGGAACATAAGTTTTATGCAGGGTGTAACTGAACACCCCAATAATAATTAAGGGTATGCATGTATCCATCAGAAGTAGAGATTCTGTAGGAAAAATATTAGGGCTAACAAACCTATTGGGTGGGTTTGTCGGAGAAACTGCTAGACAAGTTGGAGCGTCTACAAAATGTGGCCATCAGGTTTATTTTTAATCTGCGTAAATTTGACCATGTTTCTTACTATCGCTCTCAACTTAAATGGCTTCCAATCCGCCATCGCAGAGACTTATATGTGTTATCCCTACTTTACAGTATTTTGTTTCTTCCAACTTCTCCATCATATCTTAAAGCACAGTTCTCTCTTCGCTCCTCTTCTTCGAGTCGTACTTTACGATCGAACTTTATTAAACTCTTGATATCCCACCCCACAGCACTGATTTTCTTTCATACTCTTTTCCTGCATATGCCGCTCGGCTATGGAACTCTCTCCCTGAGAGTATTAAGAGAGCTCGTACGCTGGAGTCCTTCAAGAATCAAGTCCGAAATCACTTCCTATCCTTAAATCCTAAGCTTAATCAGTCCTTCATTGTCCATAATTATCAACTACTGCATCCATCCCCAATTTGAATTTCCTTTGTGTATTCCCCTGTTCCTAGGTTGCCTGGAAGAGATTGCCTTTTAGCAATACGGCCGCCTGTGTTGTACATCTATATTATTTTTCAAAATTTTCTGTGTGTATCTCTTTGTGTGCAATAAAGTGTTTTATTATTATTATTCTTTCTCCCATACAAACTAAATAAATTATTTTTTGGTATTAAGTGCCGACAGCCCTACGTAAGCGTACAAGGAATACTACTCTCACGTCATACAAACAAAATTAAATTTTTTTTGGTATTAAGTGCCGACAGTCCTACGTAGGCGTACCTACGAGGAATACTACGCTCATGTCTGTCACGTGTCATTTTGTGTTTAAATTTCTTTTGTGTTAAGAGCTGATTATGGTTGTCACTTGTAAGTTTAAAATCAAATAACTCTGAAAGTATTGGGGTTCTAGGTCTCAGACAACCACCAAAGGTCCATTTAGTATCTAGCTTATATGCCCCTTAAATGTTACTGGGGTGGGTGTTCAGTTACACCCGGTATAGAACATAGGTCCTCTATTTTCGTAGGTAAGAAGCATCATTTTAAAACGTCAAAATTAATTCATTGAATTAAAGACGTTAAATTTGAATCTCCACTCGCTCGGAATGTTGACCTCTTTTTGTGTATGTGTTCTTGTTGACCTCCTTCAGAAGAGCGAACTAGAAACTCGGGGGTATGGATTTATTAAATAAGTCCTTTTTTATTTGTAAGAAAATACGCCGTCTTAGATCCTATAACCACAGATTACATAACGCTTTATACATAACAATAAATATAAATTGCTGCCATCTATTGTCGGATTTTGAATTTTATGACGCGGTCAACTAATAAGCACTAGATGTGCTTTTGCAGCAGACTCGATTTTGAATTTCAATATTATATTTTTAAAAAGTTGTTGAATTTAGTTCAAAAGCAATATTTTATTTTAAACTAAAGCATAGTAGTTACTTGCGATTTTATTTTTACTTATTTAATCGTAACCAGAAAGAAAAATGGGATTCAGCGTATTATAGAGAATTTGTTTCCATAAAGTGTACCTCGGTACATCAATTGGGCAGATTTTGGCGACCTCCTTTAAATCTCACATAATCTATTTAGTGTTTTAAATATACTATAGAGCGGATGGTCAGTATTAAGCATTTTTTTTAAAAGGCATTAAATGTTATAATATTACTATTTTTTAAACAGCAACTGAAATTGGCTAGATGACAAAACATTTTTTTTTGCTTTAATAGAAGCTCATTCATATAATAAACAGAAAGAAAAAATCGGTTTTCGAATAACTATAAAAACAACCAAGATATAAGGTATTAAAGATTTTTCTCCATCTCTTTCTAGCAAAACGGCAATGTACAAGGAGTTTATATGGCCGTACTCAACAATGACGTCACGGTTGATGTCGGATCTCTCTGTCTAATCGCCTTCAAATTAACAACTTAAAATGCTTGTATCTAATGTATTTCTAAGCCGATTTTAATTCTAATTTCACATGATTGCATCTTTTTCTACGGTATTTTAATATTTTATGACGAGACGTGAAAATTAGAATTCAGTCATCATGCCAATTGCACCTTCTAAAAAAGGTTCTGAATAACATGTCGAACCGAACGGAAAGGAAACGAAACCGACACGAATCGATTCAGTTTTAAAGGGGTTGTGAATAAGGCTAATTTTCAAAATGAACTTGAGTTTTTTTTAATGTTCTAGTTGCGGACGTTAGGTGGCGTTAAAGTCGTACACACAGCCAATACCGTTGCGCCGATTTTGATGAAATTGTACTAAACCTGATATCCTTTTTTTTATGAAATTGTACTAACCTGATATCCTTTTTATCTTTTGTTCGGAATACATTCCGGCATATCCCATCACGTGTGCCCCTAAGCTGTGCCCAATCAAATGTATTTCAGTGTCGTTCATATCGTAAGACTTTGTGAGCGACTCCAGTAGCCTGGATATGCGTTTACCAACATATCGAGTGCTGACCGCTGGCCAAGGGTATACTGGATTCTGCGCCAATTCGCTCCAGTCAACAGCTATGACGTTGACTTCTTTTCTCTCCACTAACGCATTTTTCATGCTCTGCAACCATTGTGTATTCGCTTTCGACAGCCAGCCATGTGTGACTGCTTGTATTTCATTCGATTTATTAAAATACTTGCTTTCAATCGGGGTGTCATCGTATGGGATAGTTAATAACTCTCCATCATTAATGTTTTGTCTGAAAACGTTCAAAATGAAATTCAATTTAGTACGATCACCTGGGGGTCTACTCTATTTCTACGAAAAACGAAATTCCGAAGGAAATTTCGCATGTTTCCCTACCACGGTTCTCTTCGATTCGAATATTCGTTCGACCGCAAATACATAGTTTGACAGATATGTTCTCCAAACCTACTCTAATTTACGAAAGTTCAAAACGACGAATTGAATTTGACAGTTTATTTTTTCGGAATTTTAACCTCAAATTAACAAACACAAAGGTGTTCGTAATTGTGAGTTTAAAGTACCTACCTAAGTTAATGTGAAATTACTGTTGGAATACTTATTTGCCTGAAGCTGTTTTGCGTGAGGAGTGTAAAGAGCGTAGAAAGACCCGACGTTGCCTCGGAAATAATTTAAATTTAGCGTCGATTTCCGACTTTGGATTTATACAAAATTTCACTCAGTTGAATATTATTTCAGAATTAAAACTGATAATTAAGAAGAGCATCGATTTGCTACGGGGTAACGGAACTTGTTATTTTAAGCTAAAATCAGTAATCATCAATATTATTTACATAAAAGCTTAAAATATACCTATTGATAAGTACCAAAAAGACTCTTTACTTACAATTTAGAATGATTAACTTGAAAACAAACAACACAACACACAATGTAACTGCGACTGAAACATTCCTTTCTGAGAAATGTGTCGCGATAGCGGACACTACAAAAATCACTCGAAAACATTGCTAAACCACTTAAAATAGAACTACTATTCACCTTCTATTTTATACAAACTCAAATTCCAAGAAATCGTGATTGTTTTCATTTTGACAAAAATGTTTGAGATTATCTATAAATAATTTACTATTTTCTATCAAATTAACGAGAAAATCGCATGTAATATCGAAGAAAGGAAAAAAGTTCCGTTTCACTCTATTGACCCCGGAAACCCTTTACCCTATCTACCCCAATTTACTCAAGGGAAAAAAATGGCTGTCGCCTTATGTTTCATTTTTAAAGTTCTAAATAAAATGGTAACTTTTACCTGGTCATAGTTTTACGAAATATTATCAAAAATAATTAATTTTTTGTGTTCTACTAATTGTTCCGGAGTATGTGTATGATACTAGTGAATGTGCACGTATTTTAACGGGGTTCATTTCATGTGACTTTTGACTCGATCGCTTCCAATCGTACATTACGAGCAATCCAAGAGCCAACCTTACCGTTTGTGGTGCAAGTTTCTGTCGCTCCTCAGTCTACCCACTGCACTGGGATGTAGCGTAGTGTAAGATAGTAAGATGGTCTTAATTTACCCTTTTTTTTGGTGAGGCCTATGCCCAGCAGTGGGTTTAATAAAATTAAATAAGGGTTCCTTAAATACTTGACATTGATTATGTACCTGGTGTATAAGTAAAAATAAACACCACCAAGTTGGATGCCTCTCGTCTCTGGCGGCAAAGTCGTCAGATTCACTTCGTGAGTAGTTCCATCCTCGTCGAGAAATAATAGCCATTTTGTGCCGTAGTCCGGACCATATTCATTTCCATAATCCAATGCGTAGGACCATGTAACTAAGAAAAATTAGTTCGATTACTCTTTTAAAAATAGTTTTTTTTTTGTTTCGATATTCTCTCTAGTTTCCGCACTGACATGGTATAATATTGCGCATTTACTTCCCTGTTTTCGGTGCTTTTTACATAACCAATATTTCTTCTTTACATACTGAATTTCATTGTATATTTAGCATGCAGTAACATAGCGATAACCTGCGTACGTACCCAATACCAATTATAGATTTTTAGTCATTGTATTATAAAGACAGATCGTTATTATCGTCTGTTACGGCTTATATGTATGTGGCTAAATAAACGATATTGTGAAATTATATACGATACGATATACCTACTTAATGGCTAAATATACAATATAATGAAACTTCGTGTGTTGTCTTTAATAGTACATTGTTACCCGAGGGGTGAAAGTAACTTATTTAGTCCCGAGACGGTGTTTGGCGCCCGAGCGTAGCGAGGGCACCAATAGTTCGAGGGACTAAATAAGTCTTTAACCCGAGGTAAACACTGTGCTTTTCATTACGAATACAAGGAAAGTAAAAATAACACAATAAATTAGCTAAAGAAAAAACGTGTAAATTTTATTTTACTTACATAAATTAACAACTTCTGATTTAACCCGCTTTCTCTTATAAAATCAGGCGTTAACTTTAGCTGAATCAGATGAACTCATTGTGTTAACTATTCACACAATGTTATACAAATATAATTAACAGTTAATACAAATCTCTGCTATATGGAAGTATTAACAAAACTCTACAAATGAAAAAAACAAATGAAGATCGCATTGCCGCTTTCCCGCTTATTTTGTTTTTTTTTCTGTGGCCGGCCAGCTATTCAACCATTATTTTTCATGTTCATAATTTAAAAAGTGGTAAATATTTTGCCCAAATCTATGTTATTTTAAAGAAATAGTCGAAAATAAATTATAATAAAGTCATTTAAAAATATATTCTTTAAGTTTAAATACTTAAGGCGCATAGTAACGTCAATCATAAAAAATCACTGCAGAAAAAACCGATTCGCTTCATAAATATTGAATAAAAAAATCTTTAAAAAAGATATGTTATTATTCAACGCATTCTTTAGAGGATGGTCTTCTTAATTTTTTGATAAATTAATTATAACTTGGTTAAAATGTGACCCAAACATGCCTCGATTTTAAAACTGTAAACCTAATCGCTTCGTAAATATTAGGTTAAATCATATACTTTCGATTTCAATAAATAAAGCGAACAATATTCTAGGGGATGGTCTTTTTAGATTTTTCTTATTCGCCTTTATTAATTTTTTATTGAAATAATTCATCGTACGCGTAAAGGTTTGCTTAAATATTCCCCTCGCTCTCACTCACTCACTCCTATGTAATCAGTGCGGGACGATCGACGCAAGGTCATTGGGACCACTATGCGCCTTAATATTATGTTATTTCCAATTTTACACCGCGCTTTAATTGAGTGACATTATAGAATGTCGGAACATGGTTCAATAAAAATGTGAAAAAGGAACTAGTTTCTTTTTTAAAATTTGACAGCAGCTGTCAGTTGAAAGTGATTCTCCCTAGGGCTGAAAAGTATTACTTTCAACCCGCTCCTCAGGCAACTTCAGACCTACTTTCAGAGTATGAGTAATGAAATAGTACATTGTTACCCCAGGGGTGAAAGTAACTTATTTAGTCCCGAGACGGTGTTTGGCGCCCGAGCGTAGCGAGGGCACCAATAGTTCGAGGGACTAAAAAAGTCTTTAACCCGAGGTAAACACTGTGCTTTTCATGACGAATACAAAGAAAGTAAAAATTAAACAATGAATTAGCTAAAGAAAAAAACGTGTAAATTTTATTTACATAAATCAACAACCTCTGCTTTAGCCCGCTTTCTCTTATAAAATCAGGCGTTAACTTCATACCTGAATCAGATGAACTCATTGTGTTAATTATTAACACAATGTTATACAAATATAATTAATGGTTAATACAAATCTCTGCTATACGGAAGTATTAACAAAACTCTACAAATGGAAAAAACAAATGAAGATCGCATTGCCGCTTTCTCGCTTATTTTGTTTTTTTTTCTGTGACCGGCCAGCTATTCAGCCATTATTTTTCATTTTCATAGTTTAAAAAATGGTAAATATTTTGCACAAAGCTATGTTATTTTAAAGAAGTAGTTGAAAATAAATTAAAAATATTTTCTTTAAATACTTAACATTATGTTATTTAAATTTTTCTCCGCGCTGTAATTGAGTGGTTGTATAGAAAGTCGGAACATGGTTCAATAAAAATGTGAGAAAAGAACTAGTTTCATTTTAAAACTTGACAGCAGCTGTCAGTTGAAAGTGATTCTCCCTAGGGCTGAAAAGTATTACTTTCAACCCGCTCCTCGGGCAACTTCAGACCTACTTTCAGAGTATGAGTAATGAAAAATATATTTCATCACCATGGTTATGAGTGGGTCCTCAAGTCAGTTATGAGTCGCCACATTTTATTCCAGTTATGAGTGGGCGCGAGACTCAACGACTTTTCCAAAGTGCTGCGTTTGCAAGTGAGTATGCTCTAAAGAATAAGTCTTAATTGCCGAACATTTTAATGGGTTTTTCATGTTTAATGAATACATACTTAGTTTATATAATTTACAAGATAATTGTTAAGTAATTCGAAAAATATTTGGTTTGACAAAAATAGTGTACTACCTACCTGGTTTACCATCGCGAACAAGCCGTAGGTACATTACATAAGCATTTTATTTTTTCAATACATAAGTACATAGTGTACTTTTGCTCAAATGCTTAAAATAATTAAGTATTGTTTTTAGCTAGTCACAGTGTCCGACAAATTTTAATAACCCACCTGAGCCCACTTGGTTAGCTACCACCGACTTACCTAAGTTGGTCGCCATATTAACAATGTTAATAGCATTGTTGCGTTCCGGCAGTAATAGGCAAGTTAGCCACAGTTATTGAGGAGTTTAGGTGAAACTCGCTTGTCGCTTCCAGTTTCGGCCTTATCGCCACTTACCATCAGATGAGAAGGCCAGAGCTTCCCTATCTTATGTAAAAAAGCTACCTCACCCAAAAAATAAAGAACTAAATTCAGCGTAATCCATAACATGGTCGCACTAGTATTCGCTGCCAACATTTCATGAAATAACTTGCAGGAAATTAGTAGACTAGTTGCCTTATCATATATTATATTATGCAAGTAGGAAATTATCTATTCATGCCGGAAACAATTAATTTGTGGGTGTTGTCATTGGCATTTTTATTTTTTCGGATGTAAATTAGTGAGTCTTGCGGCAGTGTAATGTAGTTGGTCCTATGAAACCGTCGTCGGTTACGTATTCGATGGGTAGGGATCGTTGGTTTCGGGGTGCGAAGTCAGACCACCTCCTCGTGGTGCACCCTGGGCAACCCGGCAGTCTCTGTCGCGGGCAAATAGTCTGGCAACTTGGCCCCATGATCATGAAATATGGTAAGGGGGCGTGGAATGGCTGAGTGCAACTCGACGGAACATTGTGAGGCTAACCGTTTCATGCGGAACGAGGTGAAGTCTCCCCTTCTTGTTAAGAACTGAAACTCAAATTTTTTTTTCATCATACCCATACGTATCTATGTGGTATCTATTGATAGGTCTTCAAAAATGATATTGAGGTTTCTAATATCATTTTTCTAAACTGAATAGTTTGCGCGTAAGAGATAAAACTAAAAAAAATATATGATGTATAGGTACATTACCATGCAAACTTCCACCGAAAATTGGTTTGAACGAGATCTAGTAAGTAGTTTTGTTTAATACGTCATAAATCGTACGGAACCCTTTATGGGCGAGTCCGACTCGCACTTGGCCGCATAAACTTTATTACTTCTTCCCGCGACCACTCACGAGTCTGTCGTTGAATCATTTTTCTATAACAAACAGCTGCGAGTGCAAGATATACGAAACTGCGGTGCGACCATGGAACAATATTTGTCAGCTAAGATCGACATACTCGACAAAACTCGATAAATTTGACAGATATTCCCAAGGAGTGAAAAGGACAGATGCTTTTGTCGATATATTTCGCTAGTAGGAGTAGGGTTCCATCTTACCATTACAAAAAAAAATTCGTTTTGGTTTTGCTTTTTGACTTTTATTTCTCTTCATTATGGTTGATTTAAATAGATAGATAGATAGAAACACTTTATTTTGCTGTAACTAAAAAAATTACATAATAAATGACAATTCATACACAAACAGGAAAAAAGGCGGCCTTGTCGCCATTAGCGATCTCTACCAGACAACCTTTAGATAGGACAAACATGATCACGAGGGTATGTTTCTTTCAAAAACACATATGTATAAAATACATTCTGTAATACATCATTTACACCTTTATTATTGCTCTAAACGGAGGCAACCCGGGCTCTGTTGTCGCAAGGCACCAGGCCACCGCCAACGCCCAAAAGCCCAGAGGGATAGCACGCAACGCTATTCCCCTGTGCATGTGCCAGGCACACCTAGAGATATAGCCACAGGAGAACCGACGTACGACCAAAATGGTTCCACAACCGAAGAGAAGACTCAGGTGCCTACTCAAAAGGAGAATGGCCCAGTCCCGGAGTCACCACCATAACATAAAGTGGCCCGCCAAGTTGAACTCGGGTATCCCACGCCCCCCTTCCTTGGGGGCAGTCTATCAAACTATTGACCTGCGGCAGAGACCCTACCGGGTTGCCACGAGAAGGTTGTCTGACATCGCACCCCGAAATCTGTATACCTACTGTAAGTACAATTTAACCAAGTGATCAATGATAGCAAACAAGACAACCTAAGTACATTACCGTAATCCGGCTTTATTCTGTGCTTTTTTAAAATATTGTGAAAATGTTGTGAACCAATGACACAAATTTGTATTTTTATTCGTATTTGGGTTTCGTTGGACAATAAATGATTGAAAACTTCTGAATCTCCTATAAACTCCTAGTACTTACTCAGTCGCGTAGCTGCTCCATACATGCTGATTCCCATTAGCTTTACCAATTACCAAGCAACGGCATTACAATAGGCATTAAAACATTTCACCTAACGAAAATCACCTACTCTTCTTACGTTTCTTCAATGCAGGTTAAAAACCATTTTGATACAAAGTAAAAATATTAGTTGCGGCTTGTCTTAGTATTTTTTCACAATATGCCACTGGTATTTACATAGACTTCCACATCATATTTAACTGACAAATAATGGTGCCAATCCTGTTGTCGCATACTAAACTGGACAAAATTTTAGTTAAGTGCTTGTTGCTTAGACGATACTAAGTATGGTTTACTCATTCTGAATCGTTGTTTGACTGCACTAAGCTAAATTTTAGTCTGGTTTAGTTTGCGTCAACAGAATTGGCACCATTGTAGAACACACTAAATAGCTGATAAGTTATTTTCATGAACAAGAAAAGCCAAGTGCGAGCGGGTCTACTTGCCTATTAAAGCTAGTCCCTCCGCTTAAATAGGCAAACCAAAATTAACTGCCACCATCACTGTATTTGAATACTCTGCTCTTTACCAATATTACTTTAAATAATACATACGGAACACCGAGATGTATTATTTCAAATGGCACTAAGTTCTCTGATTGCCTAAGTTCTCTGATTCACCAGGTAATCAGCAGATTTTGAAGAGAATTTCAAGGAATAAACAGTAGCAGATGGTTTATTTTTAAACAAAGCAGTGCGATTCGATGTTACTACATGTTACACATTCTATTATTTTTTATTTTTTTTTAAAACGTCGTTCCACACTAGGATTTTCTCCTGTGTCGAGGGTGCAATTACAAACATAGAATATCACATGCAGATACGCCCAAACCGGAACAAATTTCTGTAGGCCATACAAAATATTTGTCCCGTACGGGAATCGAACCCGCGACCCGTTGCGCAGTAAGCGATCTCTCCACCTCTGCGCTAACCGTGTCGTCTATTGATTTAAAGGTGTTTTTTTTTATAAGCTAACCAGATATTAATACCCATTTATTGGCATAAAATGAAAAAGTCATTAATAAAATGATAAATTATTGTTATAAAAATAAAAAATAATTATTTTAGTAAAGTATTTTTATTTGTCATCGTATTAAAAACTTTAACATTTTACTATTACTTTTTTCGACTAAAAAGCATTTTATATCTGGTAAAGAAGCGCAGGTACAAATGTTTTGCAAATTCGACCTATCTGAAAAATTTTAGTCTATAATTTACATGAAAATTTTGGGTTGAATGACATTACGTGTAAACATCTAGAGATGGGACATTTTAATAATGAGCTTTCGATAAGGAATTGATTATTTATTGGTTATTATGAAACACCGTGTATAGCTGGAAGAATACCGTTGATATTAAGTCGCTTTTCCGATCGGTATTGAAAAAATTTAGAAATATTTATAGTCATAAGCCCGCGTATTAAGTGATTGACCGCTTAGTATTACTTTCTAGTTTTTTTTCAAACAAATTACGTTGCCCAGAATAATCTTAAATTTATACCATAGGGTGGAAATTAAAATCTGTAGTTGGGCGGAAAGTACATATTGAAGATACCAAATTTTACCCAAAATATATATTTTCAAAAATAATGAAAACTGCATTTAATGATTTTCTATAAATCACATATCAAAGTCAGGAATCGATGACACTGAAAGGGGAATAATAAAACGATCGACTAACAAAATACGTAGCGACTGATGATGAGATACTATTTTAATAACTTGAGTGGTATGGACGCAGAACACATACATATACCACATGGATTTGGGTAAGCGAAAAATTAACTAAACTGGCGACGAATATTAATTACAATAATAAAATCCAAAACGAGCTTACAAAAACCGGTAAATTGCGAGTCGGACTCGCCCATGAAGGGTTCCGTACGATTTATGACGTATTAAAAAAACTACTTACTAGATTTCGTTCAAACCAATTTTCGGTGGAAGTTTACATGGTAATGTACATCATATATTTTTTTGAAGTTTTATCATTCGCTTATTTTAGAAGTTACAGGGGAGGGGAGGGGGGGGGGACGCACATTTTACCACTTTGGAAGTGTCTCTCGCGCAAACTATTCGGTTTAGAAAAAAATGATATTAGAAACCTCAATATAATTTTTGAAGACCTATCTATAGATAGGTATGGGTTTGATGAAAAAAAATTTTTTGGGTTTCAGTTTATGTATGGAGAACCCCCAAAATTTATTGCTTTTTTTCTATTTTTGTGTGAAAATCTTAATGCCGTTCACAGAATACATCTACTCGAATCTATAAGGGTTCTGTTTTTTGCCATTTGGCTACGGAACCCTAAAAAGTGGGTTATGAATAATCGATTTTGGATATTAAAATTTTAAATGTGCGACTAAATTACTAATTACTAAGTGAGCGACTAGAAATACAGTGAGGGCAACTTCAATATTAAGATAGAGACTATTTTTTTAATTGAGGTTTTATTTAACGAACTACTTAAAAGCTTACTTTAAGCACCGTTTTGTAAACTACTTTATTAATGATTATTGGTAACTATAATATTCTATTTGAGGTTTTCTGTTTTTTATTTTGATACGATACAATAGGGGCGGGGCGACGAATCGGTGCAGTCAGGAGGTCTACTCTATTTCTATGAAAAACGAAATTTCGCATGTGTCTGGTTCTCTTCGATGCGAATATTCGTTCGACCGAAAATAGTTTGACAGGGGAACTTATTACTTGTCCGAAATTTTCTTGTCTATTTACCTACATTTGACCGATCTCTTTTTTACTATAATATGTATTGTTTGCCTTGCTTGCATGCTAAAAATACCAGCAATACCGGAAATACTATGCGGAAATTTTCCGAGGAGCTATAAAACACTGATGAAATGAATGTACGGAAACATAAGACTTCGAACAAATGTTGATTCGGCTGAGCATATTATAACTTCTGTAAAAAGGTTTTCGACCAAATGAAACGTCGGAGTAACGAAAAAAAAAACCGAATTGATAATAGTTGACGGCAATGTTCTCCGTTCCTCATATTTTGTTTCACTTTATTGACCCCCCGGAAACCCTATCCACCCCAAATTATTTATTTTCAAAAAATTATAACGAAAATTTAAAAAAAAATTGAACCAAAGTACTCTGCTCATTCTAGTATTTTTCATAGTGGTTTTTCTATTTGAAACACTTCATTTGGGATAAAATGCCGCTCACCATAAATAAATAATTTGCCAAATATTGAAAATAATGCAGGACGTAACGTTGAATGACTCAAACAAAATATTAGGTCGCTTAAATATTATGAAGCTTCTCATTTTGTATTTGAAGTAACTCGAATGAATGTTTATAAGTTACTGTTCTGTTGATTTATCGTCACTCGCAGTCAGTCGCTCACTTAGTAATACAATAACCCAAATTAATTATGTTTGTCTCTTAAAATTTTCATTTATACTTAGTCACTCGTTTAAATACTACCTAAACTGAAATACCAAAAGTATCATCTAATACCTTTTATGGTGTATATCGATAGAGCAGGGCAACGCTTAATTGTAAAAAAAAATAAAACAGAAAAACTATAATTCCTTAATGTTTTTGAAAGAATACAATGATATAATACCCCACATTTTTCCAAGAACGAAAAGATGGAAACGGTACAACTATAATAAAAGGTTCCGGATTAGGGACCCGATTAAGGTGCGGCGTCTACTATTTTAGACAATTTGTTTGATTATTAGTTTAATGACCTAGATATCGATCAGGAATTTTGGTTAACAAAATAATTGACACCGCGAAATTAAATATAGGTAAATAGAATATGGTTTTTTGCCGATCGATGTATTTATTTGTTTTCAATAATAACGTAGTAAAGAAGATGTTCAATAAGTGGTCGTGTAAAATATTATAGCAGACTTACACCAAAGCGGCGGCCCTACCGCTTAACTCATAGCGATGCGCGATAGCGAGGCACTCGCTATCGTTTGAATTTCACGAGTTTTCTATGATAGACGGTACGAAATAACAAGTTTAGAGAGTAAAACGATAGCGAGTGAATTAGGCGGTAGGTCCGCCGCCTATCATAGCAAAGTCGTAAAATTAAGACGATAGCGAGTGGCTCGCTATCGTCATCGCGCATCGCTCTGAGATAGGCGGTACGGTAGGGCCGCAGTGACGGTAGCCTTTTTTGGGGGGAACTTTAATAGGCCGTTGAAAAGGTTCTCTAGGTACCCATAGCATAAATTACAGCTCCATTAATAGCATACCTTATAATTATAATTTACTGTTTTACGATTAGTTGCAAGTGTCCCTGTGCACTAAAGTATTCTGCGTGTAGCCGTTTTGTGAACCAATATTATTTCGATAAAAATTACACCCAGATGCTACACTACACCCCATACCACTCTATTAAGCTCCTTTAAATTGCCTCTACGTATTGGATCCGTATCCCCCGGAAGCGTTATAAAAGCCGGAGTATTATAGACATGTTATACGCGTCACATTATAATGTATAACTTATTTATACTCACCGCAGATAGATAGACGAGAAAACGTCAAAAGTTTTGGGCAACGAAAGAAATAATACTTCAAATGATCATAGCAACGTTATTGTATTTATATTTTTTGAATTGAATCCTTTGTGTGCTTACACAGTAAACACATGACCTCAACACTTATAACTAAAAATATTCTAAAAATGAAAATCATGTATATTCGACATATAAAATTGTAGCTTGTGCATTTTGTATTAATTGAGGCGAAATTATATTGGTGTTCTTTGGAGTAACATTAAAGTGCTCGGATGCTATAATTATTCGATTAATTTTATATCACTTGTGCTCGGATTGTGCAGTTGCCCTATACTTTAATACTCGGGTGCCCCTGTTTCTCGCACTATTATCTGCCAACGTGCACATTACTTCGTTTACTTATTCCATTTATACAAACTGATATATACGATTTAGTTACATTATTCTAATAATATTGCTATAATTTCACTTTAGTCTATAGAAAGATGTCGGACGACATTAGGTTTATTTCGAAATGCTAATGTAAATTAAATGAACTCGGACAATATATTCACAAAAAATTATACAAATATTCTGTTAGCGTAGACAAAACTATGATGAGTTCCGACAGTACAGTAGAATTTATTGATGTGAAGGTAAATTATTAATTTTTATTTTACACAACTTAGGAAAGAGTTTTGTTATGACTAATGTAAATTTAGTATGTTAAAGGAAGGAAATTTTTAAATTGGAAAAGACTAGATATCACATGGTTTGAGCTATATATTATATTATTTTTCGATCATTTTAGTGTTAATAATCCTAGCAGTAGGGGTTGCGATTATCAGCCAAACCCTAGTAGCCATGGGGAGCTATCGTTTGAAGCTAAATCAGTAGCCTACCACGAGGTTATATGGAATCTGGAATCTGACGTGGCTCAGTAATTAATTCACTAAAATGCATACCTAAATCTCTGGTAGTGCTACTGAATAAGACAAAGAGAAAAGTTTCAAGAAAAGGACTATTACTTAAATATTGACTTTTTCCTTTTTAAATTTACACGGTCTATATGTGAATTTCTATTAGTGTAGAAAAAAAATAAAAAGTAGTAGGTACTCGGAAATCTCACTGAATGAAGTTTGACTTATACATATCACATATGATATGCCTATCATAAATCGACTAAAGATGGCTAATTATTGAAGAAGGTGGAACCCATATATCACATGTTAGTCGTTACGATAATGGATAATGTCACATAACGGACAGCACCGGAGCAGTCACCCTAGACAACCGCCGTGGCCACGATGCCAAACCTATCGCCAAACACTGCACTACATCAAAGAATAAATTCGCATTACTCGGTTGTCACATATACTTGTACCAATTAAGTACTTATTACAGTTGGTCAGTCGAAAGTATTGAGCATCATATCATGTTAGACTTAACAACTTTACGGAACAGGCTAACTTATTGCACATGTCGTCGATTCTAACATCGGCTAAGTTGCGCTATGGCGGGAATCACCTAGGGATCATGTTCGAAAACAATAAAAACAATAATCTATTTGTGTCGTTATACGTAGCTTAGCCTAGACCGTCGTCGGCAGTGAGGGGGTGGCGGCGCGAGCAACGCGACGCGTTCCATGCACGCACACATACCTACATCTTACCATACCTACCTAACTATTTGTTATGAATACTTTATCCCATTTTCATTAAAGCGTACATTTTTATTCTTATTTCGTAGGAGGTTCTTAAAACGATACAGGTAGTCAACGAAATCTTGCCCAAAATTAGGTATAAAGTGCGACGTGCATGCAGGGATCTATCGTTGAGCGCGTTGACGCATCAAGTAAACCTAATAACAAATTAACACTAAACAGTCTTTCCTATGACTGGTCAACTATTAGGTGGGATTGCTCCAGGAACGGACTGCTTAATCAAACACACGCCCTGAATCACCCCCAAATTACGTAACTGCAATGTTTTACTCGTTGTTATATTTACCAACGCACCCCGTAGTGTAATTAATGACTTATCAGTAATTAATTTATTACTATTAATTACATACTTTAATGGAATTTGTGAGATTTGACATTACACACCAATTTGTAACGTTCTTTTTAAGTATAGGTACATATAAAACAACAGGTTTGTACTATTTTATTGTCCGTCTGATAGATTACAAAAATTAACGGACATTATTCTGACACGTTGATTTAAAATGACGCATAACGTCTCGCATTTTATTATTCAGTTGCGTGTGACGTATAGTGAGCCCCCACTTCTAGATTTTAATCGTTTCAACTAGATATTTTTTTAAATACGTGTCTATTATTTCTTTTATTAACCAACTGACGGACTAAAATGATTTTCATTTTTCATACCCAGCCATCAGGCCTATTTTTAATCTAATTTGAAGGGTACTTAACGGGTACTATTTCAGTTACATAATAAGGGAGCCGCTTCAGTCAAAATTTAATGTACAATGAAATGTACATTATTAAACAATAACTATATAATTATGTTCAATACTTAAAAGCAGCGCAATTAATGAAGCGTTTTGTAAATATTCAAGGGACCTTTCCGATTAAATTATATTGCAGATCCTTAACTTATCGCTAAACCATCCATATTTCTCATGGCAATGTCATATTTGAACAATGGAAAATTTTTGTCACGTAATTCCCCAATAACATTTAACATGTTCAGGTTTGTAGATAACATTTAACAGGTTTTAATTACCATTTTAATAGAAATAATAATTGACGCACAACAATCACGTTCGTAATTCATGTTTGTGTACCTACAAATCGCTTCTTTAATAGAGCCGGCTCGCAAAATTATTACTCAGTCCATAATTTAAAAAAAAATTGACTGGACAAAATATGTTTTTTGTCAACATGATGATACCGCATTCGTCTAGGCAATTGTAATGATATGGACACATTAAATTTCATAACAAAAACAAATAACCCTTATCAAAAAGTAAAAAAAAAACAATGACAAACTTGCAAACTTGCAACCGTATCTCGTGCGTCTCAAGCACTGGCAACGTTCTTCAGAACCTCAATCATACCGTACCTAAATAAATAGTGTATAGATAATATCTAATATATTTTTACATATTTACAGTTTTAAAATAATAAGGTACGTACATAAACAAAAAAAAATAGATTTGTACTTGTAAAATAACCCATTGAAAGTGTTTTAACAAATAGTTTTTAAGTTCTTGTTTCGACCTACTTTATATCTAACTCTACTTATGAATATTTCGTGTATATTATAATAATAGGGCGCTTGCGGCGGGCACGGTCTCGCAGGGGCCGACCAACCCTGAGTTACCTACTTGACGATCGTGAAGTAGTTAAAACAGTAAGGAACCAACATCACATTTAATTTCAATTGAACATTTTCTAATTGTATCATACAGGTTACTAAGATTCTATATTGAAATCAATATATTTATCATTTGAATAAATTACATAAAAAAGTATCCCAGTCAAACCTGCACGATACAACGTAACATAATATTCGATTTCAGCGAGATTTGGCGATATCGAGAGGTCAAAAATATTCAGGTTTTGGGATATATTTATTATTTTACGTGTTGGTTGGTGCGAGCTCATGTCGCCGCTATGTGCCCTCTATGCTACATGTGTGGTATGAGCGGCGTCGTGGATGTACCCGCCCATACCTAAAGCGTTTAGGTGCGCCTCCCCGCACCGCCTGCCCGCCCAACCCCGTACAACCTAACTTGGGATGGTGTCCCGTTTTCAATTTTATGGCACGCTACAAGCCCACTAATTCTGCTATTGTTATGCAACAAACGATGGCTAAAAGGAACCAAGTATTATTGTTGTTCTGCCTTTTTCTATAAAAATGTTAACAGCACGTATTCGACTTTAAAAACACGAAATGTTCTAAGTAAATTGAAGTTTTATTGACAATAGCAGAAGTAAATCCTTACGGTTGGCTCGAGAACATTTTAATTTTTTCCCAATATCCCAGGAAGCACTCAGTTTGAAAGAGCTATTCGACTCGTAAGTGACTATATGTATTAAACTTTCGATGGCTTCCAATATATTTAATTGACATTTGTAATATTCGGTGGGTTGGCAGGCAGTGCGGAAGCGGCGTCACGGCATCCACTTTATTATACATAATTATACTTTATTACAGTCGAATAATTTTGTGTAACCGATGTCGTGTCTAAGTAACTTAATTATTAATCGCCGGTGCAACACTAACAGCACACGCGGGCGATTGAGGTGGGATTTTTCAAAATGCTTGTGGCCGTATCGTTAACTTTTTACACCCCCGTTCGCAATCCTCACAGGATATCGAGTACAAGGGAAGGGGGATAATAGCAAATAATAACATTCCGTCGCCTGCATCGTCGCGGTGAGGCATTTCGATTTTTACTAAATTGAACTTATAGAGATCAAAGGATCGTATACCGTTCGCGGGTAACTTTCCGACGGGTGAGATGTTTATTTTCGTTATTCATAATAACATTTTCCATCCGCGACCAAACGAACGATAGCCGCTCGCAGAGCGAGCGCGATCAGCAGACGGTCTCGGCGGGCGGGCGGGGCGGCGCGTGCGACGCGTGCAGCGGCGGCGGCGGCGCGGCCAAAGGCGACAGCGGGGACAGCGGCTCGGGCGATCGCCGGCGCCTCGCTTGTCGCTTGCGGAACTCGAGGAACTCCTCCTTCATGGCGCGGACGCGGGCCTCCACATCGTCGCGAGCGCGCGGCAGCGGCGGCGTGGGCGTCCGCGAGGCGCGGTCCCACTCGTAGTGCACGTCCACCGAGCCCGAGCCGGGGCGCGGCGGCGGCGGCGGGGGCGGCGGCGGCGCGCGGTACGGCGGCGGCCGCCACTCCGCCACGCTGCCGCTGCCCGCGCGGCTGCCGCGCGTCAGCTGCGACGCGTTCTTGCTGCCGAAGCCGCTGGACGAGCTGCGGCTCTCCGGCGACGCCTCGTGCGCGTGCGCGTGCGCGTGAGCCGAGGGCGGGCGGTGGCGCGGAGCGGGCCGCGGCCGAGGGCGCCCCCTCGCCGCGCCCGCCTCCAGGCGCAGCGCGCGCAGCCGGAACGGCGACGGCGGCGTCGGGAACGAGCCGTCGCCGGAGCTCGGGAACGGCACCGAGCTCAGGTCGGAGGCGTGCAGCGGCGACCACGGCGTCCACGGCGGCCACGGCGGCCAGGCGCCGGCCCACAGCGCCCACGGCGGCCAGGGCGGCGTGCGCGCCGGCGAGGACGCGCGGAACAGCGGCGGCGCGGCGCCCGGCCGCAGCGGCGCGCGCAGCCGCGGCAGGAACCCGCCGTCGTCGGACGAGGAGGGCGCGGCGGACGCGGCCGACGCGGCGGAGGCGGCGGACAGCGCGGACGGCGCGGGCGACGCGCGGCCCGCCGACACCGGCCGCCAGTACTGTGGCTCGCCCCCGCACCGCGACGCCGGCCACACCCAGTTCGCGGTGAATCGCAGACATTGTACTATACTCGATATTCCGCGTTCACTAATTCTAAGAAACAAGAAAACTAACATTGAGGTAAATGTTTTACAAAATTGGAACAAAAAATATATGGATTACAAATACATGGATTTTGGTTTTGGACGTTCAAAATTTGCCACTACTTACCTGATTTCCTATTACGGTTGTAGGTGAGCGATTAAAAATACGATATAAAATTAGTACAAGTGTTAAAATTATCCAAAAAAGAAATCTCCGTAGCTTTTCATGAACTTACTTTTTAAAAGGCACTTGAGTGCTGTCTGCGGCGCGTAGATCTGTCAGTCGCGCGGCTACCATGTTGTATGCTGCAATCGGATAATTTCTACAATTAATGCAGTGTCGATTGTCTGTCCATTCCCCGATTCCCAGCCGGCGCCCGCCACCGTTATTCATCCCCCACCATCAACCACCATATTGTCAAAATAAGCGGTCGTTAAAAAGAAAATACCATTGTCGGTCATTGAGAATTTTTTAGAAAAGTAAATGGCGCATGAATTAATTACTTTCAATATACTCGTGTTTGCATAACTTGAGAGGTATTTTCTTCTTGGAGATGATGAAGATGATTAATTAATTTTTCATGCATAATAGTAGGTATCACGTAGGTGGCATGCCATTCATTAGATAAAAACATGAAAATTATGTCTCTGTCTGTGTTTTATTGTAATTTGCAAAAAAAAAAACAAAGTATTTGGCTGTCAACCACTCATGCGACGAGCTAACTTGTTTAAATAGGTATAAAGTTTATAATAAAAATAAAGGTACCTATTAAGTACATAATGTGCAATAACTATAATGACTTTAAATTAAAATGGTTAGAATTAAAATAAACTTGCAGTGATTACAAAACAATATTAGTGAAATTGCTTTAGCTTCGATTCAGTTAGCATCAAATGTGAACACAAAATAATTCGTAGTTCATCACGGAACAGTGATAACCTTTACTGCTGATCATACCAAAAAATAGTATTTAAGTAGTTTTAAATTGAATTACCTAGACATAAAATTTCAACAATATTTCGAACATTTTAAGTAAACAATATATTTCTTGTGTAGCTTTAGGAGAAAAATTGTGATGACGTAGAGTCAATAAATTAATTCAAATGTAGGAAAATTAGCCTATTAATTAAAATTAAGTATTTCATTTTTAAGTGTTTAAACATCCTCAGTATTTGTAAGACTAAGTATCTGTAACATGTCGATCTACACGAAAAGAAAAGATTTTGTTTTTGACAAATGTCATTATTTATATGCGCGATCAAAAAATAACACTCGAAGATTTAAAACAACATTAAACTTGTTCAAATTTACAACTCATTTCTTCACTTGCATATTGCGATGGAATGGCTAACTGACACGACTGGATAGAGAGAATGCTGTTTGACAGTGCTTAATGTGTCTTCCGAAGCACGGAGGAGCTCAAGAGATGTTTCGCATTTTTGGTGACTCATTTGGGTCCTGACCGTAGACTATTATTTTTAAACAAATGGAGTGCACACAAGTTGGTAGGAAGTCACCTAGTCACCAATTATAAGTACATGTGGTTCCTGTAAGACCACGCAAGATATCTTTTTGTTGGGAATTGCGTTACGCTTACCTACATTTCGTTTTCTCAAACGCGACTCACGAGGAATGCGTTGCCACACATGTCGGACTCTCCGCTGCCACTGGAGGCAGAGCCACGGTCAATCGTATCCGATCGCACTATGCACCGCAGCGGAACTGCGCGGCAGTACGCGACAAAGTACTCTTTATATGAAATTGTATGCGTCAGCATGCACTAAGTGGCAGCAGGACTAGACTGCATTCATATACAGAATTCTTTGTCGAATACTGTCGCGCAGTTTCGCCTGCCTGCATGAACCGATGCTTTACGGAGCTTAGACGACTCAAGTATAGAGTCTGGCTCTGGTTAATTATATGTCACATTAACATACCGATACATACAAACTATTTATTTTAACTAAACATGGACACTATCAATAAGGTTTTACAAACAAAATGTCCTATTTACTATTTACCATAATACTTACTTTGGATTTGATAAATCAATGTTCTAAGATTTTTACAAGTTTTTACAGTAACACCTTCTGCATAGTATCATTCATTTGGTAGGTGTGCATGCAAAAGCGGAACAGGCAGTTATCTAGTACTACTGAACTAATGGGTATCGATAAAATAACTAGGTAAGCAACAGGTATGAATATGCAAACGTTTTGCTTTGTCCCGACAATATGGTAAGTTATGCAAAACCACATTGGTATTAGAGCGATAACACGCTCCGTGTGTTTTCTATTTAAACAGCAAATTAATCGCTTGCATCAATTGTTACTATCGTCTATATTACATTTTATTACGTTCGTATGTTTAGTGTAAAAGGATATTAGGATATTATCGACACGGCTATTCTATAACTGAACTTCTGCTAAAAATAACTCATAAGTGCTAACAAACTATATGATTCAATATTCCGGTACAGTATCATAGTCCGGTTCAATATACTCATAAGAAGTGAATTCACACATTACATACTATATTATATCTACATCATACTATGTTCGATAGATGTTTTTCTAATAAACTAAATAGTAACTATATAACTCTTTCGGTGTAATTCTATAACACACGATGGAAACCAATTAACCTTGAATAATATAGAGTAGAAAGATAAACTGCATGTTTGTTACTTACATACATATTGAGAAACAGAAAACTTACATGTCTGTATTTAATATGAATGGTTGAGTAGTCATTATTACGATGGCGATGGATTGATAATGACCCAGCTAGTCATAGAAACACATAAAATTTTTGGCAACCAAATTGAATTTTGTAAATATCAAAGTGAATCAGTCTCTGTTCGATTGCTCAATCAAGTAGTACTTTCAACCGCGATTAAATAATGGAGCTTGCTTAATATTGTTATTTTTGCCGTTTATATATCAATGCGTTGAAATAAGTTCGTGGTAGCCGGGATTCAACGATTCACTCGATTCGCATACTCGATTGGCGCCATATTGCCACCCTTTTTTTTTTTTTTTTACGAGGGGAATGCGTGACGCACCCCACTAGACGACGAGCGTGTGTGGGGCTCTCCCGGCAGAGTGCCAGGCCTACCCACTAAACCCCCCGGTGTTTTTCCTGCCCTTATGGACGCGCGTGGTAGGGTCCACACTGCGACTACCACTACCAACGCGCCCGGTCATATTGCCACCCCTGTCAATACGAAAAAAATTGCTGTGTGGTGTCTTGGGACACCCGATAGGAACGATTTCATGGTATTCGACAGTTATTTTATAAAAAATCTATATTCAAAGATATATTTTTTTAGTTTTTTAAAAATCTTAATCGGTTCTCTAAATATCTTACGCAACGTGCCTCCGTTTTCGAATAAAAGTACAAATTGTTGCCGGCTAGTTGCTGTCTCCACAACGTCCCATAAGAAACAATATCATTCCAAAAAGTTTTAAAATAGATCAATTCAAGGATAGGTACTTATCAACAGCACTATCATTAACTTCTGCGTATTTCAACTAAAGTGAATTTCGTTGAATTGTCTTATATCAGCATTACGTAATCAATATCGGTCTTTGTTAGTTTTACTATTAAAGCTAAATGAAAAGAAGTAGCTGAAGTACAGTTTCTTGCAGGTGATTGCCCGTTACAACGAAGTTTTGGTAAGCCTGTAGTAGTTTTTAAAAATTCAATAATTTTGATGATTTTTTTTTACCTTTTTAAACAATGTCTACTAAAGTAATATCATTGTATATTAAACTAAGGCGAGCCTTATATTCTTCTATGTGTAGTACAGAAGCGTAACTTGCCCTTGATGGGCCCTGTATCAAAATTTGTTGGAGGTTCTTAGATAAAGATTAACACTTTTACGATACCTCTGATGGCCATGCAGTAAACAAACGCGAGTTTAGCCCCTCGACCGTCAACGAGAAACTAGCTATTGAAATGTGTATAATATCTTTTTTTTTTCGGAAAATTTTGCGTACGGCTTTAGAGTTTGAGTAATATTTTGGACAACATTTTACGTATGTTTGCTTACACAGGTTTCCGCCCCTTGTAGGGGGCCCCGTACCTATCTTTGATACTGCTGATACGGTGGTAGCTACGCCCCTGATGTAGTAGGTAGGTACCTTACCCACCTTAGGTAGAAGTTGAAGAACTGCTATACAAAGTTACTTTTGAAGCAGGAGCCAAATTTTGTGTGTTGTTCAGACGAGCAAACTAAAATTTTACGATAGGACCAATTTTCAAATCGCAAAAAAAATTTGTGAAACAGCAGAATTTTTGAAAAAAATAATCATATTGGGCGGGGACAACCGTGTTAACGCCTAGACAAGCACCTAGACCAATTTTCAAGAAATCTGAGATTTTTAAATTTGATGATAATGCGTAGTTCAAATTTTTTTATGCTTGGTATTTAATATAACCTCAAACTTTTCAAATGTACAGTTTATAGGGCACATATTAAATTGGCAAAAACTTTTCGTTTATCTATTAATATCTAAAATATTCGTCCTCCACATTAAATGGGTTGACACGATGACGATATCTCCCAGGCTGTCAGAAAATCTCTAACAAGTCTACTAAATTCTCGAAATTCATCATATCAATGGTATTTATATCCATCTTTATTTCATAAAGGTTTTTCGTAAAAAATTGAATCAACACAAAACAATCTGTGGTAGGTACTAAAGAGTACCACAAATAGTGTAAGGTTTAGCGGTAAACTTCATTTTGTTATAAGGTTCTCTTTAGTGCACGGTTTAATCAGTATAAACCTAGTATTACATTTCGGCCTCGTTTTGCAATAAGACTGTTCAGGTTTCATCTAATTTGTTTTAAAATGATAAATAGAAACAGCATCATCTGTAAACAGGGTCTAACTTGAGACAACGCGTTTAAAAACTCTATGCAGTTACACCGTTACACGTTTAAAACGAATACGTAAATCGGGATAGTAACAACTGAGCAAGCGTCGCGTTCTGCGGCAGCGGGCGCGCGGCCGGCGGGCGCGGGGCTCACCTTTCTCCTGTTTGCGCCGCTTGCGCTTATTGCAGATCTTGACGGCGCACACGGACAGGATGATGGCCACAATGAAGAACAGGATGCCGCCCACCACGCCGGCCGTGATGGCCTTGTGCTTCACGCGCGCCGGCACCGGGAACTTCACCTCCTCCGAGCTCTCGTAGCTAGTGGCCGAGTTGGCCAGCACGCGGAAGTAGTACGTCCGCCCGCCGACCAAGTTTTTCACTGGAAGCCGACGGTTGAACACAATATGAATTCTCAAACGGTATTCGAGGCTTTTGAGAGTACCTATTTACCATCGGTTTCAATATCCTATCTATCTGTGATTTGCTTACTGGAGATAGAATTTTGACGTATTTCGTATGAAGCTAATGTCAAATGCCTATCGCTAGTAACCAAATCCACAGATAGAATATTGAAACCGGCCGTTAGTCGATAAGTTAGACCAGATGTAACGAACGCCAAAATAATATGCAATTACAGATGGAACCGAGGTGCTTGTCTTAGATCTGGAAACCTTATCCATTCTGAGTTGATCGACTTCAAACTAAAGGCAAAAACTTTTAAGTGACAACCATATAGTCCAGCTGACTATGGAATTAATACAAAAGAAATGTACTAAAATAAAGAAGCAAGGTACGCTGTTGTAGGGTTGTCGATACTTAGGAATGAAATGGTAATCCAATGTTTTTCCTAGAGAATCTTCACTTCCGATGGATAAGTACCTAAATACTCTTAAATATTATGTCGGTGTTCCGTTACATCTTATGATTTATAGTTAAGGATAATAAGCGGATATTTTTGTGTTTGACACTTCGCTGAAAATTAGCTAGATTTCGATTTGATTCGATTTTTTGTTTAGAGTCAGACTAAAATTATGTAAACGCTAAGATCTAAAACTGAGTCAAATTACACATCAGAACGCGTTTTTGTAGCAGATGGTTTTTGTTTTTGTTTTAGGTCTAAAGATATCGATCGAAACAGACAGAAATTCTTATTTGGTTTAAATTTTGTGCTCGAATTTGTGCGATACACGACATGTAAAACTAGCTATCGTTTACTTATTTCTTTGAATAATATAAGTCCTATGTATTATATAAGATGTTTCCTTTGTTGCATGAATAGTATGCAGTAAGCAGCAAGATATTGTTGTCTATTGGTTTTTCTACGAAATTAACGCTATGTGCCACAGATTGTATGAAAAATGACAACTGAACAGTTAATATTTCTAGTTGGTACCTACTTCTGCTACCTGTACCTACCAACCAACCGTTAATATTTTCGAAGCTCGAGAGAAATGAAAAGCTTACCCAAGTAGCTAGTCTCTTCGGGTCGTATTTGGCCCCGATTAAGCGTTTTCCACTGCGCGTCCGTGCGGTACTTGATCGTGTAGTACTGCACCAGGTTGGCGCGCTCGAGCGGCGCCTGCCACGTGATGAGGAATCCGTTGTGCACCTCCGTCACGGTCAAGTTTCTCGGCGGCCCTGACTTGGGACCTACGAGTCATTTCAAACGTTCAGTTCACACAATCTATGTTGTTAAGCCTTCGTTAAAAACAAGCGAAACGAATGAAGCGAAAAAAAGACTGTAATAACTTGTCAATTACTCAACAATGACTAAGTTAAACAAACCATACAAAAAAAAATTGTTCTAAGTATAAACGAAAAGACGGTTAACATATTTGTTAGTAATTTTGTGCTGTTAGTAATATCTATCTATGTAATTAACACTATACAGGATGTCAAAAGACCGAACGCGAAGCCGAAACCCACGTATTGAATCCATTATCAATATCATTTTTGTCTTCTAGACCATACCTGGGCAATTAATAGTTACCAAGATATTTAAGTTCAAAGTGGCAATTATTTTTTGGGGATTTTATACCAAAGCATTTCGAACATTATTTGTTAATTTTTGTCCAAAGAAACATCAATAAAAAAATCAGTATTTATTAAAAAAATTAAATTGTCGCCATGACACAGTTTAACAAATACATTGTTAAACAGTGGCCACGAGCCACTGACTCGCGCAGAGGCGAGATCCGTAGCGCGCTCGCGCGCGTTACATTTCGTAGTACTTTAAGCGTTACATTGCGTAGTACAAACCTAAAAATAAATTTTGATTCACATAATTTTTTTATATGACTTAATTTTAATGGCCTGACTGCGTAGACGCGTGCTTCGTTAATGGGTCTTTTAATACTCTGTATGTATATTCCATAATGGTTCGTGTAGGTAGCCAATGCTTTTATATAAAAATACACAACTGAACACACAATTTAAAGCTTTATAAACGTTGGCATATAAAATCTTGACGATCACCAATGGCTGGCAAATAAGTCGAAGATTTACGTTTGCGATTTCTGTTGTAGCAACTTTTTGAGAACACAAATTTCTAATCAGTAAAATTTTTATGTATTCCTTCAAGATATTTGCCACCATGCAAATAAACATAAAAACGTAAGGAGTTAGTGAAGCAGGTAAAGTGCATCGTAAGTATATACCAGAGCCTTCGGGTGCGTTCTGAAATATCTTTTCGTCTACAGGCCCGGCGGGCGTGGGCGGTGCCTTCGGCTTGGCGCCTACATCTACAAAAAGCAATTGTATAATGTTAACGAAACTACGACCGTAGCGACACCCTCCCGTGCACCTGGAACTCAATCAGCGCAAGTCATCCACCAACCATTTTTATTTTAAGTATCTTTAATCACAAGAATTAAGTTTAACAAGTCATTTAAACCGTTTTAACTATATGTATATACTGTAATAAATGCAAATAATTAATTCCAGATTATTCCAAAGACACGACGTAGCAACAGAACGTCTCGTTAATGTTAATAGTTCAATCTGGTTGGGAACAAAGTATAAATTCAATTAATTCGGAATCTCTTGTTAAGATAATGACTCTTTATGAAATAAATCCATAACAATATATATCATTCACTAGAATATTTATTTTAAATAAAAACCAATGGTAATTGGTTAAGTTTATCAAAATCTTTCAAATTGTGACCTCAAGACATATTGATTAGTTAACAACAACCATCACCATAAAGTGCATCATAAAGCGATGTGTGGGCGCTTACCTAATGTTCTGATCGTGATGGCTTTGCTCATCATTCCTTCACCTATGGTGTTTTTGCTGTTCACTTGAAATTCGTACGTTGTTCCCGGTTGCAGCCTGTTTATAGTTACCTGAGAAAAACGAAAGTTATAAGACATACTGTTAAATCATGGAATAATAATTGAATGTTACAAACATATAACGTGTTGTCGTTTTATATGTCACATAATACATTCACAATGGCATGCGTCTCAACGCGGGCACAGAACGGCTGCTCGCTGGATTTTTACTATGTTTGGCCATAGCTCTTCGGAGGCCCAATTGGGATGACGACTGAATTCTAATTTTCACGTTTCGTCATGAAATATTAAAATACCATGGAAAAAGATGCAGTCCTGTGAAATTAGAATTAGAATCGGCTTATAAATACATTAGATACAAGCATTTTAAGTTGTTAATTTGAAGGCGATTAGACAGATAGATCCGACATCAACCGTGACGTCATTGTTGAGTACGGCCATATAAACTCCGTGTAAATTGCCGTTTTTCTAGAAAGAGATGGAGAAAAATCTTTAATACCTTATATCTTGGTTGTTTTTATAGTTATTCGAAAACCGATTTTTCTCTATTTATTATATAAATGAACTTCTATTAAATCAAAAAAAATTTTAGTCATCTAGCCTATTGCCATTAGGTGACTTTATACGTACTTCGGAGCTTAGGGCAGTGCGGTTTTATCCAATCACACCTGCTTGAAAGATCAAGCGAGGGTAGTTAGTGACTACAGTGGTCCAGGGTTCGATTCCCCATTGGGGCAGTAATTTTTCTGCTCGGTGTGGTTGGTGGTAGGACTTCTGAATCCGCCTGGCTAGAAGTTTGTCGCCATAATAACAATATTAATAGTATTGTTGCATGATAGCCAGTTCCTCCGTTGGTGAGGAGTCCAGGTGAAGCTCGTCTCCACCCTCGGTCTTACCGTGAGATGAAGGCCAAGAACTTTCCGGGCGTATGTAAAAAAATCACCCAAATTAGCTAGCGAAATAATATTCATTGACGAAATAAAGATGGCGTGCAAACTGACCGTGGTGGCGCCGGAGGGCGTGACAGGCACTTTGGTCCACTCGGAGTAGCCGGCCTCGCGGTACCAGATGGTGTAGTCCTGCTTGTAGTCGGGCCCGCCCGCGTACCCGGGCTGCCAGCGCAGCGCCACCTGGAACTCCGTGGCGGCGCCCGACACGTTGTACGGCGCGTGCGGCTGCGTTCCCTCGATCACTAGTTGCGTGTCCGCCACGATCGTAGCCACCTGTGCCAGGAAATAGTAATAGAAATCTTTATTTGTCAGAATATGGTTCTAGAGGTGTTACAGTTTCATTGAGCCGACATATTCTGTTGACTTAGTCAACGTGCAAATTTTACGTCCTTTATAATTACATTCTTACATTATGAAACCACACAAACATATTTTATTTCATTGTTATGATATTACTAGTATTTAGAATTTCAGTCATCATATCACAATCAATAGTAATGTCATACTTACTATTCTATTATCATTGTCATATTAATTACCTATTATCATTATTACATTAATAAAACAGTAAATCACATAACAATATAAAATGTCCTATCATTTAAAATTTCAGTCATCATGTCACAATCAATCACATCACAATCAGGTTTGGGTCTTAGTCAACTGAACACCTAGTTGCAAATGCCTAAAGCGCCTAAAGCCGCTCGGTGACAGATTTTTGATGTGTAACGTCTTTCCTTCCGCTTTCTTGCAATCTGTGGCAGTGATTTCAAGAAGTGTGTAGCAGGAAGCCAGGGAAAAGCGTGCTATTTGAGTAGTAAGCGCGCGCGGTGTTAGAGTTGGCTGTCAGATGTCAGAGTACACAGGTCGTCGTTCCCTTTCATCCTGTGGATGTCAAAAGAGCCGATTAAGGCCGCCGACCACAATTACGCCCGTGGGAGTAAAACCCCACATCAATCCTCTGGTGGAGTAGGCCATTTAATCTTCGTTTGCTCTTCAAACGAAGATTAAATGGCCGGTGCCCAGCAGTGGAGTACGTGGGTTGAAATGACGTAAGGCAACATATAGAGCGTTACAGGCGTGTAGCTGGGTTATGGTTACCAGGATAGTCGCGGTACTATCTATATGTTTTGCTCCGACCCTGGCAGTTAAAGACTTACCTATTTAAAAGAGGAACTTTTTGGTGTCAAAAAGACGGCTTTCGAAAGTAAGCCACCACAACATTTTTATGAATGTAGTAATTGTTACTACAACTAGGTAGTGCGAATTAATCTACAACGCTCACAGAGTTTGGCAAGGTGAACTCTGCGGTCTCACTTCGTTGGACGCGATTTGGTAGATACCATTGTTTTCGACTGTCTTCGAATATCGAAGTGTTGTCCAAATCGGTCTTGGTCTTGCGAGACTCTTGCTGCAGTCCGAGGCAAAAACCGACCTAATTGTAGCAAAACCAAGATCAAGACTGGCCTATGCTTGATTTGAGCAAGTCTTGCTAAAATCTTGCATGGGTCAAGTCTTGGTGTCGGTCTTGATGTCGGTCTTGCAGCAAGAGTCTCGCAAGACTGCAATACCAAGACTGATTTTGGGCAACACTACGACCCGACTATATTAGTGTCGATGTTCGATGATGTCGACTTCGACATAGACTGGCAGACTGCGACGTGTCGTGTCGATGTAACATTGTGCGCTGCGCTGCGATCTCACCTCGTTGGACGCGACGCACTGGTAGATACCGAAGTCCTGACGACGCAGCGTATCGATCGTGACGTTGCCGCCGACGGCGCGCACGCGGCCCTTCTGAAGAGGAAGGCCGTCGCGTCGCCGCCACACCACGCTGGGTCGCTGTGTGCCCTCTGCCTCCTGTGCTTCGCAGTGCATCTCAACAGATTCGCCCACCTGACGGTACACCACGGCAATATTTATACATATACAATAACATATAAATATAACCGTAATCTGACAAAAAAGCCGTTTGTCAAACGTTCACTTATATTTTTTACTATGACCAATTGCATTTAAGTGACCACAGCATGTAAGTCGTATGAGATGGGTAAAATTTGCGTTATAATAAGTTTGTACGACCAATTTTACACTATCAATAAACAATGTAAAAAGTTTACACCTATTCAATTCAATATCTTTATTGCATGTCACAAATTTAACAAACATGTTAAGTCGAAATAAAATAGAACATATGTGACACCCTGTAAGGGCGTAGCAATATAAAGAGGTATTATAATCATATATTACATTAAATTAAATAAGCTCAAATTAGTACAATAACAAATAACAATTACATTTATCTATCACATATTATATTCTATCTATCTATAATATAATATTATAATTTACATATAAAGCTCGATTGTTGTTGGGTAACATATTTGATTTGGTGCTTCTAATCAATGTTATTGTCTTACCTTCCGCTGATATAAAGGTTCCGGTTCTACTGTAAATACTGGCGGCTTTCTAACTAAAACTTCCATTGGACCTGCAAGAAATCATTTGTATTGTCATTTGCTCATGGAAACACTCCCAATTAGAGGTAGATTTAGGTACAGTAGTTCTAACTACATACCTGACGACCCTTGAGTACCCTGGGCATTGTATGGTGTACACGTATACCTCCCCTGGTGGTTCTGATTGACTCTGGTGAAAAGGAGGGAGCCGTTGTTCATGATCACAATGTCTTTCGTTTGATACGGTTCTAATAGCCTCTTGTCCTTCGTCCATGTCACGTACTGCAGGGGTGGGTTGGCTTTTATGTAACATTGGACCACTCCCGCCAAGCGGAATGGTAAGTACTGCACAGTTGGCGTGAATGTCACTTTTGCAGGATCTGTAAATAGCATATAACATTAGGAATGACGTATAGTTTGATCATTTTGTTCAGTGACTTTGAAATATACCTAGGAGCTTACTGATGGAGTGATAAAAAGGTGGTGGTTGTGTGATTGGATGGTGGTGGTGGTGGTATAATGACAGTGGTGTAGTGGTCTACGACACTAATCGCTTTAGTGTGAAATTAACCTATTATAACGGGTTCTGTTTATGTTGACAATATTTTTAATATTCTAACTACCTACAATGTTTTAAAATGCATATTTTATACTATTTGCTGAGCTTACATCTATTTTAAATAGGTACATTTCTGGTGGGCGTTGAGAAAAATAGAAACATAATACGGTATTGGCTAGAGGGGAGCTAGAAGATTGGTATAAAGATCCTTGACTGGTGAACTAAGCGGCCATCGATGAGATTTAAAAATGGAACTAACTTTCCAAATCCGAACGAGCATAGCCAAGAGGTAGCTCGTCAAAGATTTATGGGAGGGAGTAATGAGGTGTATTTATCAATCTATGTGTATTCAAGTTATGAAGGTTCCCCTGACAGGTCGAACTTTTCCGTTTCATGCACACTAGTTTCCGTGATTAAAATATTGTGTTTTAAAAATATAACATCTCCTTCCGTTATTTTTATCAAAAATGCAACAATTAATTCCACATTCAATAGAAACATTAAAATCAGTCCAGTTAAATATAATTATTTATAATTCTGATAAAATATTTGTTTAATTAAGTATTTATTTGAGTCGTGAATCGGAACTTAGCTTACTTTACTTTACACAAATATTTTATTTATGAACTTTAAACAAATATTTTTTCAGAATTATATTTTTATCTAACTAGATTGATATTCTTGTTTTTATTTAATGTGGAATAAATTATTGTTTTTTTGATAAAAATAACCTAAAGGGATAAATTACATTTTAAAAACATAATACCTATTTTAATTACGGAAACTAGTATGCATGAAACGGAAAAATTCGACCTTTCAAGGGAACTTTCTTATCTTGAATGTAGGTAGTATAGTTAGTGGAGCGTCCGTACATTCGACGTTGAGGTAGGCGGAGGCGCTCTGCGGGTCGCCGATGCCGTTGGACACCTCGCACAGGTACTGGCCGGAGTCGTCGGCGGCCACGGGGTTGATCAGCAGCGCGCCGTCGCGGCGGATCGTGACGCGCGTCTCCAGCGCCGCCACCTCCGCCACGGGCGCGCCCTCGCGGAACCACTTCACGGTCACGTTGCCCGGCAGCGCCTTGGCTTCGCACGAGAACTGCACCTTCTCCCCCTCCAGTTTCGTTTGGTTCGTTGGCGGCATCTGCGCCGATATTAAGATGATTTTGAAATACGCAGTTTCTTTCTCGAAGTACGCGAGCTATTTATGAGGTAGCCATACGAGCTGTTTTTTCATACAAACTCACTTTTCTCAGAAAAAATCTATTGTCACTATTAGCATGTTCCTACATTTTCTATTTTATATTAAGTTATAATTATTTAAGAATATTAAAACCTTGAAAAACCTAAAGATAGAGATAAATTATTGGCCTTGAAAAACCAAAATTATTGGTCAGATTTTCTGTATTTAAACATTTAGCAAACAAATTTGACGACATTATATAATGAAAAAAGCAAAACATAGAAACACAGCCAAAGTCTTTCATTAATTTTTAATGCAATGAGTTATTAAATCAGTCTAGTTTTAGAGGAGAAAATAGTGGACTATGAAGCATATATTTTGTGTAGATACTTTTCATAGGTATCTTTGGTCCGAGCTGCAATTGACTGTATCGCGCTCAGCTCGTTTGTTCGGGAGCACAGCTTGACAGCAATACATTTTAGAAATACCTATTTTTGACTTCTTTCGACCTTAGCGTTTCCTCTTAATACCTGACGCAAGCGACAAACTTCCTATGGGCTCGTTCCGGTCGTGTCGTTTCACAGTCCTATAAGATTATGCGAGTACAGGATTAGAGAAGTGCACTTGTGTATGCCACCTGAGACTTTTGCACTTTATCTGCGTTATTCCGATTTGACTGGTACGACAGTTAGTTGAATTTCTGGTACTGTAATTAAATACCTTATGAGTTATGTCACTGGCAACGCAGGTAATACGTGGTGCACGGGATGCAGAGTTACGAATGTTACATACAACAACCACTTGTAATACAAGGTTATTTTTTAATTACAAAAAAAAATTGTGTGCTTGTTCAGACAAGCAAACTGAACAACTTTCACTATGAGATCAACTTTGAAATCGCAAAAAATATCCTAGAATCTAGGTTCAGTCAATGTTGAGCATTTTTTTTTGCGATTTCAAAGTTGATCCCATAGTGAAAGTTGTTCAGTTTGCTTGTCTGAACAAGCACACAGAATTTTTTTGGTAATTAAAAAATAAACTTGTATAACTGACTGTAAGGGAAGTCTAATCGTTTGCACCTACTTACGTATAGAGAATATAATATATGTTACCGTTATGACAGCGCCGCCGGCGATGATGACGCGCGCCGTATGCGACACCTGGCCCTCGCCGTTGCGCGCGATGCACGTGTAGTCGCCGATGTCCTCGTGCCGGATGTTGCTGATGCGCAGCTCGGTGCCGTCGTTGAATATGCCCACGGTGCCCGACGGCTCCACGGGGTTGGCGTCTTTGTACCACAGGATCTCCGGGGTGGGTGTCCCCTCCGCCTGGCAGTTGAGGATGATTGCATCTCCTGCAAAGTCATACGTGGCTGATGAATTTTAAAATTGGAATTAATTTGAAAGATTACCAAACTCCCTCTGTCGGTTTCTTCACTGATGAAGATTGCGTTCCTTATATGGTCTACATTTTGGGTCAGACATTTTTCTAAAGTTAAAGTTAACTCATTTATTCTTAAGCCACTTTCACTATTTTCATATCTTGCAAACAATAGTTTATCGATAAATATAGAACAGCCAATGTGAAACATAGGTGAAGATACACATTGCTATCTACCATTAACGATGCCAAACTAGTATGTGTAAATCTCATTTATCCTGAAACAAGCTCTGAAATCAGGAATCTGGAGCAATCTGGAGCATCGGTGGCGCTGTGGACTCGGCACTTGCCTTCCAATCGGGAGGTCGGGGTTCGAGACCCGCCATGTACCAATGTGTTTTTCGTACATTTGTCTGACGCTCCTTCGGTGAAGGAAAACATCGTGAGGCAACCTGCATACATCTGCGAAGAAATTCAATGGTGTATGTGAAGTCTCATCACCTGGTTCAGAGTCGGAGAGGCTGGTAATCTGTAATACAGGTCTCCTAGTACGGATACCAGTCTCTCACATAGATAAATAAATGTTTGTACCTACCTTATTATAATCACCTGTTAATATCTGTGTGAGAGAACAATAAACAATTTTTTTTTGAATTTGAAGTCGACCAATCCGCACTGGGCCAGCGTGGTTGACTAAGGCCTAATCATCCTAACATAGGGTAGGCTCGAGCCCCTCGGTGGGGACGCGTATATGAGCTGTGATGATGAAGCTCTGGAATTTGTTAGAACCAATCTTGAAACCCAATGGCTTGGTTTAAAATAAATCATGCACTTTTGTTTCAGTAAATAATATATTTGAGATGGTTGTTGTTATTTATAGTTTTCACACTCGTTTGTTTTATTTCTTTTTATTTTAATATACGTTCTTACTCAAGTTCAAACTTTTAGGCTCGTATTAATCTCAGTATTAATAAACGCACCTCAAAGTTGAGATCAATCTTAAGATACAGTTTTGACATTTACGGCCTTACAAATAAAAACTTATACCGGGGATAATCCCCGGAATAATTTATTCTGTGTTTTGTCTTGTTTTAGCACATGTCAGATGTAATATGTCAAAATAAGACAAAACACTATTCCGATGTTATTCCGAGGAATAAGTTTGTTATTTGTAAGGCCGTTAATGTACGGACTATCTGTCAAAAACAACATCTCAAGATCGATATCATTCTTGACACGCAATTATTAATACAAGCCTTGTGTGGAACGATTGATGCAAAATCGTTGGCGATTGATGCAAATTCAATGTGAGTTCTTACCTAAATTAACGTATATAATGTCTTCCGGTGTGATGGAGAAGCGTGGTGGTGCGTGCACGTCCAGGTGGAACCACGTGCCGTTTTTATGCTGATTCGGGGATCGGTTGAGGAAAACCACCTTGCATTCGTACCAGCCCTGTCGGCCAAAAAATATGTTTTAGGGCCAACTCCCAAAGGTAGCTGATGCTAATACTGACAAAATTGCTGATTGAAATACTAAAACGTCTTTAGTTCGTCAAAATTCGAAGTACGATGAAATAGAATAAGATAAAAGATTGGTTCAAAATAAGTAATATTAATGTTTTATGTACCTTTTGCTCATCGTGTTATAATGTCAAAATAAGGCTTTATTTCTATTACTAACTTCAGTATTAAAATATTATACCCTCAGAAACCCACTTTAAACAAATAAACATCGTAAAATCAACACCTTACAAATTAGAGATTCTATTATCAAATTAGGTAGTGGCGTTAGCTATACAAGTAGGTATGTATTATTATAGAAGTTTCCATCTCACGAATGTGATCATTGATATTGATACGCTAAAGTACCTGGCGAAATTTCCCCTACATTGTGGTAATTGGATTTGGTTAATAAATTGCGTGCCGTCAAACATGTTTCCAAGTTTGTGCGGTCATGCGGCCGACGTATCAAATACCTGGTCTGATTCTCGAATGTTGGTAAGGTTGAGGCTAGCTGCGCCGTAAGGGGAGTCGGGCGCGACCCGCGACACCCTGCCCTCGTAACCCTCGCCGCTGTGCGTCGGGTAGCTCTCATACCAGATGTAGATCGGGATGTCTTGTCCCTACCATCAACGATTCACTTCAATAAATGGGCGATTTTGTTCGAATTGTAACGGCTGCATCGAACCCGCATGCAAATAACAACACATTGCAAGTGCTACAGTATTTACGACAGTTTCGAACTGTTGAGTTATAAATTTTGCGGGCGGATTCGTATCTTCAGCCGAACAACAAATCTACATGAAACGTACCTACTTAACGAATCTGATGACGCTAAGTCCTCTACGTCTACGACTTCACAGCAGATACGGGTATACACAAACTTCGATAACCACAGCAATCTTGTCACAGCAATCTCGCATGATGTATTTAACATTTCGCGCTCAAACGCTTTTAATATCATCGTGTCGTAGATAGCTGTCGCAAGAAAATTCGACGGCAAAATCTACGCGTCTAGTTTTCTACATTAAGCATGCCAAGATGGAGTGATCATAAATCATGAACTGAAATGTTATCTCATACATACGGATTGATGTCAGATACTTATAAAGCGCATAATCATTTATAAAAGTAGGTTAGGTAACAAGGTTGCTTGAAAAGTAGTAATAGTAGTAGAGAGAAAGCTTAACGTAATGTTAGCCACGACATAAATATTGTTGCATGCAAAAGTGTAAATAAAAACTATCTTACTACGTCATGCTTTTAGGAATATAAGTGCACAAAATGTTAGCTAGATTTTACAGGACATACGATTTAATAGGTATACATGGAACTACGATTGCTGATAGAGCGTGGGAATAGCCCACAGCCACAGGAAGAGAGGAACAGACAGAACCGCCGCCAGTGCGCGAGGGAGTGCGCGTGCCCCGTGTCAGCCGTAAGCGACAGTGCTCCGATACTATCTCGGAAAACGGTGCACCCAAAATAAAGAAAGAATCAAATTGAAAAGAAATCTTATTTTAAATGTAAAGTGGCAGTGTAAGTGTATGTTCGTCTAACGGGGATCTGCTGCTCTCTCGGACTCGTTTTGAAGGTCTTTGTCACTGTGGTGTATGTCGACCGGTCGGTTGGGCGACGTTCGCACGCGAGGCGGTACGCGAAAGGGCGAAGGCGGAGTACACAAAAGGCGTGCGAGGGCGCACGCGGGACGGAGGCGGGGCGCCCCCGGCCCGCGGCGCCCTGTTACCACTATCACGGACATTAAGGTGTCGCGGGGACACCGCACGTCAATATACTTTACAGTCTGCGGGGCGCGTCGCGGAGACGAGCCGACCTTCTACTGGACAGAAACACACACGGAAGGTGAGCAGCGTTGTATTGTAAGAGTGGAGTGTGGGCCGTCGTACCGTTTCGCCTACCTTCTTCTCCCACTGCAACACGTACGGCACCGGGATGTCTTCGGGGAAGTCCACCTGGCAATTGAACACCACGCTCTCGCCGAGGATCGCTGTGATGTGCACAGCATCTTGATGGTCTTGGTGGCAGGTTACTGTTATGAACACATGTTTTTTAGTATGGAACGCTATCGAATAACAAAGTTTATTTGAATTTATTATAAAGTTTTCATACCTTACAGCAACTTATTATTATTTAGTAGTAGATTTTTTTTACATGTTTCCCATAGTAATTATGTATGGAATTGACACTTGCGATAGATTTCACATATCTGTCCCAAATGCTGATTCATGGCGGATCTACAGACTCGTGAGTGCCTTTCGTAGAAGCGGGAGCTGCACGAGCGCTGGGCTGGGACAACCAATACTATTTTGATTTGATAGAATTTACGCGCAGACGACGCTCGACAAATCTGATGATGATGAATCTATGATTCAAAAATAGAGCCCCTGGCCATCCCCACTCTTGCGTTCAATTATACCTTTAAATCAATCTGAAATTGAATCAATAGGATACCAATCCATCTTTATGGACGTAAATGTGAATGTGTAGTTCACCTGGCAGGTATACTAGCAGCAACAGGAGCAAGCCGGCGGCGATGTGCGGCGGTTGCACGGCGCGCCAGCCCATGCCTGCGCTCCCATGTCACGGCCGCGCGCGGCGACTCATCCTCGATGCATCACCTATCGACAAACAAAACCTTAGTATATAAGTACTAGCTTTTTTAAAATGTTTTTTTTTCATCGTCTAATTTTTTTGTCTACTATTGCATGTTGCATTACACAAAACACGAGATCTTTAATTTCACTAGATCTTAAAGGTCAGGATTGGTCTGTGCTTTAGATCTTCGACCTGGGTGGGAGTCATTCGATCCGGGTGTAGAGCGTTGTTATTTCATAAATTTTGTTTTTTTCAATTTTTTATAATTTTTTTACTTTGTTTATTTATTTATATTTTTTTGAAGAAAAAGATTTTTTCCGAGATTTTTTATTTAAATGCCTACGACCCGAAAAAAAAAATATTTCACTTCCCTCGTGGTTTCATAAAACCAAACAATGATGTTTTTATTTGCCGAGGTAATTCTATACTTTCCTGCAGTAAAACAATTCAAACTATAAAGCAGAAGCTTTTAAAACTCCCGTTACAATACGTTAAGTAATTTTAGGTGTTACGCGAACATATGTAGAACTATAGTGAGTCGTGTAAGTGGGTCATCATCATCATCATCATCATTTCAGCCAAGAGACGCCCACTGTTGGACATAAGCCTCCCCAAAGTATGTGAGTATGTATGAGTATTTGTTTTGATAGTATTATCGTGTGTGTCTATTGTATAGAGAAGCAAAGTGAGAGCAATATTTACAAAAAAGTATTTTTGCTATCTTCAGATCTACTTGTATATTAATTAAATCTTGTTTTGGTTTATTTAGTTGCGCTGCTGTTGCACATAAAATATACTGCGACAGTAAATTTAAACAAGTAGTAGGTATATACTTCATCCCAAGATCATGCCTAGTTGAAACCTTTTTTACGAATAGTGACGAATCATTTACAATTGCTCGCGATCGAAGTCGTGGCAAGTTACAATGTGTAACATCATAAATATTTCAGGTTGCCGTAAGCTGCAGAGTCCTATCATGTCAGGACTTTGTATCTTTTTAACAAAATGTCATTTTTGGGAAAATACAGCCAACCTTCAAATCTTGAGTATAGTAGTAAAATACTTATGAGGATCGTACAATTCAACTTAAATGAAATGAAAAAAGTTTGTACCTACAGAAGTTTTTTTATTATTCATATTTTATTTGGGGGCTTTTAAACATTTATGAATATGCCAGCCCCATCATACCTTTAATTCTAGTTGCTTCATATTAAGTTTGGTTACGTTTCGGTTGAAATAGATTTTGATTAAGATAATCGGTTTTTAAGTCCCATCTCATTTAGTCGATCTATATAATACTTGTACTCCAAGTTTAATAAAGATCGACTAAAATTAGGTCAGTGATATTTCACTAAATCAACAACTAGGCTAAGAAACGAACAAAAAAAGATTCAACAAAAATATATTCGCGTGTAAGTCAAAAGGCAGATTGAATGTTTGCTGTATCGCCTTGAGGCTAAGTATAGCTTAATCGAAAATCTAAGTAACTACAAGATTCAGTGTTCTTGAATTTCTTACAGCGCGTTCGTGGTGTGGGGGCGTGGGAGCTGCCGTGATGCAGCGCAATTACCTCACCGCAATCGAAATAGTCCAAGGGCGGCATTGAGGGCCATCACATGCTAAGTACGGCTCTGAGCAGGTTAGCCATCAAGATAGAGCTGGATAACGTTTTTGAAATGAAAATTCTAATCGCAACTGCCACAAGCGGACAGACATTAGTTTTGTGTGCCGGTAGTTAAGCGAACTTTAAAAAAAATTAAAAGAAATGTGCAATACAATTTGAAAACTATATATCATTGCTTCTTAGTATTGAAATACCGTAACAAAAGCCTACTTTCCAAAATGTATCGATGGAATATATAGTATAATATTTCAAATCTGACGATAAACATAATACCAAGATATTTCTCAGATATTCTACATCAAGCGCGTGAGAAAATTTTTGTATGTCGGAAACATAGCAAAACCTAGTCGTCTGAGTTAGGTAGTCACCGACAGTTTCCTAGCTAAGAAACTTGTACCTGCTACATAAAATGACATCTAAACTGTTGTTTTCCCTGAAAATCCACTTTTATTTCTATTTACGTAATTGACACTTACCGCTCACACTTACGCTTATTAGTATAATACATGTGTGTGAAATAGACGAATATTAAATTTCCGGTATTCCGGTATTTTAGAACCCCTCTGTATTACAAAATCTCTTGCAAATTGTGCTAAGCGTCAGAGTAACCCAATAATTTCTAAGAGAATTTATCTGTAAATAGTCGATAATTATTCCTTGTCTTCTGATAATTTATTTCTTCGATTATTATTTTTTTGGTAAATAATTCATTAAAATACAGGCTAACGTTTGGATCAGGGGGCAAATTTGCAGCAGTGACTCTATCTCTGTTCGATTACCTATTTTACCAGTACAGTAAATTATCTTCCCAATGTACTATTTTGTTAAAACTAATTATTTTTATACTATTTTTCACATTTATATAAGCCCGCGCTGTTAAAAATGCACAAACACAGTGCAATGGAATAATACTGCCCACGCTGTAGTAGCGCAACAAAAATAAAAGGTAGCCGTTATTCAGAATTTTCCCGTACATTTCTATATGCATTTTTTTTCGAATAATATCATGATTATAAGTAAAATTATGATAACGGTCTTCGTATTGAAGTTTAGATAATATACCAAAGGCTCCGAATCGAGATGTAATACTGATAATTGGAATTCGAAATATAGAGGTAAATTAAAAGGATCTTTTTCATCATTTTTTAGATCAATTGGACTTTTAAGGCCACCTCACTTTGTACCCTTAAGGGTGCAATGTGAGTACTAGTGTATAGTACTATTACTCGATTCTTTTATTAATAATTATTTATATGCTCAGCTTAAGCCGTCACCATGTAACATTGTGTATTACGTGTTCAGAATAAATTTCACGACTGACATATAATTCCACCATCTTCAAAGTGGACTGAAATAATATTTCATAAAGTTTGCTTTGGTATATAATCACTTGACGAACGAACGACGAAGTAATTATACTAAAATTTATTCGAATCAACGAAAATAATATTTTGTCCGCCACTTTCTGAAGACTTTAAAGTAGCTTTGACACTCTCATTTTACATAACCTTCTCTTACTGTACCATCACTGTTACAGCACCATCGGTGTTTATGGTATATTTTCGCGTCAGTAGTTAAGTGGCAGCAGTATAACCACGTGTGCTGATATGGGCGTCGGGCGACATCCGTGCTGGGCTGCCAGTTCGTGGTCAGCGAAAGCTGCGGTCTGCGGTATCGATTACCTTGTCGTCGCGCGGTCCGAGCTGGTTGGGCGTCGCAGCGCGCGCTCGTGCGTTCTGGGGCGGGCTGGGCAAGCGGTGGGTCGTGGCCGGGTGCGAGACTCCGTCATCTGTGGGGGGCGGTCATGGGCTCGCGGCGAGCGACGAGCGAGAGGGCACGCGTGCGAGGCGTCGCGCGGAAGGCCGGGCACTGCTCGCCGCCGCCGCCGCGCTATCGATCGGTGCGCGCGCAGCCGCCGCCCTGCTTATGAATGGTCCCCGGTGCGGGCTCACGTGCTCCGGAGCTGCTCTGACCTCCTAGCTGTGACCGCCTTCGTCACCACCAACTAGTCGATATTACAATCTTCTACCTGCCCTTGGCTCAATCTTAAGTGGTGTCCACAGATGGGACATCTTCGTTGCATGTTCAAGATAAATGGAAATTTTTTGGGACCACGAACTGACATCGATTATTCCTGAACAGTTTCTCAGGGAACGCGAACCTACAATGACTACGACAGGAATATATGTTAAAAACAGGGTGGTTATTAGAAAGTTGAAAGTAAAAGATCTTAAATATCAAACTTAAACTAAATAACTGGAAAAACCTTTGAACAATACAAGTTAATACTATTTTTTAACTCGTTTCCCAATTTTTCATTTAAATTTTAATGAATTTTCTGACGACTTGAACGTTAAGTTAATTTTAATTACACATCTTGTGTAATTAAATGTTCGTAGAAGGTGAGAAACATGTTTGTAAAAATAATTTTTATTAGTTTCTACAGACTCCGGATTGTTTCTAAGGATAAGTAATGATATTTTAAAATAAGGATAAAGATAGAAAAGTATGTTTCATATCACATTAGTCACTCTATTATAAAAAGCAAAAAAAAAACAAAAGTTGAAGTGTAAGAAAAATTGTTTCTTCTGTTCAGTCCTCTGCTCAGGATATGCCCAGACACTACAAGCTGATTGTAGTCTTTCGTGGGTAAGAACGCAACAGCAAGGTATTCAACGCCCTGGTTTCATTAAACTCATGTGATTGAATTAGAACAAGGAGGGGTGCATATGTTTCCTACATTAAGATATTATAAATTTCTTATTTTTAACAAATTTAAAAATGCTGCCGTCCAAACGTTACACCAAAATGTTCTTGTTCTTATGATTTCAGGCTTTCTTTATTCTTTACGTTTTAAACGTCACGAATCGTATATTAAAAAGTGAAACAACCCATTCCTATATATAAAGTAGACTTTACGTCATCTGCAATAGGCTATCAAATCGATTTGATAATTCTGTTTGATTAAAACTGATTTTTATGTTTAACATTTTGTAATGTCGTCGTCTACGTAGTCTTGGTATATTTGTTGAATAAATCAACCAATACTTAGCTAATGAACATAATTTCGCTTTTCTTTATTAAGTCATGCAGTCTGATAAAGATTGCCTATCAATCGATTTGTTACAAAATCACCACTGATAAGAGTACGATGTCGATCATGATTGCTAGAAAATCGTAGACATCCGTAGATTGTAGCGCTACAAATATCTGCGGACGACTACGACGCAACATATCGTAGCTATTGCACGTAGCACTGTACTCGGAAAACTTTTTATTATAGCTTTTCGTCCGTAGCTTTTTTAGTGTTTTTTTCGTTTTTTCCACACGAATACTTTTTTTTGTTTTTTTTTTAAACTTCGCCCCACACTAGGATTTTCTCCTATGTCGTGGATGCAGTTACAAACATAGAATATCACATGCACATACGCCCAGACCGGAACAAATTTCTGTAGACCATACAAAACATTTGTCCCGTACGGGAATCGAACCCGCGACCCGTTGCGCAGTAGGTGATCACTCGACCTCTGCGCTAAACGTGTCGTTATACTAAAGCAATTTTTTTTGAGAAACTATACTTTCCGATTTCAATTTGGCGCAATGTCACCAAAGTCAGGATCTGATGATGGGCTCTCAGGAAAATCGAGCGAAACCCACAAATTTGATAGGCAGGTCCAGCGAGTTGTATGTTTTTTTCGAAAGGGCTACTTTTTATTGCGAAAAAAGGGCTGTAAGGGATTGAAATAGGGGATGAAAATTTGTATGGAAATTACGTCATATTTAAAGCTAAAAGCTTGAAACTAATTTTTTGGCTTTTGATTACATATAAATATTATATACGACATTCAATGTATGTAAAAATTTTTCCCTAAAGGGTATAAAAATAGGGTTTGAAAGTTTTTGTGTGATGACGTCGGCAAAAAAGCTTACGACCCAAAAAATATAAATATAGAAAAAATACAGAGAAATACGCGCTATATATACGACATTCAATGTATGTAAAAATTTTACCCTAAAGGGTATAAAAATAGGGTTTGAAAGTTCTTGTGTGATGACGTCGGCAAAAAAGCTTACGACCCAAAAAATATAAATATAGAAAAAATACAGAGAAATACGCTCATATTATAAATGCGAATAATATTAAAAATGCAAATGTGTCTCTGTCTGTCTATCTGTTACCTCGTCACGTTCAAGCCGCTGAACCGATTTAGATAACTTTTGGTATCGAGATATTTTGAGAACCCGGAAATAGAATAGTTTTTATGGTAGAAATCATCCTTTTAGGGGGTGAAAAAGGGGGAGGAAGTTTGTATGGGGAATCGAAAACCACTGAACCGATTTAGATGGAATTTCATATGTAGATAGTTTGAGTTGTGGGCAAGGATATAAGCAGATTGGATAAAAAATAAGCTACCCAAATTACTTATTCCACGCGGACGAAAACGCGGCCAAAAGCTAGTATAAGAATACATACAACATCATATTTTTACAAGCTTTTATTTAACTTGCAATGTAAGTATGTAAATATGTAAGTATGTATGTTCGGGTGAAATCTTGCAACTCAATTTTGAAGCAGGTATCTTTAACTGATTAAGCTGAAATTTTGTATACACGTTCAGTTTGGATGACAATGCATGGTTGACTGTGTGAAGTCATTCTAAATCCAAGATGGCGGCATACCTAAGATGGCGGATCAATTATTTTTAATGCACCCCTACAATATGGGTATCAAATAAAAGGTCTTGCTAAGAATAACTCGAAAAATAATGTGACGTCATTATTTATCCAATATGGCGGACTTCTAAAGCTTGAAAATCAATTTTGAAGTAGATATCTTTAACCGATTGAGCTGAAATTTTGTATACACACAGTTTGGATGAAAATGCACGGTTAACTGTGTGACGTCATTCTAAATTCAAGATGGCGGACCAATTATTTTTAATGCACTCCTACAATATGGGTATCAAATAAAAGGTCTTGCTAAGAATAACTTTAAAAATTAAGTGATGTCACTATTAATCCAATATGGCGTACTTCTAAAGCTAAAAAATCAATTTTGAAATAGATATCTTTAACCGATTGAGCTGAAATTCTGTATAGACGTTTCGGCAAACGACCTTGCAACAATGATGCGTTGAATGAGATGAACAGACTGAGAAACGTGTCCAATGATAACTAAAAAGTAAAAAATTAATTAATTTAAAAAAACCTTTTAAAAAACAAGCTTTTATTTAAATGCGCTAAAAAGGCATAAAAAACTTTTACACTAAAACTTTTACTTATAACGTCATTTCACATTTGACACAATTTATATGACATAAAAGCTTGTCGCGAGATTTACTTTTGTAGATAAAGAAGTAAGTAAATGAAATAATTTGATGTGAATAATTTTATACATTACAATTTTCAAAGTAAGTAAATACGAGTAGGTACTTAAAAGTACTATTTTAAGTACTTTTAAGTTACTACACACAAGTAAATCTCGCGACAAGCTTTTATATCACATAAATTGTGTCAAATGTGAAATGACGTTATAAGTAAAAGTTTTAGTGTAAAAGTTTATTATGCCTTTTTAGCGCATTTAAATAAAAGCTTGTTTTTAAAAAGGTTTTTTTACATTTAATTTTTTATTTCCAAGTCACCGACGCCCGAAAGTGCCAAATTTTAACTAATCGATCACCCGCACTGATTTTTTGTTTTTATTTTTTGTTATTTTAACCAAAAAAATTTCCATTATAATACACCTGTATTATACTAGCTTTCCGCTTGCGGCTTCGCCCACGTTATTATTGTTTTCCCGTGGGAATTTTATATTTTCCCGTTGGAAAAATAATTTTGTAGCCTATTATATAGAATTATGTTATTTATATTCTATGAATTTTATTATCCGAGCTCCTAAAGCTCGGATAATAAAATTCATAGAAATTGGAGCAGATTTTAAATATTTTCCATAGAAACTTTCAACCCCAATTTTGTACCCTAAGGGGGTGAATTACAATAAGCCATGAAACACGTATTCAATGAAATGTTTTTAAGAGTATGAAATCTCAAGTTTTATCAAAGTCGTAATTTAAAGATTTTTCCATACAAACTTGCAAGCTCTATTTCATCCCTTCAGAATTAATTTTAAATAATGTGGTAGTATTTATGGGACCCCATTCCCGAATCTGGCAAATAGGGGTACGACGTACGATGAGATATAATTGACGAGTACTTGAGGTACCTACATCATAAAGAGAACAAGGAAAAACAAAACAGTCAAAATTGAGTCACCCACGCGGGAGAAGCCGCGGGCGGAAAGCTACTAGTAATGTAGGTACTAAATGAAGACAGCTGCAGTAAATTGTATGATAATCGATATGTTTGTAATATTATTTTAACTATACAAAGGATAGTGACATATTATTAGAAACTTTACACAAGACATCATATTGCGTGGGTGTTCAGGAAACAAAAGATGCGAGCTAATATCACAGTTCCGTCCATTGTGATGTGAAACATTGTATTATTTTAATGGTCGTGTTAGGTCCAAAAGGAAAATGTACGTAACATTCACAGCATAAATAATACATAAAACACCGTGTTCCCTTGCTTTATGAGCCAAATAGGAACATCATTATGTGCCCTTTATTTCCTGTTTTCTACAGGACCTTCTGACGATGTGGTTGTTAGTGTAACTCTTTCCTAGAATAAAAATCAAAACGGGAATCCATACTATATTAAAATAAGGTACATATTATGAATGTACGGATAAAATACCAGTTATGATGAAAATAATTTCCTATTAATTTTTATGTGTAAGTATCCGGGTTTTATCAATTATTACAATAAACCAAAAAAATAATCAAAGCTTTTTTATTGCAGTAGGTTCTTCTTCTCGTCAAGAAAAAATCCTCGAAGGGGTAATTTTATCACGAAGATAAGGGAACCGTATTCGAGTTATACAAACCAGACGCCTTACAATAACACAGAGTATTGCAATAGCGACTGAGTTCTTATTTTCACTATTTTCCATTTTCGGTTAGGAAAAAGAAAAAAATGATAGGACTGTATTACTTAAATAAATACTTAGTTTGATGAAATTTGCATGTGCAGTGTTTTGCTACAACTGAAACAGCTGTTTGTCTTCAGTTATCATTTCATATAAAATTACCCAAAACCTTAGACACCTCTTTAATAATTTTGCATAATGATATGCAATTTAAGGAAAGAAAGGACATAATTTCACTGTCAATTGAACGAACCATTGAGTTATCATGTGTAGAACTTGATAATTTCATTATTTGTGTGTATAGACCCCCCTCTGGAAATTATTCAGAGTTTGAGTCCGCTATGGAAGATGCCTTAAGAATAGTATGCAGAAAAAAAAAGTTGTTTGTGGGGATGTCAATATTAATATTTTAGAGGAGTCACAATATCACTCACTATCTAGTAGATTTATAAACCATTTAAATCATTGATTATGGATTTTGTATTTCGAGAACCAACATAAAATCAATTTATCTAAAATTAAAGTAAAAACCTCCTGAAATATCATTAACCTGGAAACTGGTAAGCCCAAAAGTACTGTGAATTCCTTTTCATTGGAAATCAACAAAAAAAAAACAATCAAATCAGACAATGCAGTTGCCAAAGCGTTTGAAGACTTCATCTCTCATATAACTATAGAAACTACAAGTAGTCTCAACTCATGCCCCAATGAAGCTGTAGCTCTCCTGGGACAGAGTGTGAAGAAGTGCAATAAGGTTTTCAACTTCTGTCACATTGATGCCGACACTGTTTTAAAAACATTGATTATGATTAGTACTAAAAAAACTGAAGACCTTTGGGGTATTTCGATATTTTCGATCCACATAATCAAATCAGAAAGTTGTAATAAAGGAACTTGTAATAAATGTATTGATGAAGGTGTTTTTCCACCATTATTTAAATCTGGAAATAAAAATGATCCCTCTAATTATAGACAAATTTCGATTATACCAGCACTTAGTAAAATATTAAAAAAAATTTTTTTTACAAAAAATAGAACCGACTTCAAAAACTCTGAAAACTTTAAAATAATTTTCTTCTATATTGAAGTCGGCGCCAAACGATGATCTCCTAGAAAGTGTTGAAATTTGTCACCGACTTCAATATAGAAGAAAATTATTTTTAAGTTTTCAGTGTTTTTGAAGTAGGTTCTATTTTTGTAAAAAAAATATTTTTAACTTTTTAGTGAATGAAATCTTTTTAGTGAAGGAAACCCTAATTTAAGTTATTACCCTAGTGTTTTCCTCGATTTTCTATGGGATCTCATCATCCGATCCTGACTTTGGTGACCATGGGACCACCCTTGCAGTATACTCTATCAAATACAAAAAGAATTTTGGAAATCGGTTTAAAAATTAGATCCAATCAGTTAACAGGTCATTTTATAAGTAATAACATTTTACATAAAAACCAATTTGGTTTTACCAAAGGTCGTTGCACTACAAATGCAGGAGTTGCCCTTCTCCAGCATATTTTTGCCGCGAGGGAGCGAACAAGATGTAATCGGTATTTTTTGTGACCTGTCGAAGGCTTTCGACTGCGTTAGTCACCAGACTCTTTTAAATAAACTCAAGCATTATGGTGTCTCCGAAGAGGGAATTAGACTTATTGAGTCTTATTTGTCTAATAGGGCCCAGAAAGTTGTTATTAACAAAACTGAGTCTGTTGGTGCACCTATAATTATGGGCGTGCCTCAGGGATCTATATTGGGACAATTGCTTTTCCTAATTTACATTAATGACCTCCCACATTTATAATCTTTGTGATACAGTAGGTACCATTTGCAGATGATACTTATTTAATATTTAAGATTGACAGAGGAAATGAAAATATTGACGTTGTAAATAGTACTCCTTCTAGAGTATTGCATTGGTTCACAATGAACAATTTATCAATTAAACTCAAATAAAACTAAATGTATTAAGTTCTCATTGCTAATTGTAAGGAAAGTAAATACTATTATAGAAATGAATAATCAAGTTGTTGAATTCATCGACTTTACAAAATTTTTGGATATTAGGTACACTAGATTCAAGGTTGCAATAGGATCCACATATTGAGTGCTTGGCAGACTTAGTTCTGCTGCATATGCAGTAAAAAAGATTAGACAACTTACTGATGTTGAAACGGCAAGATTGATTTACTTAGGTTATTTTCACAGTGTCATGTCATATGGAATACTACTGTGGGGATCGGCTGCTAGTATAGAAAGTTTTTTTTGTACTTCAAAAAAGAGTTGTTTGCGCTATTTATAATTTACGAGCAAGAGATTTACTAAAAGATTTATTTACAGAAATTAATATATTAACTTTAACAGGACAGTTGTTCACGCTCGAGGAAGAGCGAGTGGCGGCACTGCATTCTAGTCTGTGCAGTGACAGCTTTTTTGGCGGCCGGCCGCATGTGATATGTCAGTTGAGTCGAGTCGAAATGTCATAATTTGTGGTTAGGATGATGTCCGGGCATCCATAAAATATAATACACAATATTCAAGCAAATAGTGATTTGCGCGGCGCACCTAATATCGGGGTGCGAAAGCCCGCTTTGTGTTGTGCAAAAGAGTGCCCGCTTTGTGTCAAAATCGCGTGTGTGAGTCGTGGTGGCCTAATAGGCATTTGTAGTGCTCCGGTCTCCACCGGTGGATCCACTGCAGAACTTCAGGAGCCGCGACTTCCTTCGAGCTAGCTCAGGAAGTCCACCGGCTACGGAGGAGACGGACGGAGACAATTGGAACCAAGGTAAGTAATACCAATTTTCTAAGAGCTGGTATTCGGTGAATAAAATTCAGCAATACAAGTCGGTGAAACGCCGACGTGGTGGAGTCTACTTGGGGCACCACCAACAGTACATTTATGAAAATTTGATTTATGCCCATAAAAAATATAATACATTTGAAACCAATTTCCAAATTTACCATTTAAACACAAGAAATAAAATTAACCAACATACAGGCTTCAAAAACTAGAGGCTCGCTTATGGGGAAATGTATAACTTTTTACAACAAAGTCCCACAAAGTGTTACTGATTTGCTTTTTCATGAGTTTAAAGCACATGTAAAAATGACTCTAATGAGTAAAGGATATTATAAAGTCAAAGATTATTTCAATGATGCCAATGCCTGGTGTTAACCTGAAGATACAGAGTCGTTGTTGTGTATAACTATTTATGTAAACAAATATTATATTTGGTAACGACACAGTTAGAAGAAAACTGTCACATCTAATCTTGTAATAGAAGTTGAGCTCAAACTTTTGCTTTGAGGTTAGCTTTCAATTGACGACTCTGTAATAATACAGAGAGAGAAAAAATAGCCCTTGCTGATTTTCTTGCTGATTCTTTCCAGTACAAGGTCTCCCGCCGTAGACTAGTGAACCGTTGGCGTAGCTGCCTTCACGTTCAAAAGCGATTATGTAATCCTACTTGAATAAAGTATTTTGACTTTGACTTTAATGCAACTTTTCAGTGGCAGTAGTTCGGTTGGTACGAAGCACCGAACTAACGATACCTTTTAGTGACAATAGTTCGGTTATTATTTTATTATATTTTTTTATCTCATCTGGCCGCGACATATAAAATATAGGTAGGTAGGTGCATTTATAGGTGCATTAACATTCTGTCAAAAAGTTTCGGAAATTAATGATTTGTTTATGGTTCCAAATTCAATTTTTTTTGTTAGGTTGGCACAACTGTTATCCATTTTGGCGCGGAGTTTGAGTTGCATCTGCTATAACTGTTTTAAGTAAGATCATATCTAGTGTGTATTGTGAATTTCATAATGGACAAAACATCGAACAAAGAGTTTGTCTTAAATTTTGCGTCGCCAATGAAATTTCGTGTTCGCAGTCAGTGAACATGTTACAGAAGGTTTACGGTGAATGGACTTTATCAAAAGCACGTGCATTATGAGTGGTACAAAGCATTTAAAAGCGTTCGAGATGTGATGGTAAATTTGCCTCGCTCTAGTAGGCCATCAACGTCTTCAACTGAAGTTAAAATTACAAACGTGAGAGAAGTAGCGACTGAAAATCCTTATTCTAGTTTGAGAGAGATAGCCACTGAACTTTCTGTGACTCACGAGTCGATCCGTACCATTTTAAATAATCACTTGGGAATGAAACATGTTGCCGCTCAGCTAGTCCCACAAGACCTGAATTTTCTCAAAAAACTCAAAGGCATATAAGTCGCTAAGGACAGGCTAGAACCAGGACCCATTCATGAAACGCATTGTTACGGATGACGACATGTGTATTGACGAGTTTACATGCAAACAAGCTTCGGATTCCGCTAATTGTGCCTAGTGTGGATATAGTTATGTAAGTATGCCGTTTATAACATGAAAAAAAATATATGAAAAAATTATAACTTTTTTTTGTTATAAACGGCATACTTAACTATGTACAGTATAACCCTGGATAAAGTGCAACCCCGGAAGGGGGTGAAACTAGATCATAAATTATTGACAAAAACATATTAGTTTTTTTTCTATAAAAAATATTTGATATTTTTATTGATTTATTAAAATATTCATTACTTTCTATGGACTCTATGTACAAAAAAACGATTTATTATTATTTTCTATCATATTAGCTTACAAACAAAAAAACTAGGATTCTAACCTTTGAAATGCACTAGCTAGAAAAGTTTACTTCTAGGTAATTTGGTGACCTATGCATGTAGTAGATATTGAAAGTCAGTTTTAAGTACTTACATACAAAGAGTTCTATTTAATATAAAAGAAGATACATTTCTTGAATAAATTTCAAGAAATGTATCTTCTTGCATGCAATGCATCAAATGCTCAAAATGGCCTTCTCTTTGCTGAAGGCTCATTACCGCACGTAGGCGAATTTGTTGAGTGGCTCTACGCACCATTGCTGGATCGTTTTCAATCTCATCGGCACATTGTATGATCCGATCTTGTAGCTCGAGCTCGGTGTTTACAGTGGTTCTATAAAGTCTATGTTTCATGACACCTTACAGAAAATAGTCCTAATAGCTTTTTAAATTTACTTAGCTCCTGCTTCTGCTCGTGCTCGCTGGAGCGCGACCATAGAGTTTTAAATTTGCAAGACAAAACAAAAAAAAAAAAAGAAATATCTTCATAAAAATTCCGCAAAACATTATTTTCATATATTTTATATATTTCTTTAAATGTTGGGGTTTCTGAGACATTGCGATATTTTATTAACAGGTTGCATTTATGTCACCAGCTAGCGTTCACCCTTTTAACAGTCTTGAAAAAAAGGTTCGGTTAGAGCATAAGGTGCCAAGGAATGATCACCAGGAAAGTCTTAAAAAATATAGGAACAATTAATGTAAGTACTTAATTAAAATTGGGCACCAACTTCAATATAAAACTGTGGTATTGTTTGTATTCTTATATTATTTATGACTTTTTTGTGTTTTTGAAGTCGGTTTTATTTTTTGTAAAAAAATGGTTGAATAATGTAATCATAGTTCGTTTGATTTTATACAGTTACAATATAAGTGGGAACTTGTCCTCATAAGCCCACATGTTACTTCAGCCGTGCTGCTAAGATTAGTCGTTTACGAGTTAGGCTTTTGTTGCCGCCATACCTACCCTATTAATATTTGGCGGCGCGGCGGATATTCGCCAAGTTTCAGTATTACTGAACATATGCGTACCACGTTTTTGCAACACAAAGCTTCTAATATCTCTACGTTATTGTTTCATATTTACAGGCAGAACTTTAATATACTTTTGATTACAAAACTAATAACGTTGGCGTCGGCAGTTGAGATGATTACGAGTATTAGGAAGTTATTGTAGTTATCAATTAGGCATACTCGTACATATAATTTTGTTATTTGTGTAATAAGTTAGTATTTATATACTTATTCTTTTATTTTGTTGTAAAATATTGTTTAATAACTCAATACATATTTTTTCTTTATTATTTATTCGTCTCCTGCTATACACGCAAATATCAATATAAGGTCCGTCGTTAATACACATTTTAATTAAGTTGTAAAATAAAATTTATACGGTAAATAACTAAAAGTAAACTTAAGATGACAATGCTCAAAAGTGTCGATAGTTGAAGTGTTCGTTTTTGCTGTCGCAAATAAGAAATGCGCCTTAAGCAAAATTTACTCGTATATCTACGAGTATATGTAATATACTCGTGTATATACTAGGTGTCTGGTTAATACCCTTTTTTACGGTGGGAAATACATTACGCATACCCCGCGCTTGGGAAGGGGGGGGGGGGTTATGTCGGACTCTCCGCGGCCCCTGGGGGCAGAGTGCCAGCCAGGAACCGCGGCCTACCGACTAAAACCCACCGATGCCCCTCACATACGCCTTGGCGCGAGCACGTCAATCATCGCCGCATCCTCCTCGTCATCGGACGAAGAGGACACGCCGAGGAGGGCCGCGTCGCTGCCTGACAAGGTCATGGGAACTCGGATGAACACATCCATGACCTAGTCGGCGTCTGCTCGCCTAGGGCGAGCCCCTCTCACCATCCCAAAAGGGGGAGGCCGGTGATCCAGGCGATTAGCGACTGGCGGCAACCGACGCAATGCAGGGCCCGGGCTTCCCAACCCAGGGCCCCGCTGGTTGCCGTCAGGAGGAAGAAGGCGGGCGTAGTTCCGCCTCCTCCGCCCCGTACTTCTGCACGGCAGCACGGATCGGCCATGTCTGGTCAATACTCTATCAAGCCGAAACCTACCCATGTTAACATAGTCATATAAAAGATATTATGGCGTCATTGAAAATTCGAAATTGTTAAATTAATTTCCTAATAACTATATTTTTTTTACACACAGACCCAACTAAGAATTTGTTGAAAGGTTTTTAAAATGAATTTTACAATTTCAAATTTTCAATGACGCCCTTACTTTTATATGACTACTAGCTGTGCCCGCGAACTATGTTTCGCCTTAATTAATTTTTTCCCGACATCTTCAACAAATATCGTTAATGTACACAGAAATAAATACAAAAACTTAACAAATTATATACTAAAACCTTCCTCAAGAATCACGCTATCAAATGGTGAAAACCGCTTGAAAATCGGTGCAGTAGGTAGTTTTTGAGTTTCTCGCGAACAGACAGATCGACAGACGCGGCGGGGGACTTTGTTTTATAATAATTATGTAAGGATAGGTTTCGGCTTGATAGGATATTACCCAAACACGGTGTATATATATTTTTAAATACAACCTGGTTTGCTGACTAGGATGCCATCATAGAGTATTGTAGCAAATGGATGGTGCGTATATTAGTAAAATTAATGGAGTGAAAACTAATAATAGAAAAGGCGTGATAACTCCCGAGTCACTGCGGCAAAGTGACCGGCCGGATCCCGTGTGCCGTATTCGTATTGTGCCAGCTGCCATGAAAAATGAACTCCTTTGAAACATGGCGGACGGTAGTGTCACAATAACTGCGATACGCGCAATATTAGCTAAACACATGGAGAATATGACTTTGAAATTCTGAAATTCTAAATATTAAAGAGAATGAGGCGTGTTAGTAGAAGCAATGTACGAGATGACAACGGCATATGTATGTAAACTAATATTTGGATTGCATGAGCTGTGATTGAGAAACTACAATTTCATATTTTTGCACTGAGGTACGCTCCTTGTTTACAATAAGTCTTGAAGTGCTAGAAATGTCAGTGTTTACTGGATATAGTGACGGTTTTAAATCCCCTTATGGTTCTGCCTTCTGTAATGTTTAATTTGTGTCCTAATGAATTTCAGTACTGTGTATTTGTGATGCTTTTTTAAATGAAAATTGGTTAAAAATATCATTAAAACAAAACAACCTATACCTTTCCGCCTGTGGTTTCACCCGTGTGGACGTGTGGACGGACTTGAACTATGTTTTTTTTTGTTTTGGGCTATAGCAAATATTCTTAAATGATTTTAAAATAATAGTTGTGACACTTGCAGAGTAACAGTTTGATAGTTGCATTAGAAAAAGACCCGGATCTAAAAAAAATCATATCCCATTTTTCCTCCTTCGGGGCATGAAATTCCAAACATTCTACCAGTTTTCATTTTACTGGGAAATCAGAAATCAGGAATTAACTTACAGGAATTAATTAACAACTTCTATATAAATAAGTTAAAAAAATGATAGTTTTTTTAACTTATTTATATAGAAGTCCATCCATACTTATTAATATTATAAATGCGAAAGTACCTATCTGTCGCGCTTTCACGCCAGACTACTGAACCGATTTAGATGAAATTTGGTATGTAGTATAGTTTGAGTCCCAGGAAAGGACATAGGATAGCTTTATTGCAGAAATCATCCCTTAAGGGGGAGAAAAGGGGGGTGGAAGTTTGTATGGGGTAATCAATAACCGCTGAACCGATTTAGATAAAACTTGGTATGAAGATAGTTTGAGTTGTGGGAAAACATAAGAAATAGTTTTTATCCCCGAAATCATTCCTTAAATCAATGAAAAAGGATTTCCACGCGGACGAAGTCGCGGGCGAAAGCTAGTAGTATTATACACTATCCTAATATTACTCCATTTGTTTATAACAAATTGCGTTAACAATCTACAAAACTGAATTATATACGACAAATTCAAATAAGTTGTATATATATGGCCTAACAGTGGTGTCATGCGTTACGCCGAAACATCAACAAAAATTACCATAACGTAATGTCACCTTACCTATACGTATAATAATAACATATTAAATTGAACACATATCAATTCCATCGCGAAAACTAAGCACCGAGCGTGTATAAGAATGTATTCAGATTACTAAAAGAGCTCTTAGTGAGACCGTGCGGGGGAAATAAGTTATACAGCCACCCCGTGAGTGGAATGAGAGATGGCGAGCGTACGGCCCGCGGTGGGAAATGACTTTCTCACATAAAAATACACCAGACCATTCCTTCCTGTATTTATTAAAGATTTCTGTTCGTTTCTTCGGGTATGATTTGCTTGCGATTCAGTAATTGTCGATCTGCTCTTTATATATTCATAAGACATACTGAGGTGTGTAACTGTTTACTTAAACCTTTGACCTACTTTGACTTGACTATTTTACGAATGTATCGTAACTTCGTAAGATCTAAAATTAAATAGGAATGTAAAAATTTTTTTGACAAAAAATAAAACCGACTTCAAACACACTAAAAAGTCATAAATAATATAAGAATACATACAACATCACAGTTTTATATTGAAGATAACAACTACATTAATTGTTTATAATATATTTTTTAATACTTTCCAGGTAGATCATTGCTTGGTACCAACTTTAATATAAAACTGATGTTGTATGTCTTATATTATTTGTTTATTAATGACTTTTTAGTGATTTTATTTTTGTTAAAAAATATTTCAATCTTTTTAGTAAATTTAATACATACAATGCGCATTAAAACTTAAAATGAAAACTAGTAGGCCAAACTGAATCAAAATTTTATGTAACCAAATTGCAACTATTCCGCATAGAACAAAAAAGAATCACGTAAATTGGATCAGAAATCTTGGCGTAATCGGTGTACATACATAAAAAAATACCAACCGAATTGAGAACCTCCTCCTTTTTGAAGTCCGTTAAAAATCTCACCAATAAAGTTCAATCGTATACAACAATAAAAAAGAAAGAAGCTGAAAAACAAGTACATGCTGACTTATGGTGCGTTCCGAATTGCGATAAAAGCGATAATATCGCGAATCCGACCAAATTAAATCGTCACAAAATATAAGGGTTATTGAATCAGTAGGTTATGTTGTGACTTTGCTCGGATTCGCGATATTATCACTTTTATCGTTTTACGGAACGCAGGGTTTTTAGATATATTTTATGCTTTGATGTGTGTTTCATAACCTATTCCATACCAATGTGCATTATTAATAAGTGTCAAATATCACTTACAGGCACATTGCTCAAAGACCTCTATATAGAGTTTCCCAACAAGTGGGTCTTAAAATGAACATGGACAAGACTAAAATAATGTCGAATTCCCGTGTAGTACCCACTCCTGAAGATGTTGGAGGCTCTACACTGGAAGTTGTTGACGAATATGTTTACTTGGGGCAAATAGTCCAGCTTGGTAAGTCCAACTTCCAGAAAGAGGTAAATCGACGAATTCAACTCGGGTGGGCAGCGATCGGGAAGCTACGCAACATATTCTCGGCCCATCTGCCGCAGTGTCTCAAAACGAAAGTCTTCAATTCGTGCGTGTTGCCAGTGATCATGTACGGAACTAAGACGTGGCCGCTTATAATGGTTCTCATAAGAAGGCTCAAAGTCACTCAAAGGGCAATGGAGAGGGCTATGCTCGGGGTTTCTCTACGTGATCACATCAGAAATGATGAGATCCGTAAAAGAAAAGAGTTACCGATATAGCCCAAAGAATTGCAAACCTTAAGTAGCAGTAGGCAGGACACATCGCTCCTAGGACTGACGGCCGTTGGGGCGGAAAGGTCCTCGAGTGGCGGCCGCGTACCGGGAGACGCAGTGTTGGTTGGTGGTGTTGATCGTCGGTCCACAAGGTGGACCGACGATCTGGTGAAGGTCGCGGGAAGCCGCTGGATGCGGGAGGCGCAGGACCGATCGGTATGGAGATCCTTGGGGGAGGCCTATGTCCAACAGTGGGCGTCTCTTGGCTGAAATGATGATAGCTAACATGTGAATGTGTGGTATGTGAGATACTTTGAATCGTGAAACACAAATAAGCGATGAGTTTGAACTTTTTCAACGGGCCTAGTGATAGTCACGTGACCGCAATAATTAAACTACGTTATCTAGTACCCGCAGTAGCGTACCTGTAATCTGGAAATAAATTTTAAATTTTCAGTCCCTACAGACAAAGCGAGACTGAGTAACGGCACCCAGTTAATGCAATAAGCGAGCGAGCGCAGCGAACGAATGATTTAGAGGACGTTATATCGTTTGCTATTAATCGAGCCACTAATAAATTAATAATGAGAAACTTTAATGATTGATTCAATCAATTATGGATACATTAAGTATTTTTGTTATTCCTTATAATAAAGGTGCTTTTGATCAATAATATCATGCCGTCCCCATCACCTAATTCTTATCAAATGTTAAAATTGTTTTCTTATCCTAACATTATTTCATTTTAATCTATATTTTTTAAGAATATTATTATAATGTATTTACATCAAACAAACACCACATTACAAATGAACTATTGCAATTAGTGGTAGGCGTTTAAAAGCCGCAAACATTTACAAATGCGATACATGGTGTCTATCGGCTGTAAGTTGAAAGTGGGAATTTTGAAATAACTGTACTTAATAAACTAATTTTTTGTACTAAGTACAGTTATTTAAAAATTCCCACTTTCAACTTACAGCCGAAATGTAATTATAACTTTGTTTATTATTATCAAAACTTTAAATTGCTTTTTAATACGAGTACGTGACATTCTTAAATATGTGATGTGATGTACTTAATAAACTAATTTTTTGTACTAAGTACAGTTATTTCAAAATTCCCACTTTCAACTTACAGCCGAAATGTAATTATACCTTTGTTTATTATTATCAAAACTTTAAATTGCTTTTTAATACGAGTACGTGACATTCTTAAAAATGTGATATCAATCGGCAGAGATCGAAAAGACCCCAAAGCTTAATCGGAAACATGGGTATTCTTATTTAGTCGCAATGAGAACTCAATAGGATTGATTGACAAAGCTTTACTTTTTATAACTATACCATGTATGACGCTCGCCGCCCTGTCAACCGCGTTGTCGCTGAACAACAGAATCGATTTGTTGTACGAATTAATCTCGTTTTGCTGTTTTATTATGTATGCCGTAATAACATCTGATGGATTCAGATAATATTCAATTAGTTACAGTCGAATACTGTTGCTGCCATCATTATTCTAATTTCAACTAGCAATATATGCAAAAATGTTCCTTACATAGCTATATTATAATAATACGATTTTGAACAAGTAAATACAGTTTTATTCTCGTTGTAGTGGTCACAAATGTAATCACTTATTTATTGTTGATTACATTATCTATAATCAATTATTACATCAGGAAATAAATATCTCGAGGAACACTGAAAATATGAAATTATTGTATTTAAACTTCCACGCAACACCGTCCTGCGGCATTAATGTGACGTCAAATATTGAGAGCGCCTCACATCAAATCAAAATTACGAAATATAAAAGAAACTAGGTATCAAGTATTGATTTGCTTTACAGTTCTCAGTTCTTTTAAATAATATAAGTCACTTACTAATGCTTACGACCTTGCATCGATCGTCTCTCATTAATTGTTTGAGTGCGAGCGAGAGCGACTAAGGCATTCAAAAGAAATTCGAGACATATTTGGTTTACCTACTGAGTTGATGGAGTTAAAATTTGTTAAAAAACGATTTGCAAACGCGACATCAAACATGACTTGAATAATAACAAAACTGTTCTTCAATTTTCGGTTTAATATTTTAAGAGAAAAACGATTTCTTTTCTAGTGATTTTTTGTGATTGCAATGACTTACCTTGAAGAAATTGATTCAATATCAATCTCCAGTGTGAAGGTGTATGTTTAAATTGATAATAACTTTTGTCCTGCGATTTCGTACAAATGGTTAATGCGATTCAAAACTACATTTTGCCAACCTTCGTCGTTTAATTTTATACTAGTCTCATTTTCGAATTGTCCTTGACAAATATCCGTCTTAGGATTCAATCTTTCAATGCCAAAATGAATACTACAAAATGAATACTCGTATCAAGATGCTTTTAAGTGTCTTTCAGTTTGAGCGATATACAAAATCCTATATACTCCTATATTCATTTTTTTATTGGGGATGTTTTTCCAATATTTTCTTGCTCAATTCAATAATGTAGTGAAAAACTTTTTCTATACATTGCAGACCATCGCATTTTTTTACGCTTAAAGGCCAATATTTAACTAGGTATCCCACTTATGCAATAATCATTAACGATATGAATCAATCGTACACACTGTCATATTATGTCAGATGCAGGCTGATTAGATTATGTAACTGTGATTACTAACTAGAACTCTTATTTTTTTTAAGAAACATTATAATATATCAATTACTGCTATAATGGACGCCGTCATAACAAAACTACTCACTAAACTAGTAATGAATATAAAGTTTCTTTCAAAAATGATAGTTTTAACAACCCTCTCTCTCTCTGGTTCTCGTTTTTCTATTACTTAACGTAATTTTTACAACTTGAACTTCAATCTCTACAATTTCTTGATTAAGATGTTGAAGTCAATTGAACAAATTGTAATTTCCATTACATATTTTAAAAATGCAAAGACCATTCCTGATAAATGTCACGGAATACAATCAAAACGCCGACACTGGTCCTGCGAAAGATCAACAATGCCAACGGGCATTTGAATGCAAAGCACTCGGAAAGATAGCCCGGATAAGATTTAACTCTCGAGCGGGCGGTTCAGTAAAGTTACTTTAACAAGCTTCTTATTAGGCACTCCTTTGTAGCGACATGCAAGTTTCAAATAACTGCTTAAAAAGACTATCTCCACGTAGTACAGTCGACGCCGACGGCGGCGCCGGCTAAGTGGATTATTTGTAGCGTCGCTCTGTCTTTGGAGCTCGGCGTATCGATAACTCGATTATTTTAACTGACTTTGAATCCGATCGGGACAGTTTCATCGCCACGGTGTACCGATTTGAATAACTCTAATTCAATGGAATCGGGTCCATGTTCAATAAGCCAGGATATAATGGTGAAATCTACGGGAAAACGGCAAAAGTCACAGAAAATAGACAGAAATAGCGCTTGTTATTTTTTAACTTTTTCAGAAAAATGCCTAAAGTTTTTTTTTTTTAAAGTTCCAAATATTCTAAAATGTATCGCAGAGTTATATTCATTAACTGCTAAAACCACTTATGGCTTATTTACAGCTAGAGTTCGGTCTATTTTAATTAAACTATTTCACACTTTAACAAATTCATGGTGCACTGAGTATTAAACAATTTGTTTTATCTGTCAAGTAACATACAGAGGTTATCAGCGCTATAATATATGTTCATGATTATCAGATAGCATAAAGTAGTTATTAACATCTTTGATTGATCCATAGTTTGAGAGGTATAAATCTTGAATGTGTTTTGGGAGGCTATTTATTATTTTCGCAAGCAGGTAAGGATTAGTTCTCATGCCATAAACATTTTTACTTGGAGGTAATACAAATCTATGTGTATTTATAAGTATACAGGAAAGTTACTAAATAATATCATTCAGCTTTAGTGTAATGGAATATTTGAATAAAAAAATCAGTTAGATTTTTCTAATATTAAGGACCGAACTTAACTCCTTATCTTAAAATTGGTGGCATCACAAACTCACAGCATAAAAGTAAGGAATGGAACTTCTTGAATCCCCTCAATTTCTGAAAGGATCTGTATGCGAGGTATGCCGGAGGTGATTTAATTAATATACTGAGTCCTTTTGATAATGTAATGAGAATAAAAATTAAGTATCTCGACTGACTGGCGTGATTGTTTAACGTTTATGTTGTGAGCACCATATTGTAGATTCGAACGAATCTGTAATGAATTAAAACTGTATTAAGTTTTGATTTACAAAATTACATTTTGTATATTTCAAAATAACGGCTCTCTTTGCTTGATAAAAAGTTATTGCTAATTTTTCCAGCAGGAGTCAAATTTTGTGTGCTTGTTTAGACAATCAAAATGAACAACTTTTGCTATGGGACCAAACTCGAAATCGCGAAAAAAATCTGCTGTTCCATACATTTAGGTTCAGTGGATGTTGAACATTTGTATGGAACACCTGATTTTTTTTCGCAATTTCGAGATTGATCCCATAGTAAAAGATCTTCATTTTGCTTGTCTGAACAAGCGCACAAAATTTGGCTCCTGCTGGAAAAATAACCCGGTATATGATCTAATTAAAAAGTGTGCATATTACTTTTTTTCTATTGTGAAAAAGGCGCTTATTGACTGATTTAAATGAGAATGTAGCAATAGAATAACCACGGTTTTTAATGTTGGAAAAGGCTACCATGAAATAATACATTGTAGAGTAAAGTGACGCCTGCAGGGAAATTTGGAAGGCAATGAATAAAACCAGTAGATGTAGCCAGCCCAAACATTCAAATCCTGCTGCTTAACATTTAAATTATGTTACAGAAAAAAGAAACAACTTCTTACTCCTATTGCGACACCAATCGAGTTACCAACGCCTCCGACATATAATTTAAAATTTAGGCCCATGTTAGGTATAGTACCGCTTCTATATCGCTGCTTATAAACGAAAGGGCCACAAACCAAAATTGTCCAAAATCACTTTTAGTAGAAAAATGTTGCCAGAATCACCCATATTTTCATATTTCACAAAGACACCCCTCAAATTCGACCGCATAATTACAAATGTATGCATGCGCCCTTTTGGCATTTTCGCACATGATGGCTAAGTTTAGAGCAAAACGGCCATCTTTTTAGTTGCGACCCAACAGCTAGCGTGAGCGAACATCGGTTTTGTGATAAAGGGCAACATCTCAAAAAGTTACTTGTGTATGAGTGAATTTTTATGGGCAACATGGCCACATTTGTGAATGCGTCCGTTTCGCTAATAAAAAAAACAAGTACACAATTATTTTTTAAAAAAAGGTGCCATATTTTGAATAGTGTCCATTTAGTAATAAAAAAATGCTTACTATATTTTCATTTGTTTTATGTTTAAAACTTGTTTTGTGTAACGTCATTTCTACTTAAAACATTGTTGTGCTTGCGAAGTTTTCTTTTAAGGCAAAAGGCTTTGATACAATTTGGGATTGTTGTTTAGTAAAAGAATACATTGCTTCATGATGTTTAATTCATGTTTTATATTGTGCAATAAAAAATGTTTGTTATAGTATGTATCTATAGTTTTACTAAATATACTCGCCTCGCGCTTTATATAATTTTTTCCTTAAACTTTCATCTTTCATCCTTTTTACATGCAAACATTACTCCTCGGCATAGTTTATGTAATTTATTTGCACTCATTAATTTACGTCCAAGCCGCACGTTGCAGTTAAACAAAGTCGGAGCATCCGTGTTTGTTTAACTGCAAACCACCACCTACTAACATGATGATTAATAGTAACTCAGATTCAGATGACTTCAACTCAAGTTCTGATTGTGATACAACCAAATCTACGAGCTCAGATAGTACTGAAGATGTTTTTTCATCAGATGATAGCGTAGAAGATCCTGAATACCAGTCATTAGATGAGTCCAATTCAAACAAGCTGATTCGACGAAGTCAATTAAAACACACGACTTTTTATCAAAGCATGGGACTTTTGGAGCTTGTAAGATGCATTCAGTGAGTTCGCGTAAGCAACAACATTTATTTTAGATCTGACTTCACGTCATTTATAAGGTAAAATTGGTGTATATAAATCATTTTTCTAGGCAATATTGAGAGGGAAGCACTCAGCTCTCCCATAGCAATAGCCCGACTGGTTGGTCAGGCTTGCCCGGGCGCGTTGGTAGTGGTGTCGCAGTGTGGACCTTACCATACGCGCCCATAAGAGCAGGGAGAACACCGGGGGGTTTTAGTGGGTAGGCCTGGCACTCCACCGGGAAATCCCCACACACGCTCGCCGCCTAGCGAACGGCAGGTACGGTGCGGTTACGCATTTCCTCCTGAAAAAAAGGAAGCATTCAGCTCTGACAACCAGTCCTGTAGCATGGCTAACCAGCCAGCAGGCATCGATATTCAGCCAGCCAATGTCGATAGCCAGCTAGATTCGACACTCAGACAGCGTCGACACCAGGGACCCAGTGTCGATGTTCAGCCAGCCATAGTTGACACTCAGCTAGCCGGGGTCGATACCCAGCCATCCAGAGTCGATGCTCAGCCAGCTAGCTTCGACACTCAATCAGCCAGCGTCGATACCCAGCCACCCAGTGTCAATGCTCATCCAGCCAACGTCGAAACTCAGCCAGCCAGCGTCGATGCTTAACCAGCCAGCGTTGATACACAGCCACCCAGTATTGGTGTGGTTGTCGATTTTTAGTGAGTATTGGGCAACAGCTGATTTGCATATTCAGAGACAAATTTGTCCACAAAAACATGACCAAGATTTCCTCTAAGTATCGATACATTCGTGAGGGCAGTAATCAAAAGAATCTCAATCATGCATTTTATATGCCTCAAAATAATCCGCCTAAAAGTAATAATTGAAACTGTTATTTAGTAAATAAAAACAAACATATATGTACGTACGAAGAATTTATATTTGTTCATACCATATTATTATAATTGCATAAAAAGCTATGATTATTTTGTTACCACACTTTTGTTAGTGTAAATGGTTAAGGTTAAGGTTTTAGAAGCACTTATTTTTGATTATTACTTATTTAATATGGTGTCAAAACACTATTTTTGTCATAAAAAGTAAGTTAAATTTAAAATAATGATTCCTTAAAGTAATTTATAAAAAAATTGCAAGATTGTAAGAAGACTGCGATGAAAAATTCTTATAAAAGATTTTTATTTTTTCTTCTTGTGGCCTTTTATTCAAAATATTAAGTTACTTGTGAGAAATATTTTATATGCTAAAGGGACTCATTTGCTGCTAATACTCTTTGGGTTATAGTCACGACAAAATTAAAATAAACAAGTGGTAGAGAATTAAAATACGCATCAATGGATATATGACACAAGAACATTGAAAGTAGGAGTGCCAAAAAATAAACAAAACATTAAATGAAAATTTTCAATGTGCTCTCCTGAAAATTTCCTAATTTTGATTTGTGGCCCTTTTGTTTATAAGCAGCGATATGATTGCTATATGTATAGCTATCCGAATGCGTGTTCGCCCGCGTGAAGAAATGACAACATAATACCGGGTTGAGTTAAAATAAGAAGCTTTTACAAGAAAGACTCCGTATCAGTGCCATAGCCTATCTACGTATTAAAGAGAAAAAACAATTTTTGTCTAACTTATCTATTTATATCTTAGCGCCGTGACACCGTTTTTCTTTAATTTCGCAATATACAAAATCTGCAAAAACACTGTTCTTTCACTGTCATAGGTACATATAATTTTTCACTATTAAAATCTTTGTCAAATTTACAATTTCAATGTTAACATCATTTTGACAGTTGCAAGTAGTTTTGTTCATTGTGTAATTGTGTATCCAGACGAAGTTTACAAATATAATTTTTATAATTGTATGGGAAAGTGTGTGTGTGTGTTTGTTTGTCCGTCTTTCACGGAAAAATGGAGCGACGGATTGAAGTGATTTTTTAAGTGGAGATAGTTGAACGGATGGAGAGTGACATAGGCTACTTTTGTCTCTTTCTAACCCCCCACTTCCCTAAAATGGGGGGTGGAAGTTTGTATGGAGCACTCCGCAATTTTCAAGGTAGAAAGCTAAAAATTGGTATGCGAACTATTTGTGACTAACGAAAAAATCGTGCATCATTTTTTTTTGGAAATCTGCCCCCAGCCCCTTAAAAGAGGGGGTGAAATTTTATATGGTACTTTTTGCAGTTTTCAAGGTAGGAAGCTAAAAATCGGTACACAGAGTCTTTGTTACCAACGAAAAATACCTGCCTTAATTTTTTTTGAAATCTTCGGTGTTACCCCGAATTTAACGCGAGCGAAGCCGCGGGCAAAAGCTAGTTGTATATACACGGTGTTTCATAATAACCAATAAATAATCAATGCGTTATCTAAAACTAATTATTAAAATGTGTTTACACGTAATGTCATTCAACCCAAAATTTTCATGTATATCACAGTATCATCATCATGTCTATGATTTACATCAAAATTTTGGGTTGAATTACATTACGGGTAAACACAATTTAATAATTAGTTTTAGATAACGCATTGATTATTTATTGGTTATAATGAAACACTGTGTATAAGGCCCGTGCTCTTCTTTTTTGGTAAATTTGAATGTCATACTAAGTGTGTTTGTTCTTATAGCTTTTTAAAACAATATTACAGGTCAAAATTATAGTTTCATAGAAGAGCGATTTAAAAGTGTTTAATTTTTTTCGTAGTTTCTTTGTTGTTTTCAACACAACACATTACTTTGGCGTAGAAGGCTTATTGGAGATTATAAAATTTAATAATAATTAATTAATAATTATTATTGGAGATTATAGAATTTAATAAAATCATAATTATATTAACTGTTAATGTTAAGTTAGATTATTATGGGAAATGTTTGATCTTGGATCTTGAATCACAAAGAGAGAAGACATAAGAATTCTTAAGCTATGCAGTTGGTCATATGGGTGATTCCTTTGCCAATACAACTCTTATCCTTAGGAAAAAATCTAGTATTACTAGTGTTTTAAGAAATTTTGAAGGGTGTTACAGCTCTCAAAATAGAAAACGGTAATATCATAAATAAAAATCAGTTAGGAATTCGGAAAGCTATGGAGTGCCATTAAAATAAACACAATAACGAAAAAAAATAACTTGATGCTGCTATTTAGATAATTTATGGATAATTCAAAATGAACGTTGTTTCAAAAAATTCAGTATAAAAAAATTGTCACGAAGACTCTTTATGCACTAATAAATATAAAATTAATTCCAAATTTTAGTTATATCTCCATTATCGTACACAAATTGTCATGAAAATATCTTATTTAAAATAAATCATGTACAAGTGTGCTCTTAAACATCTGTTACCAGCGAACCCTAAATCTAAAGATAATTTTTAGAAGTCATTAAGATTTTCTAAAACCTATCGAAAAATGTATGCAAATTTTTTAGTACCCATTATAGAAATTATTTCCTAAATTCTGGCAAACATCGAGTGTTAAATATTAACAAGCTGCCTTCTATACTCATTTGGCTCAGAACCTAATTGTGAGTTGGCCTCCTGGTCCAACGCCATTTCTATTTGATACAGGTTAAAGAATAATGCCTAATTATTATTTCAAATTGCGTAATAAAAAAATTCGTATTATAGCAAAAATAAGTGGTGACTCGTTAACATTCTTTCATAGTTCAGAAATACAGAATTACTAAATACTTGAGAAGTTAATCTTTTGCACATTGCACTTGTCACCTATATTTTGTACTAGACTGATATTTTGTAAAATGTCTCTCATCAATGATCACTAATAGTACATTATGGTACAAGTGTGTAATGTTGGTAATTACCGCTGAGGCGCATTGAGGCCCGAGCCGTCAGGCGAGGGTCTTAAGAAGCCGAGGACGGTAACCATCAATACACACGTGTATCATACAACGTTTTTCAACACACTTCTGAATAAAACAATACTTAAATAAAAAACCATTTTACATAGTAGATAAAAAGTTTACTTAGAGAAACAATTAGTAAATGTGCAGTTAGTAAAATTATAATTAACTTTTTTGATGACATAGCGGTCTCATCAGATATATTATTTATCGAAATACTTTCATGTTCTATTGTTATTTGTGATGGTTCATTATTCGTGTAGGTAGGTGAAATCCAATCATTGGACGTACTTGGTATTTCGCCAGTAGGATGCGTCTCAGAATCAAGTTTAATTCTTTTTGTGATTTTTGCACAAATTTCCTTCTTGTTTTGTATGGAATCTTCTACGTATGATTCTTCTACATTGCTAGATCGCCACCCGCCATGTCGCTTCAAAGTCATTATATCAGCTCCTGAATTTGCCAGCAATGTAGCTGAAGTTCTTCTGAAACTATGTCCAGTGTAGCTCTCAGCATCTACTAAACCCAAAAACTTAGCGATTTCTTTAGGCATAGAACCAAATTTGTTTATACCTATAGGCTGACAGGTACATTTACCATTCTGGTAATTTAGAAAGAAACGGTCATTTTTTGTTTTTGGCGAACGCAAACTTTTATACTTCTTAACAATATCATAGAATGGACCGTGTATGGTGAATGACCTAGGTATTTTATTTTTCGTGATAGGTATCTTCACTAAAAGCATCTGGCCATGGTTCTCTATATCTTTTACAGTTATATTTGTTAATTCTTGTATCCTACAGGCACCAGTTACACCAAATATTAAAGCAACCTGAAACAAAAGAAACAATAATTAAGGTCAACACACAACACAAGCTGCTATTAAATATTTAATTAAAATTAATTTAACTAACCTTTGTAGCCAAATATTGGTTATCTGGAGTATCTTTAATAAATTTTTCAATATCATCAGATTATAAAACCTTTGATTTTTTGCTTCTAAATCCATCAGATAGTCTCTTTAGATAAGCTGACAAATTCGAGTATGTTTTTAAGTCCACTCCATTCTTTGTTCGGACTGTACTTTTTAACATTGAGTAAATACACCACAAAGAGCTAGGTTTGTACTTAGAAGATAATTCTTTAAAGTACGCCATGAACACATTTTCTGAAAAAGACTGCGTATTCTTTTGTTCTGCCATTGTATGAAATTTTGGTACGCTAATAGATATTTTTCCTTTGAGTTTTCTGGTAGTAAACTTTCCATAACGTTCTGGGCTTCACATCTTATATCGGGCGGTGTACAACATAAATCATTTTCTTCATAAATTGTATTTGCAGACATCTTAATTAATAACTAACTAAATAACTTCAAAAGAGAAAACGAGACGAGTTGTGAAAAATGTTTCGTAATGGCGGGAAAAATTAATCAGTTTTCCTATGCGCGCGCATCGGCCATAGACTAATAAATTTCGTAATGGCGGGAAAAATTAATCAGTTTTCCTATGCGCGCGCATCGGCCATAGACTAAAAAATGAGGTTTCTTTTTTTTGGGCTTTTCGCGGATAGCATTTTAGCGCAAGTATAAGCGTAACTCAACCAATAATATTTAAAAAAAAACTATTACTCACTCGTGAATAATAGTCATGAAAAAGTCACTTTATGAGGAAGTGTGTTGAAAAATCTTTTTCAACACACTTCCTCATAAAGTGGCTCTAATCCCATGGCAATTAGGCACATAATGACACCTATAATCAAACTGTGACTTTTTCATTACTATTATTCACGAGTGAGTAATAGTTTTTTTTTTTATGTAAAATGGTTTTTTATTTAAGTATTGTTTTATTCAGAAGTGTGTTGAAAAACGTTGTATGATACACGTGTGTATTGATGGTTACCGTCCTCGGCTTCTTAAGACCCTCGCCTGACGGCTCGGGCCTCAATGCGCCTCAGCGGTTAATCACCAACATTACACACTTGTACCATAATGTACTATTAAACCACTGCACTGGATAATAGGGTATGAACGCAAGTTTATATTATTTTGGATTTTTTTACATCATGCCATCTAGGGCCATAAACTCTAATCTAATACATATATAAAAATCTCGTGTCACAGTGTTTGTTCGATCGAACTCCACCGAAACGGCATGACTGCTTTTTATTAAATTGTTTGTGTACTCGTATATTTAGTAGGTCTGAGAATAGGACGTAGGCCCCGTATTGTTAATACCCCTAGGTTGTTAAGGGCAGCCCTCTCCATATTTTTTATGGGCAAACTTTTTTTTGTATTGTCATCAAAAAATACCTAAAAACCCTAAATTTTCACCCTTCTACCACTAACCCCCATGTTTTAATTGCGATATTAGTATTTTTATTAGCGAAACGTAGTTCGCGGGCACAGCTAGTTTTTATATCTGACAAATTGCAGTAATTTTACTTTCTAGTTTTAATATTGTTAATTTAGTTATGTTTGTTGGATATAATTAACATATTGTTTAAAATAGTCTTACCTAAAGATGACCTATTAACAGTTTTCTCGCCGGTAGAGTTGAAAAGTTGTATGTTTCATACGAGAGCAAATTTTTTTGTGTCTCTTGCCTTTAAATCACTCACTGCGCTCAGTATGTTATATTAGAATTATAGACTAATTCGCTTTTTCGTGATTTAAAAGTCGGCACTCGCAGTAAAGAACAACTTGAACAAATAACTATATCACAGAAATATTTTATGGAAAAGAAATTATGAAATAAAATAGTGGCTTAATGATTTAAGCAAATTGAAAATCGTATAAAAATATCGGCCGCAGCGTCGGTGGCGCTGTGGCCTCGGCACTGGACTGTGCCGTGAGTAGAATCGGGAGGCCCGCGATCGATTCTGTCATGTATCAATGTGTTTTTCGTTTCACGAATTTCATGTGTGATGGAAATCATCGTGAGGAAACCTGCATACACCTGCGAAGTAATTTAAAGGTGTATGTGAAGTCAACCAATCCACACTGGGCCAGCGTGGTTTGACTAAGGCCTAATCGCCCTAACTAGTTAGAGTAGGTTCGTGCCCCTCGGTGAAGACATATATGAGCTGTGATGATGATGATGACGATGATAAAAATATCAGGAATTTCTGTAGGAAAGACAGCTTAAAAATCAAATAATCATTTCATGGATTACTTTTGTATACAGCCACTATCACGTAATTTAGCAAGCAAGCTACTGCAGATGTAGGGCGTAGGGAGCGTGGTAATTTGTAAACGCCACTCATTTCATTACCCAAAGATAAGGGCCTTGTGAATATTTGCGCTCAATTTGGCACATTTGTTGTCGAACAGAAACTAGGGATTCGGGAACGCTCGTTACGATTGCATGCCTTATTTAAACCACTTCTCTATTAAATAATCAACACACTTCCTCTAATGCAATACAGAAAAATTATCATACCAGCTAGTGCATTTGCTTTAGTCTTGTACCTGTAACAAAAAAATAATAGTAAATTTAAAAAAAATCAAGCTTATATTTTGATGCTCTGAAATAAGGAAAAAAACTAGCTGTTGCCCGCGACTTCGTCCGCGTGTATTTGATTTTATCACGCAGTTAACTGTTATACAGCAAAAAATAAATAAAACAAAAATACAAAGTTTGGATTAATGCGTAAATCGTAGATAAAAAAAAGAAAACGTGAACAATTGGACACAGATTATTTTCCAACTTAACCTGGCCGGTGATTGAACCCGGAGGCCAAAGGCACTTGCGGTACCATAAATGACCACTGTGCCACAGAGATCGTTTGATCGACACGATCAGCAAAAACAGGCGAAGTGCGAGTCGGACTCGCGCACGAAGGGTTCCGTACCATATCTAGCTAGTACCTTATAATGCCTCTTTATAGACGATGTTCGACGTGGTTTGGTTTGGAACATAAACAAACAGTTTGTTTGGTTGACTTACACGGGCGAAAGCCACATACTCGTAGAGCTGACCGTGTGAGAAACAGCCGACGCTGAGGTCCACGCCGGCAACACGTAGCGTCTGCCCTATTATGTTACGCTGCAGAGAAGTAACTTTCAGTCTTGTCCCGTTGCATAATTTTGGGGGACTTAAATATTTCTCAACAAAATAATTGGGACGCCAGTTTTTAAATTAATCTTGTGTGCTGAAAGTCCAGGAGCGCTCAGAGAATTAGGAAATTCAACAGGATAATTGGTAGCGTCTTCTTGCTCCATTACTCTGTTGATAGAAGTATACTCAACTACTTCTCCTTTAACATTGTTGAGTATATCCAAGTTGATTCTTGCGGCTTGGTCATTTCGCGGAGTCAAAATTGCTCTTTCGCAAAGCCATTAGGGCTTTAAGCAATTTTGACTCATTCTCATGATTTGTTATTTGATTTTGTTCACCATACACGGAAGAGATAAGTTCTTTCCTTTTTGATTAATTTCAATAACGCGTTCTAATACCTAACAGCGCCATCTATTGAAAATTTGCCGTAAAGCATAGGGTAAAAAGTCACCCACGTTAGAACTCGCAGAAAAATTCCGTTAGCGCGTTGTAAAAACGAACAGCGCCATCTATCATATTTTTAGAGAATGATTCTATAGTGTAGAATGGAACTAAAAATACTTTTTATTAAAATAATATCTCGTTTTTAAATCGATTTGGGAAAGCCAGAAGGTCGGTTTGAGATTTTCACAGGTTACTAAACCTGTTCAAGTTCAGCCGGCCAAGTGTGTGTCAGGCCACGCATTGAAAAGGGATCCGTAGCAATCACAGATTTAGAGTAGGCTAGATACCACCTGTTGCCCGGCGCAGCGTGCCCCGAGACGCCCCGAGTTTGAGCAATGCTCAAACTGACCGCGCTTCTACTTTAGTTGGCATTCTAACGTAACGTTGACGAGTCCTGTGGTTGAAAACGTAAAAATGCCAAATTGCGCAAATTGTAAACTGTAAAAACTCTTCAAAAGTAGTAAATAGTGTCAATGGAGATGTATCCTATCATCGGTAAGTAACTTTGTTTCACAAATAGCTGTAATTCATTTTAAAATCAATTATTTATGATTTGTTGTGATATTCGCGTGATACTACTGCGATAAATTCGTATTTGGGAATGTTGATATATTTATTTTACATTGCGGGTTTGGCTTTGAAAGACCATCATCGGGTGTTCTGGCCGTACGCAATGAATTTTAAACGCCAGAATCACTTCAAAGTAAACAAGTTTCGTGGTACAAGGGCCTTTATCATTCGTCTGTCAAATTTTGGGATTAGTGATGTACAATGGTTACTTTCAAATCGATTCAAGCAATCGAGCCATCAATTCGGTTTAAGAACAGAATGATAATTGAGAGACCAATGAAAATGCATTTTCGAATTAAGTATAGATAGGGCATGATTGTTTTCAGTTTTCCAAGCGATCCCATTGTAAAAAATAAATGGATTGAAGCGACAGGTAATAGAAATTGGTTTCCTTCACCACACAGTACAATTTGCTCAATCCACTTCAATAAAGAGGACTATGTAATCAGCAAAAAGTTAAGACGATTATCCGGAACAGCATATCCGAAAATTTTGGTGCTGAATACGACACAAAATGAAGAAGTAAGTGGATAAGTGTTCTATGCTAATGACTAATGACATATACCTGCTACTGATAATTATGACATTTATTAGTAATTTTGAGATTCTATTCTATTCTTTAATGAGCCTACTTGGTCAAGTCTGAATCAAGTGCGCTAAAAAAGAAATAATATTCTATTTTACAGAAAGTTTACCACCAACGAACAACAAATGAAAATACGTCATTTTCTGATTTAACCAGAAAAAGGAAGCTATTACAGGTAATTTAGGGATCAAACACATTTTGTTACATCCTATCAATTTTATTATAGGTACATGTGAATGTTTATTAGTGTGTCTGTGTCTCAATGTTTGTTAATGTGTATGACGGATTTGGATGAAATTTGGCACACAGATAGTTTTTAAACGCGCATCGTCTCTCGTCGAAGTCTGTTGGCTCACTGAGCGAGCGCGGCGCATCGCGCGTTGCGATTGAAACGATTCTTTTTTGTGTGTACATCACTAAATGACTCGCGTGACGTCATAGTGAGTGGGGATACGGAGGCACGCTCGGTTCTCATACTATTTAATGAACATGTGGTATCTAGCCTACTCTAAATCTGTGGTAGCAATTTTCTTTCCAGCTGAATCCCGTCACTTTTATAGGTTTTATACTTAATTCGATAATTCGAGCGGGAATATAAAGTATCAACATAAGGTAAGTACATAAGTTGTGTGTACTAAGATGTACTATGGTTTGTTACTAAATATTAAAAACAACATTAACTACAAAACCGCACTTTATGCAAAGGATTTGTCATGGGTCCAAAGATTTTTTGCAATAAACTCCCAAATGAAATTAAGGAATGTGGTGATATGTTTTCACTTCATCATCACAGCCCATACACGTCCCCACCGAGGGGCTCGAGCCTACCCTATATTAGGGTGATTAGGCCTTAGTCAACCACGCTGGCCCAGTGCGGATTGGTCGACTTCACATACATCATTGAATTTCTTCGCAGATGTATGCAGGTTGCCTCACGATGTTTTCCTTCACCGTAGGAGCGTCAGACAAATGTACATATGAAATTCGAAACGAAAAACACATTGGTACATGGCGGGTCTCGAACCCCGACCCCCCGATTGGAAGGCAAGTGCCGAGTCCACTGCGCCACCGACGCTCCTGCTCGACGACGACGACGACGCTGTTTTCACTTAAGCGAAAGTAATTTAACTATCTTATTGACCATACATTTTATACTATAGCCGAATTCCTCAATCCTCACATGAAATGAAATTAATTTAAAAAATACAAATTAACTCAATTATTTTTTATGTCCAGTTTGACTGCGTACAACAAAATTGAATTAAATAATTTATTTATATTTAGATTAGACATTTTTTATATACTGCTTGTATACTGTGAATGAATTTAATGACTGACTTTTAATATTAATAATTAATTTATATTTGTACTTAATGAATTAATTTGACTCACTTATTCTTTATGTCCAGTTTTGACTACAAACAACAAAATTGAATTTATTTATTTTTAATTAGACACTATTTTTTAATGATATTGCAATTGATTGGATTTTAATTAATTTATATTTGTATGCCATATGGCCGATCACAGAATGCACAATACAAACTGTAAAACCTTTTAATACCTGTGTATCACTAATAAATTTGATTTGATTTACTATGGTTTTTTAAGTATCCCACGGGAACCCTTTAATTTTCCGGAATAAAAAGTATCTAAGATGTTGACCAGGGATATAAGTTATCACCATGCAAAATTTCATTGAAATCGGTCCAGCCGTTTCGGAGATTAGCCCGTACAAACAGCCAAACGGACAAACAGACAGAGACACAAAAAACATTTTTTGGTATTTTCCCTCTTTTTACACCCCCCTGACTTGGTTTTAAGCATTTTTTTCTATGTACAGACACTCGACCTCTACAGTTTTATTAATGTAATAAAAATGTAATAATAAAAGAATAGATTTAAATAGCATTTTAGAGCATTCAAATAAAAGTTTATTTTTAAAAATGTTTTTACTAATAATTTATTTACCTAAATATTTTCTCATTTTGTGATGGCGGTCAATGGCGATTTTTTTCATTGTGTATCCATATTGCGAGAGCTGTATAAAAGTATGTAGGTAATACGACATTTTGTTGCAGCGACCATTTTGGATTTATAGATACTAATTATGCATAATTGCATTGTCATCAGAACTTGTACTTTTACCAAATTTCATCTCAATCGAACAGTGGCAAGAAATCAAATTTAACAAAGTCAAATTTAACTAGCAAGATTTGACCCAAACATACATAATACATTGCAAGTTAAATAAAAGCTTGTAATAAACATTTTGTATATGAATGTTGCCTCAAGAGGCCTATTAAAGCAAAAAACGCACAAGTTTTTCTTTGTTAAAGTTTCGTTGGTCGCAATAAATAACATTTCCTTAATAAAACTAATTCATGCAAGCGAAGCATGTTTACGCAAAAACTCACGCGGACTCTAATGTAACTTCGGAGCTCTAATTTACAGATTCTGTTAAATATTGACTAAAGCTCTAAGTGTAGACAGTCATAGCAAGTGTATTAAAGGGTTTGGCTTATCTACGATGTAAACTATTAATGTTTGTAAACTTTTATTTGTTGTGTACCATATAGTTTAAGGGCCGGTGTTGGAGAGTTTGGTATAAACTCTATGGCAGCTTTAGCTTGTCACTATGTTTTTTGAAATTGCTGTACATTCGTTGTGTTCTACTTCAATACAATATAGAACTTCATCCCGAGAAACATTGTTTAATTCACGACTTTTCCAACTAATTATTTTGGATATTGATCCGCAGAGTTACTCTCCCCTAGGGTATCGTATACCCGTTCCATTAATTTGTTGTGACAAATATGACATCAGTGCTCTAGTGAGTATAAAACTAATATCAAATACCTCCAAGGGCCTGAAAGCTGAAAGATATCAAATATACAATCTAATATTGTATATGTCACCTAATTAATTGTCTTGTTATCCCCAGTGATTAGCCCTGCTCTATTTCATTTTTATTAGTTTATTACACACTGCGATGCGATCTGTCCGGCATGGCGCCTTTTGTTGAAATCTCCCTTTTCAAGTATTTTAAATTGGCCTCAATTAAGATATAACATACGCTTTTTAATACGAAAGAAATTCAATAGTGCAGAAAGGACTGTGTTCTATCCGTGGATTAAGAGATACGAGATATATTAATGTGTTCTGATTCTAACACAATATTGGGCAGAATTGCCACTGCCACCACGCTAACCTTTGTCGATTACATTAGAATTCACTAAAAAAGACAATACTCAAAAAACAATTTGAAAGAAGGTACACTGACATTACCACATCTACTGATGCATTGATGCACACGCCGAATGACATTTTATATGATTTCGACCATGCATGCTAGTTGTTTGTTATTGTTATTTTTACACTTAAATTCGAGCTTACATAGTTCAATTAAATGTTCATTACTTATCCGTTGAGTTAAAAAAATTTGCATTAAGACTATGTCAGGAACATTAGCATTAAGTTATGTAAGAACATAATATATCTAAGTATTGCTCATTTTCTGTTCAGTTCTTAGCGGCGCGTCATTTCTTTCTGAAAATGCGAACACGTACCCGCGAGTTACGTTTATTTATAGCGAGCAGTATCAGACTTGATTTATTCTCTTTTTGTGGTACTTAGCACATTCACGGAACGAAAATATAAATGGAGGCAAAGGAAAATCTCAACTCGATTATTTCGAGGACTCCTCATTTAGTTACCCTGGAGACTACAAATATTAGATATCGCGTTTATTTCAATCATAAATTAATAACATGTTGTTATTATATAAATATTGTGTAAGTAATTGCTCACAGTACCCAGGCCACCTTCCCTGGACGCGTTAAGAACCTTCGTGCTAGGTACAATATTTCCTTCTAGCCCCGTTTAATACCTTAGGGCGTGACGTTCCGATGAATAACCGGCCCATTTAAGACTCTAGCTAGCTAGACTGTTAGAGGTTAAAGTAAGTATAACTGTGTACAACCATTGAATTTAATTGTTGCAAAACGCTCTGACGATTATGACTTATAAACTCTTAGATGATTGGATGATTTTGGGGCCATTGCGTTATCCTTTAGAAAGAGAGGGAAAATAGAAAACACGTGAAAAGGATGATAAAAGATATTATTGCTGCAATGCGTTCAATACCACAGAGCGAGTTAAATAACAACCGAACAATTACACTCGAAGGTACTGTATACGCTCCTACAACTACAGAGGATCTGGCGGTTTCCACTACCTCCTATTACTAGTACTACTAGGATGTTTATTAATTTCTAGAGTTCTCGGGTCCTCGGGTACTCGGCCTGTTTTTACCTAGAGTCAATTTTTGGCTCGAAAATTCTCGTCCAGACATTCTTGTTAACAGCCTTGATTACTAAAATATGCCGTTATCACAGATAATATAATACTACAGACGGCGCATAGAATCATAAGAAATTTTGATTTCGTAAATGTTACTGAACTGTGAAGGCTCCTTATTTCAATTGAACCAGGTATTTTTATGCATAATGCTATGATTATTTCAAAACAGCGTGTTTTGATTGCTTATACTCGTAATTATAACTATAAGGTGGCATTATTTCTATTGTAACAATACAAATAAGATATTTCAGCAAATATCATATAGGTACTTCATTTGCCTATAATCTTCCAAAAAGTGGTCCTAATAATATAAATATGTGCTAATATTGAGAGAGGTTTTTATGTAAAAACTTACAAACTAAACAATGTTCACTGTGGTATCAATTCTGAAATCACGAAAAAAAATCTACTGTTTCAAAAGTTCAACCGAATTTATGGAGGAGCTGATATATTTTTAACCGACTTCGAAAAAAGGAGGTTACTCAATTCGACCGTATATATGCTTTTTATGTGATTTTAGAAATGGTTCCATGGTAAAAGTTGTTTTGTTTGCTAGTTTGTACCTCTTAAACTATCAACACAATTTTCGTAACACTTTATAATAATATAATAATAAACGTGAACGCATTAAACGTAACGTCGAGCCAAGCCCAACACGGTAACGCGATTATCTGCCCTTGGGAGTAATTTACCTTGAGAAGCTTTTAATAATAGACCCTACTAACATATTTACATGGTTTTCAAACGACTGGGTTGTCTAAAATTTTATTACATGAGTTTAAGGAAGAAAAACTTATGTTTGACGTATATACTTTTCAAGAAGGCGTTGTCTTCCAATGACTGATTAAAAAGGACCTCAGTATTTTTCTTGTCACTTCGGATATATTTTACTAGTTTTCCGCTCGCGGCTTCGCCCGCGTTATTATTGTTTTCCCGTGGGAATTTATATTTTCCCGTAGGAAAATATAAATTCCCACGTGTAGCCCATTTAAGCCTGGATAATAAATTTCATAATAAAAAATATAATTTTGTAACCTATTTAAGCCCAAATAAGAAATTTCATAGAAATTGTAGCAGATTTTAAATATTTTCAATAGAAACTATTTTGCACCGTAAGGGGGTGAATTCCAATAAACCATAAAATACGTGTTTAATGAAATATTTTTAAAAGCATGAATCTCAAGGTTTATCAAAATTGTTGCTAATTTAAAGATTTTTCCATACAAACTTGCAACCCCTATTTCATCCCTTTAGGATTATTTTTTTTTAAATCCCTCCTTAGTGTGCGACCGCATTTTGAATTAAAACATGTGTCCAAATTTCACTGTCTATAGATGGGAACATTTCCTTTTATAATATAGATAGACTAGCTTTTTGCTCGCGGCTTCGCCCACGTTATTATTGATTTCCCGTGGGAATTTATATTTTCCCGTAGTAAAAATAATTTTGTCGCCTATTTAAGCCCAGATAATAAATTTCGTAGAAATTGGATCAGATTATGAATATTTTCAACCCCTGTTTTGCACCCTGAGAATTCCAATAAACCATGAAACACATATTCAATGAAATATTTTTAAAAGCATAAATCTCAAGGTTTATCAAAATCGTTGCTAATTTAAAGATTTTTCCATACAAACTTGCAACCCCTATTTCATCCCTTTAGGGTCAAATTTTTAAATCCCTTCTTAGTGTGCGTCCGCATTTTGAATTAAAACAACTGTCCAAATGTCACGTTTCTACCATTAGCGGATACGGCTGTGCGTGGGTCTATAGATGGGAACATCTCCTTTTATATATATAGATTAGCAGTGTTCTTAATTGTAAAGTTGCCAATAAAGTTAACGCACACTATTGAATATTCGTTACACAAACAACAACCAGACTGCGCAATGAGCACCGTTTTGATCCGTTATTAAGGATTAACATGTTCCATTGCTCGTAGCTTGCAGATAGGGTTATGTTATACGAGTTAGTTAGGTGAAATGTTAAGCGAAGTTAAGCTTTACTGTCCTGCCAATAAGAGTTTACACCTCCGCATGTTCGGGACGTAAGTATTGCTGGGTATAGAGGGGTAAGCCATCCGTCGATGATTAAAACGAACCGAGTTGATTACACTGCATGTTTGAACCCTTTCATCCAATTAATGACCAATAAGTTGATTTGGCAGGCAAATACAAAGACGAATGCAAATGTGAAACATTCACGGTACGGTAACTTTTAACTGTACCTTTAAGTTGAGAATTGCACGCATAGGTAAGTACTTGTGTGGAACTACATGAGAAATGATATAGTTTATGTTCATTTTTAGGTAATGATTATAGTCAATATCTTTAATTAAAATAAGTAGACTCACCTAGAAGTACCCAAGGCTGTAAGTAAGAGTAAACACGTGGATTGGTTATGAGTTTCATATTTTAACTGTGCGGTATAAAAATGTGTTGCTTTTCATAGTTTCCATTTTAATGGTAGCCGCAGTAAGTCTGTGACAAGTGTGTGTAAGTGTGTGAGATTAACACGTGTAGTCCCCAAAAGGAAAGGAGATGGTGGAATTGGAAAAAAAACTCTTTAGAACACGTGTCCTGGAACTGACAAGAGAATGCACTTAGTCACAAAAAATCGCAACATAACTGTACAGGTTCTTGGTGGTAGTCACCTCTCAATGGCCAACGCATGAAGCGCACTCTGCTGCAACCTATTCAAAGTATGAAGTGTTTGGCGGAGCCATTATAGAGATGCGAGCAATATTTTACACAATGCCGTACCTACTTACATTTTGTATTGCGCCGCAAAGAAGCGCCGTTCCTTGTTCAGGGCGCCGACTTTTCGTAAAGCTGTTTTTGTCACACTTTCGATGTAGTCCTTTGGATTTAAGTCACAACTACCGAGCATGGTGATATTTCTCTGAAGCCGCCAGTGTGATATGAAGCGAAGGAAGATAAAGGTATGGCGATATTTTTGCACGCCTGGGTTTTCTTGCCATAGAAATCCACTAAGTTCTTTGTACCCTATTCGGATATGAGGTCTAAGACCCGGCAGAGTTCAATGACAAGATTATTTTCGTTTCTCCTCAGTATCTGTTCGTTCAGCCGCCGCGTGTCCGAAATATACGGACGGTACTGTCGTCCACATAACAATGAATGTTCCCAACAAGAATCATATCATCGATCTGCAGCAATATTGCCGAAAATATAACAGAACCCTGGGGAACACCAGCATTTACTGACATAATCTGAGGACTGCACCGATCGAAAAGGACACTAAATGAAGGAAATGAGTCATCCAGGTACAGGACCGGGTTCAGCTCCCTGTATTTTGTCGCGGGCGGCAAACGGAACATTCGTCACTTGCACCTACAGAACTCCTTGGCCAGCGCGGGCGGATCGACGCAGTCGTCCCTGCATCGGATCGATGCAGTCCTCCCTGTATCGGAACAATGAGTGCCGCTTGTGGACCCAAACATGTCGTGGCAAAACGTTCACTCGAGCTCGGGTTGTACACTAGCTAATGAGCACTCTAAGTACTAGTTTTTCATGTGGTCATCAAACTACCAATTGTGGAGATCTAAAATAAAGTTCCCTCAGTCGCCTTCTACAACATAGTATAGGGAAATTATTTACACATTATTGATAGCGTTAAAAACAATCTCTAACGCCACAAATAATCCCACATACCAATTAGGCGCTAAGATGTTAGCCACATGTGTGATGTCAAAATTATTGTGTTTGTTAACGCTTTACGAACCCAAACATTAGTTATAATTAAGACTTTTGACGGCGAGCTACCGATAAAAAAGAAATGATTTTTATTAAAACCGAAGCGACAATAGCTTGAATGGTTTCTCACGACCTGCCAGCATTCTTTTCGCTTCACGCGATATCTTATTACGATTGCGATGAAGGTATTTTCGTTTACTCCTATATATCTAGTTTGATAAGACGACATCAGGTGACTTACAATTTTTGTTTTGTTTTTTCCGCACATTTTTACTAAATTCGAAACATTTCCTAAATCAGAGTTAAATATTTTCTTCGTTTACCGAAGTATTAGGGCAAAAATGCCCAAATACTGCTATGTTTTTAAAGCTGTAATCAAGAAATGAATCATTTAAATTTTTTGCAACTCTGGCTTAAGCGGATATGAACTGGCGGTGCAGCTATGTGACGGCGAACTACGTTTCGCCATAATATAAAAAATAGTTTACGACCTATTCTGAGACCTACTGAATGTACACAAAAAAATTCATAAAAATCGGTCAAATTCGGAGGAGTTTGGTAACAAACACTGTGACACGAGAATTTTATATATTAGATAAATTAACAACTTGTGCTTTGCCTCGTCTCTTATGAAATCAGGGGTTAAATCCATATCTGAATCAGTTGACCTTATTTAAATACAAATCTCTGCTATACGGAAGTATAAATAAAACTCTACAACTCGAAAAAACAAATGAAGATCGGATTGCCGCTTTCCTGCTTCTAAACCGACTTCAAAAACACCAAAAAGTCATAAATAATATAAGAATACATATACAACATCACAGTTTTATATTGAAGTCGGTGCCAAGCAATGATCACCTTGAAAGTCTTAAAAAATATAAGAACAATTAATGTAGTTACTTTAAATTTAGCACCAATTTTAATATACTCGTAATCTGTCGTAAAGAATATTTATGACGAAGTCGCCTAAAAGTATACATACAGCTGGCAAAGTGCACATTAAGAAACGTCGCCAAAGTTGTAAAATGAGTGATGTAGAGTGTAGAGCACTGCGTTCTACTTACTTCCATTAAATGTGGAGACAATGAGACTTCCGTGTAATGGAGCATACGCTTTGTTGTCGTGAGTGCAAACTAATGACATTGAACGAACCGTTGGAGGCAGTATTAAAATGAGTTGTTTTAATTGAGTATTCCAATGTTCAATCTTTTCATTCCCCATTTTCGCCGAAATTTGTGAAAAAAGTTATCAAATTTTAGATTTACATTTTACAATATTTCTTTTCCAGTTTTAACATACATAATATAACAAACATCTATAGGGGCATAATTATAGGTTGTCAGAAGCCTAATTACATAAATGACATTTTTTCCTATATAAATCTATATACTGTCACTGCGTTTTCATCCTCCGAATGAGATGTAATTCCAGAAATGATTAAACTGATCAATTGTCATACTAATGACTAAAATCCATGCGAACTACCACCCTACATGCTACAATTTTCTGGGTAGATATTCCTAAAAATCCTTTCCTTTAGTCTTCTACTCGTAATCTACTTATATGCCAAATTTAGTGCGCATGATACCGGGTGTAAGTGACAGAGTCCCGTTTTATTTAACAGTGAGTTCAGATCATGATTCTTTATTGAAAATCACTTAAAGTTTCTCCCGTAAAATTCATAAATTTCACGAATTTTTTATTATTTTTTTCTAAATTTTCTGGTGTTACGAGTATATAACTAAGTTAACGTTTACAAATCATATTCTGTAAAAATAACACAATAATTACACTAAAAATAAACTTCGCAATGTAAGCTGTTTGGGTCATCGAACGTCAGCGCACCGGTGTGAGCTGAACAAAAAAGATATGACCCAAACAGCTGGTGCTAAATTGAAGTTGGTGCAAAATTTTAAGTAAGTACATTAATTGTTCTTATATTTTTTAAGACTTTCAAGGTGATCATTGCTTGGCACCGACTTCAATATAAAACTGTGATGTTGTATGTATTCTTATGTTATTTATGACTTATTGGTGTTTTTGAAGTCGGTTTTATTTTATGTAAAAAAAAATTTCAATCTTTTTAGTTAATACAATATCATAATTTGAGCCAAGGCAAACACCAGAATAAGTTAAAATAAAACGTCTTTCGCTCTAAACAATTTCTAGAGAATTATTCCCGAACTCCTAATCTACCAGAAACCTTCCATCATCAGCTCAGTAACTTGACATCATGACCACCAACGGCAAATACCTAAATATCTTAAGAAGAAACATAAAACACGTTGGACATGCGTATGAAATTCAAGGGTTTCCCTCGATTTTCATAAGATCCCATCATCAGACCGTAACATGGTGACAATGGGACCACCTCGGGAGGATACTCTTTCGATTGCAAAAAGAAATTTGAAAATCAGTCCACAAATGGCGGAGTAATCGGTGAACATACATAAAAAAAATAAATACAGCCGAACATAGAACCTCCTCCTTTTTCGAAGTCGGTTAAAAAGCACAGTTAATCTAAATAATATGTATATTTCCTCACAGGTGTAGGTACTAGATATAAAGTATTATGTATCTATCACTCGGAAAAAGTGTGATTCCAACGCGAGTGCAGTTTGCGTCCCGAGGCGCAGCGAGGCCGTCAATACACCCGAGTTGGGGTCTTTCTCCTCTCGGTGAACAATCTTAATCTGCCAGATGGACATAAAAAAATCGTCCACTTGTCTATTACTACCGTGGCGATAAAGAGTGAATTAAATAATGTGCTCGGACCGTCACAGCGGGGCAGTTGCGGTCGCTGCGGGGAAGTGCGCCGCGATCAGTCACGGGTGACAGGTGACACGCGGGTGGCTCGCGAGCTTTTAACGCAGTTACATCCCACAATCAGCTTTTATTTATCTTCAATCAGATTTTGAAATAAGGCAATGTATTATAGCACTGGTTTCAGCTAGTAGTTTATGTAGCGGTTATACTCGCGATATAGATTCTGTGACCCACAATACACAAGGATCCGTGTCTGGTATCTTTTCGAAATTCCAAACGTATACAGCTCTACTCTCACCCTGTCTACGCTATCAAACTATAGATTTTCATTTAAAAAAAAAGAATTTGGTCGCCTCGTTTCTAAAATGCGCCACTACCAGCTTCGCTTCCCTTCTCTACAACCTTTTTGTGACAATGTACCTTTATGGTTTGATCCTCTATAACCTGGACTATAAAGTGCTGTTTATAAAGGATCAAATCTAAAGGTAGAAATAACTTCTTGTACTTTCAACGCACTTCGCATTTCTTCCAATGCTTTCAGTCTAACATTAAATCAATAGGATATAAACAATAAAATAATTGTAACGTTAGTATCCAATTTCTATTGTCATGGGTATTATTTAAACTTTTTGTCGTATATAACTTAGATTTTACAAGCAAATTTTTATTACTTATTAAAATTACAAAAAAATTAAACCGGCTTCGAAAATACCAAAAAGTCATAAATACTGAATATAGGAATATTATACAACATTACATTTTTATATTGGTTTATTAATCTTATTAGTAAATTTAATACAAAAATTATGTGTATTAGAATAGGGAAGATGCAAATGTAATATTTATGAACGATTTGTGATTAAAATGTTATAAAAACGTAAAACAAGAATGATGGCAACGTTTTTATTTTAATTAATACTATTTTTCATAAATAATTGCGAATTAACAAAACGCGAAATGGAACGCATCTTTATCTACCAATCAACGACTAGTGACGTCACTCGTGTTTTATGTCCTGTCAGATGTAAAGGTAAACATTATTTTTACGAAAGTTATTTACATTTATCTGTGGAAATGGTAGTAGGTTTTATAAAATTGAATCCAGAAATCTACCAAGAGTTAGTGTCGACATGGTAGTAACTTTTTTGTTGAAAATGCCGAGATTTCTAGTGTAAAAATGAAAGAAACTAAACCACTAGTATAAGTAAATCACAGTTAACTTTTCGTATTTCATTTCTAGCATAAAGTACGAAAAGAAGGTTATCGTGTTACACCCATTTTTTCAACTTTAAATCAGAAGGTCCAGTTAAAAAAAATATTTAGGAACATCTTGAAAGTTGATGGACACATCATTGGTATAAAACATGAATCCACACGCCTTTTTTTTCAGAGCAATAATAACATTATTCGGGTTATAAAATGTTGATGGATAGCCCATTTAAAATAACTAATTCGAAACTAATGGAAATTCCCTATGATATTTGAATTGAATGTTAGCGACGAATGAGTGACAGACAGGAGTGACGTCATCAGAACTTTGAAAGCGAGCGCGAAATTTGAAACTGTTAGTTTCAGACTGCATTTTATTGCAATAAATTTTATTATTGTAATTTTTAACATTCTTGTGATCTATTCTACATGGGATTCTTTACAATAAACGCAAAAATAAAAATATTGCATGTTCCCTATTGGACCCAAGAAAACTTAAAATAAAACGACTTTCACTCTAAACAGTATTGAAAGAATTCTTTCCGAACTTCTAACAACTTAATTGCTTAAGAGTAATACTTTACTAGTTACCTACTACCATATAAACAAAAGGTATAACTTTTCTATGGGGGGGGGGGGGGCGTCCAGATTGATTAAAACTTCAATTTGCCTAGTGTATACTGATACTTGGAAGGAAAAGTTCATTCTATCTAGTGTATGTTGGGGGGTGTCCGATCCCCCCCCCCTACCTACGCCAATGCCTACTATTTTAGCCCATTATATTGAAAGCACTATCTACTAATTCCTAACCTACCAAAAACCTTCCATCATCATGATTTGATGACTACCAGATGAAAATACTAGAATATCTCCAAAAAAGCACAAGAAGCAATTTGGACGTGTCTATGAAATTGACAATTTTAGTCTCGTCATAATATGGAGTAGTAGTAGTACCCAAACATATTCAAATATGGCCATCTGCCAAATTTGTAATCATGTTAGAGCTAACTGAAATGAGGAGGGAAGCGGGCGATATTCGTCCACCAGTCACAGGAATCTAGCGGCGAATATAATGCAGGGTCTGGTGAAGCACGACTCAACAAATTTCAATCACGTTTTGAATCTGAATCAGATCTCAAAACTGGTCGACACTACCAGAGGAAAATTCAGCACCAGTCGCGTGCACGGGTAACCTTTATCTTACTTATTTCAGCCGTCAAGTGCGGCGCTTGCATTGCTGTGTTCCGATTTGAAGGGTAAGGCACGGGTTAAGGCACGCAGTGAAATTACTATAGACACTGGCACAAATTGGCAAATTACATCAGGGTCCTTGTAACGGTTGTAGAGTTGCAAGTTTTACAAGATCCACGTGTACTGTTAGGTGGGCAGCCTACATATTTGTCGATTAATCGTTTCTCCATAATAATTGCCAAAAAAAATCTGGACAAAGCCACCCTTATCACCTAGGGATATAAAAAATAACCTACAACCTATTGTCAGACCTACCAAATATACACAAATATTTTTATGAAAATTAGACAAACCGTTTCCGAGGAGTTTGATAACAAACACTGTGACACGAGATTTTTATAATTAAAAGAAGATTATAATATGCAGGTTAAGTTAACAACGAACACACGTGTGATTTTGGCTAGAGGCTCAGGAGCGAACTACTAAAAATAAAGTGGGTGGTTGGTAAAAGGTAAAGGTGGCAACTTTTAGGACACATGAGGGGCATTGGTTTGATTCATTCTGTAAATGCGTGACATTCTAACATCATTCAAATCGAGAGCGTTCAATAAATATGACAAAACGCTTCGAGAAAAGGTAGAGGAACCTTTCTCAAAGCGTTTCGTCCTCCTGCTGGCTCGTTTTGGCTCAAACATAGGTTTAAAATTAGATGTTATGATTGTGAACAAATGCACGTTTTTTGCTCATAAATGTTACAATCTACAACAGAAAGAATGCAAAGACAATAATATTAACCAGATAAAAGTATGTGGGATAGCAAATCAATAACACTATTTTTTTTAGAGCGTCGGTGTCGTTGTGGCCTCGCCACTGGACTTTTTTTTTATTGCATAAGTTGGCAAACAAGCAAACTGCCCACCTAATGGTAAGTGGTAACAGTCACCTATAATACATGTGGCTCCTGTGAGATTCGTAGCAAAACTGCAACCCCCACAAGAACCACAGTGAACGTTGCCAACTTGTGACATCAGATGTAAATTCACGGTACCCAGTAATTTCACTGCCATATCTTTACCTTTTACCTTTCAAACTGGAACGTAGCAATGCAAGCACTGCTGCTTTGCGGCAGAAATAGGTAAGACGGAGGCACCCATGCAGACGATCCTGGCACAGAGTCTACCTCCGGTAAAACTGTGCCCCGAGTAGAATCGAGAGGCCCGCGATCGATCCTGCCATGTACTAATGTGTGTTTCGTTTCTAGAATTTCATATGTACCTACATTTATCTGACGCTCCTACGGTGAATGAAAACATCGTGAGGAAACCTGCAATCACCTGCGAAGTAATTCAAAGGTTTATGAGAAGTCAACCAATCCGCACTGGGCCAGTGTGGCTCGACTAACTGAGGCCTATAGAGAATTAAAAAATATAATCAAAATTTGAAATGTTTTTGGACTTTTGAACTAAAAAATAAAAATTACGCTGTTATCCCTAAGGTATTTTTTCTTTTAATCATAATTTATGGATCAATTTATCTATTATTTTTGTTTTTATGGAAAAAAAGTTATTTTTTTTTTAATTTTAGAAAGATATACATTGTAATAGAAATAAGGAATCGTTAATATTAGTGCGATACAAAGCTGCTACAATTTTTTTCAAAATATAAGGATGATAGATTTGAAATAACATCTCACAGGATATGCCCACGTCCATTGACGCTGATTGATCAGACAGCAATGGACCGAGACTGGTGCTATTCACAAGCCCGCACTATGCTATCACTCTCAATGGGCGTATCATGGTCAATGATGATTTTTATGTAACATATTTAACTGCGGCTGTCATAGTCAATATTACACAAATTAGTATTTGTAACACTTGTTTTACTGGCTTCATTATTATTGTATATTAGGCCGCAAAGAAACACGGGTCAGTAAATCAAAGTGTTCAAAATACACTTTTTGACTTTGTATCATAAAATCACCTGCAATAAAAGGTAATTTTACTAGTTTTCTTTGCAACACTAGTTTTTACACGATTGATGCTTTACTCACCGCATATATTCGAACTAAGCACTTAACGATAACAATTCTGCATAAACGTACATACATAGGTATTACGGAAGCGTATGAAACCACTAAATTATGGTCAGATATAGGTACCCCACTGGGTATCGGTTTCGCAACAGTCAGTGTGACCACAGGCCCATCCTGTAATTGTCGCTGTAAGCACATGATATGCTACCTGCCGACATCCGGTGATGATGGTGGTCATTTAAAAAAAAATTAAAGAAACCTTATAGGCGGTTTGTATAGAGACAGCGAAGGACCTTAGTAAAATTTAAATCTCTTTGTTAGTACACTTAGATAGAAAACAAAAAAATACAACCCCCGCTTGCGTTATAGGTTTTACGTTAGGGTGATTCCTCTGGCTCCGCCGGCGTTCGCCGGCGCTTCATAAAACCATCATACTTAGATACATGTACTCGTAATATTTTTTCAATATCTGCAACGCAAACGCCACAAGTTATCAACTTATATTAGCAATTTCACACTCGCTTCAAGTGTATTCAAAAGCTTAATATAATAAGATACGTAGATCCTAATAGGCACCAATTATCATACTACGCCAAATTTTGCTATTCATCCATGCAAAAATGTATCGGCGGTCTCTTTAGTAGCAAACAATGCCACGCATAGACCACGCTTCAAGCCATCGTGTAAACCGGTCCATTGCCGTTAGAAATAACGATAACCTTCGCGCAGACGGGCAGAGGGTCCACGATGTCAATGTGAATGTGCCTGAATCCACCGGGTATTACGTCGAAATTGTCTATTGGGGCGTCTGTGTGTCTCATGACTTTGTTCCTTTGGCAGTAAAGACATGTAATGATCTAGTCCATTCTTTAACGTCTTTACGAATAGAAGGCCAAAGGAATCTATTCGTGAACAGGCAAGAAGTAGCTCAAACGCTTAGGTGAATCCACAGCTTAGAGTCTCAGGCAAAGGCCACACCGGAGGTGGCAGCTTAGAGGTTGGCTAGAAGGCAGGCTTACGGCCCGTTCCAGATAAGCATTTTTAGCCATAAATACCAACATTTTTAGCATCTCTGCGTTTCATTAGCCGGTGATGCTAGTTTTTTTTGCTGGTTGTCATGCGTTTCATTTAAGCATTTTTAACCCGAAATGCTAGCATCAAATACCCATGTTAATAGATGGGTCTTCTGATACCACTTTTTGACAGCTTTCAAATTTGACATTTGGAATCTTTTTTTCATGAATCAAAAAGGATTTTCAGCGGATTTAAAAAAATTATTGAAAGATATTTATAGTATTAGCCAATTCTGATTTATATTATTAAAAATTTTAAGTGGCTGGACTAAGTAGGTGAGGTGTCAAAATTCAGCATGAAAAATCAGTACCTTGCGTTTCATTTGTAACAATTAGCGCGGCTAAAAATGTCAACATTTCTTATATGAAACGCAAAACGAGGCTAACATCAGATGTTAGCCTCAGAAAGTAGCAGTGCTTTATCTGGAACGCAGGGTTAGTGGTCAAAATGCTTCGATAGATAGTGGCCACACTGGCAGCGCGCGCCTGGTGATCTAAAGCGTATTTATAGATATATTTTGTTATAGCAAAATGTCTCTTTTAATTTTTTCTAGAAAATTGCTTCTTAATTTCGAAGTAATCGAACATGTTGAGTACGTGATATTAATATGTCGACGTCTACTAAATGAGAATTTGAAATTTTATACAAAAAAGTAAAACATAATAATGACATCACTGTAAAACAATTGTAAAATATCGGTTACTTCTTGCCACAATTTTTTAACACACAAATTGTATACGTAACGTGTGGAAAGGAGTTCACAATGGCTCGTTTTTATAAACAGAGGGCTATTATCAATCAATTCTTCCACAATGCATCCTAGTAATCTAAGCAAATAACCGACGCGTCCGTTCGCCTCGCTTACCGCTAAGCCGCTATCGAGGCGCCAAGCGACCCACCAAGCGAGCGGTGGGGCCGCGAGCATAGCGTGCAGTGTGTTGGTTCACTGGGATGAGTCATCGAAGCGACCAACTAACCTCTTGCCGCTAAGCGTGCCACCTGCGGTGTGGCCTTTGCCTCAGTGAATATTTTCGTCGGAAAACGACGGTAAGGAATGACCGTGGCTTGCCGATGGATATGTCACAATGTATAATTGTGACGTTAGTGCCGGGCACGGTCTGAAATCCTCCAGAATAATAATGGGTTCAATTCACTAAATGGTAAGCGTAACGTACGTGTATGTGATATCCGTCGTATACTAGGAAATAAAGGTGAGCTATAACCAGCTTATCTTTATTTCCTGTTGCACTGGCGATAGCTTTTCTCGGCTTTGTCGTTGTCTAAAGGGGTACAGGAGAGACCTATAGTCCGTATTGCCGATCTACCTTCCAAAAATTCACATCAGACCTCTATTTGATAACCTTAGGCCACAGTTTCAATATCGCAACTGTTAGGACGCGTTCCGCATCCGACCGGTCAGGTCCTTAGACAAAAGCCACATTCCGCAGTCGTTCCGCAGAAAAAATGCATGGAAATGACATTAGTTGTGGAAAAAATAGCGTGAAGCTGTTGTCAAGCTAATGTCACATCCGTAGAGTTTTTCTGCGGAACCACTGCGAAATTAGCGTGTGGCTTTTGTCTAAGGGGTCAGGTGGGTCAGTTCGCCACATGTAGGCAACTTTTTTGACAGATAAAACAATCTGAACTTTAAAGTAGACGTATTCAAAAAAAGCCTCGTTGAAATAGGTAACTAGTTTTAGTGTCATACAAAAAACATTTTTTCAAACTCTACACTGTATACTTAGGGGTGAAGTTTTTACTTCATGGGTGGAGTGTTCAAGTTTCTGAATGACGGAGTTTCATATAAACTTTCATCACTTATTCTAGTCTTTTAATACGGATCAATATCCAAAACACCTTTCACAAGGGATTTTTGCTTCATAAGAAATTTATATCTACCGGGCTGTTGATGAAGGCTAGTGATTTTTTATAGGTATAAAGGATACATTTAAATAATATAAATAAATGTTAATTATCAAAATAACATTTAGAAAGTATAGCATAACAAAAATAAGTACCAGGCTGCGATAAAATTAACTAAAACACATTGCCGTTATTAATACTTGACAACATATCATATGATATTAAATTAATTTAATTCTTACTTAACTCTACCTAAAATTGGTGTTATGTATCAAGATGTCACGCAAAGTTTAATAACGTCGTGCTGGCTATATCATTTTGTAAGGCGCCTGTTTGTAATAGCTCAAAAAGCAGGGATATCGGCCGCTACTTTAGAAAATAAAAACAAAAACCTTCTGTTTTATATTGCATTGTTTAACAATGATACTGTATCGTAGGATGTAGAAATCAGTAACTGGGTGATACATCGTTGGTATTCTTACGTTATTGATATTCTTATTTATATACGATACGTATGTATCTACCTATTGTATTATTTCTTATACTATGAGATTCATAGTAAATTCAAACTCAGGTTAATTCGAAAAAATATATGCATTGAATCGAATTCCTTTGTATCCTTTCTATTTACATAAATGTTTAAAAATACGTTAAATTTGTAAATTGACTTCCCTGGAGACTTACAAATTTTAAAATAATAAGACGAAGACGTTCAAAAGGGGGACAGGTACATTTTGTCATCCTTTGAAAGGGAACAATTGCTTGTTCAATTCACACAAAACTCCCCTGGGCGTTACGGTTGAAATAAAAACCAAGTGAATACGATTTACGAGTAGCGTCTGTAAGCCATTGAAATAAGAGTTCTTTTTGCTAAAACACGCAACGAAACTTACTGCATGTGAACATAGATTTACTTCACCGCCCTGCATCGCGCTTAAGAAATTGTCCATCGCGGACTATATAAAGACAGTGTGACCATGATACGAACGCGTTCAGCCGGCTCGGTTCATTGGAGCCTACGGGCTTCTTGGGCCGAGGTTACCTAACCTAACCACTTTCTTGGGCCTCTTTTGCTGGTTTCGGGTCGACTTTAGAGTCAGGAAAAATTGAAACCGCTCCTAATATGAAAACAAGTGCAATTAATTTGAGATTGAGACGGACGGCACGAGAGTGGTATATAAATCTAAATCTGTTACTGACTGGTACTAAACTGTAGTATGTAGTATACACACTGTGGTACTACACACCTACTTTCGAAGACATAGCGTGTTTTCGGGGTTACCGTTTACCGTGGATCGCTCGGAAGCCGACTTGTAACCTCACAAGTTCATAACCTAGTAAAATCGGTATTGAGTAAAATCTTCTCGTAATGAATCTTTTTTTATGGGATAGGGGAAAACGAGCAAACGTATCACCTGATGGTAAGTGATTACCGTCGCCCATGGACACCCGCAACCCCAGAGGAGTTACAAGTGCGTTGCCGGCCTTTAAGGTAGGAATACGCTCTTTTCTTAAAAGTTTGAAGGTCGTATCGGTCCGGAAATACCGCAGGCGACAATTCATTCCAAAGTTTGACTGTACGAGGCAGGAAACTGCGAGAAAAACGCACAGTTGTGGACTGCCAACCATCTAAGTGACGAGCATGGATTTTTTGTCGCGTGGAACGATGGCGGAAAGAGGAGGCAGGTATGAGACCGAACAATTCATCGGAGCATTCCCCGTAATATATGCGATAGAAGATGCATAGTGAGGCGACATCTCTACGCAGCGCCAAGGTATCAAGCCAATTACAAATTTCCTGGCAGTCGACGATTCGAGTCGCTTTTCGCTGAATGCGGTCCAGTGGGAGAAGCTGGTATTGGGGCGCCCCTGCCCAAAGATGAGAACAGTATTCCATATGAGGCCAAACCTGCGCCTTGTAAAGCTGTAGGCGGTGCGCTGGACTGAAATACCGTCTCGATCTATTGAGCACACCAAGCTTCTTAGAGGCTAAAGCCTTACCCTCTAAGTGGCCACGAAACTGGACTTCGCTCGATATGTCGACACCAAGGATCTCAATATTGGCTGAGGCAGTTAGGGGAATGCTCTGAATTCTGGAGATACGACAAATGGCATTTTCTTGGCGGTGAACGCGCAAACCTGTGTCTTTGTAGGGTTGAAACGGACTAAATTAATCGACCCCAGTTAGAGACTTTCTCTAATGATGTATCAATTTCAGACACAAGTTTATTTCGGCACTCAATGACGTTTTGAAATGTCCGCACGGCTGTTATAGGAGATTTCTTTCGTGCTGTCATCTCCATAACAATGAATGCCGCTGATTTGCAGCATATCATTAATATGCAAAAGGAATAATGTAGGTGACACCAGCACACCAGCATTTAAAGACAGTGAGTCTGAGCATTCACCATCAATTAAGACCTTTATGCTACTGTCTACTAAAAAGCTAGTGACCCATCCACATAGTTTCTCGGGAATCCCATACGAAGGGACTGGTTTTAGGGATTACTGGAGGGAGACTCTGTACCAGGGTCGTCTGCTTAGGTACCTCCGTCTTACCTATTTCTGCCGCAAAGCAGCAGTGCTTGCATTGCTGTGTTCCGGGTTGAAGGGTAAGATATGGCAGTGAAATTACTGGGTACTGTGACTTTACATCTTGTGTCACAAGTTGGTATCGTACACTGTGGTTCTTTTGGGGGTTGCAGTTTTGCTGCTCACAAGAGCCACATGTATTATAGGTGACTGTTACCACTTACCATCAGGTGGGCAGTTTGCTTGTTTGCCAACTTTCTGCAATAAAAAAAAAGGAAGTTTAGAAAGAAGCGCTTTGTGCCAGACCCGATCGAAGGCCTTCGCGATGTCCAAACTTACTGCCAATGCCTCCCCCTTCGCTTCAATTGCGTCTGCCCAATGATGTGTCAAGTAAACTAGAAGATCACTGCAATTTGCAACATTTTAATGTGAAAAAGCTGAATATACTAATGCAGTCCGAAAAACATTTTTTTATGTAGAGTTACCTACCTATTATAATACATACAATGCATTTATTAAATACTTTGTGAATGAGGTATTACGTTGTGAATTTTAAATAAATCATTTAAATGGTTCAATTACCTAAGGATTCCTTAGGAAACATTCCTTTTATTTAAATAGCTTGTCCAGGGGGGCTACCGCCTAACTCATAGCGATCACTCGCTATCGCTTTCGTGACATTGGAACAATAGTTCTAAAATGTCATCTGTGACATTAAAACTATTGTTCTAATGTGCTTGACAAGTCGAATACAGTACAATTGAACTTAAAAAATAGGTAAGACATGGTTTAAGTTAAACGGTCTTACTAAAAAGTAAGATAAAGATGCAAAAAATGGTTTAAAAATAATTAGATATGTCCTAGGCACACCACGCTCCTCATCAATCTAAATTCTAAAGCATTGATCAAAAATAAAATTGTGGGGCGTAGGTACTGTAACTTGACGTAAACTAGGATAAGATACGTTGGATAAATGGTTATGATGTTGAGGTGGAAAGAGAGAACGTCAAAGAAGCTCTTAATACGGAATGCGACATGCATAGACACTTTATCTATACATACTAATATAATAAAGAGGACGGATTTGATTGTTTGTTTGTTTGTATTGAATAGGCTTCGAAACTACTGAACCGATTTTGATGAAAGTTGGTATAGGGATAGTTCGAAACCAGGGGAAGGGCATAGGGTAATTTACCTACGGGAAAAAAATCCCACGGGAAAACAAAAATAACGCGGGCGAAGTCGCGTGCGGAAAGCTAGTTTAGGTGTTATAAAGGTCAACACAGGTATTTGCATTGGAGTAAGGAGTATGTGCATGGTCATGCATTGCTTGGGAATACAGCTAGCATCCTTGCTACGATGGCGCCAACATGTAGCCTCCTCCACACCTCCTCCAGTTTTTAAATAAGTTTTAGTTTATTTATATAGTTTACATAGAGATTTATGTTGTCTTTTTTTCGTTTGGAGATTATTGCATGTTTCTTTTTTGCGTAAATTTAACCAAATCCCTTTAATAATTTAAGCCTTAATTGTATCATAGGATTACGATCAACGATAGGCAGAAGAAATAATCTTTACAGCGGAGGTCATACAGCACGGAAAACAGAAGTGTTCTCTAGTTACAAGCTAGTTACAATCTTTGGTAGGTATGTTACCTAATAGCTTGTGAATTCTATTGATATTTCTTCAACAATCCCATATTGAAAATGAAATATGTATTGTCGTGTATAGCGAATATTATAAAAAAACGATAAATTAAGATATTGGCAATGGCAACACCGCGTATGTGAGAGGCCAGGGGAAGGTGGTGAGAGGTGGACGGGGCGGAAGGGAGAAAAGATTTTTTTACATACGACAGGACAGCCCTATCACCAACCCTACCGAGCAGAAAAAATTCTGCTCCCAGTGGGAATCGAACCCCGGACCCCCCGATCAACATCCGGTGGCCTCAACTTACTTGAGTGTGCAGCGGTATAGAAAAAGCTAAAGATAGTGGTACGAGAACGAAGCAGAGACTAGAGAGTTAATGTAAGATCAAGGTAGTATTGTTGGATGTATGTATTTGAGTAACTGTTCCAATCACTCCGACAGGCATTTCTATATATATTTTAATAAACCAAAGTTATGTTTGTGAAATAATATATTATTGTAATGTTGGCAATTTAAAAGAGGAGACAAAAAAAATAGACCTTCCGAGTTTCTTGCCTGTTCTTCTCGAGAAGGCTCTCCCAATTTCCGAACAGGTGTAGAGTCAACTTTTTTTTTTTTTTTCATTTTACTTGTATTTGCATATATCTTAATTATGGTTGAGAATTGAGATGTATGTACATACAAGGTTTAAATAATACATAGCTTATCTTGACTTGTTGCATTTTTTAAATTAATTTATTGATTAAATAGAGTTTTGTAATTTGTTGACGTCAATAAGTGCCTGTAAAGGTCTATGTTGAATAAAGATTTTTGAGTTTGAGTTTGAGTTTGGGTACTCAAGAATGGGTAAGAGAATGTGTAAGACATGTCTGCAGGAGTAGTACGGGCTGCCAAGAAATTTGTGATAAGACTCAGTGACACGTATCCCTTGAGGAGCGTCAAGAAATTTTTTCATGTCAGTCACACTAAGACTGCGTTCCGAAAATCAATAAGGCCTCGTTTACGGAGACGCGGGGCGTAGCGCGTCGCGTGTGGCGTGGCGTCTCGCGTCGCGTCAGACGTTTTTTCTGTTTACGGTGGAGCGGCGCGTAAAGCGGCACGCATAATCGCACGCGTAAACACAAAAATATAGTAATATACGATGTTTTTCATAGAGGGGCGAGACGGGAAGCATGGCGGCGACCGCCGCGGTGCCCGCCGCGCCACCCGCGGCACATCCTCAAGCGTGTAGCGAAGCACGCGGCGGGCATCGCTTCATTGAGAATTGGGATGATGACTGTATTCAAATTTTTACATCTCGTCATTAAATGTTAAAATACCGTGGAAAAAGATGCATTAGAATTAAAATCGGCTTAGAAATACATTAGATACAAACATTTTAAGTTGTTAATTTGAAGGCGATTAGACAGAGAGATCCGACATCAACCGTGACGTCATTATTGAGTACGGCCATATAAACTCCTTGTAAATTGCCGTTTTGCTAGAAAGAGATGGAGAAAAATCTTTAATACCTTATATCTTGGTTGTTTTTATAGTTATTCGAAAACCGATTTTTTTCCTCCTGTTTATAATATGAATGAGCTTCTATTAAAGCAAAAAATTGTTTTTAAAAGCAAAAATTTTTCTTTTAAAAACATATAATAAACAGAAAGAAAAAATTGGTTTTCGAATAACTAAAAAAACAACCAAGATATAAGGTATTAAAAAATTTTCTCCATCTCTTTCTAGCAAAACGGCAATTTACAAGGAGTTTATATGGCCGTACTCAACAATGACGTCACGGTTGACACTCTCTGTCTAATCGCCTTCAAATTAACAACTTAAAATGCTTGTATCTAATGTATTTCTAAGCCGATTTTAATTCTAATTTCACAGGACTGCATCCTTTTCCGCGGTATTCTAAAATTTAATGACGAGTCGTAAAAATTAGAATTCAGTCATCATCCCAATTGTCGCTGCGTGCGCCGCCGCGATAAACGCCGCGTGAGACACGGCGGTGCCATCCGCGGGCTCGGCCGTAAAAAACGCGCCATTTCAAGCAAAGGCGTGTAAAATCGCTTCTCCGTAAACGCACTCATACAACGCCATATGTTTGAATTCTGTGCGGGCCGCGCCGCGGGCCGCGCCGCGCAACGCCCCGCTTCTCCGTAAACGAGGCCTAAGAGTCACTATTAGCGCGCTCAAACGCGTATTTATATCTATGTCACAAAACTCCGTGATTCAACTGTTTTCCGATAGTTGTGAATAATGGAGCAGGTCTAATTATTGATATTTTTTTACTTTAAGTTACATACACTCACAAGCACACATAGGTGTAGGTGCACGCTATGCAGCGCCTTAAATGTAATAAATCATTTATATCCTATTAAACAATCCTTCATATAAGTAATAAACAATATTCGCGATAATTTATTTACAAAACAACATTAATATGACATATCCGTTGATCGGTAATCATAATTATTGACTGAAACTTATTTTCTACGATAAAGGCATTCTGCTAAAGTATTTCAAATGTGCTTTAGAATTCTTAACTGTTATTTTCATAGCAAATTTTTTTTTGGTTAATTTTACATTAGTGTTTATTTTTAATCATTTATATCCTATAGAACAATTAATATTTATTCAAGTAATTTTAGGCATTAATCGCGTGATTTAAACAGCATTCACGACAATGTTTTTACGAAACAACATTATTAAGACATATTCGTTGATAATTGAATATAATTATTTCCTGAAACTTATTTTCTACGATATAGGCACTTTTACTGGAGGGCTTCAGTTAAAGTATTTCAAAAGTGCTTTAGAACTCTTAACTGTTATTTGCATAGCAATTGTTTTTAGGTTTATTTTTAATTAGTGAAGGGACTGGAGGGCCTTTGCCGGGACCAAACGGGCCTCTAACTCGTCAACGCAACAGCCAAACTTGGCAATGAAGGAGCGAGCTGTTATTATAAGTTTAATTTTATACCAGGACTTAACGCTTAGGTAATTAAGCTTGTATCCAAGGCCGGTTTAAGTTGTCCATTCCCGCTCATTGCTTATTATCATTAAAGTTTAAATATTATGCGATAAGTGGTAGGTAATGTGATATTATCATAGTGATATGAGATATTATCAAATATCAATAACTGAGGAAATATGGTTGTGTTATTGAAAAACTTGCACTATTCACATTTGTGTATATATTATGACTATAACTATACACATATTTATGAATTGATGCAATCTTTACATATATTAAAATCTTTAGGGTTAAAAAATTATAATTGCGAGATTAGAAAAAAATCACTAGCTGAACTCGGTGGAATGTCTCACAAAACTGTTTGTTTGTCTATTTGTTCTGAAAGACCTCCGAAAATACTAAACAGCATTTGCCGAAAGAGCACATAGGCATCATTACTTTTGATAACCATAGGTTTTGTGGGGATTGCGCAAAAAAAAACCATCATTTTGTGACGGCGGCCATCATCATCACCGTAGCTCATATACGTCCCTACCGAAGGGCACGAGCCTACCCAAATATGTTAGGGCGATTAGACTTTAGTCAAATCACGCTGGCCCAGTGCGGATTGGTTGACTTCACTACACCTTTGAATTATGTAATTCGCAGGTGTATGCAGGTTTCCTCACGATGTTTTCCTTTACCGTAGGAGCGTCAGATAAATGTACATATGAAATTCGTGAACCGAAAAACACATTGGTATATGGCAGGATAGATCGCGGGCCTCCTGATTCTACTCGGGGCACAGTCCAGTGCCGAGGCCACAGCACCACTGACGCTCCTCATACAATTATTACGAATATCAAAAGGTAACACTATTGTTTTCACGAATAAACTCGCTTTAATTCGTAATTATAAAGCTTATAAAACCATACGATATAATATCAAATTGTTTTTTGTTTCATGAAATACATTTTCTTACCAATAGTTTTCTTTTATTTACTCACTAAAGGTCTTTCCGAATGCATGCCTCTGAAAACACGAGCGTAGTGAGTTCGGTAAAGACCTACTTTCTGCACATGTATCACAAATAACTATTGTTATAGAGTTGTACAAAAAATATGTAATCCGCCATTTTGTTGCAGCGGCCATTTTGGATTTACAGCAATATGAATTATGTATAATTGCAATGTCATCAGAACTAAAAGTGTATTTAAAATTTCACCTCAATTGGACACTGTCATCGAATCGGTCGGTCGAATTTAACTCGCAAGATTTGACCCGAACATACACATACATTGCAAGTTGAGTAAAACCTTGTGAATACCTTTATCAATACAATCAATTCTCCTGTCCTGTCTTCTGTCAAAAAAATGTAAGAGACAGAACCAAGTTTTAAACGCATTTAGCGATCAAAGTATTTAATAAGTTTTGTGCATGAGCCTATTTAATATAGTATTCTAAGCGCCCTAAAACTGTTGTGCATGACAACTTACTATTTAATATGGTATTCTAAGCGCTTTAAATCCTTACTAATATTAAAACGCGAAAGCTTGTGAGGATGTTCGTTACTCTTTCAGGCAAAAACTACTGAAAGGATGTGGATGAAAAAAAATGTAGGAAGACGGATTACGACAGTAATTAACATATAGGCTACTTATAATAAGTAGCCTATATGTTAATCTGGCCTACCTATATGTTACTCGGAAAAGTAAGTAGCTCTCGCGGGAAAGTAGATTTGCAGTTTTTTCATTGAGCAGCTTTTATGTCGAAACATAGTTCGCGGAGACAGCTAGTCTATATCTATACTAATATCATTTTATTTATTTATAAAGATTTACCAACGTTTGCTTACATTGCTTAAAGTATGACAAACAATACAAAGACAAACTATGATAAAATGCAACAAACACTTATAGGTAAATCAGCATGCACTAAAAACAGATGAAAAAAAATATTAAATTTAACTTATGTAAATATATATATATATATAAAAAGTATGTAAAAAAAAAGTAAAAAAAAACACTTATTTCGACAAAAGGTCCAAGACCAGGTGTCGGAGCTTGTTGGGTGAATCAGCAAAGATGTCGATTACGTCACTATTTTCATTGACTACTTTGCACATTCTGCAAATTGGGGAGTTTGAGCCAAATACTTTTCTGCGTATTGGATTTACGAGTGAGGCTATTTTATTGCGAGGGTATCTGTAAGAAACACGGAAATTAAACTTGTGCAACAATTGAGGAAAATCAATAAGGTTGTTTAAGATTTTTGACACGAAAAGTAGGTCTATAATAATTCTTCGATCTTCAAACGAATCAATTTTAAAATGTGCTAAATTATTTTTGTACGATGTTACTTTTTTTAACTTTCACATGCCTGTGGAAAACGCTAAATGATTAACAAATTTCCTCTGTATTCGCTCCAGTTTTAGTGAATGAGTAGCATAATGCGGTCTCCACACCACTGTACAGTACTCCAAAATGCTTCGCACTAAGTTATTATATAAAATAATTTTAGTTTTGGTATTACGTAATACTTTAATGTTTCGAAGAACAAATCCAAGCATTTTAGACGCACGTTTAGTCATATCCTCAATATGAGGTACGAATGTAAGTTTAGTGTCAAAGATTACACCTAAGTCCCTTATCTGACCCAGCCTTTGAATATTGCTATTTTTTATGGAATAATCAAATGCAATTACATTTCCTCTCCTTGTATATTGTACGTAAAAGCATTTATCAATGTTCAAATCCATTCCGTTATGTTCGCACCAATTCGAAATTTCAGCAAGGTCACATTGCAGCTTACATGAGTCTCCAGAATCGTTAACTACCCTACAGATTTTTAAATCGTCGGCATATAAGAACACATCTGAAAACTTCACAACGTTGGGTATGTCATTAGCAAATATGCCGAACAGAATATGACCCAGATGCGATCCTTGTGGCACACCAGAAGATATTATTCTTGAGGTTGATTGAAGCCCGTTTACAACCACATAAAAAACACGATTTTGAAGGTAAGATTTTATCCACTCTAATAAACTGCCATTGATGCCGTAGGCAAATAACTTTTGAAGCAAAATTTCATGAGGGACCCGATCAAAAGCCTTACTAAAATCTGTATATATGACATCGACTTGTTTATTTGCATCCAGCGCCTCTGTTAATATTTCAGTCAAATGTATAAGGTTAGTGCTCGTAGATCTAGATTTGACAAAGCCGTGCTGATAATATGTTAAAAATTGCTGAAAGTGTCTCTGAATATACGGACAAATTAAGGACTCGAACAACTTAGCAAAAACAGACAAAATAGAAATGGGTCTATAGTTTTTTACTATATCTTCACTGCCGGATTTGTAACTCGGTACAATTTTAGCCATTTTCCATTCTGCAGGAAATTGTCCCGTACTTAAGAAAGTATTGAATATTATCAAGAGCGGCATAACTAAGTATTTAGCACATTTAACAACAAATAATGGAGGAATAGCATCCGGTCCCACACCTTTATTGCAATTAATACATTTCAACTTATTTATCAAAGTATCGTAGGTAAAAGGGGGTATTATCAGGTTACAACTATTATTAGCCAAGGACCTGAAGTAATAATAATAATAATAATGATTTATTTGTTTGTTGTTGTAGGCGGATTGAACAAAATTATTCTGACCCATAGCTGTGTGGTCAGTGTATACAGAAGAGAAATGTGAAGAGAACAACTCACAAACCTTATCACCATCAGAAGTCACTGTAGACCCATCAGTCATTGAGGCAGGATATGAACTAGTACCACCACGTTTCGCTTTAACAAACGTCCAGAAAAGCTTTGGATTTACAGCCATTTTAGTTTCGATTTCCTGTATATACTTGTTGTAACATTTAGTAGCCATCCGCGCACATCTTGAACTTAATAAACGTAGTTCCAGTTCGTCCATGGGATTTTTCAATTTCTTATAACGGCACCTAACTTTATATTTTTCTTTTAAAGTTCTAATTAGGTTTTTTTCAAACCACGGTGGAAATCGGTTATTACGTAATTTTTTCTTTGGAACATTCTTTTGGATAATACTACGAATTGTACTGTAAAATATCTGTAACATATCATTTACGTCAACAAAACCTGCAAACAATTCGTCCCAATCGCATTCTCCCAATTCTTTATGAATCTTTTCGTAATCAGCTTTGTGAAAATTAAGCAAGGTGATATCATTATTGAAGGGAAGTTTGGCATCGTTAACGAGAGATACTGTAATATCAATTGGAGGGTGTAATTCATCCACTTTTGTTAAAGGGTTAAATGATTGAACCACATCGCAGTTAGGTAGATTTGATATAACAAGATCCAGTGTTCTGTTAGACTTGTTTGTCACATAATTATGCTGAGTCAGACAGTTAATATGTAAAAAATCTATAAGAGGTTGACACAAATTAGAAACCGAAAAACTTGAATCATCATCCAACAAGCTCCAGTTAATGCTACCTAAATTGAAATCACCTAGTATACAGTGCCAAGTAGATGGCTCTAAAACAAAATAACATTTCTCCAAAAATATGTTCAAAGTAGCACTAGTGACTGGAGGTGGCAAATAGACAGCACACAATGCTATTCGTCGATCAACTTGTGACACTGGTACGTCAATTGTAACCCAGAGATCTTCTAGATCCGATTCCCAGTCATACATTCGCTTAGATTTTATTTTCCTGGGCACAGCTATTAAAACTCCACCTCCATCTTTTTTGGTACAATATTTAGCATCACACCTATCCTTTCTATATACCTAGAGTCAAAAAGTTCGCTACTAGAGACAGAACCATTTAACCATGTTTCGGTAAGGATTACTAAATCATAATTATTGCAAAGTATTTGACAATAAAAATTATGCGTTTTAGATCTCAAACCACGACTATTTTGATAGCATATTTTAAAAAAACCGAATTTTCTACATAAAAGCATAAAAAAATAAAAAAAGAGAAGTTAATGCATTTTTTCTACTGATCAAACAATATTGTTCAAAGTGTCCATATTTTTCACCAAGATGTGGTCACCCTCATCGTTTTTCCGCATAAACACTCTTCCGTTCCTTATCCATACATAGTCGTAACCAATTTTCTTTGCTTTTGTTCTTGCTGCAGCATGAAGCGCTTTATTTGCGGGAGAGAGATATTCAGTTATGAATACAGGCGTAGAGTTCCCTGGCAGACCTAGTAATGCACTGTTTAGCTTAGCTTGAGGATAACTTTTATTATATTTTATTGTTGAGGCTAGAAGCTGGTCGCGAATCCTAGGGGAAGTCAGTTGTATAACAACAGATCGAGGACGCGACGATTCCCGATTTAATTTGGCAGTTCTTGTACAATGGAGAATGTCGCTGTTGTTTATTGTGCAACCAGTTATCATAAAGAGAAAAGATTTGATCGTTTGTTTGTTTGTATTAAATTGGCTTCGAAACTAATGAACTGATTTTGATGAAAGTTGGTATAGGGATAGTTCGAGATCAGGGGAAGTACATAGGGTAATTTTCCTACGGGAAAAGTTAGTTATAATGCAAACAAAGTTGCATACGGTCAGCTAGTAAATTATAAACGCCTAATGTATCTGTTTATTAATTTGTAATACCGATACCGCCTAAGAAATTAAAACTTTAAAGGGTAAAATGTGGGTTAATGTAAAACTAAGTATTATTAAGCCGAAACGTAGTTCGCGGGCACGGTTAGTATTATAAAATCGCACCCGAGAGTATGACACAAATGATCGTCTCAAAATTATTTTTTTAACACCCTACAGTGAAGTTCTTGGTTTTCATCTCACCAAATGTTAGTGATGATAAGGCCGAAATAGAAGGTCAGTTTCGACTGGACTCCTCAACAGCTGAGAAACGAGTTATCTTACATCGAATTGTCGGAACACACTAATGTCATTATCAATATTATAATGGCGACAAACTTAGGTAAGACGATTGTAGCTAGCCAGGCAGCCCTACCATAAACCGAACCAAGCGGAAAAACTTCTGTCCTCACGAGGAATCGAACCCTGGCCGGACCTACTGATCAGTACCGGGTGGTCTCAATTACTAGACCATGGATGAAGTTGAACTAACTAATACTCCTTGGTGCGCATAGTAAATTACAATTGAAAATGTAAACAGTGTAAAGTGAAAATGTAAACAGTGGAGCTAGTGACTAACCACAAGTTTTAAATAGGGCAAAATATAATAGAAGAATAAAAATATCTACTAACTGCACCAGCGACTTCATTCGCGTGGATCAACCTTAAAAGATAGAGATATGCTGTCGCGGATTTTTTTAGAACTTATAAAGGAGAACAATTCATTATTTTTGCGTAACTTCCGTTTACGCAGACACGCAAAGAAAGCTCTGAAAAGGTTTCTTTCCCGTTTTTGCAAAACTTTTCATTGATTCTTAGCTCCTATTGGCCTACTTCGATAAACGGGCTATCCAACACAAAAATAATTTTTCAATTTTAATTAGCCTACTTCCTGAGATTAGCGCGTTCAATTCAAACAAACAAACTCTCTCGCTTTATCTGTATACTAATATTATAAAGAGCAAAAGATTTGATTGCTTGCTTATTTGCATTGAATAGACTCCGAAACTACTAGACCAATTTGAAAAATTCGTTCACATTAAGAATCCAACAATATTCCTGATTAACATAGGCGATATAATATTTTCAAAAACTGTTAGGGAACTGTATGAAAACTTCGAAAATGTGACCCAACGTGTGAAAAGAATAAAAAAACCCTTATATCGCGTACGCTGCGGAAATTATTGACAGTAGAGCAAAGTGTAGTAGGTACTACAGTTTTATAGAGGACATCAATATCTACAAAAAAAATCCGTGATACCATAATGTCTTACTATTACAGTCATGTTACAATAACTCCGTTTTTCTGTTAATTTTGGTTAAATTAACATGAAAAACGAAAAATGGCAGGCCACTAGTAATCTAATATATAAAATTCTCGTGTCACAGTGTTTGTTATCGAACTCCGCCAACACGGCTTGACCGATTTTTTTTTGTGTATATTTGGTAGATGTGAGAATATGTCGTAGGCTATTTTTTATACCCCTAAATGATAAGGACCCCTCTGTGGATTTTTTTTTCAAATATTATTGCGGAAATTGTCAATTATTATTATTGGGTTTTAAGCTCTAACAAGCCCAATACATTTCAAACAAAACAATATGTGAGTTGGCAAATAGGTTGGACAGCAATAAAGCTATCAATTTCAACGCGTGGAGCTGTCTAGACGAGGGCCAGAGGGGTGGGTCCTCGGTCAGCCAGCAGCCATATCCTCCACCTAAATATTTGATGGGCAAACCTCGCTCGTTGTGGCATCAGCTACGCAGGTTGCGGACTGATGAGAACTTCAAATAAGAATGTTCCACTAGTGTGGTTTACACGCCCAATTGGACTGTCAGATCCTTCGACTTCGGTAAACAAACTGATTTAGGTATGGACCCGCACATTTTGTTTTATCTAATAAATTATAATTTAATGCCTAGTAAAAAGACTTTTTGGTGTTTCTGAAGTCGGTTTTTTTGTAAAAAAAAAACAAAAAAACCGACTTCAGAAACACCAAAAAGTCATAAATAATACAAGAATAAATACAACATCACAGTTTTATATTGAAGTTGGTGGTTTGAGTTGAGTTTATATTGAATGTGTGTATTTGAACACACATTAAACATTTGTATAGGTTAAAATAAGAACAATTTCATAAAATACATCTTGACCAATGAGATACAAGCTTGTTTATGCCAATATTGTAAAAATATTCCAAATGTTTAAAGAAGTGGTAGTCAGTGGGTAAAGGTCTGGCGAGTATGGTTGGTGTGGCAAGATTTCGCACTCCAACTGGTTAATTTTTTATGGGGTCGATTGTGCGATGTGCGGTCTCGCATTGTCGTGAAGCGATTCGCTTTTCTATTGACTAATGCTGGATGAAGTTGTCGAAGTTTTAAATGCATTTCGTCCATTTGGTAACAGTAGGTATACCTTTGCCGTAATTCGTCGTTAATGTTGCGACTTGATTCCGTTGCTTTGTGACCCAGTTTAAACTCGTACAAGAAGATGATACGCAATTGATTATTTTCCATCACTATGTTTAAAATAAAACTAGTGGGTCCGGCAGACATTGTCCTGCCCGATTGCAGAGTCACCAATTTTATGTTTAAACCTTCCCTGGACCTATTCAAACACACACAGAAAATTTCGTAAAAATCCGTCGAGCCGTTTTTGAGCTTTAGCGAGACTAACACACAGCGTTTCATTTTTATATATGTATAAGAAGAAGAAGATAATGAATAAATGATAACGGCTTACCAAGGAGAAATTCAAGCACTTTAAAATGACATACAACATTTATAAAAAACAAAAGAAACGTTATGTCAAAATAAACGTTAAACTTTTTTTCAAAAAACCCCCATTTATTTTTTAACAACCTAATAATTCACCAAACAATTATGTAAACAAAGTTTGGCTGCTTCGTATAGTTTCATTGCAATCAGCCAAAAAATAGCCTAGGTAACAAATACCTATCTACCTAATCTGCGGCCCTTCAATCATACAGTGATTTAAATTGGCCCGCGATCGTGTCTGGTCTGCCCTAGACAGCCCTGATCTAAATGAAGTAGATTCACCTGCTCACCTCATCTTAGTTGTGTGACATTAAGGTGTAGACATACCTGAAAATGAAAAATAAAACAATTACATTTCATTATTTTAAATAGCACTGAAATGAATTCCTACGCCCTAAAGAACGCTAACTGATTTTCGGTTACTAAGGTCGTTACTTCGCACTTTTAAAAATTTTATAGAATAGTACAAGAGTGGAACTTAATTGTAATGTTGAAAATTTAGATAAATTACACTAAGAATATATTTTTTTCATATCAACAAAGTGTATTTTTTATGAATATCTAAGTATTTCAGGTCTGTTCGCTTTGATACTTTAAAATTAATTTATTTCAAAAATTTGTGGGAATAGTTACAAAATGTTACACATGTCTAAAAAGCCCATTGTATGTAGATTTGAAAGCAATTAGGTGTTGTAGGTTTTATGATTATACCTATTTCTATGGATAAAAATTTACGATGGAATTATGGATTTATGGAAAAATAAAAAAAATATGGAAAAAAATGGAATGAAGACAGTTTTTTAAATTCATCGAGACTATTGACAGTTACCGTTGTCTCCCGGTGCTTTACATTTAATGTTGTTTTGTAGTGTAGATATTCATAACTAAATTTATAAAAATCATATTTACATAATTTTACAAGCTCTTTCATCAGGTGTATACATAATAAATGCTGAAAAATTTGGCAGTTATGCCATGGAGCCTGCTAGAATCTATGTGAGTAATTATGAATGGTACTACATGCCATCTTCAGTTCACAAAATATTGATTCATGGTGAAAGTGTCATTAAACATTTTGCAGTGCTTCCTATTGGTCAACTTTCAGAAGAAGCGCAAGAATCCCGTAAATAAGGACTATAAAAAATTTCGCCTACATCATGCCAGGAAGTGCTCTCGATCAGCTACAAATGAGGGTGTGTTTCATACTCTTCTCTACACATTAGATCCGTACATTTTCAGCCATAGAAAAACATATAGCGAAAGCGTGAAGGCACTTGATGAAGATACCCTAGATCTTTTAAAAGTGAACAAACTCATTTTGGATCCCGCCCGAAGATCACATAATGTACACATAAATTTACATATTTTTTGTAATAATTTTACTTATAGATTAGTATAGGTATTGTAACTTTCAATATTTTAATGAAATAAATATTTGTAATCATAACTTTTAATTACATATTTAAATAGGTAAGAGCTTTATTATTATTGTTTAATAATAAACTAATGTAATAATATCTTTTTATTCACCATATAAATAGTGTCGTCACTAAGGAAATATTTTTTAATATATTTAATAAAAGTATAGCATCTGAACTTTATCCGGAGCTTTATTTAATACTTTATGATTGTGCAAAAATGCAATCGTTTTTTTTGTCAAATAAAAAAGTAATAGATTTCTGATCTGAAACAGACCTCGATTTTCCATAGTGACGACGACGCATCAAGAGAGGCAAGCTGTCTCGCGCAAGAACAATGTGCACATGACACGACAGTGTCTGCATAAACACAGGTGCACTTTCTATTCCTTCATGAGTATAGTTCGATGAGACGGCTAACCGACGCGTTCATGCGCATGACCCACTATTTAAAAGTTAGAAGTACGGAGCAAGGAAGAGCTCAGGATGTTATACCTTTATTGGCAACCCATCGGGGTAATAATAACTACGGCCAAAGTTAATCGAACGCTGTAGTATCGTGTATTTAGCACGATACTACACAACCGAACTCCTCCAAGGACAAAAGTGGTCATCACGTTCTATTTATTTATGACTAGATCAAGTTGGTTAATAATTTTATGAAGCATCATATTCGTAGGAACTTCATATAAAACGTTCTGAAGGCTCGATGGCAAAACGTAAATGTCTTTTTGCCTTGCCATCCTCCAACCGTATTCGATATTCCCGTCCGCACACGAATGCAAAAACTGATTATTCCAAACGAGAAGAACCGGTGCCTGCTACGCTTTGAGAGAAAATCCCCAGCGAGCACTTCCAATCAGTCATTATCTCGCGATATCCGCTCTGCGGCGTCAGCGGCGCAGCTGAATAAAAAGCAGCCCGTAGTTCCGTGGGAAACACTCGGATGATTGTTTAGCGCCGTTAATGACGTTCCGATTTCGCGACTTGTACGATAGCAGGTACTTCGATCTGACACTTTCACGCTGAATACAATTTTGTAAGAGGTACCTAATGCCCACAAACCCTAATTCCCGATACCTTTTATTAAGGATAAAGCATGGTACGGTTTTTTGTTGACTTATTCGTACAGAAATAAAGATATATTATCATCCCATCAAAAACATAAATGTGAAATGAAAGCCAAGGTTAATAATTATGTTATCTGATATCTTTGAAAGAATTGATATCTATTTGGGTGCCAAGTTCAGACTAATAATTTACAGACAAATATTTACACAATGTATTTATGTCACCTGGGAGGGATATAATTCAAGTTCATTATTTGAATTGGCTAGTTTTTATCAATAAACCAAATTTCAGAAATTGTAGTAAACTAGCCAATTCAAACCCTGAACCTAGACGGCTTTTTTGTTGACTTATTCGTACAGAAATAAAGATAAAATATCATCCCACTAAAAATATAAATGTGAAATGAAAGCCAAGTTCAATATATAGAATATGCGTTGTTGTTGACTTCGCCGACAAAAGAATTGATATCTATTTGGGTGCCAAGTTCAGACTAATAATTTATTATTATTATTATTACATACACACACCTAGTACCTGTTTTTGACAGACTCCGACAACAATTGGCTTATGGATCAATTTTTTTTAAATTGATCTTAAGGACGCATATCTACAATTTGAGATCGCACCAGACTCTCGAAAGTATACAACCATTACAACACATAAGGGATTTTACAACACATAAGGGGCGGTTTTGTTTATATTTAGAGATAATAATAATCCCACCAAAAACATTCTGTAAAAAACTAGCCAAGTCTCGATGGAGCTGCTTGTTTATCTCTAAAAAGTAATGAAATCTAGACAAAGTCGTGCCAAGTCTAAGGCCTCGTTTACGAAGACGCGGGGCGTTGCGCGGCGCGGGCCGCCCCGCGGCTCGCACAGAATTCAAACATATGGCGTTGTATGAGTGCGTTTACGTAGAAGCGATTTTACACGCCATCACACTTGAAATGGCGCGTTTTTTGCGGCCGAGCCCGCGGATGGCACCGCCGCGTCTCACGCGGCGTTTATCGCGGCGGCGCACGCAGTGACAATTCTCGATGAAGCGATGCCCGCCGCGTGCTTCGCTACACGCTTGAGGATGCGCCGCGGGTGCCGCCAAGCTTCCCGTCTCGCATCTCTATGAACAGCATCGTATATTGCCATATGTTTGTGTTTACGCGTGCGATTATGAGTGCCGCCTCACGCGCCGCCCCACCGTAAACAAAAAAAACGTCAGACGCGCCGCGAGACGCCACGCGACGCGCGACGCCCCGCGTCTCCGTAAACGAGGCCTAAAGTTCCTTACTGCGATTTCTTTATTATTATAGTTAATGTTGTGTGACTTGGCTGTTGACTTGTACCCACTAACGTATAAAGAATGTTCAACGACCAAGTCACACAACATTAACTATAATAATAAAGAAATCGCAGTAAGGAACCTTAGACTTGGCACGACTTTGTCTAGATTTCATTACTTTTTAGAGATAAACAAGCAGCTCCATCGAGACTTGTCTAGTTTTTTTACAGAATGTTTTTGGTGGGATTTTACTTCTTTTTGTAGAAACGCGAGCTTATTGATTTATTTTATTAGATTTTCTTATTTGACACAGTTCTTTTCTTTTTAGGGGTAGTTTTTTATTATTACAAATCTTTCTTTTCTTTTTTCTTTTCTTTATTGGAAGCGACCCACCAAGTTGAATATTGTTTGTAAAGGCGGTTTGTCGATATCTCTAATAGTTTGGTTGGGCTCTTGTGTTTTCTAATCAGGGTCCCCAGGTACTCCAGATCTTCGATTATCCTAGTTTTTATATTTTTCCCTTTATGTGGTCATTAAACCTCTAACTCTGTACCAAATTTCAGCTCTCTCAGTTTATGGGAAGTACTATTACTTCTATTTTGATGATCATGAGTGAGTGAGTGAGTGAGTGAGTGAGTGTCTGTCATAAATGCGAAACTTTGCTTTCGCTTAACTTCGGAACTAAATGACGTACAGATTTGAAATTTTGGATTTTAAGTATGTGATTATAGCTTACTGGATGACGAAAATTTCTGCGTTCTGGTCTTATCCAGAGGTTCTCAAATAGGGGCCTGACAATGCGGCGAAATGGTTCCAGTAAAGGATGGTACGGCAGTGTTTGCTTCACGCTCGACTTGGCGGGGGCACTGCCGTGCCCCCAGATGTGTCATAATATCTCAGACCATTGCATTGGGAATAAAAAGCAAGTAAAGCGTAATTTGTGGTTCGCTGCAACTACATGGCACTAGCTAGAGGGGTGCACAGGAAATACACGTAAAAACATCAATTTTTAGACATCTATTGACGGATTTAAAAAAAAGTTTCACTTTAAAAAATACTGGCTTATTAGTATAACTCCATAGTAGAGTTGAATATGATATTTTCATTATCATGAGACTTCTCCATTACTGACCAAGACAATGAGATCGAATTCACACTGTCTTGATCAGATTAGCGATTTGCCGATAACAGGTAAGACGCTCAACTCCCGAGACGAGGCTCAATCACTTAACAGGCGTAATTGAATCTCGATTCCCGTCTGCGGAAGGCAACGGTTCCTTATCTATAGAGATGTGTTGGTAACTAATGCCGGCTGCGACTGCCGCTCGAGTTAATTGACGCGGCTAATGAGCGCGCAGTCCTGGCAATACTGTACTGTGTCTAATAGAGGATATATTGAAATCAAAGGAATCAAAATTATTCCGTATGCTATTTGTTAAGCTATAGGTGAATAAACGATACCTACGAAAGGAGCTCTAGTAGTCCACTGCTGAAGAAGAGTTTGATCCCCACACAAGGATGCAGTTTCTGTGCGTTAGAATTTTTGCAGAATATTTATTTTGAAGCTCAAAAGTACTGCTAAAGTCAAATTTACATCTCTTTCCTTTTTGAAATCGATTTCAAAACAACATGTCCTGAGACTGACTGATTCATTATCTCCGAGCGCAAAGTATGAGAGCTAGACATTTATGACATTTGGCAGCAGGTTCCTTTTAACACGCTTTATATCCACAACGAAAAGATTTAAAGATTGTATGGTGGTTGCAAACGAAATGAGAAACTTTGTTTCAGGCTAATTGTTAGAAGTGAGTAAGTATTAAAAAGTTTTCTGAAAATTGTACCCTTAAAGTGTGAAATAAATATGTTGAGAAGATTCCATGAAAAGAGCACGGACCACGAGTCTGTGGAGTGTTAAATTAGTAATAAAAAAAATATGTTCGCATTTTAGCAGGACTCTCGTTGAGATCTTCTTCTTCTTTTTATTATATGCTAAGAGAGCATTTGACCACTATCTAACCTGATGGATAAGCGTGGATGTGGTCTATGATGTAGCACGTTTTCCTAGATAATGTCTCATCATCATATCAGCCAATTGACGCCCACTGTTGGACATAGGCTTCCTCAAAGGATCTTCATACCGATCGGTCCTGCGCCTCCCGCATCCAGCGGCTTCCCGCGCCCTTCACCAGATCATCGGTCCACCTTGTGGGGCCTACCAACACTGCGTCTCCCGGTACGCGGCCGCCACTCAAGGACCTTTCCGCCCCAACGGCCGTCAGTCCTACGAGCGATGTGTCCTGCCCACTGCCACTTAAGGTTTGCAATTCTTAGTGCCTGTTCACCTCTAAATTTGAAGGATCCCAGATTATACTTTTGTGGCAATACCATACTAAACAGAGAAACTTCTGCCCCGTTGGGGAATCCCGGACCTTCAGATCAAAACACGGTTGTCTCAAGTTGTTGTTTACTCGTTTTTTTTTAAAAAAACATTATAGGTTAGGTACACGAGGAGTCCCCAGTTACATAACGAATGTTAGGAAATATTGAAAATTTATTGACGAAAGCTGTCGAATAATTCCTTCACAATTATAATAAGATTCCTTCACAATAGGTGCGTCGGTGGCGCTGATTAATCGGTGACGCTGTGAACTTGGCATTGGCCTTTTTTAATTGGGAGTTCTGGAGATCCTGCCATGTACCAATATGTTTTTCGTTTTTGAATTTCATATGTACATTTGCCTGACGCTCCTACGGCGAAGGAAAACATCGTGAGGCTACCTGCATACTGCAAAGAAATTCAAAGGTGTTCGTACGTGAACTACCAATCCGCACTGAGCCAGCGTGGTTGACTAAAGCTTAAACATCCTAATTTCGGGTAGCTCGATCCCCTTGGTGAGGACGTATGTAAGCTGTGGTGATGATGATGAATAATAAGATATAGCTTACAGTTATGATCCGCGGCCTGAAACGTTTCATTATTGATAGATTTTTGCATACCAATCACCTCTAATAAGGGAGAGGTTAATAATTCGACGTGTAGTTTTTTTACGTATGAACGTTCAATTTAGAAATCCTCACAGATTTCGCAAAAATTTGTTGAAAATAAAACAAACCAAATAGATTTTATATTTATACTAGCATTTTGTTTAAAAAATGCAGATTAGAATTCTGCCCGTGGTGGATTATTTTCCCGATGCGTTATTGTTTAAATTGTAGCAACGATAAGTAAAGTGAACTTTGGCGAATTAACACTTCGTTCGCGTTCAGTATAATCTCGGTTACCTAAGTATTAGCCATGGCATCAACTCGCTATCGCAAAGTAATTTACTTCCACGAAGTAAATTTACTTTCATGACGTAAATTTACTTTCACGAAATAAAGGACATGTCCACTTTTTGTATGGAACGTGGAATTTTATTCTGAACCTTTTTTAACCAGTTTAAAAATTTATGACGGAAATAGAACTTTATGTATGTATGTTTATCCATGAATATTAAAAATATTAAGGCCTGCATTTAGGAGAAAAAAATTAAAAATGTTTTTTTTTATTGTTTCTTTAGCAGGGCCACATTTAGTTTTTTTTACTGGCAATTAAAAGGATGTCATTGTCAATATGTCAATGCCACTGTAGCTGTCGTTTTGACTTTTGTTTATTATTTGTGTGTATGTGTGTAACCTTCCTTCCTTTCACAAAATAGTATCTTTTATTTTCTACAGCTATGCTCAGGTTCTTGATTTTACATATGATTTAAATATTAGCTTGCTAACTGGACTAAGTTTTCTCGTAATTTGAACGTACGAAGTAACCAGACCCAAGAATTGAACAACAAAATGTTATACTTCCAGGTTACAGTCGCACTCCTGATACAACTTCTAATTTTTTTGTACCAGAGTGCTATAATTTGGAATGTCGAATGGTACCATTATATTTAAGAAAGAAGATCCTCGGGGATTGTAAAATATTCGTAAAGTAATGCCAGAGTCTGTGAAAATCACACGAGTCAATATGATTTTGCATTTTTACGGTAATATAAGTTCACTGTATTGTTTACACCAAATAATTCATGCTTGACTTACTAACAATAAAATCAAAGAACAGAAACTAATTGAATTTGAAAATATAGAAAATTCCACTCATATAGTATGTAAATACTGGACAGGTTTAACAGTCACACAATTTGTTTTATTGTTCTCTTGCTTAACTCAATTAGGTGAGGTTTTTTCAAAGCCTAAAAAGGCCTTAGGTTTATATTAAGTCAGACTATGGGCTAAGGAATCCCTTTGCAGAATTGCTTCTCGGGTATACATTTCAAAAACTCATGTTTACTTATATAAAAAAGTGTTATTGCTTCAAAAATCAATATGCACCTGTACATTTAGGTATAGCCCATATAAGCAGGGAAAACCTGTCCAGTAGAAATCTAACTATACGTTATACTCTTTGGGTCTGATTCAAACAATTCCATTGTTTTATTAGAAGTTACTAAAATTGTACTTACAAAAGTCCTCTAATTACCTATTTCAAAAGAAATCTTATAACTTACACTGCTAGCTGCAGCAAGCGACCAACCAACCTGGTGGTCAATCTATTTTAAATAGGGCATTAGAAGCCATCTTTGTACATATTGATGCTTAAATTCCACACTTGAATGTTCCCCAGAATGAAAATATTCAATTTAATTTTAATCAGTCTTGGAACATATTAAATTAAGCAAGCTAAGTCATATTTTGGAGAACATATTCAAGAAAATGATCTATCACATGAGACTGCTGATAAGAGGAAAAATGAAATGAAATCCATGAATTTAGGATGGGCTCCGCACCAAACTCATATAACACCACTGGCTCAATTTTGAAATGACGTACTAATGAGGGAAGATGTTGAAATTGAATAAATAAAAATTACATAATTTCTGGGTTTTATTTCATACTTGCAACCAGTTTCTATATTACAACTCTTTCACATAGTTTCCACCATTATAATTATTCAACACTTCATATGACATATTTAGTACCCATGATAAAATCGAGGGTATGTAGTCATATAGAAGTAAATATTTACACTTTGAATTAGCATTATAGTAATCTTAGAGAATTTTGCACTTAGTTCATTATAATGACTTCATTAATTAGCATTTGTTTTGTAAAAAATCTTTTGTTATTGAAATAGTAAAACTGTAGCATTCTTAAGAACAGACCAGTATATTTTATTTATGTTGATATTTCATTACTGTGAGGTAGGTGCTTATCCTAAGAGTAGGCAGAGTAAAACAGGTATCACACACTAGACACTACAGCCAGGGGCTCATCCTAACAAATGCTGCACAAACACACTGCTACAAAGTAAAGTATAGAAGTCATCTGCCACCAACCAATGCATTTATTGTGCTAGATTTCATTTTAATAGCATGGACCTATTGATTACATGTATAATTTTTTTGGTCAGAGTCAGAGATGCTTGTTTGTTACCAGCAGTGACCTGCAATGCTGCTAATTTGGAATCCAATTCAATATGTGGTCACCTGGGGGTTTATTGTCGAAGGAAAAATCTATAACGTCTGCGCTGCCTTTAATTTGACAGTCATTGCGGCAACAACACAAGATTGTGCACTTCTTAATAAAAAATATTAAAGCGATCACGATCATTAAAATCACAAAATTAAACGAGGCTTTTTTTGACGTTGTCACTTCCGCAAGAGAAGGCAAAGGGAGCTAAGTTCATACAGCCATGTTTTTCGTAAATCTTGATAAAACATTAAAAATGTAATTTATGTGAATTTTAGTCAGAAAGTCACTCACTATCACATCCTTTGTGCGCTTTTGTTACTTATTTATTCATTTGTGACATGTTTCAGTAACTTGTCATTGGTTTCCATACAAAAATCGCTTTGTTTTACATACTTATATGAAAGTCAATCATAAAATTGCTGTTTTTTTGAATTTGCAGGCCTAAAAAAACTTAAATTTTATTCTAAACCCTAGATTTTTGAGTACTCTTTACAATAATACCTGAAACATGTTGGTTAATAAATAATTATATTCTTAGCCCAAAAGTGGACATGTCCTTTACTTTTTAGTAGTAAATTTACTTTGTGACGGTTTGTTTGTTTTCTTGTATTAATTTATTTTTTTATTTTTTGGGCTCAATCTTTGGATATAGGTATAAAATGAAATTTATTTAACAGCCTACTATTACCTCCATCAGATATACTTACACAAAAAATGTGAATTTAAATAGTTGTTAATATAGTTGTATTATTATGTTAAGTTGTTATTTAGTAATAAAACGTCACATATTTATTTACAAAATACTCAGTTAAGTAATTTATTAATATACAAAGATAAATTGACGTTTAGGCGGTACCGGCGGTAGTCACCCATAAATAGGTTTTTATTAGAGCGACAACAATACTGTGGGATGCTGTCCATCCATAGTTGGTCGCCGACCTTAACGTGGCCTTGAGAGCAACAGTTAGATAATATTTCCGATCATGTTATCGCTTTAACAATTACGACATATTATTTCCTCCAGTTTTTATTAATGACGCCTCCATAAATTATTTATTGAATTTGCCTACGTTCTGCGATTTGTAAGCTTTTTGTATTAGTAATTATCGTTCATTAGTGATAGGTAGGTACACCTTAGTTTTCTTTTTAATCACCTTAGATGTCTGTCTTACTAGCAAAGTCGCTAATAAAGCTAATCTCGCTTCCGATTTCCGTTGAGGTACTTACATAAATGCATAAATTCTGAATGATGTGTTTGATATCAGTAACTATATTGTTTTAAAATCATTAAATCTATCTAAAGATAGATTGAACTAAAGATTTATCTAATGATAGATTTATCTATTTTAAAACGATACCTACGTGATAATTATATACTATTCAGGTACAGGTAGCCAATCAAAACGCTGTATTCAATTTTAATAGAACTTCCAAAACCCTGAGAGTTTTAGTGCAGAATCTATTTATTTTATTATAGGCTTTTTTTTACAAGATACATTGAGTAAAATAAATAGCCTACCTACTGCTACCTATGTGTACCGCAATAGCTAAATGGTGATTTAAATAATGTTCGAATATGCATTAAGAATTCCGAAGGGCGAAGGGTTACACAATTTCTTATAACCACGCTGAATTATTGATTATTTGTAGAATATAGGCGAGATGAAGAAATATATTCAAATTGTATTGATTGATGTTGACACATTCAATTCTTAACCTGTGATTGTATGCAATAGAGCCACAAAATACCCGTATTCTGCCCTATGTTTACCTAGTGCAAAATTCATCTGCCTTTGTGAATGGCAGTTTTAAATATAATCGTTTGAATAATTCTGAGCTAGCTCTTGATTGCTCGAAAAATATTAGTATGTGTAAAAGATTATCTTGGAATAAGACTTAATGTTGTAACTGTTTTTTATCCCAAATAAAATATATAAAAAAGAAATCATCGCTTGTTAGTGCGACTAATTTGAATTTGTTGATTTTGCAAGTGAATATAATATATAAACACAATTGTCTTACATAATAAATGGATACCTGCCCTTTTAACTGAAGTAGGCTGATTCCTCCCCTCCCCCCGACATCTTCTGAAACCACCTATAAAAATTACAAAACTTGTTCAAATAAGTAGCACCGAGATCATTGATATAGAGACTACACTACAGGAAGAAAAACTTCAATAATCTGGGCAACTGATGCCCTCTGACCTCACAGTTGATAGTCCCGTTAGGTTAATCCGAATTATAGTCCTTGGTGTCTTCGTCTATGCGGGAGAAGAAAGTCTCTAACTACATATCATCCGAGTTTATTCGCAAGAGTCAACGAATAATGTTATAAAACTTTAACAATTTAAATTTGTTTGAGTCATAAATCAGAAAAAAAGATGGCGAGACCTGCAATCATGTCATATAGGCCTTAGACCATATAGTACTGGATCCGCCTTCTCATACATTTCCCCTCTGTCAAAGTATGAGATTCAAAATCTCATGCGTTTATAAAAAAAAACTACTTCAGGCACCATTTAGAATCATAATTCACTTATTAGTTTGTGTTATTATTATTATTCTGAATGCGGTTGAGAATAGAGCTCCAAGAAAATGCCTGTGTGTGCTGTATTTTCCTGCAAAAATCAGTCCAATACATCGAATATAAAGAAAGATTAAGTATAGATAGGCCATACAGCTTGTAATACAGTGCACGTGTGTAAGGCCCTAATATCGTGTTGGATAGCACACTAATCGAGGAAGACTATATATAAGCTGTATAACATCCGTCTAGAAGTCTGTTCAGCGATCATTCACAAGACATTTGGAATTTATTACTCCTGGTATAGTAGTGGTGGCCGGTTTTTTCTCGAGGGGAAATGCGTAACCGCACCGTACCCGCCGTTGGCTCAAGTTTTCCTTTTTCCATTAAGTTAATTAACAGAAGAATTTAATGCAGGAAACAAATTTGACGAGAGAAAATAAAAATAACAAAACATAGGAACAGAGTCAAAGCCTTTCTTGAATTTTTTAATGCAAAACGTAATTAAATCAGTCTTGTTTTAAAGGAGAAAACAGAGGACTACGAACCGTCTGTTTTGTGTACTTTTCATAGGTATCTTCAATCCGAGGCTCGGACTCCGAGCAGTGTTTCAATTCGTTTGTTAAGGAGCACAGAGCCACAGCAATACATTTAAAAATATCTATTTTTAAATTCATTTGTCCGTGTTTCCTCTTGGAGACAAAAGGTGACAGCATACGTCTAATGAGCTTCCTAAAGGTAAGGTTGGTAAAATTGGCCATTAGATAACGTAATCACGTAATCAGACTGATATGTCAATTTAAGACATAACAATTCAACTATCAGCATCTAAAGAATGCGGAGCTTACTATTAATGAATTGTATGTTAAAACATCGGTAAGCTTATTACTAATCTTTTTTACCTTGAGAATGGTTTCGGCTCTTGTCGTTCAAGTTCAAACAATTAGCCGGTTGGGCGTAAACAGCCTGACGTACGCTTAACAGAAGTGGTTGCGCCAGTCGGGTCATCAGCACCTTGACCTGAATTGATCAGTTTGTAATTTATGCAAATACTTACAAACCGCCCACAGTGCGACAATGAATGAATTCACCGGGCATCAACAGTGTTCGAGTGCTATAATATATATATTTTTAAAGTCAAAATAATAAGTTATCATGATAAGATTTATAAGTTTAATTTCACGATATCTGTAAATATGTCTGAATTGGATGTTGATCAGTAGTTATTAATAGTTAATTAGTAAATAGGTTCTACTTTGGCACAACAAAATAAAAATAAATCAATACTTACAGCTGGAATTTGGCTTGGATTTTCCGCTGCACGACCCTGCCAGACAGCTGCCAGCGCGAGCGCCCAACAACGTCAAATAACATTATATGAAAATCGTGCCACTGTCGACGCTGGCGAGTGGAAAATGCCACATGGTTTCTTACATTTCTGGTCCGCCGATAGCCGTGGAAAAACGGCCGTTATGTAAATCATGGCGTCAACACGGTATTTTGAAGACACAATTTTGAATTCTGCCCGAGGTAATATTTTTATGGAAGAGATCACTCATAGCGATAAGGCCGCCTATTGTACTATAATTATAATGTATTTAAAATCCTAATTTTTGTGATGTGTACAATAAAGAATTTATCTATTTATCTCGATTATTGACCTGCCCCTCTAGACAAGACGCATTTCGATAATCGTTAACGCAATCGCTAGAAGGAAAATGTATGCGATTTGACATAAGCCCTCGCTTAGCTTTCGAGCGCAATTGTCAAATCTCATACATTGTACATTTAACGATTAGCGATTATCGAAAGACATCTTGTCTAAGGGGGCTGAACATTTTATCCTGAACCTTTATTATTACGTTTATTATGGCGAAACTGTGGCCAGCATGCTAGGGTGGCATCTGATGCACATGACTGTAGGCTCTTCCCATTTGGGGATGAGCTACTCAAATGGGCAGGGTCATCCTTCACAGGCGTTAAGATCCGAATTGTAGATGGTCGAGCTGTCCCGGGGTGGTTCAGTTTATTTGGATTTTCCAGTCTTCGGACCTCAGCTATGAACATGTTCGATATCGGGCATGGTTTAGTGGGAAAGCTCCGCACACTGCGGGGTGAGTCCCTCGCACGCCTGTTGACTAGCCATTGACATGTACGGCGCGCAAAAGCTTTCCCCTTGTTAAAAAAGGACCCTTGGAGGGTTCAAGAAAAATGGGTTCAATATTTTTTTCAAGTTAAACAGTTTTACTGAAAAGGAAGATAATGATAATGTCGATAAAAAAGTTAAAAAATAATTAAGTGGGTCTTGAGATCCAGACACCTACATAATTGTATTGTCATCATCAGAATTAAACGTGTGTTTATCAAATTTCAGATCAATCGGAAAACAGAAAGGGGGTAAATTTTTAATGAACTACTTGATTTCACCCAACAACAACATCCACAACAACAACAACCAACAGGCTACCCTGTTAAATGAAACTGATTAAAAAGGATTGGAAGTCCGTCCGTGAGATAAAAAGGAGGATCCACAAAGTTCGTGACTTTAATTTTGGCTTCTAAACACATTGATGTTTGGTTACTTCGCTCGAAAATCGTGGATCCTTAAACGGTTTTATTTAGCTTGCCCTGTTTGTTGTTGTTGTTAAGTTAAATTTAATAATTAAGCCGATTATAAGACCGATTGGTCTGAAATTTTGTACACACAAATGTTGATGACCAATACAATAGGCTAGATGACAAAAAAATTTTTTTTGCTTTAGTAGAAGCTCATTCATATAATAAACAGAAAGAAAAAAACGATTTCCGAATAACTATAAAAACAACCAAGATATAACGTATTAAAGATTTTTCTCCATTTCTTTCTAGCAAAACGGCAATTTACAAGGAGTTTATATGGCCGTACTCAACGATGACGTCACGGTTGATGTCGGATCTCTCTGTCTAATCGCCTTTAAATTAACAACTTAAAATGCTTGTATCTAATGTATTTCTAAGCCGATTTTAATTCTAATTTCACATGACTGCATCTTTTTCCACGGTATTTTAATATTTAATGACGAGAAGTAAAAATTAGAATTCAGTCATCATCCCAATTAGGATCTATATACCCTATGTATCAGTGTCATTGCAAATTCAAGATGGTCGCCGCCGAAGGGTCCACAGCCATGCGCATGCGCATTCTAGAATGCAGTTTTAAAAATAGAATCATAAAATGTAAAGACTTAAAAATTAAAAAGGTAAGTAAAATTTTACATTATACTGTTCATTGAAAGAAAGATAATGATGTACTAGACTAAAAAATAATTATATAGGCCCTAAACACCAGTCATCATACCACTCTCCTCATCAATTTAGGGCATTGATCAGAGGCAAAAATAAAATTGTGGGGGCGTAGCGTACAGCTTGAGTAAATATGTAAACAATATTATGCAATATGAGCAGTTGACTATTCATAACAATTTTAAGTGCCCCGCGATTTAATTTTTGCGTCCGATCAATGCCCTGCATATAGATTGATGAGAAGATTAGTGTGGTAACTGGTGCCTAGTACCTACCCATCTATTTATTTTTAACATCTAAGTTTATCACCATTCTTTCATTTCTCTTAAAAAACTTTTTTCGTGAATAAAAACGTGGACATCGTTAAGCAATATCTATGGTATACCCAAGTACTATCATCTAGGTGACCTAGAACTAGAATTCTGGACTAGGTCAATTATAATATCAGTCCATTGGATTTTCTCGACTCGAACTACTTTATACAAGCAATGGGTAGTTTACTAGGAAGTCCAGTGGTTAGTTTGGGTCCTTGAAGACATAACTGTATTCAGAAATTCATCAATGGCTACACAAACCCAGTTTGCGCAGGTAAGGCGGTAGCAAAATAAATGTGCAAAATTGACAGTCAAACTGAATACTTCTATTACTAGCCGTTCGTTTATAGAACGACTGAGTAACGATGCTGTATACACAAGCATAGCAGTATTATTAGATATTCTGTGACGTACTGACGTAGCGTAGGCCGCGCGCGGGTGGAGCGCGAGACCTATATTCTCATGCTGCGCTGTTCCATTGTTCAGCACAGCTCGCCGCTTCTGTCAATTAATAAAACTGTACCGTTATAATGGTCACTGAATGTATTATACAAATCACAATAGAATGCTGAGAATTTAAAAACACTAATACCACGTTTGAGTACTAGCCTACTTATATTATGTACCTACTGATCCTACCTCATCTCATTTCTATATCGTTTCTTTCACTTGTGCTGTAACTTCTTGCCTCATGATCAATTCAATATTTTATATTATTGACTTGATAAGACTTAAACTCATTTACAAAATTCAATTGATTTCTCCATGTCTCCTGATAAAAAGGGACCCGATAGTGCTACTGTTACCAACGAATATAATGAGTAAGTTTTTTGCAGTAATGGGCATATTTTTTATCTAAAGCATCCGGTTTCAGTAAGTAAGCTTTCAGAAAGCATTAAAGCATTAAGTGCAATGAAAGCATTAAGTTTCAGTAAGTAAGAAAGCATTAAGTAAGCTTTCAGTAAATTACCCAAATATCTTAAATTCTGTTCAAAATTGGTTTAGGGAATAGAATTTGTACACATTAAGATTTTTTGTTCTACTACCAAAATATATGTCAATAAATTGACAGGCACGACCCAACTTTTTGACAAAATGGCAGCCTGCGGCGAGGAGTCCAAAACAATAGGGTAAATTAATTAAGATAGGACCGGATCGAGTGTTGGAGTCTGTGGCGCAGGCGTCACGTCGGACCGTGTCGTCGGACCGGTCGCGGGCATTCACCCCGCGCTCTGCACCAACTGCCGCTAGCTGTGCTAGCTGGCTGCCCATGTGCCACTAGGATCCTTAATAGACAAAACCTAACTAGGAGCTAATTCGTCACGCACACATTTTACTACTTACGGTACTCGAACGACTGCATAAGCGACTGCAGAACTACTCGAGCAACAAACTGCATAGATAATAAAAGTGGAGTAAATTGCTCGCGTCCTCTTACTATGTAGATAATTTACACCTACATTTATTCGAAAACGGTAAAAATGGTAAAATAAGCAAGAAGAATTCAAATAGATTTCATTTTGAAATCGATTAAAAAGACAAATGTTTTAATAGCACCGATTTAAATTATAAGAAATAATTATTATGCTTAAAATAAACAAGCACCGTTGAAAACTAATTTTTATCGAGACTACCTAAAATATAGCTCATTAAAGATCAACACATAACCAGTTGTCCACCAATCTTTTACGAGGCTACTATATAAAGCTGTCAAAAATACTAAACGCAATCGAGTCCTTTATTGACTTTTCAGTAGCGGCTCCATAGTGTGGCAACTAGCAAGTTAAGTTAGAAACTTTAGTATCTATTGATATTAAAGTATTTTATATTTTTTGAATTAATTTAAATACAGCGCCGTATAAAAAGAAAGAAATATATTGAGAACTACTTTACGTTGGGAAATGCCTTACGCATTCTGACTGGGAAGCATATAGTTAGTTAAATACGAGTACTTCAGATTCTCTGCGATTGTTGGGAGGCAGAGAGACACTCCATCAAATGCAGTTTGCTAACTGAAACCCAGCAATGTGCCCCATATGCCCTTTGACGTAAGCACGCAAGGAGGAAGCGTGTCGCTCTAGAACAAAACCCTGGGATCTCCTTCGGACACGTCCAGGACAATTAACAACCTCTTTTCTAAAGGGCCCTATTTATTTTCATTACCCTTAAAAAATAATTTAATACGTGAGTGTTAAATTTTGTAAAGCAATTCAAACGCAAGTCTCCATTCTTCTGTGACTAAATACCTTATCGAATTGCTATGTGGCACATCTATTGTGTTCTCTTTATTTGCGATTATATCGTTATTGACGACAAAAAAGCATTGGATACTAATTGAAATAGCATATCAACGTAACGGCACATTATACGATTATACGCTTTCAATAAAAGCCTCAATATATTACACGCTTTCAGTAAAAGCCTCAATATAATCAACAAAAATGACCATACTCAACAAAAATGACTACTTGCTAATAGTTTATCTAAACAAATACCTACCCAAAGCTATTTTAGCAATGACTGGAAACAAAGATTTATTGTACATGAAAATTTTAACAATAACGATTTTTGATGAAACACAGAAAAGAGTTTTCGTTTCATCCCATTGAAAATGAATGACTAGTTCCAGTTACTAGTTACTACGTTGGTTAGACTTCTAAATAAACCAGTCGAAGGTTCGACGTACAGAGTAAATATTTAATTTTCTATTAGACAGAACACGTCTGTTCTGTGGCCTGAATATTGTCGAACATTTTTCGATCGCATTTTTGGAATGCAATGATCACGTGACATCGCTATATTGCTTATTTTTAACCGACTTAAAAAAGGAGGAGGTTATCAATTCGATGCGTATGTTTTTTTGTGTGTATGTTACGCGATTACGCCGCCAATTGTGGACCGATTTTCAAAATTCTTTTTGTATTCGATAGAATAAGCTCCAAGGGTAGTCCCATGGTCACCAAAGTTAGGATCTGATGATGGGATCCCATGAAAATCGAGGAAAACCCTTACATTTTAAGGTGTGTCCAACGTGTTTTGTATGTATGTTACGCGATTACTTCGCCAATTGTGGATCGATTTTTAAAATTCTTTTTGTATTCGATAGAGTATACTCCTGGGGTGGTCCCAAGGTCAACAAAGTCAGGATCTGATCATGGGAATCCCATGAAAATCGAGGGAAACGCTAATTTCTTTCACTAAAAAGATTGCATTCACTAAAAAGTTAAAAATTAAAAATATTTTACAAAAAATAAAAACCGATTTCAAAAACACTGAAAAGTTGAAAATAATATAAGAATAGGTACAGACAACATCACACTTCTATATTGAAGTCGGTGCCAAATTTTAAGACTTTCTAGGAGATCATCGTTTGGCACCGACTTCAATATAAAGTGTGATGTTGTCTGTATTTATTCTTATATTATTTTTAACTTTTCAGTGTTTTTGAAGTCGGTTTTTATTTTTAACCGACTTCAAAAAAGGAGGAGATTTTCAATTCGATGCCTATGTTTTCTTTGTGTGTATGTTACGCAATTACGACACCAATTGTAGACCGATTTTCAATTTTTTTTGTATTCGATAGAGTGTACTCTAAGGACCACCCTTAGAGTACACTCTATTATCTCCCAAAAGTCACCCAAAATTAGGATCTCATAATGGGATCCCATAAAAATCAAGGGAAACCCTTAAATTTTATAGGTGTGTCCAATGTGTTTTGAGTGTATGTTACGCGATTAATCCGCCAATAGTAGACCGATTTTCAACATTATTTTTGTATTCGATAGAGTATACTTCTGGGGTGGTCACAAGTCACCAAAGTCAGGATCTGATGATGAGATCCCATGAAAATCTAGAAAATCGAGGAACTTCAAAAATAAAGAAAGAAATCTTACTCCGTTATGGGATTTAAAGCCCCTTTCTTAGCGGATAAATGGAACCTGCTGAAATTTCATATGTCTAGGTTTGGCTATGGTAAATCAGCCAGGAAATGAAATTTTACATAAGTAATGTAGATGACATCGGTAAAAAAAAATATTTTCCTCGTCTATTTCATTTTCTCTGGTCATATATATACATATCTGGGGTTATTGCTTATTTTTCAGGAAGGCCTGGCCCATGTTTTTTATGTGATATTGGGTTACTGATTCGAAATTCTATGATGGACGCTTAAATACTGACAACTTCACACAAAAATTACCCTATACACGGTGTTTATAATAACCAATAAATAATCAATTCCTTATCTAAAACTAATTTATAAATGTGTTTACACGTAATGTCATTCAACCCAAAATTTTCATGTAATATCATCCCAGTATCATCATCGTGTCTATGTAAATGTATTTGATGTAATGTTGTAAATATTTATGATGTATTTTGACGTTTAATGTATTTGAAATAGGTACTAAATACAAAATACCTCAGACTCAGGTATTTGAAATACCAATTACATTTTGAGCAAGTAATTAAAATAGAAATACAAAATACGTATTTGTATTTCAAATAGGTATTTCAATTACAAGTATTTCAACTGCCCAGCCCTAAGTATCAGATATAGCGTGTGTAAGATCAGATAGTGCCGTAGTGTATAAATCTGTAGGTCATCTGCATACAGGTGACAGGAATTAGAAATCAAATAGGTCATGGAATCCTTAAAGATAGAAAAATGAAGAGGGGACAAGATGCCACCTTGCGGAACACCAGCTAAGATGTCACACCAAGTTGAGTGTGCATCACCAACGCGAATTCGCTGCCGACGACCGTGCAAGTAACTGCAAAACCAATGAATAACGGCTGAAGATATGTTTACACTTTTCTAAAGAGATGGAAATTGGGAACTCCGACCCGGAAAGGCCAATTCCTGCCGTCTAAGAAGAGACACATGTCTAGCAGTAGGATGTATATGGGTTGATGTGTTGAAATAAGTGTATATGTTGTTTAATATATGTAGGAAATACATAAATATGCCATATATATGAAGTAACTAAATATTTTATGTTATAGGTAGGTAGAAGTCATTTGCGACCAGGCAGATGCAGTGGGAGGGTCGCCAATGCGGGCCCATATTTCAACCAGCACCTGTTTATCTCTGCCTGTTTTTACTGCAAGCGCCGACCGAGTGCGATACATATAGGTCACCCAAAAAAGCTCCATAACTCGCCAACTTCACAAGGATAAACTGGGATCCGTAGCATATAATATTTATCACTTGACCGTATATTATATGTTAGGCTCGGTTAAATTAATTGAATAGTTACAGTGTGCGCGCAACGCTATTGCAGATATTTGTGGATGAACGTTTTGAGTTTGACTAATCAACTTAAATAAAAAAAAGTATTATAAATATATGTGATACAGGGCTTGCTCATATATGCAGTTTTAGGTAATATCTTAACATCAACGACCAAACCTGTGGAAATTGTACGAGTAAGACTGTAAATGGATATAGCTATGACAAAGACAGCTGAGGTTAACTTTTTTAAATAAGCCTACTTTTAATTACGACAATATACTACCATATATAGTACTGTTACATAAACATGTATATTGTGAACATCTCAGCATAATCATCTAGTGGAGATTTTTGTATGTTTGTATGAAGTGCAATTTTGAGACCAAGATCGCGGTGGTACCTTAAACAAAGGTACCTACTTCTCGTATATTTCGCAGACAAAGAGAGTAAATAAGGAGTTTATGTGCCGTCTCAACTTTATTAATAATTTGAATATTATTTCCAAACTTGATCGAAAATATAAATACAACCAAACGGCTAGCATATTTCAGCGTCGCTCCAACTCACGCCGTCTCCCAGGAATTTGCCTAACTTTTTTCATTTGATCCGCTGTGCACAAATCCCGGGAAGATCCCGCGACACGAATTGCCGACATAATGTCAACGATAAAGTACTCTCCTGAACCAATCTCTTTTACGGTTTAATCAACTCACGCCCTACCAGGCATTACGGGCTGCGTGCTATACGGGGGTAATTTTACGCATTACCCGTGCGTGCCGGGTAGCTCCTGGCCCAAATGTCGCGGTTGAGTTTTTTCTTCATCTATCATCATTAAACGGGATTAATAATTCCTTTAATACTGTCTGTGTCAAAGATTCGAGACAATTTTTATTGCAATAGATACAGGTTTTTACAGATTACCTATTGAAACGCATAACGTTTTTCGTCCTTAACTAAAAATGCATAATATTAATAGCTATAATCGTCACATGCCATAAGTGTTTATAAGTATCATAACTTCATAACGCATTATATTACAAGGCCGAAATATGTAAGGCACAACCATGAAAAAGCATAATTTGTGAAAGTATAAGTAACACCCGGCATAATTTATGTTTGCCATAATATTTAAAAGGCATAATATTCAAAAGACATACATTTGATAAGCATACTAAGTGACAAAATCCAAAATTTATAAGGAAGAAATACTCATGTACCCATGAAGCAAAAACAAAACATGTACCATAATTTCAAAAAGCATAGCACTTGCTATGCATAACAGAATAAATTAATTTTCTTATGTTTATTTTATTTACTATTGTTTTTAACTATAATTATTAATAAATAGTTTACATTAAAATATGATACCTATCACTTATTAAAAAAAATAAAGCTCTTATTTACGATTAGTGTAAAAAAATTACGTCATACATAATATGACGTCATTTTTGCGTCTACTAAAAATCCAATACAAAATGATGGAGTTGTTGCATATATTAAGGGCGAACTCACCTTTATTATTGACAAAACTGATACACATAACTGTATCTGTCTACTAATTAAGCTTGGAAACAATGATACAGCAATTCTGGCAATTTATCGATCTCCCTCGTATCATAACCACAGAATAGATAATAGTACTACGTATCATAACGTTGATCCTTTTCCGATGTCCTTACACCAGGGGCCCAATTCAGCTAAATAAGTTACAGCTGAATCGAAACTAAACCGTTGCGATCGACCAATCAGAGCGCCACCTTATCACGTCATTGAACAGTTGCATGGCAATATACGTGCTACGATTGGTCGATCGCAACGTTTTAGTTTCGATTCAGCTGTAACTTATTAGCTGAATTAGACCCCTGATTTTGAAAAACCTATCAGGATTTAGAAACGTTGCACTGGTCGGTGACATAAACCTAGACATTTTAACTGAGAATCCGACCCCCGGTACTTCTATGGCTATGTTACGCGATTACGCCGCCAGTTGTGAACCGATTTTCAAAATTCTTTTTGTATTCGATAGATTATACTCCTGGGGTGGTCTCAAGGTTACCAAAGACAGGACTGGATAATGGGATCCTATAAAAATCGAGGGGAAACCCTTAAATTTCATAGGTATTTTCAACGTGTTTTATGTGTGTTACGCGATTACTCCGCTAATTGTGGGCCAATTTTCATAATTATTTTTGTATTCAATAGAGTATACTCCTGGGGTGGTCCCAAGGTTGGGATTTGATGATGGAATCCCATGAAAATCGAGGGAAATGATTTCATTCACTAAAAAGTTAAAAAATAAAAATATTTTACAAAAAATAAAAACTGACTTTAACAACACTGAAAAGTTAAAAATAATATAAGAATAGGTACAGACAACATCACACTTCTATATTGAAGTCGGTGACAAATTTAAAGACTTTCTAAGAGATCGTCATTTGGCACCGACTTCAATAATGCTGTTGTAACGCCATGTCCGAAACGTCCACATTTTATATATTACCTAATACTTAACAAAACAAAAAGAATTTAAAAATAAGGACTCTTAATTATATTCTAGTGAATAAGAATAATTATAAACACGAATAAACTTATTTACCGCTACACGGTGTTCTCAAACGTTTTATTGCATTAGAACTAAATATAAAATGCGCAAAAGAAAATGTCAACGACCAAATAAATAGGAAATCAATATAATATTCCAATTATTAACTGTATACGAGTTAAAACCAGTCTCATAATGTGTATTCGCGTAGAAAGACACATTTTTTCTCGATCACATCGTCCACACCTCACCGCGCCTTCGGTATGACAAAAAACGTAGGCTCAAACTTGCAAGTATGTTTGAAACTTGACATACACAGGTGACCCAATAAAGATACATTGAGTTGTACTTATTACAAAACTAATAACTGTACAGGTAGTGCAAGAGGCTACATAATGACGGGCCCAAGGCCACGTTGTAACACGCAAGCCTACCGCGCCGCGGCGCTATCCAACACGAAAAACAAACTTTCTAACCTTCTTATAACGATGGCTGATTTGTCATAGAATCAGAAAACTCATTTTTACTTTTACAGCGTTCCAAACGCTTTCTCAATAGTTTTGCTTTTGTTTTAGGATAAGCTTCGGATTTGTTGACTTATTCTACGTAATTCTCTGTTGACGCATCTGAATTTCATCTAAGCGATAATTCACTCCGTAAGTTTCACGGTTATGTGTAATAGTACATTGTGGTACAAGTGTGTAATGTTGGTGATTACCGCTGAGGCGCATTGAGGCCCGAGCCGTCAGGCGAGGGTCTTAAGAAGCCGAGGACGGTAACCATCAATACACACGTGTATCATACAACGTTTTTCAACACACTTGTGAATAAAACAATACTTAAATAAAAAACCATTTTACATAGTAGATAAAAAGTTTACTTAGAGAAACAATTAGTAAATGTGCAGTTAGTAAAATTATAATTAACTATTTTTGATGACATAGCGGTCTCATCAAATAGATTATTTATTGAAATACTTTCATGTTCTGTTGTTATTTGTGATGGTTCATTATTCGTGTAGGTAGGTGAAATCCAATCATTGGACGTACTTGGTATTTCGCCAGTAGGATGCGTCTCAGAATCAAGTTTAATTCTTTTTGTGATTTTTGCACAAATTTCCTTCTTGTTTTGTATGGAATCTTCTACGTATGATTCTGCTACATTGCTAGATCGCCACCCGCCATGTCGCTTCAAAGTCATTATATCAGCTCCTGAATTTGCCAGCAATGTAGCTGAAGTTCTTCTGAAACTATGTCCAGTGTAGCTCTCAGCATCTACTAAACCCAAAAACTTAGCGATTTCTTTAGGCATAGAACCAAATTTGTTTATACCTATAGGCTGACAGGTACATTTACCATTCTGGTAATTTAGAAAGAAACGGTCATTTTTTGTTTTTGGCGAACGCAAACTTTCATACTTCTTAACAATATCATAGAATGGACCGTGTATGGTGAATGACCTAGGTATTTTATTTTTCGTGATAGGTATCTTCACTAAAAGCATCTGGCCATGGTTCTCTATATCTTTTACAGTTATATTTGTTAATTCTTGTATCCTACAGGCACCAGTTACACCAAATATTAAAGCAACCTAAAACAAAAGAAACAATAATTAAGGTCAACACACAACACAAGCTGCTATTAAATATTTAATTAAAATTAATTTAACTAACCTTTGTAGCCAAATATTGGTTATCTGAAGCATCTTTAATAAATTTTTCAATATCATCAGATGATAAAACCTTTGATTTTTTGCTTCTAAATCCATCAGATAGTCTCTTTAGATAAGCTGACAAATTCGAGTATGTTTTTAAGTCCACTCCATTCTTTGTTCGGACTGTACTTTTTAACATTGAGTAAATACACCACAAAGAGCTAGGTTTGTACTTAGAAGATAATTCTTTAAAGTACGCCATGAACACATTTTCTGAAAAAGACTGCGTATTCTTGTTGTTCTGCCATTGTATAAAATTTTGGTACGCTAATAGATATTTTTCCTTTGAGTTTTCTGGTAGTAAACTTTCCATAACGTTCTGGGCTTCACATCTTATATCGGGCGGTGTACAACATAAATCATTTTCTTCATAAATTGTATTTGCAGACATCTTAATTAATAACTAACTAAATAACTTCAAAAGAGAAAACGAGACGAGTTGTGAAAAATATTTCGTAATGGCGGGAAAAATTAATCAGTTTTCCTATGCGCGCGCATCGGCCATAGACTAATAAATTTCGTAATGGCGGGAAAAATTAATCAGTTTTCCTATGCGCGCGCATCGGCCATAGACTAAAAAATGAGGTTTCTTTTTTTTTGGGCTTTTCGCGGATAGCATTTTAGCGCAAGTGTAAGCGTAACTCAACCAATAATATTAAAAAAAAACTATTACTCACTCGTGAATAATAGTAATGAAAAAGTCACAGTTTGATTATAGGTGTCATTATGTGCCTAATTGCCATGGGATTAGAGCCACTTTATGAGGAAGTGTGTTGAAAAAAAGATTTTATCACCACTCAATTTCTTTGCATGGTTCTAGCAAAACTGGACTAAGAGTTTTGCAATTAGCGATGGGAAACTTATCAACATCATCACCTGAGCTAATAGGCCAAGTGCTGCCCTTCCACCACACAAGACGGGCAAGTTTCTTAATACATACATACTTTTCAAATTTAAAAAACACTCTTGATCATTTCTCTTTTAAATACGGCAAACAATAATGTAAAAAATGTTTTTATTAAGAATCATCATGTAAAGGAAAACATCAAATGCTTGTTCACCAAGTCTAATTTCTAAAAGGAACGCTTGTGTAGATTGGGTAGATATTTAAATCACGAGTATTACCTCTTTCATACCTCTTGCCAAATATAACACGTTATTAAGTAGCCAGATTGCTCCCGTTCAACTTCCGTGCTAATGCGATTCAATGGCGAGCTCCAAAGCGGTGACCCTATTTTCTTCGATTACGTATCCATTAAGGCGTTTTTTCAACTGCTATTAACCCATTTGCGCGGGCCATTGTGCGCCTTCTACCTGGCTTTGGTCGGGACTTGGACAATGAGACGAGGGTGTATACGAATGTTTTGTTTGGCGTTGCTTGTAATATTTAATGTTCGATCCGGTCCGGGTTCTGTTGGACACAAAATTTCAATAGCCGCAACATTGGGGGTTGGATAAATAGATTAAAAAACGCCCAGCAAAGACGACAGTCTAGGCAGTGATTGGCGAACTTCGAAACTATCCCGGAATTTCCAAGCTGGATGGAGCAATCTCCAAATTTCAGTGATGATGCTTTTAGGTGCAAACGGTCGTAGGTTGCAGTGATTACAGACACTAACGGTAATTCAGGCATTTTCGACCTTGTAAATAATTCTACGCACCTTTTCTTACCGCCTTTACTGTATCGCAACCTACTTCATACCCTTATTATACTATTTTCCGTGACTTCCGGCGATTAACAACCCTGGTGTGTGTAAGGAGCGTGGATAACATAACATGATTATATCTGTAGATTTCGTTATTTAGCGATAGGTAGGTGACATTAGCTCCATACAAAATGCGTCAAAATTCCATCTCCAGTAATTCATCCAGAGATACTGGTCCCTAGAGGATATTGAAACAGGTCGTTAGAGAATTTGCCAACAAGTTCGATTGATGTCTGTCTCTGAAATGTGGGTTGGTAGGATGGCCTGTAAGCATTCTGACCTCGGAAATAATACATTGATACGGTTGAAATCCCATGCACGGCTCGAGCCGACTGAAGCGGAACCTAGCTTCATACATATAGGTACCGTGTACGTACGCGTCATATTACAAGTGTAGGTGCTCGACATACGCTTGCAACGGAGGGGAAATAGAATTGAAAATATTTCCGGAGGGAGTTGAGCAAAATAAATCTATCCAGGGTATGGAAAAGAACATACTTTGTTTGCGTTCGTATGGAAACGACATCAATATGCCAAACGTTGTTTGAGGGCATCCGTTCATATGAAAGTTTTCTGAATGTCAGTTGGGCTTTGTTTGTTTGTATCTTTTTAAAACTATTAGCAAAGAAGTGTACGGACCATACAACAGACTTCAGTGTGGTAACCTTAATGGCATAATTGATATGTAGAAAGCGGTCCCGCTGAAGTCCGTGCAACTTATTACTGTATGTATTCTATTTTCCTGTGCAAGAACACACAAAAATTTGCTGTAATTGGTCTTCTGTGAGGGCGAAGCATTTCTCCCGAATGGATGACTCATATATTACAGCTAAGAACCTGGCTGCGATTTTGATTTTTATATTTGTCACAATTTCTTTCTTTTTCTCCTGTCACTCTAAACTCCTCATATTAAATCAAGAAGTGGCCAAAACTTATTTCTAAGATAATTTTATGCGCGTTGGTAAATTAAGTGGATAAAATGTACTAAAAAGTATTTTCAACTCGCCCAAGTATGAGATGTGGTGTGATTTAAGTTTACCAAAAGTAAATTCTCTGATTAAGAAATTGTACAGAGATCATCGACCATTGCGCCAGGTCTTCCCAGCGGCTTCTTCTCGGCCATATTTGCCTGCCTCAAATCAAAGTATACTATGCCACACTATGCACAAATCGTGATTTAAGATTTTTCATCAACCTACAGGAATCAGAAAAAGTTGAAGCATAAAGTTGAATACGTGTATCTGATACCCAGACAAAAGCTAGCGTGGTGCAATGATGAGATAATTTCTCCCGGTCTGTCCAACAAGCATATTAAATGATCAGGGGGCTTAGACAAGTAGCAAATCGTTTCATAGCGAAACGATAACTAAATTCGTCATCGTCTCTGAGGTAACGAAAACAAATTCATAGCCAAAGTAAGGCTTAGCAATCGCTGTGTCGAATTGTTCTTTCTGTAAGAAAACAACATATTGGTTATCTAACTACTCAAAACTGAGAAATGGAAAAGAAATGGTGAAACAAATGATTAAAACTAATATTGTCATTTCATTTTAATGAAAAATGAGATGTTTTGAGTATATAGTATATGAAAGTTTCGAAAAAACAATTCGCTACTTAATCGATTCGTTGCGAATCAGCAATTTGTCTACCAACTTAAATATCGATGACTGATAACGTCAGTTCCGTATATTTTGGTCTTATCGAATTTCGTTATCGTATTTGAATTGTCACTTTGTCTAGGCCCCCAGATTAGTCGGTATACCTAGCTACGATATAAAATGTAAAATACACTGGCCTGCAAAAGTAAGTATCACACTTTTAAAACTGCAATAACTTTTAAAGGAGGCAATAGTACATTGTTACCCTAGGGGTGAAAGTAACTTATTTAGTCCCGAGACGGTGTTTGGCGCCCGAGCGTAGCGAGGGCACCAATAGTTCGAGGGACTAAATAAGTCTTTAACCCGAGGTAAACACTGTGCTTTTCATAACGAATACAAGGAAAGAAAAAAGTAACCCATTGAATTAGCTAAAGAAAAAACGTGTAAATTTTATTTTACGTAAATCAACAACTTCTGCTTTAGCCCGCTTTCTCTTATAAAATCAGGCGTTAACTCCCATGCCTGAATCAGATGAACTTTTTGTGTTCATTAAAACACAATGTTATAGACATATAATTAACAGTTAATACAAATCTCTGCGTCTCTTGAAGCGTCGGTGGCGCAGTGGACTCGGCACTTGCCTTCCAATCGGGGGGTCGGGGTTCAAGACCCGCCATGTACCAATGTGTTTTTCGTTTCGAATTTCATATGTACATTTGTCTGACGCTCCTACGGTGAAGGAAAACATCGTGAGGCAACCTGCATACATCTGCGAAGAAATTTAATGATGTATGTGAAGTCGACCAATCCGCACTGGGCCAGCGTGGTTGACTAAGGCCTAATCACCCTAATATAGGGTAGGCTCGAGCCCCTCGGTGGGGACGTATATGGGCTGTGATGATGATGATGATGATGATGACAAATCTCTGCTATACGGAAGTATTAGCAAAACTCTACAAATGGAAAAAACAAATGAAGATCGTATTGCCGCTTTTCTGCTTATCTTGTTATTTTTTCTGTGGCCGGCCAACTATCTAATCAGCCATTATTTTTCATTTTCATAATTAAAAAGATGGGAAATATTTTGCCCAAATCTATTTTATTTTAAAGATATAGTTGAAAATAAATTATAATAAAGTCATTTGAAAAATATATTCTTTAAATATTTAACATAATGTTATTTCAATTTTTATACCGCGCTGTAATTGAGTGGCTGTATAGAAAGTCGGAACATGGTTCAATAAAAATGTGAAAAAAGAACTAGTTTCATTTTAAAATATGACAGCAGCTGTCAGTTGAAACTGATTCTCCCTAGGGCTGAAAAGTGTTACTTTCAACCCGCTCCTCAGGCAACTTCAGACCTACTTTCAGAGTATGAGTAATGAAAAATATATTTTCAAAATAAAAAGTATAAAAAACTCTAACTTCCGAGAAACCTGACGAAATGAGCTGAAAATGTTTTTTGTTTGAATCCTTTATCTTTTGTAGTTTAGGGGAAAATTTAATTTTAAAAGTGTAGTACTTACTTTTGAAGGTCAGTGTAGTTCAAATCAAAATTCAAAAAATAAACGACTATTTGATCAACACAAAGAAAAACTTAATAAATTACCATCTAATGCGTGGTAAAACGAGCTGGTAACCACGATCATTAGCCGCACGAGAATAGTAAATGCTAAAGCGAGAGTGGAACTTTTTTTTGCAATATTGGCGATAAGTTCTCATTATGACTGTGGTTGAAGTTTTCTCATATCGCACTTCCGTTCCGACTCAACTAAACGTAAGCCGCTCACAAAACTTTGTAATTAACGCTTCTGGAATAGATAGAAAAGCTTTTGAAATATATTTTTATGAACACCGTCCTATACTTGAAGGATCTATTTGCTCTCAATTTAACGGAATATATTGGAAATAATATTTTATAAGGATTGAGAAAAAATTAAACCACATTGAAGTTTTACAGTCTCAAATTTATTGATATTATCGTCCTCCTAAAGGCAAACAAATGAGGTAAAAACAAGTAGACTTTACAATGTATACTGTTATACCAGTGACACTCGTACTATTAACATTTTGAAAAAATTCCCATAGCTCTCAGAAAATCTTTTTTTGTGGGGCTCTCCCGGCAGAGTGTCAGACATACCCACTAAGCCCCTCGATGTTCTTATGGGCGCGTGTGGTAGGGTCCACAATGCAATACCACTACCAACGCACCCGGGCCAGCCCGATCAATTGGTCTACAGGCTGATTCCTCAGACAGAGAATTTCATCGGTGTTTAATATTTATCAAGAATATTGCGCAATTTTGGTATTATTAAATTTTTAAAATTATATCTTTTACCAATTATACAGTGTGTAAGAAAAACCCTGTGAACCCTTTTAGGAGCACGTTCAGAATGCAGATTGATGAAATCTTTTTAGTGAACTGAATACCAAGTCAGGTCAAGTCCACTAGTTAAGGATCCTTCCGTCATCAGCTCGCTTCATGACTACCAGACGTAAATACGTGAATAGCTTCGAAAAAAACATGAAACTATGAAACACGTTGCACGTACTTATAAAATTGAAGGGTTTCCCTCGATTTTCATGGGATCCTGACGTTGGTGGCCTTGGTACTACCCCAGAAGTACCAAGGTCACCAACGTCAGGACTCCTATCGAATACAAAAAGAATTTTGAAAATCGGTCCACAATTGACGGAGTAATCGCGTAACGTACACAAATAAAACATACTACGGATCGAATTGATAACCTACTCCTTTTTTGAAGTCGGTTGAAAGTGGGAAAAGTTCCCATCGATCCCAGATCAGCAATTTTTCGGATGATCACAGAAATGTATTTTTCCACTTCCACAATTTTATACCTACATAATTAGCAACAAAAACATCTTCATCAGTTGAGCACAGAAAAATAAGGATCCAACATTTGAATGTAAGCGTATAATAAGCTGTAAAGTAAAAAATTACATATCTGACATAAGCTTAAATAATTATTTATGACTTTTTGGTGTTTTTGAAGTCGGTTTTCATCATCACAGCTCATATACGTTCCCACCGAGGGGCTCGAGCCTACCCTATGTTAGGTTGATTAGGCCTTAGTCAACCACGCTGGCCCAGTGCAGATTGGGCGACTTCACATACACCATTGAATTTCTTCGCAGATGTATACAGGTTGCCTCACGATGTTTTCCTTCACCGTAGGAGCGTCAGACAAATGTACATATTATGGAATTCGAAAACGAAAAACACATTGGTACATGGCGGTCTCGAACCCCGACCTCCCGAATGGAAGGCAAGTGCCGAGTCCATAGCGCCACCGACGCTCCCCTCCCGAAGTCGGTTTTATTTTTTGTAAAAAAATTTTTTTTTCAAACTTTTTAGTTTATGCATGCGTTTTAGAATTTGAGCCTAGGCAAACACCAGAACAACTTAAAATAAAACTTCTCTCGCTTTAATCAGTACTGAAAGAATTATTTCCGAACTCCTAACCTACCAGAAACCTTTCATCATCAGCTCAGTAACATGATTGATGACTATCAGATGCAAATACCTGAACATCTTCAGCAAAAACATGAAACACGTTAGACGTGCCTATGAAATTCAAGGGTTTCCCTCGATTTTCATGGGATCCCATCATCAGATCATGACATGGTGACAATGGGGCCACCTCGAGAGTATACATTTTCGATTACAAAAATAACTTTGAAAATCGGTCCATAAATGGCGGAGTAATCGGTGAACATACGGTGACATGCCTATGAAATTCAAGGGTTTCCCTCGATTTTTATGGGATTCGATCATCAAATCCTGACATGGTGACAATGGGACGACCTCGGGAGTATACTCTTTCGATTACAAAAAGAATTTTGAAAATCGGTCTACAAATGGCGGAGTAATCGGTGAACACACATAAATAAAAAAAAATTACAAAAAATAAAAACCGATTTCAAAAACACTGAAAAGTTAAATAGTAGATTATGCGCCAAGGGATTAAAGCAGTGTCTAACGTCACGGGCGCCATATTGAACCCCGAGCGCAACGAGGGACTCTAGAGTTAACTCCCGAGCGTAGCGAGGGAGTTAAAATTTAACTCTTGAGCGAAGCGAGGGAGTTATGTAGAGTCCTAAGTAAAGCGAGGGGTTCAAGTCGCCTAAGACGAAGACTGCTTTATTCCAGAGGTGAATACTCTACTTTTCATACCATCTGCGAGACAATAAACTCAGGGCTCTATAACCAATTACTTAGGTGGTAATTTTCATCATAAACACTGTCACATTATCATTATCACTATCACTATGGCTAAAATTATAATATTATCATGAAAACCATAAAATAAAAAAAAGATTTATTTTTCTCAAGCACGAACACGTCACGCAATAATTTTATCTTAAGTAAAGCTTAAAATATTACAAAAACTTAAAACATATTTAATAATAATATAACAAGTACCTACTTATGAACTTAGTCTACCCATCGATTTACAATACGATACGATCAGCTGCTGCTGGACCCTGTCAATGACCTTTAGTAGCACGCAGGACGAATGTTAATTTGTTAACAATAAAATGGTATCAAAGAAATAAATATCAAATAGTCGACAGCCTATTGACCCCAAATAAAATAAAAAGCTGAAGCACCTGGACATTTACTTACGTTTTCTAACTTTATCAATAAAACACTGAATAAACTTCTAAAAAGACTGTATTATTGATGCCACAAAACACATTCCACTAAGCACTTTATTAACGTAAGCAACAAGATATTACAATTTTGAAATACGTAATGGCGTTGGCGGCAAAGTTTTAGCTATGAAAACAATACAACGGAATACTGTTGGTGCAAATTATGGAACAAGTTGTAGAAACATTCTTTATTTTTAAATATGCCGCGTAATTTTTCCAAATGCTGTTTATCCGCCGGCAGCGTGTGTTCTTGCTTTACTCTGCTTTTTATTCGTTTTTATCGATAGTTAATGGTGGCCGTCAAAAGATGATGCTTTTTGCACAAAAAGTATTTTATCAATAAAAAATAAAGTGAAATGTAAGTAATTGTTTTTTTGACTTTGCAGTATTATGTAGATAAATATTTTATAATTTTTGTAAAGAAATTATGTATTTAGATTTTATAAAAACATTATTTACACAGGTAGAATGTCTTTGTCTCTAGTGGATGCACGCTACTACTGTATGAGCGTAGAACCTTTGCCTTCCTAAGCTAGCATCTATGCTAAATATTCATACGAAGTTTATGTTCCATATTTAAAAAACTTTAATCCCTTGGGAGTTTCATACAAAATTATATCCCTTGGGACATAATGTCTTGCTTTACGTTGAAGTTAAGGGGGATCTAATTGAACATTGTCGAGCAGTTGGTATGAAAAATAATATAAGAATAGGTACAGACAACATCACACTTCTATATTGAAGTCGATGCCAAACGATGATCTCCTAGAAAGTCTTAAAATTTGTCACCGACTTCAATATAGAAGTGTGATGTTGTCTGTACCTATTCTTATATTATTTTTAACTTTTTAGTGTTTTTGAAGTCGGTTTTTATTTTTTGTAAAATATTTTTTATTTTTAACTTTTTAGTGAAAGAAACCCTAATTAAATACCAGCTGGTATTTAATTAGGTTTTCCCTCGATTTTCATGTACTAATCATAACTAGCGTTTCCCTCGATTTTCATGGGATCCCATCATCAGATCCTGACTATGGTGATCTTGGGACCACCCTAGGTGTATACTCTATCGAATACAAAAAGAATTTTGAAAATCGGTCCACAATTGGCGGAGTAATCGCGTAACATACACACAAAACACGTTGGACACACCTTAAAATTTAAGGATTTTCCTCGATTTTCATGGGATCCCATCATCAGATCCTCACTTTGGTGACCATGGGACCAACCTTGGAGTATGCTCTATCGAATACAAAAAGAATTTTGAAAATCGGTCCACAATCAATCAAATTTGACTCTGGTTTGAAAAATCCTGTACAACGATATGAAAATTGTTCCGAGATATTATAACAGATGGACTTCGGAAGTAAGCCCTCTGACGGATGACCCGCGTCTCTCCGCAGGCGTATAAGCACAATATAGAGAATATCGTTATCTATATTGTGGTATAAGTAAAAAAAGCGCTCGCGCTTTGTTTTCGCAAAACTGTGTGTGAGTAACCAAGGAAAAGTATCTACGGCGCGCCGTAGATACTTTTCCTTGATTTCCACGCATTTAATTTTTTTTTTTGAAAATGTAAGCTGCTCTATCTCACTTTTTCTTTTTTTTAAAGTTATACTCACAAAAATTTATTGTAACGTATACCTAGTATACAAGTAAACAATAATTGACGATAAATACCAAATATGGTCTATTGTTTTTAATGTACGTTTAAGTTTTTTACCGACTTCAAAAAAGGAGGAGGTTCTCAATTCGATGCGTATGTTTTTTTTTTGTGTATAATAGTGTGTATGTTACGCGATGTCTCCGCCAATTGTGGACCGATTTTCAAAATTCTTTTTGTATTCCATACAGTATACTCCTCGAGTGGTTCCAAGGTCACTAAAGTCAGGATCTAATGATGGGATCCCATGAAAATCGAGGGAAACCCTTAAATTTTATAGGTACGTCGAACGTGTTTCATGTTTTTTCGGAAGTTATTCACGTATTTGCGTCTGGTAGTCATGAACCGAACTGATGGTGGAAGGATCCTTAGCTTTTGGACTTGACCTGAATTTAATGAAGCTAAAAATAAAAAAGATAAAAATAAAAATATTTTGCAAAAAAATAAAAAAAGACTTCAAAAACACTAAAAACTTAAAAATAATATAAGAATAGGTACAACACCACACTTCTATATTGAAGTCGGTGTCAAATTTTAAGACTTTCTAGGAGATCGTCGTTTGGCAGCGACTTCAAAATAGAAGTGTGATGTTGCCTGTACCTATTCTTACAAAATTTTTAACTTTTCAGTGTTTTTGAAGTCGGTTTTTATTTTTTAGTAAAATATTTTTTTTGTTAGTTTTGTACCGTTTCACAAAATGGAATCCAGCTAGATTTACGGTTCAGGAAACCTACGAAAGATTTTTGGTAAATGTTACTATGGGGTTTGGAATTAACCGTAGGAAGCATACAGCACTTCGTACTTAAATTTCACTGACAAAAATAAAAAAGTTGACAATCTATGATTTAACTCATATTAATATGTCCCATTGAAAATGCTGTGAACTCTTGCGTGGATTCACAATAGAGGCACTTATCGGCGCCAGATATGCCTGACTGACCACATTCCCTTTCAATGATGGTCGGAATAATTAATGAATGGAGTTTGTTTAAAGATTGATCTGTGTAGTTAAATACGCAGCGTCGGATATTCAATTAAGGTCCTACAGATATTATATTTAACATCACTATTCCGACGAAGTGGCACTTGAAATTTGTGCGAATACCAATCCTATTACCGATCTACTCTAAAATTTCAAAGATTTGACTCGAAATTTGGCCGGTTTTGACATGAAATATTTTAAGGTAGGATCTATCACCGGCAGATTCAGTTATTGTTTTTCGTGACACTTCTTAATTTCTTAATCATCACATCACTATAGGTGTCAGACCAAGGTTCAATTCAGTCACAGCAATGGTACCATCTAATGTACCATAGTAAACAAACGAATTGATAACATCTATTTTTTAGCTTTACTAGGGAAATGCCGGTCATATAATCAACATCATCATCAATTCAACCATGAGACGCCTAAACTTTTGAACATAGGCTGACCCCAGGGTCTCCCGGCACGAAGCCTCCAATCGAGAACCTTTCCGCTCCAGAGCCAGTCTTGCCCACTGCCACTTAAGGTTCGCAAATCTTTGGGCTTTATAGGTGACTCTAGTTCTTCTACGGATCTTATCGTTTCTAATTCGAGTACGTAGAAAAACCCCGAGCATAGCCCTCTCTTTTGAGTGACCTTGCTGAAGTCATAATAATAACGTAATAACTTTCATCTCTTCTTAACTTCACTTATCTATACTAATATTATAAAGAGGAAAGATTTGATTGTTTGTTTGTATTGAATAGGCTTCGAAACTACTGAACCGATTTTGATGAAAGTTGGTATAAGGATAGGTCGAGACCAGGGGAAGGACATAGGGTAATTTTCCTACGGGAAAAAAATCCCACGGGAAAACAAAAATAACGCGGGCGAAGTAGCGAGCGGAAAGCTAGTCATAGATAAAGGCGAGATTTGTCATATATGCACAAATGTGCTTACTTTCTAAAAGATAAGTTTTTTTTCGAACCTCAATAGTATCTTTAATAAATAATTTCTTTGTTTTCTATATTTTCATTCCGGATATATTTAAAACAATATTTATTATGCTTCTTCTTTGAGGTATGCTGAAGATAAAATAGATATTGAACAGACTGTTTGCTGCAGCTTATTGAGTACAAACAGAGTTCCGGGAAGGCAAACACTAGGGCCCGAAAACGTCCCGTGTCTTCGAAAATATTGATAAATTAACTGGTCTCACCTCATTTGAGATACAAGAAGACCGGTTATGAACCGCAGAGAATTATAGCACATTTATATCTGTCTTCTTATTCACAACCTGTCCAATATCGGAAACACTATACTTGTCACATTTTACTACGCTACAATAAAGCAGACAAAACATAATATGAAACGAAATCATGCTTAGTGATTTTGAATCCGACGGCAGTTGGATTTTCTGTTACATACTTGAATTTCAATTCATATTTGAAATAACCTATTAAGAAAATGAGAATCAAGCATGAAACATCCTTTCGACTCGAAAGAGTGAACTGATTTAAACATAGACTCCGCACTGTGTGTTAATTGAAAATTAACATGCTTTTAATTTAATTTATATCACGTAATTTATACAGATAAATCTCATCATTGTTTTGGTTGTAGAGCTTTATAAATACATAATTTTCAGTTTCTCTATGGAAAGGGTTATAATTATTGTTGTATAGTTTATTATATATAGTGTGTTTCTGCATTAAGTGCACATACGAGGCAGGGGGCAAAAGGGCGTCATTTTAGTGATAAAAAAATATCACAAATTTTTTGTATTTTTTAGGGGCCATTTAATTTTTTCACCCTCCATTGTGAACCTGACGCGCATAAGCCGTTATAACTCTTGAATGAATAGACAAATATCAATGAAATAAACACCAACGTCATCTTTAAAGATCAATAGTGGTGTCAAAACAGACAGGGTTGTCGCCACTAGGAGATTTTTAAACCCCTTGCGGTCCGGGTGTCAACGTTAATCAAGGCTACTGCTCGAAAAGGCAAACCACATTTTGTCTTTAGCCCCAGTAATATGGGCATCAAATGAAAAGACTTGAAGAGTAGTCACCTTAAGCCTAGCAAAATTGCCATAAGTTCAATAGGTTTGGTTCTCTCAAAGGATATAGGTAATTTCAGTTTTAACCCAAGTAATATGGTAAGTATTAAATAAAAGAGCTTGAAGAGTAGAGCTTTTTAAGCTTAGCAACTATTGCCCTAAATTCAATATGACAGACGTCAGTCTGATATCTTTACGCGTTCCTGATAAAAAGGGTCTTGACAAACAGGTGGACAGACGGACAACGTAGTGATTCTATAAAGGTTTCGTTTTTTCCTTTTTTTGAGATATAGCACTAAGTACGAGTATTTGAACTTGTAGGTTGTAGAAGGAGCGGATGCACGGCGACGAAAAGGGGGGAATCCCTTTTTAAGATGGTAATAGGCATAGATAAGTATAAGCTAATACTATACTAAGAGTCCCTGCTTGGGACTCCCGTTACAATGTGGCATTGGCTTCCCGTATACCCGGCTAAAACTCCCTGCGGAACTTCTCTAACCCCTTAAAGAGCTGCTTAGAGAGCACCAGTAATATTTTGCATATTGCAACTTTACAGAGCAGCAGGTGGCAGTTATGGCCGACGTATGTGTGCGTTTGTGCCGTTATTTACGCCACTCGTATGAATGATGTTGCAGGCAGGAGTTATGATTTATTTTTATTCGGCAGGCTCACATATGGTGTATTTGTTTGTTGTTTGTACATTGATCGTATACTGCAAGTATAATAGGGTAGGCCAGAAATTTTGGTCTACCACAGTAAGGTTGAATTTCGGTTTCAAGTGGATTTTCCACAAACATGTAATTATGTATATCTTTTCCTTATTAACACTACAACTTAGATAACAAAAAAAAATCTTTAAAATGTTTTGTTTATGCGTGAAGTTATGTCAAAGTCTACCACGACAAGTAATAAAGTAAAGCAATAATTAAATAATAATTATATTACATTTCTTTGTCAAAACGTAAGATCATAACAAAAACAATTTAATCAAAATCAATCAAGTGTCAATCAACACTTAAGTTAATTTTTTATTTAACTATAATGTTACAAGCAATGTTATTCAAAAAGGTAAACATAAATTACTTTTGGACTATCGGAATTAAGCTCAGCACTATTCTACCAGAAAGATGTGTTCAGTATTCTAGTTTGACAGATGCGTTGCGCGGTGGCAGAACCTGTCATATATCCGGTTCGATGTCCGGAGCGCACTTGTCAGTCACAACAAAGCCGTGACTCGATATTGGATGGAACTCGTCTTTCCATAACGTTTAATGTAACCGCAGCAGACGCATTCGTATCCTTACTAATATTATAAACGCAAAAGTTTGTCAGGATGTTTATTACTCTTTCACACAAAAACCACTCAATGGATTTGGATGAAATTTTGTAGGTAGACAGATTATGACAGGGATTAACATAAAGCTACTTATCATCCCCGAAAAGTAAGTAGTTCTCGCGGGAAAGAAGATTTACAATTTTTTCATTTAGTTCGTGGGCACAGTTAGTCTTTCATAAAGAATTGCAAGCTTTCAAATATTTCCCACGATAAATATTAAAGTGGGAAAAAATACATCAAAAAACTCATTTTAATAAAGCTGTTTAAGAAATAAGGCTTGATATTTCTTGATACCGCACTGTACGTTATGAGTGTGCGTATGAATTGTAGAGCCCTTCAAGAAATCTATCGGAGTGCTGGCTCTGAATGGTGGCTCCTAAATTCGGATGTTTGATGTGCTACTTTTGAAATGTTACTTTGGATTATATATTTCGCCTACAAAATCATCTTAATAGCTACCTAATCTGGGTGTGAACTCCGACGAAGCGTTATTTCCCTCAGCCAAAATATTCCCTGCTGCAGTTGTTGCAAATGTAGCTAGGTATACTCTTTTCCCAAGAATTAAAGTAGGTACATACAATAGATATGGCTGGCAGTTTTTATACTGGTAACCGTAGCCATTTAAACGAGACAAATTAATATTACAAATTACATAACTGAATGAATTTTCTTTTCTTGAGCAATGTCAACTTTGATGCAAAGATTAATAAATAGTATTTATTTTCATTAAAGCCAGGAATCAATAAGTGTTTAAGTTTCTTAATAAATTAGAGTTACATGCTCTTTAGATTTTTTTATAAACTTTTCTAAGATCAAAATAGTAAAAAAGTACTGTAATAAAGCAGATATTTAATAGAACATAATGAATGCTTTTTACCTCTCTACTAAGAGATTAAAATCCTCGAAACAAATTCGACACCAAACCGTGTAGCCAGCTTAATGAAGAAGCCCAATTCCTGCTCACCAAAAGAGAGGACTACTGTTCAGCAGTGAAATTTCAAACCAAATAGGTGTGAAATGAATAAATACTATAAAAATAATTATGGATTTTGGTCAAATTTCTGACCTCCAAGTCTGTGACATAGTAAAAAATAAGTCAAATCTTCTTGTATTTGGGCAGATATTTCTAGCAATATATAAATTATATTTATTTTTGACATAAAATGTAAAAAGTTCACGAATTTCTGGTCTTTTTTATTGATTTTCGTGAAAATTTAAACTTAACTTTACTGAACATCGTCATCTTTCGATAGCATTTCGTTTTTTTATATCCGTGGCTTTGCCCTTCTCACTCATTAGCGATGCCGCGCCTCACCTACTCTTCATACACTCGCCGACTACAAATTGCTGGTCTAGCGCCCCCTCGCGAACGCGCAAGTACACTTGTCATGGATATTTTTACAATTTGAGCTTAGAAACAACAATATGGCGATGTATAGTATAGTACAGTATTAAAGAATGTTTTAATACAGGAGTGAGAGTTTAGTTTCAGGAATTTAACCAACTTCAACTTTGGACGAATATTTTTTTACACAAAACAGGTAACTGGGAAGCTTTGCCTTCACCTCATCCGATGATTAGTAACGATAAGCCCGAAAATAGGAGCGAGGTTCACCTGGAATATCTAAGGCAGAGTCTGCTTTTCTTGACAGATATTGAAACGGATTCCGAGCTATGAATAGATTCCCGAAACATAATTATTCCTTAAGCTAGAAACGTGAACTTTGTAGGTACTAAGGCTGAAAATTAGAAATGAGAAATTGCGAAAGCTTTTTAAAAATTCCACCCTTAAATAATTGAAATATGGGTAGATAGTTTTTTTCACACTAAACCGTATTTTAACGGGGCTTTTACAAACAAACGTAAAATTTGAACAAATTAGATCAGTAGTAGAAGATTAAAATCTAAAAATAACCTTACCTAATATAAATAGATCAAATTTATTTTATGAAAGAATTTTCATGGTATCTATACTTACTTACTAATATCATTAATATTATAAAGCTAAAGAGTTTGTTTGATTGTTTGTAAAAAAATATATGGCGAAACGTAGTTCGCGGACAAAGCTAGTAATTAATTTAGATGCATTGATTTACTACCAAACGTAGATAACGCATGAACGTTCGAAAAGTGGGCCGGTGAAGAACTGCCCAATCGGGCCTCTTGTAGTTCTTTTCCATGCGTTGGAGCGACAACGCGATAAGCAATTTTGAGCATTATGTTTGAGAGTATAAAGTTGATATTTTCTTGTAGCAATTACTAAAACGTCAAATTTAATGTGGCAAGGTATGAAATGGTGTAACTGCACACGGTTGTACTTCAAATAGTTGCCGTAATAATAAAGAATAAGGTTGAATTCGATAAATACGGTAATTTTAATTCGGGTGTGCATATTCAACTACCTATTTAACAGCGTATCAAATGTATAGTCGATTAGGTGACAGATTTCAAGCGCGTTTTTGTATGAAGTGCTCTATCTACGTTTGGTAGTAAATCAATGTTTAGATGTTAAATATTCGCAAAGTAGATTTCATCTGAATTTCGAACTGTTGACGTGGTCCGACGGTTGCTAGGGCAATGTTTTGAGAAACAATAAAAAATTATTATCTTTACAACCAAAAATAATGATAATTTATTCATTCTCAGATTACAACGATCCAATATTTGTTAGTAACAATGGAACTTACAAGCTATGTTAGTAGTTATTACTCATTATTAAATTACCAAATTTTACATCCTTTCATTATATTATAATGATAGCCAAATTTAATCGGCTATTTTAATTGGCTAATTTTTATAGCCAAATTTAATTTCATTATATTATAATAATAGCAAAATTGAATTATAATTTCCCGTCAACTTATTTTTACACAGCCTTTCCTACACCTTTATTTAATAAATTTTCCCGCTAACCCAATTAAACTGCATCTTCTCAGTACCATAACATAACTTTCTTATGATAAAAAATTTATTTATTTCTGAGATGAGACAAAGAAAATTTTTATATCAGTGTAATCATAAGCCTTAATATTCTCAATCAAAAATTTAGATCAACGGGATCAAACCTTATAACCTGACCTCGACTCCGTCGACCGTACCACCTAACCACAAATGCGGAAAAAGTTCACAGTTGTGTTAAAACTACATAGTATATGAGGGGGCGTGGCTGTGTCGCTGTATAAATGGGTCAGGCAATAAACTTGACTCGCTAGTTATTCAGCCACACTGCATGTAGAGGCCACGTAGATTCCTAGGCAGCCAACAGCGAACCCAGTTACACACTGCTCTGGCTATACGCTATTACAGACCGTAAATTTGAGTGCATAAAGCCAACAGTGCATTGACTGCACCAGCCTTCTGAAGTACTGTATAAATTGGTGAAGATGGCATGCGCTCATTGCAATTACATTAGCTGATCTATTTATACATTCATGAGGCTGGTGCGAGACAGGCACTGCTTGTGTTAAGTAATTTACGGAATTTCATATTTACTTTGCCTGGGTATATGAATTTCATAACGGAAAGCGAGAGAGAAATAAAATCTGAGACCTCCCGTATGACTTACGAACGGGCTTAATTGATTTTGCCGGCAGTCTCACAAGTATCGGGTAGGCTCGTATCGATAACACATTTATTGTTACAATTGTATATATGTACCTACTACTATTCAATATCTCTATTTTGCAAATATAATTATTTTTTTAAAATATGTTTAAAAAATAGTAAAAAAATATTTCCAAAAAATATAACGTAAGGAAATCATGATTAAAAATGCTCAAAACGCTAAGCTCATTAATTGTTTTAGATTTAGAGTATATTTCACAAGATTTTGGTAGGTACGAGTTCGAAGTGAGTTTAACCTGAGCCGGAGTCAATCACCGTGAACGTCAAAGCAACGCCTGCCCTGCGAGCATTGCGAGCATAATACTTGTCGATGGACATAATATCGATCGACAAAAGTATCTGTCCTTTTCACTCCTTAGGAATATCTGTTAAATTTATCGATTATTGTCGAGTATGTCGATCTTAGCTGTCAAATTTTGTTTATCGAGAGTTCCATGCTCGCAGGGCTGTTTCGAGTATTTCGGTCATAGATCGAATGATTACGGTTTGGCACATATGCGCCACCGGCATTGCGCACACATAAATTTAAAGGATTATTCGTACTAGGTGGACATCATATAGACATTACTCATATTATCATCATAAACCAATATTATATAACTATAAATTAACATTATATTTGTAACAATATTGTTACGTAAACTGTAGAAATACGTAGGTAACCAAATTTTAAATAACTAAGTACTTACTTTATGTAATTCTTACATTTATCTTTCCAGTTAATGAACGCTTGGTACCGATTTCAATATTAAAATGCAATGTTGTGTGTATATTTTATTTTAGAAGTTTTTATTTTTGGTAAGAATCTTAATTTCAATCTTTTTTTTTTTTTTTATTGCTACTAAGTTGGCAAACAAGCAAACTGCCCACCTGATAGTAAGTGGTAATAGTCACCTATAATACATACGTGGCTCCTGTGAGATTCGCAGTAAAACTGCAACCCCCACAAGAACCACAGTGTATGTTGCCAACTTGTGATAACAGATGTAAAGTCACGGTAGCCAGTAATTCCACTGCCATATCTTACCCTTCAAGCCAGAACACAGCAATGCAAGCTTTGCGGCAGAAATAGGTAAGACGAAGGTACCCACGCAGAGTGGTACAGAGTCTCCCTCCGGTAAATTATAATCTGTTTTACCGAATTTTATTCAATATAAAGAAATGAATAAAATTCTTTAAAATGATATACAATTTATTATTAAAGTGAAACTTTTTTACATCACCTCAAATTTATTGGTCTATGTATCGCATGTCTTATTACACAAAATCATGAGGTCTTTAATTTCACTACTTCATATAGGTCACATCAGTGTATGTTTTTTTATGTATAATTTTCTTTTCTGAAGAAAAAGATTAAAGTTCAGATTAAAAACACGATTTTAATACCCTAACTAAATCGAATAATTTTCCGAAAATTTTCAGTTAAAATTCATAAAATCACACAATATTTGATTTCTTCTTCTTCTTTTAGTTATGGCGATGTTGTTATCTTTAATTGGAATGATGACTGAATTCTAATTTTCACATCTCGACATAAAATATTAAAATAACATAGAAAAAGATGCAATCATGTGAAATTAGAATTAAAATCGGTTTAGAAATACATAAGATACAGAGAGAACCGACATCAACCGTGACGTCATCGTTGAGTACGGCCATATAAACTCCATGTAAAATGCCGTTTTGCTAGAAAGAGATGGAGAAAAATCTTTAATACCTTATATCTTGGTTGTTTTTATAGTTATTCGAAAACCGATTGTTTCTTTCTGTTTATTATATGAATGAGCTGCTATTAAAGCAAAAAAATTTTTTTAGTCATCTAGCCAATCTGCCAGCATAGCGACTTAGCATGTGTTTGAAGAATATATTTGATTTCATAAAACCTATCACGTATACCTACGTCAATCCCCTGCAAAGTCCAAGGAACCATCAGTTTAAATTACATTTGCCAAAGAGATGACTTAAACACTGAAGTAGGACACAGGCTAATTTTTAAAGTAAATTTTAATGACTTTCCTCCATTGATTTACTACCAAACGTAGATAAAGCACTTCATACAAAAACGCGCTTGAAATCTGTCACCTAATCGACTATACATTTGATACGCTGTTAAATAGGTAGTTGAATATGCACACCCGAATTAAAATTACCATAAAGAAAGTACCGTATTTATCGAATTCAACCTTATTCTTTATTATTACGGCAAGAATTTGAAGTACAACCGTGTGCAGTTACATCATTTCATACCTAGCCACATTAAACTTGACGTTTTAGTAATTGCTACAAGAAAATATCAACTTTATACTCTCAAACATAATGCTCAAAATTGCTTATGACGTTGTCGCTCCAACGCATGGAAAAGAACTGCACGAGGCACGATTAGGCAGTTCTTCACCGGCCCACTTTTCGAACGTTCATGCGTTATCTCGTTTGGTAGTAATATTTGTTTGCTAGCTATGCCCGCGAACTTCGTTTCGCCATCAAAATGCTTAACACAGTGTTTAGTTTTTTCCTTCATTTTATTCCATAATGATTCAACTTTATTCTGCCTTTCTTGAGCAGCGGCCATTTCGAAATTAGGACAATTTTCGTAGGTTCGTAATGCTCTAGGTTCTCTGCAATTGCTGGGTTTGAAAAGGAACTTTTATCCACCTTTTTTGAGCGGAGGCCATGTTGAATTTACGTCAAAGGTGCTACGTTCATAGTGCTCTACTGATCAAGTTCTTTCATTTGATACCCATATTGCTGAGTTTGGAAACGAACTTTTATCCGTTTTTTTTTGAGCGGCGGCCATGTTAAATTTATGTCAATGTTGCTAGGTTCATAGTGCTCTACTCATCAAGGCCGTTCATTTGATACCCATATTGCTGGGTTTGAAAACAAACTTTTATCCATTTTTTTGAGCGGCGGCCATGGTTAATTTAGGGCAATTTTCCTAAGTTCATAATGCTCTACTCTTTGAGGCCTTTCAGTTGATACCCGTATTGCTAGGTTTGGAAACGAACTTTTACCCACCTTTTTTGAGCAGCGGCTATGTTGAATTTATATCAGTGTTGCTAGGTTCATAGTGCTCTACTCATCAAGGCCTTTCATTTGATACCCACATTGCTGGGTTTGAAAACGAAATTTTATCCTTTTTTTGAGCGGCGGCCATGTTGAATTTAGGTCGATTTTCCTAGGTTAATAATGCTCTACTCTTTGAGGCCTTTCATTTGATACCCATTTTGCTAGGTTTGGAAACTAACTTTTATCCACCTTTTTTGAGCGTCGGCCATGTTGAATTTATGTCAATGTTGCTAGGTTTATAGTGCTCTACTCATCAAGGCCTTTCATTTGATACCCATATTGCTGGGTTTGAAAACGAACTTTTATCCATTTTTTTGAGCGGCGGCCATGTTTAATTTAGGGCAATTTTCCTAAGTTCATAATGCTCTACTCTTTGAGGCCTTTCAGTTGATACCCGTATTGCTAGGTTTGGAAACGAACTTTTATCCACCTTTTTTGAGCAGCGGCTATGTTGAATTTATATCAGTACTGCTAGGTTCATAGTGCTCTACTCATCAAGGCCTTTCATTTGATACCCACATTGCTGGGTTTGAAAACGAAATTTTATCCTTTTTTTGAGCGTCGGCCATGTTGAATTTGGGTCGATTTTCCTAGGTTAATAATGCTCTACTCTTTGAGGCCTTTCATTTGATACCCATATTGCTAGGTTTGGAAACTAACTTTTATCCACCTTTTTTGAGCGTCGGCCATGTTGAATTTATGTCAATGTTGCTAGGTTCATAGTGCTCTACTCATCAAGGCCTTTTATTTGATACCCATATTGCTGGGTTTGGAAACGAACTTTTATCCGTTTTATTTGAGCGGCGGCCATGTTGAATTTAGGGAAATTTTCCTAGGTTCATAATACTCTACTCTTCAAGGCCTTTCATTTGATACCTATATTGCAAGGTCGAACTTTTATGCACCTTTTTTGAGCGGCAGCTTTGTTGAAATTACGTCAATGTTGCCAGGTTCAAAGTGCTCTACGCATCAAGGCCTTGCATTTGATATCCATATTGCTGGGTTTGGAAACGAACTTTATCGGCAGCCATGTCGAATTAAGTCAACGTGGCTAGATTCAATGTGTTCTACATACTCTTTAGGTCCTTCGTTCGATATCCATGTTCCTTGTGTGGATCCAAAAAAATGTGATACGTCATTTTAGACATTAAGATCAAGAGTCCCGTCCCGTCAATCTACGCGTAACCCAGAATCATTGCAGTCAGATATTTTTTTTATTATCAATATTAATCTATTACTTTAATAGTTTTAAATGGATGAAAGAGTTTGATTCCTTAGTCGTAATGCAAAAACATATAACAGAAATATTTCATCCCCATTGCACCCCATCAAGGGATGATTTTGCGTCTGCAGAGTTGGTTAATATTAATGGAAAATTAACAAACTTTTTTGTTGAGTAAACGTTGGAGATCTACGCTCTCTATGCATTTTTATCCCGTTAGGGGGTGAATGTTAATAAAATACGACACACGTCTTCCATAAATTCTGTTAAAGAATGTTGATGCAAAATTTAAATTTAAATTAGATTGGAAAATCATTGCTTATAAATTGAATTTTAAATACGATTAAAATAATTAATACAGAATCGTATCTCTTCAACTCCAGTGCACCCCATCAAGGGATGATGGAATTTTGCGTCCGCCATGTTGGATTTTGATATCGATGTTATTTTCGTAATCTACCCAAAAAACCATGAAAACGACAATAATGTCGATATCACATTTTACCACCCCATTTCACCCTATTAGGGGATGAATTTCAATAAAATACGAAACATGTTATCCATCGATTCTATTAACGAATGTTTATGCAAAATTTAAAGTAGATTGGACCAAGGAATCTAGTTGTCCCATACAATCTTGGTCCCCCTTTTTCACCCCCTTAGGGGTAGAATTTCGGAAAATCCTTTCTTATCGAATTTGATTAAGGTAATAAAATTAATATAGAATCGCATCTCTGTTTGATTGAAACTATTTATTTAATATGAACTACTTCAACCCCATTGCACCCCATCCAGGGATGATGGTATGTGGTGTTGAAATCGATGTTATTTTCGTAATCTACGATCCGAAAAACCATGAAAACGGCATCAATGTCGATTTTGACATTTTATCAGTTTATCACCCCATCTCACCCCGTTTGGGGATGAATTTCAATAAAATACGAAACACGTCTTCCATTAATTCTGTTAAAGAAAGTTTATGCAAAATTTGAAGTGGATTAGAAAACGGAATCACGATGTCCCATACAAACTTTTTCCCCCATTTTCACCCCCTTAGGGATGGAATTTCGGAAAATCCTTTCTTAACGGACACCTACGTCATACAAAGAACACACCCTCCAAGTTTCAAGTCTCTACGATCAGCGGCTTAGGCTGTGCGTTGATCCGTCAGTCAGTCAGTCATTCAGGACAAAGCATTTTATAGGTATAGATAATTATAATTTGCAATGAATTCTAGAATTATTTTAAAAAGTGAATAAAATATTAATTAGCGTTTATTATTACAAAGTTATTTCCAACTAAATTTATTAGCCTGGACTCCTCTCAGGATTTCCTTTTATCTTTATATTTTGCTGTTTGTAACCAGTCTATTTCCACTATTTTGCTCAAGGCGCATAGTGGTTCTAATGACCTTGCTCGATCGTCCCGCACTGATTACATAGGAGTGAGTGAGTGAGAGTGAGGGGAATATTTAAGCAAACCTTTACGGGTAAGATGAATTATTTCAATTAAAAGTTAATAAAGGCGAATAAGAAAAATCTAAAAAGACCATGCGCTAGAATATTGTTTACTTTATTTATTGAAATCGAAAGTATATGATTTAACTAATATTTACGACGCGATTAGGTTTAAAGTTCTAAAATCGAGGCATGTTTGGGTCACATTTGAACCAAGTTTTAATAAATTTATCAAAAAATTAAAAAGATCACCTCTAAAGAATGCGTTGAATAATTAGATATCTTTTTTAAAGATTTTTTTATTTAATATTTACGAAGAGAACCGGTTTTTTCTGCAGTGATTTTTTTTATGATTGACCCTACTATGCGCCTTAAGTTATCATCCTCCCATCTCATGTAGTGTCACCCTACACGGCGTTTGTCTAAACGTCCCCTCAATGTAGTGACATACCCGGTAACTTTTTTATCACCCCGAATAATTTAAGGGACGCTTCAGGACACGGTAGTAGAATGATTTAATAAACATTAATAAAAAAATAACTCACCTAATTTATTTTATATTAATTTTCTAAAATATCACAAAAATACTGCACTAGTTTAATGCAGTACTTTTTATTGTTTTTTTTATTTTATTATTTGCCTTTTTTTATATAAAATTATGGATGTGTCCTTAAGCCTTAAATTATTAATTATACAGGGTTATAAAAAAGTAACCCTGTATACCCAGTCCATCTGTTATCCACATATTGGACTACGTGGCCAATGTTTTTGGACTTTTTGTTACAGTTGTCATATATACCTATAAGAAGCAATCATTTGTACAGTCAAAACTTTTTAATCGAAACATGGAAAAATAATTTTCATTATATAGATTGGACGTCGTGAGTATGTATCGAGCCTACCAACAATTTTACTTAAATGAAAATCATAAATGCTCACGTTGAACACTTCCCTCAAAAGGAACACATCTGCGTCAAGAGTCGGTACATTAAGTACACAATATACTCGTAAGTTCCCCCTTACGTAGAACATTGATCAAAGTACATACTACAATGCCTCCGTGGGAAAGTACTTAAGCAAATGACTTACTAATTACTTCTTTCCCAGGTTCGCTGTTGATACAGGGGGTCATCGGGCCCTTTCGTGCTTATATTGGTGCTTGTTTATTAAGGTTACGTCGAATGATGTTTCAACATTTCCAGATCATCGATATTTTATTCCACGAAATGTCAAAAATGTTCCCAACCTAATAGCTATGTTCAAGTTGTTGAATTTATTAACCAATCAGCCAACACTGTGAAAATATTTAAAAGTAAATTTTAAGTAACCCTCTCTAAGTCATTGGCATTAAAGTTAGCCTTTATATAGATGCCCGCGAATTGGATGTTTATAAGGGGCTAACAACAGACACGCGCATGCGCATAGAAAGCTTGCCTGATAAAATATTAATATTTTCTACACGTAACGGTAGCGTGTGTGAGAAGCTTAACGATTAGCGTGCGCAGTCGGCATTAAAAATGTAATTCAAAAATCGTATTCGGAAACACTTTACATTAATTCCAACTCGTTCCTGATTCGTTTCCATGTGAGGCTTATTTACTCGTGTCTACACAAAAGATTCATATATTTTCACTTCACATGCTCGTAAAATTATTTCTTATATCGAGAGAAAGCGGCACATAATGGCATTTTATGCTCTTGTGTATAATTTCATCTTTTAATACTAAGGCAATTAGGCCTTACAGCCACATTCACAATATACCTTTATATAATAGACTAGCTTTCCGCTCGCGACATTGTCCGCGTTATTTTTGTTTTCCCGTGGGAATTTTATATTTTCCCGTAGGAAAATTATCCTATGTCCTTCCCCTGGTCTCGAACTATCCCTATACCCTTTCATCAAAATCGGTTCAGTAGTTTCGAATCCTATTCAATACAAACAAACAAACAAACAAATAGATAATATAATATATATATATATATATATATATATATATATATATATATATATATATTTTAATGAGATTTAGGTTAAGTCTTAATTTAATTACGACATATAACATTCGTACAAAGTGTGTAACAAAAACCCTGTGAACCCTTTTAGGAGCATGTTCGGAATCTGTTCTGTACATAAAAGTTATGACGTCACTAAAAATTCAAAATTGTAAAATTAATTTTGAAAATATACAAATAGTTGGGTCTGTGAAGAAAAAATGTAACTATGAGGAATTACAAAATAAATTTTACAAAATCGAATTTTCAATGACGCCATATCTTTTACATGTCGATTCTGAACATGCTCTGCTCCTAAAAGGGTTCACAGGTTTTTTGTTACACACATAACTATGTACTTAAATATAGATTTAAAATTAAGACGGGAGTGCTTTTTCGTAAAAAACAAATAACGAAAATATTTATAACTTGGCATTAAGGATCTGACCATAGTCGAACGTCACAAGTCAAAAATTAAATAAACAAGAAAAATTGTGTTTTGGGAAACTAATTATTGTTCGAAATTAGCCAAATTTGTTGTGTTGTAAAGAAAAGAAGAGCAAAACATATTTAATGCTTGTTTTATTTTCTTGCAATCGAAGTGAAAAGCAGAGTGTACCTAAATCTCGACCATAAAACCCATTTTACCCTCAACGTGACCATCTAACATCGCCGTACTGGCTCAGGTGGCTATTGGAACATCTTGCGTAGAATGGCTCTTGTTGTACAATTTACTATTTTTCACTACTGTAGGGCGAACGATGTATGAACACAAAGCGACATTGCTTTGCGTTCATACATCGTTCGCCCTACAGCAATGAAAAATAGTATTTAGATTATTTTAGAATTTAGAAGGAAGAAATTTAGAAGAATTATTTAGAAAATTTTAGATTATTTTCTGAATTTTTATCAGTGGATATAAGTCTTAATCTGAGTTTAGAATTCTAATAAGAATTGGTTCCACAAATTGATGAGAATATCGTTAGGTATTTTGTTCATGTTTCTACTAACTTAACTTTCCCGCGAGCAGTAAGCTTCACAACTTCCGCCTTTTGCATAGACAATTAGTTCTATGAACAAGAGTATAGTGGAACACTTTTAGTGCAGCCTCGCAAAAGTTTTAGCACGCGACTTCGAAACACGATCATGCCATAGATTACTGGCCAACTTATTCCAGGAACGATGTTCGGGGAAAATCGTTTTTCCCGAACACTGAGTGGGATTAGCTGGTGTTGAGCACCGTCGGCTTACTATAAATCTTAACTTTGATTCCATTTCCGCGTAAGCAGAGAGTATATAAATATATTTCTAATATAAGACGGGTAGTCTTGGAAAAGCAACACCGTTATCGCGAAAGGTAACAAACAATACGGGGAAATCTCGCATTTTGCTTTCCGCTCCATGTTTTTTTTATATACCTGATGGTACGTGGCTTTAGTCGCCTATAGTACATATAGTTCCTGTAAGATTTGCAAATATACAATCTCTATAGGAAAACGTTAATTGCGATTTGTGATATGAGATGAGTGAGATGTCAAGTTACAGTACCCCAGTAATTTTATTTCAAACTGGAACACAGCAATGCCAGCACCGCGGTAGAAATAGGCTAGATGAAGTACCTACTCGCAGGTGCGTAGATGACTCTTGTACCGAATCTCTCACTGATGATTGATAAGAGATTATTTGCGATCAAGTAAGCTCAATTCCAACAGCCTCGCGATTAACAGTCAACATATTATAACCGTCAATATAATCTCTGAATGGTGACGTACTTACGTCTTTCAATTAGCAGAATGTATAATCTAGATTACGGCTTTTATCGAATGTCAAATGCCGTCCTTTTGCCTGAATTCTGCGACTAAAAATATCGGTAAACTTGATGAAGGAAACTAAGTATACTTCGACTTCCTCCTAACATTGTAGTTTGTAGCTCTAAAAAGAGCTAACCTTAACCATACGCAAGTAGTGAGTGAACTGTACTTTTTATATATTCTGATTTACACTTAATCAAGTGCGAAACATAAGTGTATGTGTCAAATGTAATTGACACATACACTTATGTTTAGTACAGAAAAAAACATTCGTTTAGACCTTAGACTATTAAAGACGGATCCTGGTCATTGTGGCTAGAATAAGAAAATTAATTTATGTCTTTAAAAACTTAAATGGAGTGGCTGATGACAACATACTAAAGCTAGTTTATTTGAGCTTAGACCAGTCTATTCTATCTTATTGTATCACTGGATGGGGTGGAGCTGGTAAAACATTACTACTGTCTCTTGAAAGAGCCCAGAGAGCAGTTCTGAAGGTTGTGTCTAGAAAACCCTTCCGTTATCCCACCTCCCAGCTGTATTTTGATACCTCAGTACTCACAGTGAGACAACTTTTTTTATTGTGTGTTGTACTTCGTAAACACTCACAGCTACTCTTTGATCCTGTGATACTGAGAGATAGCCGCAGGACTGACATTGTCTGCAGAACACCTCCACATAGGACTGCTCTAGCTAAGCGGCACTATAATGTGCTAAGCTGCATAATTTACAACAAAATAAATAAAATGATTACTATCTACCCTTGCAGGAAAAAGAATTAAAAAGAAAATTACAAAATATGCTTTTTAAGTTGAATTATTTCGAAACAGAAGAACTTTTACCTAAGAACTTTTAAATAACTGTACTAGGGTTAAAAAAAAGGCGAACCTTGTGGCTATACCAAAATTATTTGTTTACACACATAAACACATACATACATTTAGACATACATATAATTTGTGCTGCACTTTACTGTATTTAGCTATAAGAAACGAGTCAATAAAGTTATTATTATTATTATTGTTTCCATTTTTTTTTAATATGGTGCTGTTGGCCGCTGTCTGCTCCACTGCCGCCGACGTGTTTTTCACTTATTCTTTTTGATTTTGTGTGTAGTTAGTTTGTGTGTATTCGCATATTATAAAACTTTCAAGGAAACCTCAGCACAAATGCCGAGCTGCAGAATTATAGGCTATATACTACATCGGAAAACCGCTACTTACTTACTTTGTTTGAAATTATTCTTAATTAAGTAACCATAAGTTGTGACCTTCTTTCAAAGTTAATAAATTACAACAAAATATGGTTAATGTTCATGCGTGAGCGTGGTTTGTCACTTTCCCGATCACTCACGAAAATATGTGAACTATCCAAAGTTAAACAAATAGTTTAGAGACAAAAAAATACGAAAAAAGTCAAATGCAAATTTTCATTAAAGTAATTTTCTGTAATTGTTTCGGCTCGTTTCTTTTCCTCTGTTTGGAATATATATGTATTCATATTTGTACCATTTTAAAAACTCATAAGCTCTTTAAAATGATTCAAATATGACGACAATCATAAATATTACCTATTTCATTGGTTTGTACGCCAAGTATAATTTTTTTTGAATAAATTAATGTTGAATGTCGAGAAAAAAATAAAAAGTTTCGTCACTTAGGACTTTAGGACCCTTTCGAAGTTTTTCGATGACACGGCAGAATATTTCAAAAATCCTAAAACCCGATATCCTCAGAAACCGCTCATTTTCGATCCCTACATAATGAGAGTAAATTAGTTGCTTATGACCCCAAATATAGCCTCCATCGAGGAATAAATCAAATACCCAGTCATCCTATAATTGACACTTACACTTAGTACTCGCGTTTTATACTTAACAAAATCAGGTATAAGAAAAAGAATTCATAATATCAAGCAGTATCTATGTGTTCCAAAAGATACTTGAATATCCTTTTGTGGTTGGTTGGCTGCCGTTCGCGGTTTGTTAGACGTCCCTCGGTACGGGTGGGTGAGACCCAAATAAAGTTCCAACCCGGGACGGCACACCGCCATTTTTTCCTGGAGCATTTAATTAAACAAACCCTGGCTCTCGAAGAATTATTAAATCTGTTGCGACAGCACGTGAATGTTACGTTACACAGTAAATTACTGCTTAACGCAATGCTGAATTGCTGAGTGTGATGAATGGAAGGTTTATTTATTAGAACGTTCGCAACAATGTTATATTTAGGGTTTCGTGCGTCCGAATGAATAAATGGATCCTTTTAGGATATTTCGTCTGTTAGACCGATTGTCTGTTACAGCCAACCGTAGCGTGAATATTGCTTTGTTTGCACTTGAAAAGGCTTTGTGGGGATCTGAGATATTTGTAATTGGTAATGTATTGCAATTATCTACTTATTGTTTTTTTTTTCAATATTAATGACATTTTAGAAATACAAATCAAAAAATTCTTGAATTGTGAATTGAAAATTGAAGTGTTAATTATAGTTTTATCCTAATCCCATCCTTATTTTTTGTTATAGGTGAGCATAAGGTTATCAATGTTATTACGTAGGTATACGAACGAATAGGTTAGAAAAAAGTTTCATGATCAAAGGTAAATATTTTTAAATAATATTATATTGTTAGTGGATGTAAATTTTAGGGTTAGATTAAAAAATAATACAATATTCGAATCACAATTTTCATTATATATCATTCTCTACTTGAGTCAATTGGTATAATATTAAATTTGACAAAAACAAATCTTTTCTTTTTACTACATAGATCGATCATTGATATTGCGTCTATCCTGTAAATATAGCATACGTACATAATCTATTTGAACCCTAATAATATTTTTGTTAAGTCCCTTCAAATGTATATGAAATGGACGAGGAAAATAAAAAGCAATAAAAATTTATACATTTTACAATATTTACACAAAAGTCCGTTAATAAAGTGAGCAAATTCAAAAACGAAAACAAGTATTTGTAAACTATTCTTCACCGTTAACCTAATATTTAAAAGATGCAATGTTAATTAATGGCCGGTACCAATGTTCTATCTATCTGCGGATTTGGTTAATAGCGATAGGTATTCGACATTAGCTCCATACAAAATACGTCAAAATCCTATCTCCAGTAAAAAACCTACCGTGCGAGTTGGACTCGCGCACCGAGGTTTCCATATTACAAACATATCTAAGTATATAAGTCCCTAACTATGTTTTTCGGTTACGGTTTTCCGATTTTTGGCATGTGGTATTAGACTTTTCTTTTTGGCAGATTTCATGATTCTATGTCAACGGGAAGTGCCGGTTTGAAATCGTTCGTGAAATCGCAAAATTTGAAAAAAATATACCATAGAACCGAGTATTTGATATTAATTTCAGTTTGATATCCCTACGCGTTCCTGAGAAAAGGGTCTTAACAGACAGACGGACAGACAAACAACGTTTTTTTTTCTTTTTGAGGTACGGAACCCAAATAAACCCAGAGAAAGACAGGATATTGAAGCCGATCGTAAATTAACATGAAATAACTTAAGTTCGTTTGACATTGTATGATGGCTGTGGATTCAATTAGAAGGAAATTGTAACAATAAAACGTGATATGAATTGAAATTAACATCGAATTGTAATATATGTGACAATTAATTGGCCTATTTATAATTAATTAGCTTAATTACATCGTCACACACAACACAAGACACATTAACACGCCATAATTAAATTCCCTTTGTTGTGACACGTACACGAATTATTTGCAGTTGCTAAGAAGCACATTTTAGTGAAATGAATAGGCGTTTAAGGACTTCAATTGACTTAATACGTGTATGAGTTTAAAGTAAGTAATTGTTTAAAATCACCGTAAGAGAGATATTACCTTTCGACAGACAATACCTACCACAAACGAAGAATAAACTTAAATGAAGATTACTTAAGATTATTCTGACTTTATCATGAAACAGAATTAAAGGAAAAGAAAATAAATATTTGTATTAAATATGGTAGGTACACTCGAGTAAAAAATGATCAATACGGTCAAAGTTACGAAAGTATGTAAACATTGATTGACTGACTTCATTGACTTCACATCAAAGTAGAGTTGGTAGAGTATACGAGTACATATTTGTGTAACTTTGACCGTATCGATGGTTTTTTTCTCGAGTGTACCTTATTATTATTATGTATTCTTTCAAGTTACTTTGATGACTGGTATTCAAATCGAGAAGATCGTCACTTGGTAGTTTGGCACCGACAAAATATAAAAAAGTATTCCAATATTATATTGCCTTTTTAGTGTTTTTGAAGTCTATGCTTTTTTCTTTTATGAAATAAAAACTGCCTTCCTAACTATTATCACTCATAAGTTCTTTTTATGTGAATTCAAAATATCTCTTAAAAAACTAACTTCTGAAAGTCAAAGATCTTTCTATCATCAGTACAACATGGTGATAGAATCCTTGAGATGATGACTGACAGACGCAAACACCAGAATAGCTTCATAAACATGAAACAAGTTGAACGTCCCTGTAAAATTTAAGGGGTTTCCTCGATTTTTCTGGATTTCCATTACCAATCCTGACTTGGTGACAATGGGACCAATCGGAAAATATATCCTCTCAAACAAAATAATACATTGTAACCCCAGGGCCGAAAGGAACCTTTTTAGCACCCGAGATGGTTTGACACACGAACGTAGAGAGGGTGTCAATGTTCGAGTACTTGAATAGGTCTTTCACCTGAGGGAAACACTCTGCTTTGGTGTTCATTGCGAATAAGATGAATATAAAAATCTGATTAGTAAAACAGAATCTGACGAATTTATTTTTTAAACGTAAATAATTTGCACTCGACAAAATAACTGAAGATCGAATTGCCGCTTTCCCGCCTTTTCATATTATTTTTCCGTAAAAATCTACCAGCCAGTTTTTTTATTATTGAAGACGGTAAATTTTTGCAAAAGTTTTTGCCAAAACATGCTTCGGTAAAATAATTATTACTAAGTTAAGAAAAAAGTAATCTAAAAACCGCTTTATTATTATTGTACAAGAGAATATGAACTAGTTTTATCAAGTAAATGTTATTTATTGCGACCAACAAAAGGTATACAATTTCAACGAAGAAAACCTCAATCTGCGAGTTTTTTTGCAATATAGGCCTCTTAAGCCCAACTCTATGTACATTACATAATTTAATGAGAAATAAATTATAAGTATAAAGTCATGTTGCAAAATTGTTGATAATATTTTTTACATTAATTTCCATTTCATAAAAGTTCAAATATAGATGTGGCTGTATAGAAATTTTCGACATGGCTGAATAGAAATGTCAATTTTTTTTTTCTTTTTATAATTAAACAGCAGAGAAAATCGTTTCCCCGGAGGGAAATACTGTTTTCGTCCCTCTGTTCAAATAACTTCAAGCGTACTTTCCGAGCATGAGAAATGTAAAAGAATTACCCAATTCGATTAAGAAAGGATAGAGTTCTGAGGCAACAAACATAAAAAAACATACAGTCGAATTTAGAATTTCCTCCTTTTGTAAAGTCGATTAAAAATTAACAAAATTTCACTACGGCTGCGATCTAATAAATAGGAAATGATAAATTTAACATTTGCAAAAAATCTTTCTTGGGAATAATGTTTAACGAGTTTTGCTAAATATCAGACAGATAAACCGTTATTGTATCTAACCGGACGCAGTTGAGTGCAAATATTATGTTTCTAACTAGGTATATTTGGCCATTTTATTTATATTCAACCAATGAACCGAAAGACCACAGCAAAATACCGCATACAAGCAAAAGTGTAGGGATATACTGACCGCAAAAACGAATGTTGATCTCATTTTATTGCTCTTATATTCATATTTTCGTATTCATAAATATCAAGATATTGTGCCGTTTTACTCAGTGAGCCCGATAAATCCAATAAATTCGTTCATATGCCAAAAGTTCAGTACAAAAATCGAATCCTTTTGTGTCTGTCGGTAACAGGCTCGTATCTTTGATTTATTGTTTGAGGGCAAAAATGCCCTTCTAGCTGGTAAGTACTATGCCTTTTAAAAATATCACATTATTTCCTGGATTAATTTTACAATATGTGAATACACATGCCTATGTTACGCAGACTTACATATTGTTTTCTAAAAAACTTTATCACCCTTTTCAGTAAAAATACTTTATGCTACAGGTTATTAATTTATGCTGCTACTCCTACCTGAAGCAGAGTAATAAGTAAATTGATATTAAAGTAATATGTCGATGGGTCAGTTTCTGATAAACGTGCATGTTGATGCCTCGGTTCCGTATTTTATTGGCTATTCATACGTGTAAAGATTTAGGTAATGACTGATTAATGACTTTCACCATTTGAATGTACTTATTGACATAAATTACCATTTTGTATAAACGACTGCGGTTTATTTAAAGCGCTAACTATAAGTTTATAGATGCCTTGAAGTTGGTGGCATAGAGTTCAAAAAATGTACATATTCAGTGACAAATTAAATAGATGTTTATAGCCTAATATTTTTTGTTATTTTTTCAAAAATTTGAAACATTGCGGCAATATTAATTAATTTGTCAAGTACCCGATATACTACATTTATCTATTGGAAATTATTAGAGTTATTATTTTTAATTTAAATAAAATTTTATAGATATGATAAGGTTATACAGAAAACTAACTACAATCAATAAAATTAATAACCCACGTCTTAAGGTTGAAGCGGATGAAGAAAATAAGTAATTTGTGTCTAAGAAACATTTTCAGTGTCATGAACTTTCAAACTTTTCATGAATCTTTATGATATCAAATTAGTAAACCAACGATTAGCGAAGCTATATGAAATCTACAAATCTAATTCAAGTCACATTATAGGTACACACTGATACCAACTTGTGCTTATGTATAAAGGCCTGAATACCCAGGGTTCACTGGGCGTTGGCTGGCGGCGTGAAAACATTCCCAGTAGAAATGTCAAGATAAGGTTTCGGCACAAATAGACACGTAGGTGAAGCCGAGAAGGTACCTTGAAAATCGATACATCAATGTTATAATACTGAGTCAAGTTACGGCACTGGGTTGAAAATTTCTTGAGTGAAACGATAGATATATTAATGTAATTAGAATTTACTTGTTTCATTTTTTAAAATAAGATCATCCAAGTTTTGAAATTATTGTAAATTAATACACTTGTAGTAGCTCAATTAATACACTTGTAGTAATTTTTTGAATTTGTCGTCGGTATATAAGAGGTTCAATAGGGCCTATTTATATTTACAGTTGCTTAATGATTTGTTTTTAGAGAGTCATGAATTAAATCTGTATTCAATTCGTAGTACGAAAGAGAGGGGCTTAACACTTACCTTATTGTGAACTGTAATCCGCTGATCCCTAACAGAGAACGGGCCCCGGCTTCGCTAGTTAAAATTACCGCATTCCTCCGTAGTCTGCGAGTGGACTCGGGCGTGAGATCGCCGCAGCTTCCCTGGACCGGTTCTTTACCGGCGTGAATAAAGTCACCCGGTTTGATCACTTAAACAAGCATTAGAACACTGTAGCCAAACTGACGCGTGGGTACTCGATCATGTTTAACTGGTGCAGGGTTGCATACGGCAAGGTCGTTCGATGCGGCCTACCAGGCAGGGGACGCGCACGGCACTGGCGCGCGCGATGCTAGCGCCTCCGCGCGCAAGCGCCAGCCTCCCACCCGCCAAATCCATTGGAGTCGTAGGGCCTACTCTCGAGGCCTATTCAAAGTTCCGGGCTGATCTTCGTTGCTCTGCCATCGTTTCGCCGCGGCTTGCGAACGTACTTAATCGTGACAAAATATTTAGAGCTTACATTGCAGACACCACATATTTTTATTCAAATTTCATTCGTTTACCGTTCGTTACTCACCTTAATTGTATTCTCTCAAAATCAACAAGAATCTGACACTCATGAAACTATGAACTATATCAGGATATTCGTTCACATAGGGGTGGTGGGTAAGGTATTTAAAAATTACCGAAAGTGCCTGATTATTGACCGCACTCTCCAAGGTACGGTCAATCACCTCTTTTTAGGGTTCCATAGACCTAACAAGGAACCTTGAAAGTTTCATCATATCCGTTTGTCCTTCCGACTATTTTCGTCCCAAGTTAAAGGCGACAAAGTAGTAAAAAGTAAAAACTATCTACCAACGACTACGTGTGAAGTGGGGATGATATATTTTTTCGTCGTTCCCATAGTACGGGGTATCGTGGAAGAGGTCCCCCAAAAACACAGATCAATAGTGATGCTTTAGTGAAAAATCGAGTATCCTTTTCCCTAGAATCTTATCTGTGGACTTGAAAAATCTGAAGAAATGTGATGCATGCACAATGTACTTTGAAGAAAATACAAAAAAAAACACTAATTTAACTTTGTTAGTTTAGAGCAATAGTCGTTTGACTTAGAAAAGGTATTTAAAAATACAAAATCCTTAGAAAAACATTACTTAGATGAACTTTTTATTTGCTCAGGACGGGAAGTAAACATGTAACGTTATGGATAAATAAAATCTATTATAAAATACGGAATCCTCACTGAGCAACCTCGCAATCGGCTTTTTAACCGACTTCAAAAAGAAGTTCTCAAAGGAAATTTTATTATTATTATATTAAGACTGTATTTTTTGTGTTTATTACGCCAATTATGAATCGAGATTACAAAATTCGTTTTATATTCGAAAGACTAGGTACCTATACTCCTGAAGTGGTTCCATTGTCACCATGTCAAGATCTGTGGATGCCTGCGGATGCCAAGAAAATTTCGGGAAACACCTTAAATTTCATAGAAACTTCCAACGTCTTGTTTTCCTGGAGCTATTTAGGTATTTGCGTCCGGTATTCATAATATCAAGTTTTCTTCCATCATGCCTTGCTGATGATGGAAGACTCCTTGACTTTTGAAACATCTGTTTACCGAAAAGAAGGAACATAGAAAACTTTTCAAATAGTCTTTCTTATCTTCTAAGTAATATCTCTTTGAAGTGATCGAGACCGAGCGCTCTACATGACAATACATTTTTATTTCACTATATGAGTCCAATTATAGAAGCAGTTGTTGTATCCTAGCATTATGAGGCTAGTTTATTAATACCACATTTGATCATAAAAACATCCTTCATGTAAGTTTATAGTAGTTTCTGTACACTTCCCAGTAAATTACCGAGGAGCTTTTGTTTCATAATTTGTATCTCATCCGCAACAATTATTAAGCAGTGTAATTATAAAAGAAAATTATATGATAATAAATAATTATATTTAATCATATGTATAGTTAGGTATAAGCTGTATGTCTACCAATCAATAGATTGTTTTGCAAAGAATGCAATTTACTTCCGAGTTGAATACTCTACTTTTTATCACTCTTGCGAAGAAGCTATACAAGTTAGTTGTGCAAATAATATATAGTACCTATACATAGTAATATTATAAAGCTGAAGAGTTTGTTTGTTTGGTTGAACGCGTTAAGCTCAGAAACTACTTTTTTTTAGTCAGTTTATCGAGGAAGGCTATAGGCTATATAACGTCACGCGACGACTAATAGGAGCTGAGCATCAATTCAAAATGTAGCAAAAACCAGAAAAAAATGTACAACATGTTGCTATTTACCGATATCCACGCGAACGAAGTCGCGGGCACAGCTAGTGTTTAATAAAAAATATAACATATACAAGCTTACTTTTTAATCAAGGGCCAAATTATGTGTGCTTTTTGAGACAAGCAAACTGAACAACTTTTATTATGGGACCAATCTTGATTTTTTTTCAAATTATTTAGCATTTTTAAAGAAAATAAAAGTAATAAATAATAAAAATTTAAAAAAATAGTAAAAAAAAACAAATGAAAAAATTGAGTGGTTTTATGAAACCAAGTATTAAAATCGCGTTTTTAATCTTGACTTAAACTTTTTCTTCTGAGCAACTAATAACTTAAAAAAACAAAAGGAATTAATAAATAAAAAACAAATTAATAAAATAAACAAAAAGCAATAAAACGCGACGGCACCCACGTCTTCTTTGTCGGCCGCAGACGCGCACAAAGTACGCCGGGCACGCGCCCACCAACCGTGCTATACGCCTTATTGGGGATATGCTCGCTCACGACTACGATATCGATATATTTGCCGACAGCTTTGCCCAGTTCTGTTACAGAGCTCTCATATATATCACTAAAATGTATTCTTAGTATAATTACAGAATGATTAATTCCACGAAATAAAATAAAATTTGACCCTGTTATGACAATTTTTTATCTTATAAGATAAAATTTAATTTTTGATTTAAATATTTATTCTTTTTTTTATTGTGACATAATTATTCGCATGTGTATTTTTAACCGACTTCGATCTCGACATTGTAATTTTTGACATAACTTTGTGAATGTAATGTAAATGTAATTTGTAATCTTTGACATAAATAAAGCTTGTATATGACATGATAATTCTGCATTCCTTAAATTCAAATTATTGACATTATAATCAATCTATTTAATTATTATTATTTTGATAATTTTTATTGACATTTGTTTATTTGACGATGTAAGTACCTGTCTGAAATGTTAGCTAATTATTATTGCATATATTGTGTATTGGATAGTAATTTAATTTAATTTTTGAAATTTTTTGTAAACCATTGACTGTTGTTAATACGTACATTATTTTTGTGGTTATGTCCTTGACTAGCATGTTGGCAATTTGGGAAACTGTAAGTCAACATGTACACTGAATAAATAAATAAATAAATAAATAAATAAAAAACAAATTTATGTAAAAATAACGCTAATAACGATGAAGTTATGAAATTCTATGAAGTTGTGAAATTAAAGATCTCATGTTTTGTGTAATACGTTATTTAAAAAAAAAACACTTTTAAAAGAAATAGAAAAAAAAATAAAAAATTAAAATTAAAAATTGACAATGCTGTACGTACAGATTCATTCATTTTTCCTCGAATAAAGTCCAGTCGATTTCTTTCTATGTATGAAAACTCCTTAAATTGCTACAAAACTTTTTAAATTGACTTATAGATTTAAATCCAAACTGCAAAAGTAATGATTGAGCCCGTAAAGGTAAGTCACGACCGCGAAAAAAAAAGATGCCTGTGCAAAATATTCAATTTTCGAATCAAAACTAGATGTAGCCTCTGAAAGTGCGCTTGAAATGTTTAACAAACTGTATTGAAAATCTGATATACATTGCATGTGTTGAGCAAGTTTGGGCACACTTTTAGAGCATGGTTGATGAAAATACATTAATAAGCCTACAGGTGCATATATCGGAAACCTCAAAACTAACAACAACAAAATGACTTGAAATTCACTTGGTGGCTTCACACTTGGTATCCGTCTATCTAGACAATAATTTCAACCTTTTTCCTCATCTAGATCCACTGGGGCATTTCCGCCCACCATGAGCGCTTAGAGCAAGTTTAAACAAAAGTGTAAGAGATTCCAGCGTACATATCATACGCTATTACAGCATATAACGCCATCTCACTGTTACAATCACAGAAGACAGAATTCTTCGACATAAATATTAATAACAATACGCTATTACATCTCTTTCTACGTTTTTAAGTCAAAATATAACTTATGCACTGTTGATAACTGTATATCATTCAACATCCAATACAGAAATCAATAAAAAAATCATGAAAAATTGAAAATTAGCTAGGAATAAAGGTATCTTACAGACTTTAAAATGCAAACTAATTATGAAATATATTAAATTACCTCGCAAATATGTTCTATTTAATAATAATGATGTATGTAGGTAGGTATGCATGTGACAATCATTATTCATTAATAAAAAACCGGCCATGTGCGAGTCGGACTCGCGCACCGAGGGTTCCGTACAAAATTATTAAAAAGATTTTTATTATATGATATAACTAAAAATTTACGGTTTTCGCAATTTTTTCTTTATCAGTGCTATAAGACGTTATTACTTCGTACCAAAATTTCAAGATTCTGAGTTCACGGGAAGTACCCTATAGGTTTTGATTCCCTTGCGAGTGTCGAAAATTTGCGGAAATTTGCGGCATAAACGACTGTATCTTTTGATTGCGTTGGATTAGAAGTTTAATTTTTTAACAGCTCCAAGGGACAGTAGATCTAAGTATTTGATATAAATTTCAGCTTGATACCTTAACGCGTTCCTGAGAAAAAGGGTCTTGACAGACAAACAAACAGACGGACGGACAACAAAGTGATCCTATAAGGGTTCCGTTTTTTCCTTTCGAGGTACGGAACCCTAAAACACCTACTATAACTGGAATATTGTGTTTGATTGATGTGTCACTCGAAACATTACATGGTGCAGTCTGTATCGTAACATGAACGCGTTGATTTATTTTTATTAGTATATAAAATCCAACTCATCAAACTCGATCGAAGCTTCAATTTATTGATCTCTTTTTATCTTATTAGATAAGCGAAAGTAAACCTTATTCGCCATTAAAAATTACGCATCAACAAAAAATTATCTTTTATTTTGCAATTTTTAACATTTTCATCTTTCACAAATAAAAATTTTATAGGTTTGAATTTTGTATAATATTTTTCTCACAAAATCTGCAAAAAATTGTATTTTTACGAGGATTAATAGTGAATAGGTCTACGGATAATTATTAACAGTGAATAAATAAGGTGTAAGGTCTGTAAATACAGTGAATATACGTAACTCCTATAACGGCTATACAAAAGACATCAACGCACATAGGTATCTTTATTGATCACAGGGGTAGATCTTTATATTAAGAAAGAAAATCATTGTGACATTTAGAGGCGTTTGGTGAGTAAATATTGTAATAATATTGTAAGTATATTAAAACTGCAGAGCGTAATTTTATAAAATAAATAACATTGTTGAGTTGCAATTTACCAATATGGAAAGGGAATGTAACAATGATGACAACAACTCTGCAGTTATTAAGGTGTTGGATTCTGTAAAGTGAAAAAATAAGTAGATTAATGCAAAACTTTAAAAAAATGAATGAATGAACGTAATATTTATTGTTTATAAAAAAAAGTTGACGTTATAACCTAGAAGAGTCAATATGAACAAAAGCGTTATTATATTATTGTCAAAGCGGCAATCGCCATTAAACAACTTGTGCGTAGAGGAAAGTTAACTTAATATTTGTAGTATGTGACGGGTTGGCAGTTTATTTATCATAAAATCAGTTGAAATATATTCTACACTCTAATCAATATACTCTTGAAACTACATAGAAATCATATACTCAACTAAAACTTTAAACAGTAATGGAAAATCGCTCGCCTGGATGAGTCGTGCGAAGGTGCACGTCTTATGGCCTCTTTCAAAGAATTCCAGCCTCACGGCTTTGACTGTAAAGGACTTGTCATAAAATATCGAGACGTGAGGTTGGAGAGCTAAAGACAGGTCGTTTCAGGAACGTTATATTAATTGTAAGGAGTGAAGAACAGCTCGGGATTTGAGGTAATTATATTTTCTGTGGTAGAAGTATGATATATGATCGAATTTACGTAGCCCAAAATCCCGATAGGTTCTGCAAACGCTCCATTTTGTTTAACTGGGAAACAGATAAATCAGGGTAACAGTACCAGAATAGTCCAAAATAGGAAAATGAAGAAAAATTATTCCTTTACATAAATGTGGTAGCACATCAGACCCCAGTAATTTTAGACCTATCTCTGTGCTACCTACCTATAGCAAAATTTTTGAAAAAATAATGTTGGAGCAAATGCAAAGTTATTTTAATAGGAATAATCTTCTACACTCTAAACAATTTGGTTTTAGGAGGGGTCGCTCAACAACCGATGCTGGTGTTGAGTTAATACAACATATATTTGAAGCCTGGGAAGACTCACACGATGCGTTAGGCATTTTTTGTGATTTGTCTAAGGCATTTGATTGCGTTTATCACGAAACCTTGATCAGAAAATTACACCACTATGGGTTTCGTGATACTGCACTGGATCTTCTACTCTCTTATCTAAGTGGAAGGATTCAAAAAGTAGACGTCAATGGAAAAAGGTCTCAAGGTTCCGCAGTTAAAATGGGAGTTCCGCAGGGTTTGATTCTTGGTCCTTTTCTATTTCTTATATATGTCAATGACCTCCCTGATTTTGTACAGGACAGGCACGAGATAGTGTTATTTGCAGATGATACTTCACTTTTATTTAAAATTAAAAGAGGATTGCAAATGAATGACGATGTAAATAATTCTATCTCAAGAATTGTTCATTGGTTTAATGTAAACAACCTGTCACTTAATGAAGGGAAAACAAAATGTATAAAATTTGTTTTACCCAATGTAAAAGAGGTTCACACCACTGTAAAAATAAAGGATAAAGGTGTTGACCTCGTGGACACCACAATATTTCTTGGGATCACGCTTGATTCTAAGCTGCAATGGGGCCCACATATAGATAAATTGTCAAAGAGACTTAGTTCTGCAGCTCACGCTGTATGGAAAATACGTCAGTTGACTGATGTTGACACAGCAAGACTTGTATATTTTTCTTACTTTCATAAATTGATGTCATATGGCATTTTGTTGTGGGGAAATGCTGCCGACATTCAGATCGTTTTTGTGCTCCAGAAAAGGGCTATTCGAGCCATCTATAACCTTAAAATGAGAGATTCTTTGCGAGAAAAGTTTAAAGAAATTGGTATTATGACAGTAGCGTCGCAATATATTTATGAGAATCTAATATATGTTCGTAAAAATATTCATTTGTTTTGTAAAAATAGTGATATTCATTCAGTTAATACTAGACAAAGGAATATGTTAGCTTTACCATATACCAGGCTCCAAAAAATCAATAATTCTTTTAGAGGCCTGTGTATACGTTTCTACAATAAAATCCCAAGTTGTATACAAGAACTCAGCTTAAACAAATTTAAAGTTGCAATCAAAGATGTACTTATTAAAAAAGCATATTATAAAGTGTCTGATTACATGACGGACAAAAAAGCTTGGGTTTGAACTCTCATTTCTAATATTTAACAATGTACTGCGTTTTTGTTTCAAAGAAACATTCAGTGAGAGCAATTTATAAGCTAAGTTCACGCACTTCTCTCAGAAATAGCTTATATAATGTGAATTAACACATCTCTTCTTGTAATGGAAGTTGAGCTCAAACTTTTGCATTGAGGTCAGCTTCCAATGGACGACCCTGTAACAAAATCAAAATTGTAAATGGCGATTTAAAAGAGGAGATAAAAAATTTTGACCTTTCGAGTTTCTTGCCTGTTCTTCTCGAGAAGGCTCTCCCAATTTCCGAACAGGTGTAGAGTCAACTTTTTTTTTTTTTTTCATTCCTACTTGTATTTGCAGACATCTTGAGTATATTCAGGATGTATGCACATACAAGGTTAATATGATTTCATTAAATTAGATTATTTTGCTTTGTTTTGACGTCAATAAGTGTCTGTAAAGGCCTATGTTGAATAAAGATTTTTGAATTTGAATTTGAATTTGAAGGGACTGGGCTATCGAAATAAAAACAAAAACGTCTTATAAAAAATCCGACACGCTTATTAACTGATGTTATAAATAAAGCCGTACAACGAAACATATGCCGTCCCGCGTTATGGAACTATTTGAAAGGAAAAAATTATATTGATATCTAAAACAAAATTAATTACACTAAAATGTTTAAATAAAGAGTCATTCAAAAAATACGACATAAGTCGACATTTATTGTTTCGTAACGGAACTTATTCGTTACATCGTTCCGTAGCATAACGTTGTTGTTTCGAGCTGTGTTTCGACGCCGATTCGAAAAGTGGGGAATAATGCGAACTAATCCTTACCTGCTTGCCAAAATAATAAATAGCCTCCCAAAACACATTCAAGATTTGTACCTATCAAACTATGGATCAGTCAAAGATGTTAATAACTACTTTATGCTATCTGATAATCATGAACATACAGGGTGTCCCAAAAAATAGTGTCAAGCGAAAGTCCAGAGTTAGAGCACCTCTTGGAGTACCCGAATCACCCCCATGTATGTTCCGCGATTATTCGTAGTTTTAGAGTAATAATTTTTTTTCAGACTTTTTGAAAATTTCGATCTAAAGAACTTAAAAATTTTTAATAAAAAAAAGTTGAACATATTTTAATGTTTTTCTTTATGCCACTGAATTATCTTTAGTGCTTCTTTTATGTCTAAAATAATCAGCTTCGTAACTTTAGTGGAAATTTAGAAAACAGTAGTGTAAAGTCTTTGAATGTTAGTGAATAATTACTTAAAAATTCATCTTTAAATTAAAAATCTAAACAGGCGAATTCATGGTTTCTAAGTATGTGTAAAAACTTCTCTAGACTCTCTGCTTTCATAATAATTAAAAAAAAAAGTACTTAATAGGGCTACTTTGGCTTAAATCGGCCATCAAAAACAGCAAGGTAAAAATTTCATAAAACTCGACTTCTGAATATATTTTTTTTAAATTCCAATTATTTATTAATAAACCAAAAATGATTGTAGAAAAGCGAAAAATTTATTATTTGAAGGTCAAAAATAACTGTTCCTGCTGCCATCTTTAATAACCTTTGAAGGTTTATTATAACTTAATAAATGAAACAAAACATTATTTTCAAAGTATTTATTATTCGATCGCTTAAAGAAAGTTTTCAAAATGACGACCTTCGTGCTCAATACATATTCTACATCGTCTAAAAAAGTTTTCTTTTAAATTTATAAATGCAATTCTGTTGTTTTTTATTGTTTCTTCCGCTTGTCTTAATCTTGTTCTTAACACTGTGACGTTTGTAATGTCCTTGGCGTATACTAATTCCTTGTAGTATCCCCAGACGAAAAAATCTATGGGGTTCAAGTCGGGGGACCGTGGCGGCCACGCAATGGGTCCTCCACGACCGATCCATCTGCCTGGAAATGTTTCAGACAAATGTTGTCTAACATTTCTAGCAAAATGGCATGGAGCGCCGTCGTTTTGAAAAATCATATTTCTCCGCGTTAATAGGTCTACATCTTCTAATAAGACGCCGAGATCACGTCGTAGAAATTGCAAGTAGGCCTCGCTGTTCAGTCGGTCCGGTAGTTCGAACGGACCAATCAGCTGTCCGTTTAGGATGCCTGACCACAAATTGATACTAAATTGTTCTTGGAAATTAGATTCCCTTGTGAGGTGTGGATTTTCAATACTCCACGAATGGTAGTTATGCGCATTAAACACACATCGCTTAAAATGTGATTCATCAGTCCATAGAATATTTTTAAAGAAATTTTCGTTTTCAGCTTGTCTCCGTAACATTTCCTGACAAAATGCCACCCTTCTCGGGTAGTCTGCGGGCTTGAGCTGCTGAACTTTCTGGATGTGATATGGGTGAAAACGCTCTTGATGAAGTATTCGATGTGCTTGTGATTTCGGAATTCCGATTCGACGTTCTATTGTTCTTACACTAACTGATGGATCTCTCACCACTTCTTCGACCACTGATTGGACAGTATCTGGGTCACTCATTTCAGATGGGCGCCCCGATCTTCTACCTGGTAGGCGTCCTTCCATGTAAGAGTTATGTACTCTTAAAATCATGCGATGATCAGGCCAAGTTTCAGGCTGAGGTCCACCTCCATTTTGTACTTGCTGCCGGAACAACCTGGCTGCTTCAGAAACATTTCCTCTTGCATATCCATAAAAGTAATGCATAAGAGCATATTCTTGCGATGAAAAAGACATCACAAAATGAAGAGCTTGAAAAGTCCGTTAAGAATGCCAAATTTGTCAAAATCCCGTATTCACACAAAACCAAATCGTAATCGCACTCAAGGTCCGTAAGAAAGCAAAGTTCGTCAAATAATCACAAATGAGCGTATCGTACGTAAGGCGCAAACAAAAGCAGGCAAACGACTGGCGCCAGAACACAATAGGCGCTCGGACTACACCCCCCGCCTCATCCCCTTGTCACAAAGAATAGCATTCCTCAGTTACAGTTATCCATTTCGCCAATGAGAGTGAGAGAGATAGCAATAATGCGGTCTCTTTCATATCCTCTCACTCGGGCAATTTTTTAGCAGGTAAGTACTGCGTTACATCCAACACTACAACCGATGTGCTCCGCGAGAAAAATATTTAAATATGGGTTTCATGTAGTTAATTTTTGCTAAATTGTAATTAATCTGAACCTTAGAAATTATAAAAAGACCAGATATTTTTTTTTATCATCTGATAGGAATTTGGTAAATATGAAATTTTCACCTCGCTGTCTTTGATGGCCGATTTAAGCCAAAGTAGCCCTATTAAGTACTTCTTTTTTTAAATGATTATGAAAGCAGAGAGTCTAGAAAAGTTTTTACACATACTTAGAAACCATGAATTCGCCTGTTTAGATTTTTAATTTAAAGATGAATTTTTAAGTAATTATTCACTAACATTCAAATTTTGACTTTACACTACTGTTTTCTAAATTTCCATTAAAGTTACGAAGCTGATTATTTTAGACATAAAAGAAGCACTAAAGATGATTCAGTGGCAAAAAGAAAAACATTAAAATATGTTCTACTTATTTTATATTTAAAATTTTTAAGTTCTTTGGATCAAAATTTTCAAAAAGTCAGAAAAAAAATTATTACTCGAAAACTACGAATAATCGCGGAACATACATGGGGGTGATTCGGGTACTTCAAGAGGTGCTCTAACTCTGGACTTACGCTTGACACTATTTTTAGGACACCCTGTATATTATAGCTCTGATTACCTCTTTATGTTTTTGACAGATAAAAAAATTGTTTAATACTCAGTGCACCATGAAATTGTTAAAGTGTGAAAGAGTTTAATTAAAATAGACCGAACTCTAGCTGTAAATAAGCCATAAGTGGCTTTAGCAGTTAAGGAATATGTAACTTTGTGATATATGATAAAATATTTGGAACTTTAAATTTTAAAAAAATCGCAATAACTCTGCAAGCATAGAACTCTCGATAAACAAAATTTGACAGCTAAGATCGACATACTCGAAAAATCGACAAATTTGACAGATATTACTAAGGAGTGAAAAGGATAGATGCTTTTGTCGTTCGACACATGTCGATCGACAAATCCATGCTCGCAGGGCAGTACTTCAAGTCGCATTGCGCCCTCGCGTCGTCGTGTCGACATCGACAAATCGCGACCGATATGTGCTCACTTTCACCGCTCATTCAATCATTAATTTGTACATACGTACGTCTCCTTCAGCTTCATTTCTTTTTTGTTGTGATGTAGCATCTCGGAACAATAACTAAAGTGTGTAATCTACGCCGCTGTCAAGAAAAAAATCAAATTCATCGTGCAGTTTGATGGTACTTAAACAAATTTGCGCCGTTATAATTTTGTAAATTAGTTGAAATATCAATATAATATAATAAGTATATATTAAATAACTCACACAATGTTACGTAACTGTGTTGACAAGTGTCGCTATGTATACTGTGTAGTGATGAGTTAGAGCGCGACTGTTTTTACAAAATGGAGTTTTGTTATTTTTATGTTTGCAGTGATTCTCAACATGCCTTACACAGTGTCGTAACCGTTACTTTACTTATGTTACTGCAAAAATTAACTGTATATTAGTTTTGACAATGTGTCGACTTTTTAATTTTAATATATTAACACAAATTACCCCAACAAGAACCACAGTGTACGTTGCCAACTTATGACTTAAGATGTAAAGTCACAGTACCTAGTAATTTCAGTGCCATATCTTACAAGTGCCGTATACTCTATCGAATACAAAAATAATTTTGAAAATTAGTCAATGCGGCGGCGGAGTAATCGCGTAACATACACACGCACAAAAAAAAACAAAAAAACATACGCATCGAATTGAGAACCTCCTCCTTTTTTGAAGTCGGTTATAAATTATTTAAAAATAATGTTTGTCAGTCTAGAATATTCCAGATTATTCAAAAAATTTTGAGATTGATCTGGAAAGCTATAAAATACTTAATAAACATTTACAGTTTAGAATGTTTCTGGATTGCTTAATATATTTTTGAATCGATTGAAAATGGTTTTAGTCCACCTAAAATCAGAGACGGATTTATAATTTTTTCGCCCCTAGGCACTATTCTAACTGCCGCCCCTTAAAAACACTTAGGTCCAGTCAATCGTGCGCATGAGCCTGATGATGTCCCTCGGTGGCATGGCCCTGTAGTCCTCCGGTTTTGGGTATCCCATTCCCGTCAGCATTAATCTCCTGCAGGCAAGAGCATCACAATGGCACAGAAGGTGCTCCATGCTCTCCTCTTCTTCTTTGCAGGCCCTACAAATTTTGGAACTGGTATGTCCCATCCGGGTAAGCATGATCCTAGTGCCAAAATGGCCGGTTAAGGCACCTACCATTAGACGGGTCTGGGATCTGCTTGAACTCAGTGTAAATTTGAGCCAGTTATCCATGCCCATTAAGAGCTTGGCGTGTGTCATTCCTTTATGGTTGGCCCATTCTTCTTGGTGCCTTCTTTGTGATTGAGCTCTTAGGCCTGTCCCGACTGTTTTTGGAGTGATTCTGACAAATGGTTCCGGTCCCACCATTGGTGTTTCCGAACCCTTTCTTGCCAGATAGTCAGCCTTTTCGTTTCCAGTGAAACCTTTGTGGCCTGGTATCCAGACTAGGTGAACCGTGTTTGCTTTACTCAATTTGTTTAGTACTTCGATCGCGTTCATCACTAGTTTGGATTCAACCTTGTGTGACAAGAGCGCTTTAAGCGTTGCTTGACTATCACTGAGAATGTAGATATTCAAGCCTTTACGACCCCTGTCTAGATTCTCTTGTGCACAGGCTAGGATAGCATATGTTTCGGCTTGAAACACAGTTGCTAGCTTGCCCATGCTGACCGATATCTCCGTTTTGTTGCAGTATATGCCTGCTCCTGTACCGGATTTCATTTTTGATCCATCCGTGTACCATATCATGCTGTTCCCCCGAGGGGATGCCAGCCCCTTATCCCACTCTTCCCTTGTTGGAATATAAACCTCGAAGAGTCGCCTAAATACGTATTTAGGTGTCATTCTGTCGCTGGTCATGCCCAGCAATAGAATCTCTTCTTTAGGTTTTAGTCCCGTGTGTCTTGTACGTGGCCAGTTCACTTTCCACAGTCCCATGGTGTTGAGCCTGTATAGTGCACTCATGGCCTCTCTGTATATGGCAATATGCAGTGGTTCGAGATTGAGAAATCTCTCTAGGGCCGCCGTAGGAGTAGATTTGAAAGCCCCCGTTACAGCCATACAGGCCAGTCTTTGGAATCTTCCTAGGAGTCCCTTACATGTGACCAGCTCTGTTCTGGGCCACCAGACTATACTTCCGTAAGTGACGATCGGAAGTATCATTATTTTATAGATCCAATAGAGGATCTTGGGCTTGAGGCCCCAGGTTTTACCAAAGGTAGAGCGGCACATATTGAAGGCCGTTGTGGCCTTCTCAATAGTGAGCCCTACATGTACTTTCCACGTAAGTTCTTTATCTAGGGTAACTCCTAGATATTTGACCTCAGACGACCATGGTATTTCCGTACCGTTCAGTTTGAGATTTCTCATGTTGTTGAGCTTCCTCTTTTTTGTGAATGGTATAGTCACAGTTTTCTTCGGATTGATGCTAAGGGAAGTCTCCCTGCACCAGCGCTCAACCTTGTGTAGCGCCTTTCATTTCTATAATGAAGACGGTGCTAAATTTTAAGACCTTCAGAACAGGGTGCTCAAACAGTCGATCACATCAACCAATCGATCGCGAGTGACTGTACCAGGGTCGCCTGCTTAGGTACCTCCGTCTTACCTATTTCTGCCCCAAAGCAGCAGTGCTTGCATTGCTGTGTTCCGGTTTGAAGGGTCAGAATATGGCAGTGAAATTACTGGGTACCGTGACTTTACATTTATGTCATAAGTTGGCAACGTACACTATGCTTCTTGTGGGGGTTGCAGTTTTGCTGCGAATCTCACAGGAGCCACATGTACCTATATATAGGTGACTGTTACCACTTACCATCAGGTAAGCAGTTTGCTAACTTAATTGCAATAAAAAATACTTGCAGCCTCTGATAGTCGATCGATCGGAGTCTATCAATATTGAGGTAGATCGCCAGCAGTTCGAGTTTAGCACCCCTGATATTAAATTCACTTGGTGATACGTGCTTATTGTATTTAAAAACCTAACCCCTCTAACTCCTTAGTATAAAAATCTGTAAGTGAACAATAAATCACCCCATTTTCCCACCCTGAGGGTGGGAATTTTTGTGGGAAATTTTCCAAATGTATATAGAACCAACTTACGAGGTATACCCTATCTAATAAAAAGAGAATTATCAAAAACGGACTACTCTGTAAAAAGTAATGCGTGGTCATACATTACAATCAGTGAGTGAACAATCAATCACCCTTGTTTTCCTACCCTTAGGGTTGGATTTAGTTTCGATATTTATATGAAACCAACTTAGGGGTATACCTACCCTTTCCAATAAAAAAATAATTATCAAAATCGGACTACTCTGTAAATAGTTATGCGTGGTAATACATACAAAAATATAAAAGCATCGACTTGAGAACATCCTCCCTTTTTTCGTCGGTAAAAAAGCGTTCCAGCGCATTTATCATCAAATTTTTTGACAACAACGCATCGGAGATATCGGGACAAGATGCGTTTGATTTTAAGAGAATTTTCTAAAGAATCGATGAAGATTTTACAAGCTCTATTTAATTTGCAATGTACCGATATAGGTATACACGGTTTTTTTTTTATGACCCTGGAAAATTTTAGGGACGCTTCAGGACACATCCATTTTTATATAAAAAATATTAAAAAAAACTCAAAAAATGCTGCTCTCAACTAGTGCAGCATTTTATGGATTTTTTTAGAAAATTAATATAAAATAAGTAAGTGAGTTATTTTTTTTTATTCATATTTAAAACATTCTAAACCATGTCGTGAAGCCTCCCTTAAATTTTCCAGGGTAATAAAAAAATAACCGTGTATAGTTATGTATTTAAATTGAATATATTGCGAGTTTAAATTGACCCACTTGCCAGTGACCGATTGAGCATTGAGCTGAAATTTGAAATTTGGAATAAACATTTAGTTCTGATGACAATACTATTAAGCATAATTAGTATCGTGGAAAATCCAAAATGGCCGCGCTGCTACAAAATATCCGATTACATATTTTTGTACATACAACCCACACAATATGGAATGGATATTAAATGAAAGCGATTGACTTGCAGAATACAGACCTTTATGAACACATTACTTTAAATCAAGATGGCAGCCGCAAAAAAAAACAGATTACATATTTACATATTTATTTACTGTGTATATTCCTTGACCTTTCAAAGGCTTTTGACACTGTATCTGTTTCCATTCTTCTTTCGAAACTTGAGAATATTGGTATTAGGGGTGTTGTGCTGGAATTGTTCAAGAGCTACCTATCAGATCGAGTGCAATATGTTACGATTGGAAATCACACAAGTCGGGGTGAGGCAATTACATATGGTGTCCCACAGGGCAGTGTCCTAGGTCCAACTCTGTTCCTTATATATATTAATGATCTGTGTCAAATAAATCTACCAAATTGCAAAATTGTCACTTACGCTGACGACACGGCAATCATTGTTCATGGACAGAGTTGGGAGGAAGCGCGCTTAAATGCTGAGTCTGTCTTGCATCGGGTCATGATATGGCTGTCCCAAAATTTGCTTACCTTAAATTTACCCAAGACGAAATTTGTCACATTTGCACCAAGGCTTTCGTCACAGCCGGACTCATCGTACCGAATACGTGCACATAAGTGTAATGAATCCGCTTCTTTCACTCCTTGTTCTTGTGCTTTAATATCTCGTACACACAGTATCAAATATTTAGGTGTTGTGGTCGATAGTGTTCTGTCATGGAGCGAGCACATTGCATGTGTGACTGCACGTATAAGGAAACTTATCTTTGTCTTTAGCAGGCTACGAGCAGGTGCTGACGTGATTACCCTAAGGACCGCTTATTTTGCCTTAGCCCAGTCCATTATTGGCTACTGTATCACGATCTGGGGTGCAGCCGGAAAGACTAAAATCTTACAGCTCGAAAGGGCGCAAAGAGCAGTCTTGAAGGTTATGGCCTTCAAGCCAATAAGGTATCCAACCAACCTTATATTAGCTTTTTGGGAAGTACTTTCCGTTCGTAAGCTCTTTGTCTTGAATACTATTCTTCGAAAGCACAAGTCCCTTGCATACGACTCACATATGTTACTCAATAAAAGAAGAAAAGACATAGTTTGCTCAACGATAGGATGTAGGTTTGTTTTAGCAAAGCACCATTATGATTTCATTTCTCCTCGGCTATACAATAAGGTAAATAAAAAATGTAAAATTTATCCCTTACCTTTATATAAAACCAAAACCGTGTTGAGTGAGTGGTTACTCAGTCTTAATTACGATGAAGTAGAAGCTCTAATTAAGTAAAAATTTCCTTCCACACACACACACACACACACACGCACGCGCACACACACACGCACACACACACACACGCACACACACGCACACGCACACACACACACACACACACACACGCGCACACACACACGCACACACACACACACGCACACACACACACACGCACACACACACACAGACAGACTTAGAACACTTCTGATTTTTAATTATATCTGATTTTAAATATATATGAGCATTATTATTATTACCACTACTAGATACCTTATTGGCAACTATTTCTGTTTGTGTATTGTATAAACATTGCATTACTATTATGTATTATGTTTATAAAATAGTCTGAAACGCCTGTCTATGTAAGAGGTGGGCGCTAACAACTGCGACACAGTCCTTGACTAATGCAGATGTTAACGCTAACATGTTCGTGTTAAATATGTTTGTGGTGACAATAAAGATTTTTATTATTTTATTATTTATTTATTATTTTTGTACAACCCCCCAGTATCAAATAAAAGGGATTGTCTTGTAAAATACAGTACTCTATAAAAATAAATCAAAGATGGCCGCACGAGGTAGCAGCCGTGTGTAACAGGGATGTTATGGATATGATATTTCGGATCTGGATATGGATACGGATATAGGAATAAAATTATATCGGTTTCGGATACGGGCACGGATATGTAATTATTTAGGATTATCTGTTAGTTTCGGATAGTTTCGGTTACGGATATTAAGAGGTTATGTTACGTATGACTAGAAATAACAAGCTACAAGATCCACGTGTCGCGCGAGCAGTGAAACAAAAACATGTCGTTTTATTTAAACTCCGGCCTTATTCGAAACTATCCGAAACTTGTGAAACGGATACGGTTACGGATATATTTTATTTCGGATATCCGATAGTTTCGATTACGGTTACGGAGCTCCATAACATTCCTGGTGTGTAATATTACACACCTAAACCATTTCGAGCTGCTTTTGACCCTTTCACAACTCGAAACCTATTTAAGCTACATACATGAAATTTTGCACATTTATTAAAGCTTCTTAATTTATCTAAAATCCGAAATTTCATTAATATAGCTCAAACAGTTATTTATATATTTACATTTAAAAGCCGGCATTTTCATAACTGACTCACTGACTTATCGATCAAAAACCTAATCCACTTCCTGATGACCTAAAAACTTAATATTTGGCGTCAAGGTCTGCTATGTTATGTAATAGAGGCGCTTAAAAAGGAAAAATCTGAAAACTGTCAATTAATGATAATCCGCTCATAAGCGCGCGCGCCCTGATGCTGTTCGGTTGTCTCTGAATACTAATCATTGCTGTATAAAAAGTAATAATATCCCATCAAAAACATAAATGTGAAATTATAGCCAAGTTCAATATTAAGAATGTGTCATTGTTGACTTCGCCGACAAAATAATTAATATCTATATGGATGCCAAGTTCAGACTAATAATTTACAGAAAATAATTTACAAAATGCATTTAGTTCACTTGGGATTTTGTTCAAGTTCAAGATTTGGATTGACTAATTTTCTACAATTTCTAAAATTTGGTTTGTTAGTAAAACTAGCCAATTTAAATCCTGAACTTGAATTACATCCCAAGTGAAATAAAAGTTAGGTGCGGCGCGCGGCGCGGCCGTATCCGCCAGTCGTGCCGCCGCCCCCTGAAACCTGCCGCCCCTAGGCACGTGCCTAGTGTGCCTTTAGGTAAATCCGCCCCTGCCTAGAATGTTCGGGATTGTCCTAAAAATGTCAATGTGTGTGAAAGCAAGTTTTCAAACTATAGATTTTATCGTTGACAGTAGGTATAAGCGGAAGTAATAATTTAGGTAGTATTATATTATCTGTGGTACCTCACTAGTACGTAAATAAGGCACAAATACACACAACCACACAACTTTCTCTGTCTTAAACAAAATAAAAATATTGTCACTCTTCCTCTTTTACTTTGGATCTTTATTAACGATCTTATACTCCAAATTAAAATGAATGTTTCGCTTACTAAAGATTTTTCCAACCATATAGAAAATGAAAATGACTTCAAAACTTTCCAACATTAGTCTGGTTGTAAGATAAACACCCCATATTATGACATTCACGGCCCTATACTTAAGCGAGTTAACTTTATTCTTGATTTGGGGGTACACTTCGATTCTCATCTTTCTTTTTGATTCCATTATGATCCAAATAAAAATCTTGTTTGCAAAAAAAATCCTTATTCTGCTTTTCATTCCTACTTCTGTGTGCACATAGTTTCTCGGGTACAAATAACGAAGTACATATACACATTGTATTGTCTTTTTTATTAATATAACATTACAATAAGAAAAAAGAATTATCATAGTAGTTCCCATGTAGTACCCACTCCTGTGAAGGTTGGCGGCTCTACACTGGAAGTTGTTGACGAATATGTTTACCTGGGACAAATAGTCCAGCTCGGTAAGTCCAACTTCCAGAAAGAGGTAAATCGACGAATCCAACTCGGCTGGGCAGCGTTCGGAAAGCTACGCAGCATATTCTCGGCCAATCTACGGCAGTGTCTTAAGACGAAAGTCTTCAATTCGTGCGTGTTGCCAGTGATGACGTACGGAACTGAGACGTGGCCGTTTACAATGAGTCTCATCAGAAGGCTCAATGTCACTCAAAGGGCAATGGAGAGGGCTATGCTCGGGGTTTCTCTACGCGGTCGCATCAGGAATGAAGAGATCCGTAGAAGAACTAGAGTCGCCGACATAGCCCAAAGAATTGCAAACCTTAAGTGGCAGTGGGCAGGACACATAGCTCGCAGGACTGACGGCCGTTGGGGCGGAAAGGTCCTCGAGTGGCGGCCGCGTACCGGGAGACGCAGCGTTGGTAGGCCCCCCACAAGGTGGACCGACGATCTGGTGAAGGTCGCGGGAAGCCGCTGGATGCGGGAGGCGCAGGACCGATCGGTTTGGAGATCCCTGGGGGAGGCCTATGTCCAGCAGTGGGCGTCTCTTGGCTGAAATGATGATAGTAGACTAGGTGAAAGTACCTTTTTTTTCTTAGGGAGGAAACGCGCAACCGCACCGTACCCACCGTTGGCTAGACGGCGAGCGTGTGTGGGGTTGGCCTGGCAGAGTGCCAGGCGGACCCACTAAAACCCCCCTGTGTTCTCCCTGCCCTTGTGGGCGCAAACAGTCTTGTTCGACTTAGCATTAGTCACAATATTAATTAAATATACATAGAAAAAGCTTAAAAATGGTCGCGGGAAGCCAATGGATGCGGGAGGCGCACAGGACCGATCGGTATGGAGATCCATGGGGGAGGCCTATGTCTAACAGTGGGCGTCTCTTGGCTGATGAAGTACCCATAAGTTTTTAATTTTATCATCTCAAACTTAGTAAATATTTACATAAATTTTTCATTTCAAGTCGTCTAAGTGTCAAAATTTGAATTTAAAATTAGACATAGGCCTCCCCCATGGATCTCCATACCGATCGGTCCTGTGCGCCTCCCGCATCCATTGGCTTCCCGCGACCATTTTTAAGCTTTTTCTATGTATATTTAATTAATATTGTGACTAATGCTAAGTCGAACAAGACTGTTTAATTAATGATATTGATAGGAGTGCACACGAACGCGCTAAAAAGTGGTCTGAAATGATTGCGTGCAAATAGTAGAAATAATCACCGTTATCAATTCGGTCGGACCACGGACCACGTCGCGTCGTTTGCACTGATTCTTTAGACACGTGGAATTATTACTCAAACAGAGAGATGGGCGGTGGAAAGATTCCAACTGGGAAAATATCCGGAATTTTTCCAAATCGGGAATAAACCCGGTTTTTACGAGGGAAAAAACCCAAATGATGGGTTTTTTCATTATTTGTTAAAGTGTGAGCTCTGTTATGTTATTGTTCATTTGTTTATATGACTGATCAACTTTCAAAATTATTCGTATGGTTTTAACATTTAGCAGTCTATTATTGTAACGGAATAACTATTTTTTTATGTAACTACTAAGCAAACTTGAAACAATTTGCAACTTGCACTAAGATATGGCTTAATTAATTTATTGATCTGCCCCCTTTATTTGCTTCTAATCTTCATCTATAACTTCGGTTGCCCACTCCAAACTGTCATTTTGTAAGGATGTGGATATCTTTGCTATGGAACCTTTTTTTTGGGAAGGGAGAATCTCTTTACGATTCAACAAGGGACTGAAAAGCTGACAAAGCCGCCCCTTGGATGTGCCATTGGACTCGGGTATAAACCCCGTACCTGGCTGAACCACCCTCCAGCAACTTCTACCCCCATAGAGGCACGATCGAGATCGGCGCTAGCCATTCCCCGAGCGCACCCCCTGGAGACAGGCCCAACAGTGAGCCAGCACTGCTGACCCAAGCGCTGGGACACTTCTACGGAGGGGTCGCTAAGTGCCATAATGCGACCCCCAGACAGGCAGGCCAAGGATAGAAAAGTAATGTCTCCCAACCGGCTGTCGGCCGGCCGGGCCATTTCATCCCAGGCTTGCTTAAGGGAGTTGGTGGCGAGCGTCCAGGACCCGCGCCTCCTCCTACCCAACCGCCTGCGTCCGAGCGATGCGGCGGAGGGTCGTCCTCTCGCGCCCGCTTCGCTGCCTCCTTCTGCGAGATCACATCCTCGCAGAAGGAGGCGACAGCCTCCCACGACGTCGCGCCGGTCAGCATCTCGCATACGACGCTGGCCAGCGCGACGGGCGCACCCCTACCTATGCCCAGTGCGAGGGTTAGTGCGTCGCGCTGGAGTCGCCAGGCCGGGCACTCCGAAAGTGTGTCTGTCCGTGTCGTCGGAAGCGCCGCAGTGGTGGCAATGCAGCGTCTGCTTCCTCCGTGCGACATGATGCTGATAATGGCCGAAGCAAGACTAGACGAACTGCCTCGATCGTCCAGTGGCTGGCAACTGGGTGGGCAAGCGTCTCGGCCCGCTGGCGAAGAGCCTCCCTCTGCGCCAGGTGCCTGGTGCGCGCCATCTCCTACGGGAGGGGGCGCTCCCCCGACTCTTCGCTGCCACCCGATGTCGGTGCACGGCCGCAAGGACTCGTGCCTCGGCATCCCACGGGGGTGAGCCCGCTAGGACGCAAGCCGCCCCGTGAGAGACCGTGCAGTAGGCCCGCACGGCTCGGGTAGCAATGACCGTCTGCGGCCTGCGCAGGAAGGCCACCGTTCGGGGGGCGAGATGCTCTGCCAAAATCTGGGCTCCGTACAGGGCCATTAACTTTATCACAGTTTGATAAAGTCGACGGCTTGCTGCGCCCGGTCCCCCCACGTTGGGGAGGACCCGTCCGGAGCAGCCGCGGCGGCAGACAGCCTTGGGGCGAGAAGCTTAAAATGCTCCTCGAAACCCCATCGGGGATCCAGTACCAGACCGAGATTTCATCGAGCTCTCGATCTGGACTTGGACACCTTCCACCTTCATCCCTGGACACGGAGCCCCGCCGAGGGTCTGTGGCGACGCGGCGGCCTGAACGTCATGGCCGTCGTTTTGTCAACGGCCACGTTCAGCCCGAGCAGACGGATGCGCCGGATACACAGAGGAGGCACTCCGTAGAAACGGAGTGCCTCGGCTTTCACGGCGGATCAGCCGGTGATGAAACCGAACTGGCATTTGGCCGAGTGGCCGTGACCGAGTCCGGTCCAGGGCCCTCCAAATGCTCGACGAGCCGGGAAGCGAGAATTTTCTCGAGAAACTTCCCGGCCTCGTCGAGCAGCACCACCGGCCTGTTCCCCGACGTGGCATCGGCGGGGCAATTCGGCTTCCGAAGAAGGCAGGCTTCCAGCACAGGGGGAAACGGCCCGAGGCGATGCTCGTAGTGAGCACCGGAACCGCTCCTACAGGGGGCCCAGTGCCAGGCACAGGACCCTCGCTGGCACCCTGTTCGGTCCCGGCGCCTTCCCCTTGCGACAGAACCGCTCCCTCACCGCGTCGAACTCTAGGTCTGACACGGGAGGGCCCGCTTCCTCCACTTCCAGGGAGGCCCTGGGGGCGACCATCCTCCTCGGGCTTGAAGGGTCCAGGGTCGGGAAAAAGCGACCCTAGGACCCTCTGCACGAGCACCTCCTCCATCCAGTGTATCGGGGGAGCACCGTCTTGGTACTTCCCCCTCATCAGACGGTACGGCCATCCCCAAGGGTCGGAGTCGAGGAGCTCTGTAAACGAGTTCCACGACTCCGAAACGGCCCTCAAAATCTCTGTCTTGACGGCCTTGTTCGCCTCCCTGTACGCCCGATGTAGAGTTTCCTCTTCGTCGGGCGTCCTCCTGATGGCACGCCTTTTGCACCGCAGGTAGGCGCACCTTTGCTATGGTACCTAGCGTTCACATGACAGTTATGCAAAAGCAAAAGCGGAAATATTTTGTTTATTGATTTCTATATTCTTTTTAAAAAGGGCTACCTGCGACTTCTTTGTCTCTCGCTCAGACCTTTACCCCGGCAAGATCAAATGAATCTTTGTTCTCGTACGACACAAGCGTGGAAGTATTTATGGCTTAGAACAAAAGCTTTGTACGAATTTTTAAAGATTATTATATTAAAATTACAGAAGAAAAAAAAATCTCAAACTCAAAAGTAAAATAGCAAATGGTAATCTCCACGCAGTTAATGAATGAGATTTAAAACTACAGCGTAGCGTGCATGTGCATATTGCTTAGAAATGGTGTTACTTACATTATTGATAGATCATCGCATCAGCGCAAAGACCTATCAATAATTTAAGTGGTGTTATTACTCTGACCGTATTGAGAACATTAATTGTATTTTTTATTCTTTGTCTGCATTTTATGTTTTAAATCATATTGTTACTAGATATGTGCGTATCTAATGAAAAAACCCGAATATTTACCCGCTTTGGGAATTTTCCGGGAATTTACCCGGGAATTTTCCCACGTTTGGGTTTTTACCGGGTAGAATCCCATCACTGAACAGGAATGAGTTCTTGCTTGAAAAAGTGTGCCTAGCGAGAGATAAATAACTGTACCGTTTGTCTCTTTCGTAAGTTTGTGACCACAAATTCTATAAAATAGGGATTTTTTTTAAAACAATAACATTCAACCTGAAAGATGCTTTTGAAAATCATAATATGCTTAATAATCACGATTGTTAAGGAAGAGATAGTTTTAGCGACAAGGTCGCCCTTTGTACAATTAGTGTTAAGTGTTAAGTATTTATACGTTGACTTTAAGCTGGTTGGTGTTGTACAACAAAGAAATATTATATTCTATTCATTAATTTTAAAATGGGTTGCGCAAAAGAATTGTATATCTGCTTTCCAATACAAGATATATTTTATTAATATAATAATTATTTAAAAAATAATGAATGTCAATGATTGTCTTTCAATAGATGGGTCTTTCCAATTGGTATATTATGTTGAACCCATCGCCACATAACAGATAATCAAATATGTCAACTTGTCAAAAATGAGTCAACACTAAAATATCTCTGTGATATTTAAATACATACCTAGTAAAAGAATGAGTAATTAAGAAGAAAATAATTAAAAACACATCAGTGTGAGTCGAACTGTTTTAACAATATTTAAAACTTTTGTGGTTTCGCCAATATCTTGAACAGAATGTTAATGGCAATTCTTTTTTCTAATAACTTAACATCGCATCGTGTAAGCTAAACAATAAATCACCACAGCTCATATATACGTCCCCACCGAGGGGTTCGAGCCTACCCTATATTAGGGTGATTAGGCCTTAGTCAACCACGCTGGCCCAGTGCGGATTGGTCGACTTCACATACATCATTGAATTTCTTCGCAGATGTATGCAGGTTGCCTCACGATGTTTTCCTTCACCGTAGGAGCGTCGGATAAATGTACATATGAAATTCGAAACGAAAAAACACAATGGTACATGGCGGGTCTCGAACCCCGACCCCCCGATTGGAAGGCAAGTGCCGAGTCCACAGCGCCAACGACTAATATAAATTACTTTTATTAAAAAATGTTAAAAATTGCGATAATATTTAGGTTAGGTTAGGATACCATGTGGTCACCCTACTACAATGACAATGAAAATTACTGACATTCACAAAGAATCGTTGTTGCAATATAAATTTTTTTGAATACTACCACTAGAATATTTCCTGCCCCCCTATTCTGTAACTTCGGTTACTAACTAGAACTGTCATTTTTGAAAGGAACTTAACATCCATTACTGCTATCATGAACGCTGCCGTAACATATAAGATCACTAAACCCGTAATGGATATAAAGTGGCTTTCAAAAATGACAGTTCTAGTTACCAACCGTAGTTAGCGAATAGGCCTGCTGGACGTGAAATCATAGTGTTATAATTATTAATAGTAGCCACTGGAACGTCCTGGGGACTATAGTCCCCAAAATCGTAAGCTTCTCGATCGACCTGGGTACTATGGTACCCAGTTCCCTTTGCGTAAAACCGCGCGGTGTGATAAAAAAATCGCGAAAAATAAAATATTTTCTCTATGGCTTTATTCCTTTGCCAATAGTCTCTTTCATAAGTTGACAGGTCATGTCCCGTATCCATACGTTTCTTACTCCATGACCGATGAGATTTATTGCGTACTTACTTAGTCTGTATTAGTATTTTCGTAGAGTGTTCTATATCAAAATAAACTAGAAGAATTGGGCTACATTATTATGTATGGTTTATGATAGTTTATAGTGTTATATTGCCACACTAAACGTTTTTTTCAAAAAGTGAGTATTTTTGAAATTTTAAGCACTTTAGTTACTATTCTCGTCATTATTCATTCAATTATGAATCCTTATCTAATTAACTATTATAAGTTCATTCCTTATTAAATTAGCTTTCCATACGTATTTTTTATTTAATTTTAGACACAATAATTTATTTTTTGCATTTTTTTTAAATTTGAGGTCGCGCGTGCGCATCTCGCGTATATAATTACGTAATTAATCGATTTTATTATTTTTTTCTTTTTTCATTAAAAATATTACCCAAAACTATTATATATCAAAATAATCTTCAAGAATAGGGCTATAATAATATATATGGTTATTTAAAGTTTTATAAAATAGTTTTTGTGCAAAAATTTTTTTTTAAAAATCGGGTCTTCCGCGACCTTCCGAACATTTTCGCGCTTCATTCATTTAATTATTAATCCTTATCTAATTAACTGTTATAAGTTCCTTCTATATTAAATTACCTTTCCATACGTATTTTTTGTTCTCTTGTAGACAGTATATGTCACTCTCCGCAATTTTTTGAACACTCCGTACGCGCCGGGGTGAGTCATTCCGCACCTTTGATATTTGAGATATACTACTTTTTGCTTTTGAAACCCACCACGCTTCGCGTGGCGAACGTTCGAGTGGGTAGGCTCACATGGTAATTTAATTTATTTTATGTTATAATTATTACAAAAAAAAACAGTTTAGGTATTTTGGGCGTTAAAAGTAATTAAAATAAACAATAATACAAAATCTTCATCTACCAATAGTTGTTTCATAACTACTAAATTATAAAATATACAACAGTAGCAACACTGTGAGAAAGGGATAAAAGGTACAGTTATTGGTGTGGCTGACCCCAGCCGGGCCACAAAAAAAAAGTGTGAAAAATAGATTGTTTTAGTATGTCGCTATAATGTCTAGAGTTTGTCAGAGTTTGTCGGCAAGTTTCAGAGTTTGTCGCCTGCGCGTTTCAGAGATCTGTGTGGCCCGGCTAAAAAACTAATTATTAATAATAATAATAATAATCTTTATTTCTCATCACAAAAACAAAAACAATACCAACAACACAAGAAGCTTACAAATGTATAATTACCTATTTATTTTTATTTTTGTGCGAGACTGATGCCTATGCTAAGTATATTAATATACCTGTATTACAGGACATCAGGCTCTCACCACCTCGGTACACAAATTAAATTTCATTTACCATGTAACAAGAACAGCTAGAGTTAACGATACCTACTTATAAATATTATACTTCTTATATAGTTACTTATTTACTTATTAATTTCATTTATAGAAGCCTTTATAAAATATTACGTGTGTGTGTATGTGTGTGTGTGTGTGTGTGTGTAGGTGTGTGTGTGTGTGTACGTGTGTGTGTGTGTGTGTGAGTGGAGGTTCGTATGAGTGAACACGCCTATGTGCCTATTTTATTTTATAATATGACCTTAATGTTATATACTCATTCATTTAATTACTGTACATAATTTTTCCGTTTCAGCATAATTCAAGCCCAGCAGCCACTCTAATACTTTCTTCTTACAGCTGCGCCTTGTGAGGGGATAAATACTGAGTACAGCATTAACAGTGTTGTAAAGTCGGTAGCCTAAGAAGCAGAAGAATCTTTGAGCGAATCTTGTGTGAAATGGAGTCGTGGTGCATACAGTACCTTTCCTGCGTTTGTCAGCCATTAGCTGCGGGTTATAGGGGATGTTGACATGCTTACGAAGGATGACAGCTAAAATAAAAAGTTGACGGACAGATAGAACATTCCAATGTTTATATACCTCAATAGTGGGACAAGTAATAGGTAGGAATGCACCAACCTTTAGGACAGCTCTCTGAGCCCGTTCTGCTCTTAGCAAATGAGTTTTGGCGGATCCACCCCAAGAAGAGATACAGTACCCCAATAACGATTGGCAAAGTGATAGGTACACTGTTCTTAAAACTGATCGACCAGCTACCTGAAGCAACGTTTTAAAAATAAATATTAATTTCCTTATTCGTGCAGCAAGTAGGTTCACGTGGGGCTGGAAGTTAAGACAGCAGTCAATCATAACACCTAAGTACTTTATGGAGTCAGTGGCGACAAGATCAGAGCAACCACAATTAGAGATTTTTAGGCAGGAACGCAAATGTGATTTGAGTGTAAGGTCAACAGGAAGACCCCGCCTAGTGATGGCAAATGTCAAATATTTGGTCTTAGCAACATTAAGAGAAAGTAAGTTGCAAGCCATCCAGTCCGCAACCATGTCAAATCCCATCTGGGCATAGTGGAATGTTTCTTCCCAGCTATTTCCGGTGAACAGCAAGGCAGTGTCATCGGCGAAAGCCACGATTTTTCCGTTTCTTAGTTTCATCTGACAGAGATCATTGATATATATTAGAAACAGCGTGGGACCAAGGACGCTGCCCTGCGGAACGCCAAAAGTAACGGCCAAATCCCCACTAATCCAGCTATCGATTTTAACTGCCTGGTAGCGATCTGTTAAATAGGTTTTAAACAATTCAAGGGCTAAACCTCTGACACCCAGTCTTTCCATTTTCTCCAGAAGGATTGCGACAGAGACCGTATCAAATGCTTTTGCCAAATCGACAAATATGCCAATAGCCTTCTTCCCTCCATCCACACGTGTGACAACGAAGTCAGTGAGGTCATGGACAGCATCATCTGTTGACCTCCCTGAGCGAAAACCATACTGAGAAGGAGAAAGTATGTCATTTTTATCAAGGAAGTCAACTAGACGTTTGTTCATCAATCTTTCCACGATCTTGGAGAGGATGGGAAGCAGGGATATCGGCCTGAAATTATTGATACTGTCTCTGTCGCCACCCTTATGGATTGGTATGATGAGAGACCTCTTGTATATATCCGGAAAGATTCCAGACATCAAGCAGAGATTGCTGACGTATGTTATAGGAGGGGTCAGTAGATCGCGGTGTTTTTTCAATAGCTGACCTGGTATTTGGTCAACACCAACAGCACACTTATCGCGTAGGCTCTTAATGAGGTTATCAACTTCAGCTTCGCTAGTGGGGAGCATGACCATAGACTTAGCTGCGAAAGGAATGGAGTTAACCGATGAGGTGTTAATATTACTACTAGCAATGCTATTTGCCAAATTTTTACCAATATTGGCAAAAAAGAAATTGGCAGCATTGACACTGCCTACAGGATCACTATTGGAAATAAGACCAGAGGACACACTTTCCGTTTTTTTGTACTGTGTGATGATGGCCACCGCCTCCCAAAGTCTTTTACTATTATTTCCAGAGTTTTGTATTAATTGTCTTTCATATGCTTGCCTAGTTTTTTTAAGAGCTGCATTACAAAAATTCCTGTACCTTTTATATATAAATAATAGGTTTAGGTCATCTGAATTACGTAAGGATTTTTTGTGCAGTTTGTCTCTGTGTTTCATGCACCTAAGAAGGCCAGGGGTTAACCAAGGCTTGATAAGCCTCTTACGCTTAGCAATGGGAAACAGTTTTGAATTATTTTTTATTGCATTTGTTAGTTGATCGGATAGGAACTTGGAGGCAACGTTGACATCTGACATTTTATATATTGGCGCAAAGTCAATACTCCTAATCGCCATATCCACTCCTGCCTGGTCAATGTAAAGTTTAGTCTTACTCAGATTTAAGGAGTCTTTTTTAAAATTTATTTGAACTGCTACACTATTGTGATCCGTGACAGAAGACTGTACGATAAAGCATTTCGCGATTTTCTCAGATTTTACCATCACGTGATCTAGGCAGGTACGGTTGCGGGTTGGAGTGCTGTGCCCAGCATGGATGTTATATTCAGCCAGTAAATTCAGGTAATCCCAGGAGCGTTGGTCATTGGTGTTTTGAGTAATGTCAATGTTTATGTCACCTGTTATAATAATGTTAGTAAATTGATTTAAGCTAGTCAGTAATATCCTCAAAGAGGTAAGAAAGTTTTGAGGTTCCTTATAGCCCGGGGGGCGGTAGATGGCAACAACGACAGTAGATGAGTCTAATTGAATCGTCAGACAGTTGGCATCAATAAAGCGTGGCTCATCTATGACTGGGGAAATAGTAGATTTGTAATAAACAACGACACCTTCATTCTGGGTACGGTTATTTTTGGTGGTAGCATATGAGTAGCCATGTAATTCAGGTATATGCCTCGCAGATAGCAGCCAACACTCCGTCAAGACCAACAGATCCCAAGATAAGGCAATTCTCGCTAGAAGTGTACAGAAATTATCAAAGTTACATGATAAACTTCTAATGTTTTGCGTCAAAATTGTAAATGAGCCAGGTGCACAACTCATTAATTTACTGCATTCCTCGGGATCGCAAATGTATTCAAATCTGTGCTTATAAGAATCCACGCATGAATGTAAATTACAAGAAATACTTTGATTATCGAATTTTGATATATATAAAACTGTTATCAAATATTTCATGACACATACCATTTTGAGAGCTTTGGATAAAGCACAGGACACATTGTAAATGATTAGCAAAATGTAAACATCGATTTAAGGTTGATAAACCATGCAATTTGTAGATAATAAATTGAATAACTGTGTTTAAGTTGTTTTCTTTGTGTATTATGTGATATGTATGTGTGCAAGATGTATGTATGTTATGTGTGTATAATAGTGCTACATGATAAAAAGTAGATGTTAGTCGCAATACGTTTGTTAATGAGATAAAGATCTGGATATAACAATAATCTATAAAAAACAAAAACAATATCAACCAAAGAAATGAAGAAAGCAATGAAGTTATATAAAAATAATGCAAACCTAGTCACATTGCAGACAGCTTCAAAATATCCTCATGACACTTGACAAGAATAGGCTTAGACTGCTCCATCTGTTTGAGATAGACTCTGCCCGACTTAGTCCAGCAGAATGAATATTTATTATTTTTTGCAAAGTCTCTTGCAGCTGCATATAACTGTCTAGTTTTTTGTGGTAGATTATCCGAGATGTAGACTGGTATGGCCGGCCCCTCAAGTAATAAATCCTTAGTATTGATCTTGTTATTCAAATGCGTTTTATTGTAACATTTTAGATTTGTGATAAATTTTTCTTTAAGAATACAGCTAATAAAATCAATTATAATTGGTTTGTGACTTTCCCTTTTAGTATTAATTCTAAATATGTCTTTGACATCCGATTGTTGCAGCGTCACATCCAACACCTCACTAGTCTTAATTAAGATCTGAAGTAGGTCGTCTTTAGTCTCCTGCTCTTTCTTTGGGATATTGCGCAGTTCGATTCGTGATGCATGGGACGCACGCTCAAGTACATCAATTTTTTCCTCAAGTGCAAAGATTCGCTTGCGGTAGGTAACATTCTCTTCTTCCAAACCCTTCATCTTGACTAAAAGTGAATCATACTTCTCAGACATAAAGCTCATAGCTTGGCGGATGTCCTCGTTCTGTTGTTTGATATCCCCCATGTGTTCTAATAGCATAGAAAAATTGCTTTCCTGTTTTTGTTCCAGGCTAGTAAACATAACAGAGAATTTGTTTTGGATGATATTAAGTTCCTCCAAGATATCATTACTGTGTTTTCTTTTGCGTATAGCGGTGTTAATGTAGTATTCATTTTCAGGAGTTTTATGAATGTTAGGCTCCGAACCGCTGTGTTGTAGATTAGTTTGACGCGACGATGATGGCATCCCTAGCGGCGAGCGGTTAAGCGGCATAGCGAACTCGATGCAATTACTAGGCTAGCAGTAATAAAGGAGCTCTCAGTGAAACACGTCTCGTGTGCTAGCAATTAGCTATCTCTTTCTCTCACAGGTGTGGTGCAGTGCTGTCGAAGCGGGACAACACTACGTAAACATGAATCGAGGTTCAGCCTATTGTTGTCAGTAACAACGCGATGCGTAATGCGTATTAGCGCAACTCTGTGTCCACTGTAACTTGGCCTCTTGCACGCACACGCGTCTCAATAACAAGTTTTTGAATAGACTCACGCTATCGATGAAGTTCCTTATTTGTGCCAATGCGGACACGCTGCAGGTATTCACGCGGTTCTTTTGTTTTTTTTTTTTGTCGAACAGAGACGGCGGCTACACGGCTCGCGGCGTGAAGTTATAAGTATGCGCTACTAGATTACTTCTTAGCACTTATGTTGTCCTAATATTTCAGTTGATATTAAACGATGAATTATTTAAAAATTAACTATTTTTGTATCACCAAGCTACAAATAACACGTCTACACTTCTTGGCAGTCCGAGGGGAAGAGGAGGGGAGGCTGGGGATACGTTACCCCAGCCGGGCCACACAGATCTCCAAAACCAAACCACATAGCGAAAATCTGTTTGCTGATATAGGCGGCAGTTTGTCAGAGTTTGTCGGACAAGTTTCAGAGTTTGTCGATCCACCATTTCAGAGCTCACCTGCAGCAAAGTTGCTGCATCTGAGCTAGCTGGATTTCGAAAACAAAGCGATGTAGAGAAAAACTGTTTGCTGGAATAATGAAGCGGTAGTTTGTCGGAGTTTGTCGAACAAATTCCACAGTTTGAGACATGCGCATTTCCGAGATATGTGTGGCCCGGCTGGAGAAACGTTACTCCAGCCGGGCCACCTGGATCTCGAAAACGAAACGACCTAGCAAAAATCTGCTTACTGACAAAGATAGGTGGTAGTTTGTCGATACATTCTTCAAAGATTCAGAATTTGTCGACGCCTCAATCCAAAGAACGAAAGAATTCATTATTTCGGTAAATAGTCTAGGAGCCTGGAGTCCCAAATGTGCGAGGTTTCGTTATTTTTTATGTTTTATGTACTTACTTACAATAAGAAGTTAATGTAAAATAGTTAATTGAATTCAGCGATGAAACAGTAACCGTTAATATTTTTTCATAACCTTCTAACCGAACGCTTTACATCAACGCCAACTTTGATAATGCTAAAAACGCCACCACAGGGGCTACCCGGGCTACGTTCCAAAACATCACCCGGAGTGAGTAGGTGGTGGGGGGAGAGTGGCCGGTTAGGGTGGTCGGAGTGTTGGTTGTTTTAGAACGGCAAGAGTGTTGTCTGCTTTGTTTACATAACCAAATATACAAAAATAATAAAATATATAATTCATCGGCGCGTCCGTTCGCTTTAATGCATGGATTACATTCCTCTGTTTCATCTACGAAAATGCTAAAACCAACAGAATATGAATTCTGTTAAATCGCGGCCTAACCTAGCTTCAGCGGAAATGAAGGCCAATAGTACAATCGTGTCACTTACAATACCTATATTCTTTGGAATTTAAAATTAACTTATTGTCGACGTTACGAAGCGCATCCTCGCTTTCCGAGATGCACAAATTGTGTGTGAATATGAAATCTTTGTAATCGCAATCACACAAAACTTTAAAATCCACACAATTTCCCGCCAAATCCAATCGAGTGAAATTAAACCTTGCTATATTGTGCGGGTGAGATTCTACTCGATCGAGTGCACTCCGTAGCGTTTTAGGACACGCCACTCCAACACTCTCGAGTGCACCCGAAATGTTTTAGGACATACTTCGGGTGACCGAGTGCACTCGGGTGATGTTTTGGAACGTAGCCCAGAACACGCCTGTAGTAACATTGCGAATCCATTGGTTTATTTAATCTGAGTCTTGGACCAATGCTTGAATGTCATTGTCAAAGTCAGCCGAGATCGAGAATATGTTGTGATAAACAAACAAACACAATCAAAGAAATATTATATTAAAATTATTAATTTAATACTTCAAACTACAACAAAGTCTGCTAAAATGTCTAAACAAAATTTAATGTTTCATCCGATTATCAGCTCAATTCAAAGAATAGCACTTTACGAAACGAAAGCTGTGAGTAATTTATCACAAAAAATTCACAAACAATTCTATTTTATTTCAGATATTTTTTTTATATTATTGCCTGTAAAACTAATATACATCTTTTCAGCGATTTTTCTTAATTGGGTCCAACAACACACAAACAAGGTTCAGGGTGCTTAAAATCGATAGAACAGATCCTAGAGAATTAATATTAGTAGATGACAAAGTAGAATACAACAAGCAGGAGATACACCAGCTCCTTAACATGATTGGATTTGGCAATCGTAGCGGAAGATCATCTGGTTTTAACAAACTGGTATCAGCTTTTGGTATTGTAGGTAATATTTTTTTGTGTGTGGTAAATTGAAACATCTGGTTTTTTTTATTCTGCAGTAATTTCACCAAGTTAAAAAACTATCACTCAATTATATATAGATAGTGCCATCCACAAAAATATCTCATTACAGTTTAGTCTGCTTTCATTATATTTGGATTCATCTATAAATTTTAGTGTGTGTGTGCACTGACAGACAACTAATCTGTGCAGAGGCGCGTTCAGCGCCTCTGGGTGTAGTTGTCCGGTTGTTTTTAACTCGCTCAAAGGCGTTGAACGGATTGCAGCAACCAGATCTTTTATCTCCCTCTTACACATGATTTTTTATTTCTCTCTCTTTCTAGTAGATGACATTATAGAATATGGCCGCCAATATCATCCAATCACGTAAGAGTATTTCAGTCATAAACGTCAGAGCGTTTTACAACCATCAAATTCGATGGTTGTTCGGTTGTAACTCGCGCTGACACTCAAAGGTCTTGAACGGGCCGGTTGTTTCACCCGGTTGTCACGCTCGAAGGCATTGAACGGGGTTAGAGCGAAAGTTCGAGACCAGGGGAAGGACATAGGGTAATTTTCCTATGGGACAAAAAATTCCCACGGGAAAGCAAAAATAACGCGGGTGGAGTCGCGAGCGGAAAGCTAGTAATTTATAAACTTTATTTAACCTTATTGTTACTTCTTTCTTAATTTTAATAGCTTTAGATCTTTCCAATTTCTTATTACTTTCTTGGTCATATTTTTTTTTATTTTATCTTCAGGAAAACCAACAGCTAATAAACATAGAAAATACTTAATTGGTAACAGAAAGCCAATAACAGGTTTCCACTAATAGCAACAACAATTGCCTGTAAACCGATCAAGTATACCATACATTATCATAAAAATGCAACAAATGTTATACTAAGAAACAAATATAAAATAACATAAGCTTTCTGCTGGCAGCTTTGCCTGCATTATTTTTGTTTTCAGAGAGAGAGAATGGACCTGGAATTATGGAAATATTGGGACATTTGTTTTTATTTTCATCAAAGATAGAAGTGCTATTGTTTTTGAACAATATGAAATACTGGAACAATTTACAAATAAGGATCGTGTTCATTATCTATATTAGTGGAATAATATCAAATGATGTGTTAAACACACATGACTTTTCAAAAGTAATTCACAGTGTAGCCTGCTGACCTACAAATGAGGATCTGATATTTTGCACTGTTCCAACATGGTGGAAACCGCCAATCTCTTTATCTAGGGCTAGGCACATACAGTGATTATATTATAGCTGTAATTATGGGTGCTGCACATTTACATTTAATCCATAAATAAGAATATTTGATTTATATTACAGGGTTTATCAGATTCCTTGAAGGTTATTACATAATTCTGGTAACTAAAAGAAGGAAAATAGCAGTGATCGGCTCACACTCAATATATAAAATAGAAGATACCTCTATAATTTACATACCCAGTGATGTAGCCAAACCTCAGCATCCAGATGAACAAAGATATTTGAAGATGTTCCAAGCAGTAGACTTGTCAACTAACTTTTATTATAGCTATAGCTATGATATAACTCATACTTTGCAAATGAACATGGCTCCACCAAGACAACTAGCCCCAGTATTGTTTCCGAAACCTGTTACTGCAGCTGTCTATCAGTCCCGATGTAGCTCCACAGGGGAGAATGTTCAAGAAGAATGCATTTGTAATCGAGTTGATGATGACGAAGATATATTTGAAACTTGGAAGAAACAACTGCAAGCAAGACAGGAAATATCTGGGTAATTTTAGTTCCTTATTTAGCTCAGATCAAGTCAAAGTTTAAAATCCTTTAACTTTACAAGCACTTATATTTACTTTTATTTATTAAAGTCCTAAGTACTAATATAATTGAATGATAACATAATATCTCATATAGTGTATGCACCATTACATTAAATTGACTAAGAGTCAATCTAATAAACTTTAATTAATATAAATGAAGTCCTAAAAGAAAGTACTTACTTGTGACTTTACTGTTATGATGTAAGTATGCATAGAGATTTACCAAATCCGTAATTTTTCAAGCCTGGTATTTGGTAAAATTATTTATTGCCTAGTATTTACTAAATGATAAGTCTCACTATTTTTGAACAGTGAATTTAAATTTTTTAACAAGATAAATTTCACCTAGGGACGTACTCAAACCTGAGTCTTTAAGATACCGTATTATGGCCGTAACCACTTGGGCCACTGAGGACCTGTTTAATCCTAGTGATTTAAGTTGTTTTGATTTCTTTTTTCCTTATTAAATAAACCTTATTTACCATTATTAATAACCACGTATCAACATCCACATCAGATATTGTGCTCAAATTAAATTTGTATGTTGATGACACAAGCTAGAATCCTACCTGAGGCTAAATTTTTTTGTAGATATTGTTTTTGTGAAATTATCAAGTTGTATTTTAATTATTATTAGTATTTTGAAATAATGTTACAATTTCTCATTTTTCTCTATTTATTATAGTCAGTCTAACCAAAAACTAGACATTGGTGTTCGATCGGTGCCAAAGTGGCGTTTTGTTTGGAATAGTCATCTCCTGTCTGCTGTTCACTCACACCTTCATCCAGACTGGATTTTATATATTGTTCATGGATTCATAGAACAGAGCAATTTAAACATTTTCGGAAGACCAATTTACCTCACACTGATAGCCAGAAGGAGTAATAGATATGCTGGCACAAGATTTCTCAAAAGAGGTGCAAATATGCACGGTGATGTTGCCAACGAGGTTGAAACGGAGCAGATAGTTCATGACTCTATGGTGTCTTCATTCAAATCTGGCAGGTTAGACAATTTTTTACTGAATCTATACCTATACACGGTTATTTTTTTATCACCCTGGAAAATTTTAGGGACGCTTCAGGACACATCCAATATTATATAAAAAATAAAAAAAATTAAATAAAAAAATAAAAATAAAAAATAAAAAAAAATAAAAAATCTCTAAAAATGCTGCTCTCGATTAGTGCAACATTTTTTGTATTTTTTAAAAAATTAATATAAAATTAAGGATGGGGATTATTTTTTTTATTTATATTTAAATCATTCTAATACCATGCCGTGAAGCGTCCCTTAAAATTTCCAGGGTGATAAAAAAATAACCGTGTATATAGTTAGCAAGGCAATCCGAGATGGTGTACCATGCAGACAATTTAAACAGAATTTTAAGATCACTGTTCCTTATTGAGATGGATCGAATTGGCCCTGTAGTAAATTGAGCTTGTCTATGCCAGAATATACCATAATAAAATAATGTAAGAGACCAGGTTTAGTGGCCATTAGCCTTACAGCCTAGAAAGATCGATAAATTCTTTATTGTACATTACAAAATTAGGTTAACAGAATACCTTACAACTATAATACAATGGGTGGCCTTGTTGCAATGAGCAATTTCTTCCAGGCAACCTTAGGATGGACTAATTAAACGCACTAAAATACAAACACTTTCAAACGCAATTTCCAACAAAACACATACATTTTTACATAACAAGCAAAATACAGTTGTAATAGAACTACAGTGACAGATAGTCCTACTAATATTATAAATGTGAAAGTGTGGATGTTTGGATATTTGGATGTTTGTTACTCAATCACGCAAAAACGGCTAACGGATTTGGATGAAATTTGGTATGCATGTAACCTTTGACATGGAAAAGAGCATAGGCTACCTTTTATCCCGATTCCTTAAGTAGTTCCCGAGGAAAAATTGAAAATTGTTTACGAGCTGAGCCGCGGGCAGACAGCTTTATTTAGCATGTTACCTATGCTATGGAAAAGGACATGTACTTTATATTCCTTAATAATCTCTCAAATAGTTCCCGTGGGAAGATTAAAAATTGTTAACGAGCGAAGCTTTAGATCCAATTCTGAAGTTCACGCAGACGAAGTCGCGGGCGGAAGCTAATAGTCTATAAATGAATTTAAAAAAAGGCTACCACATTAGCTTTTTTTATTCATCAAATTGTTAACGAGCTGATGTTGACGGTCCACCTGATGGTAAGCTGTAACCTTCTCCAATCAACCTTCGCAAAAGCAGAAGGTAAGGCTGAAATAGTCAAGTCCGAATGACTTTCAAGAAAGCAAACCATATTTTCATGGCTTGATGCAGGAGGTTAGGTTAGGGTGATAAGTACTTAGTCGTCGTCGAGCGCTCGTGGCAAACGCACGCGTCCGCGGTGAGCCAACGAGCCCGAAGTGCCAAGTGCCCGAAGTTCCAAGTGCCCAAAGTGCCAAGTACCCAAAGTGCCCGCGAAGGTACCCAAAGTACCCGAAGTGCCCGAGGAGCCCAAGAGGGCCAAAGTGCCCAAAGTGCCCGGGAAGGTACCCAAAGTACCCAAAGTACCCAAAGTGCCCGAGGAGCCCAAGAGGACCAAAGTGCCCAACGAGCCCAAGGTGCCCGAGAGGGCCAAGGTGCCCGAGGGGGCCAAAGTGCCCAACGAGCCCAAAGTGCCGAACGAGCCCAAAGTGCCCAACGAGCCCAAAGTGCCGAACGAGCCCAAAGTGCCCAACGAGCCCAAAGTGCCCGAGAGGGCCGAGGTGCCCGAGGGGGCCGAGGTGCCCGTTCGCGCTCTAACTGCCGTCGAGAGCACGTGCGCCTTCCGAGTCGCTCCGCCGGTCGCAGGCCCTAGCGCGGGCTCTCCCTGGCCCGGGCACGCCCGTGCCCGAGCCCGCCGGCCCGGAATTTGTCGTCGTCATCGTTGCGGTGAACGATCGAGTGGTGTCGGCACTCCCGGTGCCTAGTGCTGGTGCAGTGTCGTGTGGCGACCCCGACACTTTTGTGTCGGGTGAACGCGGTGTTTTGTGGTGTTGTGCTGTGCGCTGTGCTGAGCAGATAGGACTGCAGTGCGGCCGCATCGTGCGCATCAGGACTACATTATAGACTGTAAGTTTTAGTTTATAAGGTAGCTGTAAGGACAATTTTGTGGACCATAGTGGCGTAGTTTTTATGATACAAACACTAAGGTGCTTAATTATAAGGTAGAATAAGTTTTTGTTGAACTGTTATTTGTATATATTTTGGTGTGATTTTATATACATTTTGTGTGTGTGCGACGGGCAAAGCCCGTATCGGTAGTCCACTATGGACGCCTTCAGCGTGTCTGACGCCACAGGGCCGTCAGACTATGAGGTGAGGGACCTCCTAGGAGAGGTCTTCTCGGGTGGCGAGGAGGATGCGCGTGCGATTGCTGAGCGCACAACTCTCTGGGTCGACAGAGTTGGCACTCCGGCCAGCAGCAACAGCCGCAAAAGGCCAAATCTTGGCCGTTTTTTCAGCGCCAGCTCCGGCACAGAGTCGGAGCTGGACACGGAGGTGGAGGTGGAGGGAGCTAGAGCCCCCTTGCCGAAGGTGGCGCGAAAGGCCAATAAGGCCCGCAAGGGGAAAAAGACACCTGATGGAAGTGTTATCCTCCACTCGGTTGGGCTCTCCCAGGCCCGTAAGGAGCTCGAAGAGGGCCCAGCGGAAGTAGACGTCCCGAAGCCCCCTAAGGGCAAGGGAAAGGGGAAGGCCACGAAGAGGGAGAGGCCCCCTTCACCAGAGGGGCTGACGAATGAGGAGCTTCTGGGTAGGGCGGAAGCTAGCGCCTCGCTCATCGTGGAGGTGGCCAAGAAGTCTGGCAACCTCAAGGGTACGTGTGTGCGGGAGCTCAAAGAGGCCTCCGCATCTATCTTGGGGGTTGCCAGAACTCTGGCGGAGCGGAAGACCTCCGAGGAGGTTCGCCGTTTACAGGCCGACAACCGCCGACTGAAAAGCCAATTAGACGGCCTTCAGTCGGAGGTTGCGGCTCTGAGGCGAGACTTTTCGGAGCGGGGAAGGGGAGCGAGCCCACGCCAGAGGGCGAGCCCGCCGCCAGTGGCGGCACCAGTAGCGGCACCAGCAGTGGCCCCGAAGGGGGACATCGTGACTCGGGACGAGTTCATGACATTCATGGACTCGTTCCAATCAGACATGATGTCCCTTTTCGGGAACATGTGTGCCGCCAGGATGGATGGTTTGGAGGTGGACGGGCGCCTACTGCCGGCCAAGTCGCACCGGCCCCCACTGGCCAGCGACAAGGCCGCTAGGAAGCAGCCCGCCAAGCAGGCACCCCCTGCCACTGTTGCGGAAGCGCCAGCTGCGCCCGCGACTAAGGGTAGGAAGAAGAGGGAGGTGACCACCCTGGCCCCTGAGGCGAACCTGCCAAAGAAGGCCAGGGAGGTCAAAGCCAAGAAGGCTCCGGCGGCTCCGGCCGCTGCGCCGGAACCGGTGGCGGGGCCTTCGAGGCCCGACACCTCCAAGCCCCCCGAAGCGGAGGGCTGGAGCACGGTGGTGAAGAGGGGGCGCCGCAAGCCAGCCAAGACGGCGACGGCAACGGCTGCGGCCAAGGCTGCGCCCCCACCACCCCCAGCCACCGCCGCCAAGCCCAAGATGCCTACGGCACCTAAGACTTTGGCGGTGGTGATCACCCTTACGCCGGAAGCGGTGGCAAAAGGCGCCACATACGCCGCCGCCATCGCGACGGCTAAGGGTAATATAAAGCTGGGGGATGTGGGGATAGAGGGGAGCGCAAAGTTCCGGACGGGGATGACGGGAGCTCGTATCCTCGAGCTCCCGAAAGGCACCTCGCCGGAGCAGGCGGATGCGCTCGCCGTGCGCATAGCGGAGGTGCTCGGCGACGCCGCCAAGGTAGCACGCCCGACCAAAAACGCGGACATCCGAGTCACCGGACTGGATGACTCGGTGACCGCGGAGGAGGTGGGTGAGGCCTTGGCGGCGTTGGCGGAGTGCCCCCGCGCCGCGATCAGGGTAGGCACGGTCCACCCTGGACTCAGGGGCATGGGAGCCGCCAACGTGTCGGCTCCCATCGATGTAGCGAAGCGCCTCGCGAGCGCTGGCAAGGTGACGGTGGGATGGAGCAGCGCCTCCATCCGCCTGCTGGAGCAGCGCCCCATGCGCTGCTTCCGCTGCATGGGGATCGGTCACCCCGTGCAGCGGTGCCCCTCCGCCAAGGACCGCAGCGCGCTCTGCTTCCGCTGCGGTTCGGAGGGGCACGCAGCCGCCACCTGCCAAGGGCAGGTGAAGTGCGCCGTGTGCGCGGACGCCGGCAAGCCTTCCACTCACCGGATGGGGGGCCTCAGTTGCAACCCCCCACCGGTGAGGGGAAGACTGATGCCGAGGGCTGCCACAGCGGCGGCTACCGGACGGGCAGCACTGTCCGCCAGGGAGGAGATTCCCATGGACACCGCCAATGGCCAGTAGGTCCACTGGGAATCTCCTCCAAGTCAACATCAACCACTGCGCCGCGGCACAGGACCTCCTGTGCCAGTCGATGGCGCAGTGGCGGATAGACCTGGCGGTGGTCTCCGAGCCGTACGCGGTGCCCCAGTCCACGAGGTGGGCTGAGTCCACCGACGGCTCGGCGGCCGTTGTGGTGCCACCCACGAGCTCGGCCCCCCCCATCTCGGTCAGGGAGAGGGGGCCCGGGTACGTGGCCGTCAAGTGGGGAGAAGTGGTGGTGGTGTCCACCTACTTCTCCCCGAACCGCAGTCGGGCAGACTTTGAGGCCTACCTGACTGCGGTCGAGGGGGTCGTAAGGAGGGCGGCGCCCCTGCAAGTTTTGGTGGCGGGCGACCTCAACGCGAAATCGCGCGTGTGGGGCTCGCCCGCCACGGACATCAGGGGTGGTTTAGTCGAGTCCTGGGCCACGAGCCTGGGACTCGACGTCCTCAACCGAGGGTCCACCCCGACGTGCGTGCGGTGGCAGGGTTCGTCGATCGTCGACGTGACCCTGGCCACCGCACCCCTCGCCGCGAGGGTGAGGGACTGGAGAGTGGAGGCAGAGGAGGAGACCATGTCGGACCACCGGTACGTCCGATATTCGGTCTCCCCCTCGCACGCCTCCACGTCTCCAGCGGGAACGGGTGCCGCCTTCCGCCGATGGGCGGTGACGCATCTCCAGCCCGACGTGGCGATGGAGGCGGCGATGGTGCGGGAGTGGTCCGAGCTGCCCCCGCACCTCGCCGGCGACGCTGACGGCATGGCGGCGCACTTCGCGGAGGACCTTAGAGTCGTCTGCGACGCCGCCATGCCGCGAGCGAAACCGGCCGCGCGCAAGCGGCAGGTGTACTGGTGGTCGCAGACCATAGCGGATCTGCGCGCCACCAGTTGGAGGGCGCGGCGCGCCTACCTGCGGTGCAGAAGGCGCGCCACCAGGAGGACGCCCGACGAGGAGGAAACTCTGCGTCGGGCGTACAGGGAGGCGAGCAAGGCCCTCAAGACGGAGATCTTGAGGGCCAAAACGGAGTCGTGGAACTCTTTTATAGAGCTCCTCGACTCCGACCCCTGGGGACGGCCGTACCGACTGGTGAGGGGGAAGTACGGAAACAGTGCTCCCCCGATACACCAGTTGGACGAGGGGCTCGTGCAGAGGGTTCTAGGGTCGCTCTTCCCCGACCCTGGACCCTTCGAGCCCCCGAGGATGGTCGCCCCCAGCGCCTCCCTCGAAGTGGAGGAAGCGGGCCCTCCCGTGTCGGACCTCGAGTTCGACGCGGTGAGGGAGCGGTTCCGGCGCAAGGGGAAGGGGAAGGCGCCGGGACCGGACGGGGTGCCAGCGAGGGTCCTGTGCCTGGCACTGGGCCCCCTGGAGGAGCGGTTCCGGGCGGTGCTCAATACGAGCATCGCCTCGGGCCGGTTCCCTCAGGGCTGGAAGGTGGGGCGACTCTGCCTTCTGCGGAAGCCGAATCGCCCCGCCGATGCCCCGTCGGGGTACAGGCCGGTGGTGCTGCTCGACGAGGCCGGGAAGTTTTTTGAGAAAATTCTCGCTTCCCGGATCGTCGAGCATCTGGAGGGCCCGGGACCGGACTTGGCCGAGCGCCAGTACGGTTTCCGCACCGGCCGGTCCACCGTGGACGCGGTGGCCCACCTCAAGAGGTGGACTGAGGGGGCCACGTCGGCGGGGGAGGTTGTCGTTGCGGTGTCGTTAGACATCCGCAACGCATTCAACAGCCTCCCCCACGAATGCATAGAGGAGGCACTGCGTTTCCACGGAGTGCCCCTCTACCTCCGCTCCCTCATCACCGATTACCTCCGCGGGAGGGAAATCGTGTATGAGGGGGCGGACGGTCGCGTCCACAGGTGGCCGATGGCGGCGGGAGTACCCCAGGGTTCCGTGCTGGGCCCTCTGCTCTGGAACCTGGGGTACAACTGGGTTCTGCGGGGCAACCTCCTGCCGAATATGGAGGTTGTCTGCTTCGCCGACGACACCCTTGTCGCGGCGAAGGGGCGCACGTACGAGGAGGCGGTCCACCTGGCGTCGGTCGGCACGACGATGGTCGTCCGGCGCATCCGCCTCCTCGGGCTGGACGTGGCCGTCGAGAAGACGACGGCCATGACGTTCAGGCCGCCGCGTCGACGCAGACCCCAGGCGGGGCTCCGTGTCCGAGTGGAGGGGGTCCAAGTCCAGGTCGAGAGCTCCATGAAGTATCTCGGTCTGGTGCTGGACCCCCGATGGGATTTCGAGGAGCATTTCAAGCTCCTCGCCCCAAGGCTGTCTGCCGCCGCGGCAGCCCTCGGACGGGTCCTCCCCAACGTGGGGGGACCGGGCGCAGCGTGCCGTCGACTTTATCAGACGGTGATAAAGTCGATGGCGCTGTACGGAGCCCCGATTTGGGCGGAGCGTCTCGCCCCCCGAACGATGGCCCTCCTGCGCAGGCCGCAGAGGGTCATTGCCACCCGGGCCGTGCGGGCCTACCGCACGGTCTCTCACGGGGCGGCCTGCGTTCTAGCGGGCTCGCCTCCGTGGGATGTCGAGGCACGCGTCCTTGCGGCCGTGCACCGACATCGGGTGGCAGCGAGGAGTCGGGGGGAGCGGCCCCTCCCGCAGGAGGTGGCGCGCGCGAGGCACCTGGCGCAGAGGGAGGCTCTCCGCCAGTGGGCCGAGACGCTCGCCCACCCAGCTGCCGGCCACTGGACGATCGAGGCCGTTCGTCCAGTGTTGGAGGAGTGGGTTGGGCGCCGGCGAGGCAGCCTCACCTACCGGATGGTGCAGATGATGACCGGGCACGGGTGCTTCGGACATTATCTGCACCATGTCGCACGGAGGGAGCAGACGCCGCAGTGTCATCATTGCGGCGCTCCCGACGACACTGCCGGGCACACCCTCTCGGAGTGCCCGGCCTGGCGACCCCAGCGCGATGCATTAGCCCTCGCGCTGGGCCTAGGTAGGGGTACGCCCGTCGCGCTGGCCAGCGTCGCACGGGAGATGCTGACCAGCGCGGCGGCGTGGGAGGCTGTCGCCTCCTTCTGCGAGGACGTTATCTCGCAGAAGGAGGCTGCGGAGCGGGCGCGAGAGGATGACCCTCTCGCCGCACCGCTCCGGCGCAGGCGGTTGGGGAGGAGGAGGCGTGCGTTCCTCAACGCGCGCCAGCTCCCCTAGCAAGCTGGCGGTTGAAATGGCTCGGCCGGATGACCACCGGCCGAGAGATACTTTTCACCCCTAGCTTGGCCGTCTGGGGGGGTCGAATTTCTCAAGATACTTGTCGACCCCCTCCGTAGAGGTAAGCCCTGGCACCAGGCAACCCTCCAGGGGGCACAATCGGGGAATGGCCAACGCCGATCCCGATTGTGTCCCCACGGAGGTCTAAGTATCTAGAGAGTTTTTAGCCGGTAGTGGGTCTTCTACCCGAGTCCTGCATATCCAAGGGGTGGCCTAGTCAGCTGAATGCCCTTGTCGAATACCGTAAAGACTGTATTTTCTCTCTTGTAAAAAAAAAAAAAAAAGGGTGATAAGTACTTGAGAATTCGCGCTCTGACCGTCGTCCTGAGCGCACGCGCCCACCGAGACGCTCCGCCGGTCGCTCGTAATAGCTTACAAGTGTCGGTCTCACCGGTCTTGGTCCCGGTCCCGCCGGTCTCGGCCCTGGTCCCGTTGGTCCCGCCGGTCTCGGCCCTGGTCCCGCTGGTCCCGCCGGTCCCGCCGGTCCTGGTCCCGTTGGTCCCGGCCCCGGTCTTGCTGGTCCTGGTCCCGGACCAGTCGATAAAAGTGTAGTGAGACCCCCGAACACAAATTTAGTGTCGTGGCGAACACGTTAAGTGCCAAGTAAAGTGCTGGAAGTGCTGGTATCGCTGAAGAAAGGAAGAACGGGCAAAGCGTTGGTCCTGGTCCTACCGGTCCTGGCCCCGGTCTTGCCGGTCCTGGTCCCGGTCTCGCTGGTCCTGGTCCCGGTCTCGCCGGTCCTGGTCCCGGTCCCGCCGGTCCTGGTCCCGGTCTCGCCGGTCCTGGTCCCGGTCCCGCCGGTCCTGGTCCCGGTCTCGCCGGTCCTGGTCCCGGTCCCGGTCCCGCCGGTTCTGGCCCTGGTCTTGCCGGTCCTGGTCCCGGTCTCACCGGTCCTGGTCCCGCCGGTCCCGGTCCCGCCGGTCCCGGTCCCGCCGGTCCTGGTTCCTGTCTCCGATTTTTTGTCGGATCGGATCTCCCGGTGCCTAGTGGTGCTGTGCAGTGTGGTGGCGACCCCGGCGCTCTTGCGTCGGGCGAACGCGGTGTTGTGTGGTGCTGTGTCGTGTGGTGCTGTGTCGTGTGCGTGTTGCTGTGCAGACAGGACTGCCGTGCGGCCGCATCGTGCGCATCAAGACTCCATATAGACCGTAAGTGTTAGTCTATAAGGTAGTTGTAAGGACAATTTGTGGACCCTAGTGGCGTAGTTCTAAGTTACAAACACTAGTGTGCATAGATTATAAGGTTGTTTAAGTTTTAGTCTTAAGGTGTGCAAAAAAAAAATTGTCTTTGTGTACTTTGTGTATATGTGACGGGCGAGACCCGTAACGTGGTCCATTATGGACACCTTTAGCGTATCTGACGCCACAGGGGCGTCAGATAATGAGGTAAGAGATATCATGGGAGAGGCCTACTATGCGGATGAGGAGGACGCTCGTGCGGCTAGCGAGCTTACTTCACTGTGGGTCGATAGGGCCAGCAGGAAGAGGCCAAATCTTGGCAAGTTTTTTAGCGCCAGCTCCGGCACGGATTCGGAGATGGACACTGAAATCGAGACCGGGGGAGCTAGAACCCCCTTGCCGAAGGTGGCCCGTAAAGCCAATAAGGCTCGCAAGGGTGGTAAAGGTGGGGAACCAACCAATCAACCACCTGATGGTAGTGAACTACTCCATTCGGCCGGGCTCTCTGGCGCCCGCAAGGAGCTCGAGGAGGGCCCAGCTGAATTCAAAGTCCCTAAACCACCAAAGGGTAAAGGAAAAGGGAAGACCTTAAAGAAGGACAGGCCCCCCTCACCAGAGGGGCTCACAAATGAAGAACTGCTGAGGAGGGCGGAAGCTAGCGCCGCGGCAATTACCGAGGTTGCCAAGAAGTCTGGTAACCTCAAGGGTACGTGCGTGAGAGACCTCAAAGAGGCCTCCACGTCCATCCTGGGGGTTGCCAGAATTCTGGCTGATAGGAAGACCTCCGAGGAGGTTCGACGGCTACAGGCCGACAACCGCCGGCTGAAAGGGCAGATTGACGCTATTCAGTCGGAGCTTGTCGCCCTAAGGAGGGACTTCTCGGAGCGGGGAGGGGGGGCGAGCCCACGCCAGAGGGCGAGTCCACCGCCAGTGACGGCACCAGCAGCAACAGCAGCAGTGGCCCCGAAGGGGGACGTCGTGACCCGGGACGAGTTCATGTCATTCATGGACTCGTTCCAATCGGACATGATGTCCCTTTTCGGGAACATGTGTGCGGCCAGGCTGGATGGCCTGGAGGTGGACGGGCGCCTCCTGCCGGCCAAATCGCACCGGCCCCCACTGGCCAGCGACAAGGCCACCAAGAGACAGCCCGCCGAGCAGGCACCCCCCGCCGCTGTTGCGGAAGCACCGCCAGCGCCCGCGACTGGGGGGAAGAAGAAGAAGGGAGTGACCACCCTGGCCCCTGAGGCGAACCTGCCGAAGAAGGCCAGGGAGGTCAAAGCCAAGAAGACTCCGGCGGCTCCGACCGCTGCGCCAGAACCGGTGGCGGGGCCTTCGAGGCCCGACACCTCCAAACCCCCTGAAGCGGAGGGCTGGAGCACGGTAGTAAAGAGGGGGCGCCGCAAGTCAGCCAAGGCGGCGACGGCGACGGCAGCGTCCAAGGCCGCGCCCCCTCCACCCCCAGCCACCGCCGCCAAGCCTAAGATGCCTACGGCACCTAAGACCTTGGCGGTGGTCATTACCCTTTCGCCGGAAGCGGTGGCAAATGGCGCCACGTACGGCGCTGCCATTGCGACGGCGAAGGGTAACATCAAGCTGGGGGACTTGGGGATAGTAGGAAGTGCCAAGTTCCGGACGGGGATGACGGGAGCCCGTGTCATCGAGCTCCCGAAAGGCACCTCGCCGGAGCAGGCGGATGCGCTCGCCACGCGCATAGCGGAGGTGCTCGGCGACGCCGCCAGAGTGGCGCGCCCGACCAAGACCGCGGACATCCGAGTCACCGGACTGGATGACTCGGTGACCGCGGAGGAGGTGGGCGAGGCCTTGGCGGCGTTGGCAGAGTGCCCCCGCGTTGCGATCAGAGTGGGCACGGTCCACCCTGGACTCAGGGGCATGGGAGCCGCCAACGTGTCGGCTCCCATCGATGTGGCGAAGCGCCTCGCGAGCGCTGGCAAGGTGACGGTGGGATGGAGCAGCGCCTCCATCCGCCTGCTGGAGCAGCGCCCCATGCGCTGCTTCCGCTGCATGGGGATCGGTCACCCCGTGCAGCGGTGCCCCTCCGCCAAGGACCGCAGCGCGCTCTGCTTCCGCTGCGGTTCGGAGGGGCACGCAGCCGCCACCTGCCAAGGGCAGGTGAAGTGCGCCGTGTGCGCGGACGCCGGCAAGCCTTCCACTCACCGGATGGGGGGCCTCAGTTGCAATCCCCCACCGGTGAGGGGAAGACTGATGCCGAGGGCTGCCACAGCGGCGGCTACCGGGCGGGCAGCACTGTCCGCCAGGGAGGAGATTCCCATGGACACCGCCAATGGCCAGTAGGTCCACAGGGAATCTCCTCCAAGTCAACATCAACCACTGCGCCGCGGCACAGGATCTCCTGTGCCAGTCGATGGCGCAGTGGCAGATAGACCTGGCGGTGGTCTCCGAGCCGTACGCGGTGCCTCAGTCCACGAAGTGGGCTGAGTCCACCGACGGTTTGGCGGCCGTTGTGGTGCCACCCACGAGCTCGGCCCCCCCCATCTCGGTTAGGGAGAGGGGGCCCGGGTACGTGGCCGTCAAGTGGGGAGAAGTGGTGGTGGTATCCACCTACTTCTCCCCGAACCGCAGCCGGGCAGACTTTGAGGCCTACCTGACTGCGGTCGAGGGGGTGGTGAGGAGGGCGGCGCCCCTGCAAGTTTTGGTGGCGGGCGACCTCAACGCGAAATCGCGCGTGTGGGGCTCGCCCGCCACGGACATCAGGGGTGGTTTAGTCGAGTCCTGGGCCACGAGCCTGGGCCTCGACGTCCTCAACCGAGGGTCCACCCCGACGTGCGTGCGGTGGCAGGGTTCGTCGATCGTCGACGTGACCCTGGCCACCGCACCCCTCGCCGCGAGGGTGAGGGACTGGAGAGTGGAGGCAGAGGAGGAGACCATGTCGGACCACCGGTACGTCCGATATTCGGTCTCCCCCTCGCACGCCTCCACGTCTCCAGCGGGAACGGGTGCCGCCTTCCGCCGATGGGCGGTGACGCACCTCCAGCCCGACGTGGCGCTGGAGGCGGCGATGGTGCGGGAGTGGTCCGAGCTGCCCCCGCACCTCGCCGGTGACGCTGACGGCATGGCGGCGCACTTCGCGGAGGACCTTAGCGTCGTCTGCGACGCCGCCATGCCGCGAGCGAAACCAGCCGCGCGCAAGCGGCAGGTGTACTGGTGGTCGCAGACCATAGCGGATCTGCGCGCCACCAGTTGGAGGGCGCGGCGCGCCTACCTGCGGTGCAGAAGGCGCGCCACCAGGAGGACGCCCGACGAGGAGGAAACTCTGCGTCGGGCGTACAGGGAGGCGAGCAAGGCCCTCAAGACGGAGATCTTGAGGGCCAAAACGGAGTCGTGGAACTCTTTTATAGAGCTCCTCGACTCCGACCCCTGGGGACGGCCGTACCGACTGGTGAGGGGGAAGTACGGAAACAGTGCTCCCCCGATACACCAGTTGGACGAGGGGCTCGTGCAGAGGGTTCTAGGGTCGCTCTTCCCCGACCCTGGACCCTTCGAGCCCCCGAGGATGGTCGCCCCCAGCGCCTCCCTCGAAGTGGAGGAAGCGGGCCCTCCCGTGTCGGACCTCGAGTTCGACGCGGTGAGGGAGCGGTTCCGGCGCAAGGGGAAGGGGAAGGCGCCGGGACCGGACGGGGTGCCAGCGAGGGTCCTGTGCCTGGCACTGGGCCCCCTGGAGGAGCGGTTCCGGGCGGTGCTCAATACGAGCATCGCCTCGGGCCGGTTCCCTCAGGGCTGGAAGGTGGGGCGACTCTGCCTTCTGCGGAAGCCGAATCGCCCCGCCGATGCCCCGTCGGGGTACAGGCCGGTGGTGCTGCTCGACGAGGCCGGGAAGTTTTTTGAGAAAATTCTCGCTTCCCGGCTCGTCGAGCATCTGGAGGGCCCGGGACCGGACTTGGCCGAGCGCCAGTACGGTTTCCGCACCGGCCGGTCCACCGTGGACGCGGTGGCCCACCTCAAGAGGTGGACTGAGGGGGCCACGTCGGCGGGGGAGGTTGTCGTTGCGGTGTCGTTAGACATCCGCAACGCATTCAACAGCCTCCCCCACGAATGCATAGAGGAGGCACTGCGTTTCCACGGAGTGCCCCTCTACCTCCGCTCCCTCATCACCGATTACCTCCGCGGGAGGGAAATCGTGTATGAGGGGGCGGACGGTCGCGTCCACAGGTGGCCGATGGCGGCGGGAGTACCCCAGGGTTCCGTGCTGGGCCCTCTGCTCTGGAACCTGGGGTACAACTGGGTTCTGCGGGGCAACCTCCTGCCGAATATGGAGGTTGTCTGCTTCGCCGACGACACCCTTGTCGCGGCGAAGGGGCGCACGTACGAGGAGGCGGTCCACCTGGCGTCGGTCGGCACGACGATGGTCGTCCGGCGCATCCGCCTCCTCGGGCTGGACGTGGCCGTCGAGAAGACGACGGCCATGACGTTCAGGCCGCCGCGTCGACGCAGACCCCAGGCGGGGCTCCGTGTCCGAGTGGAGGGGGTCCAAGTCCAGGTCGAGAGCTCCATGAAGTATCTCGGTCTGGTGCTGGACCCCCGATGGGATTTCGAGGAGCATTTCAAGCTCCTCGCCCCAAGGCTGTCTGCCGCCGCGGCAGCCCTCGGACGGGTCCTCCCCAACGTGGGGGGACCGGGCGCAGCGTGCCGTCGACTTTATCAGACGGTGATAAAGTCGATGGCGCTGTACGGAGCCCCGATTTGGGCGGAGCGTCTCGCCCCCCGAACGATGGCCCTCCTGCGCAGGCCGCAGAGGGTCATTGCCACCCGGGCCGTGCGGGCCTACCGCACGGTCTCTCACGGGGCGGCCTGCGTTCTAGCGGGCTCGCCTCCGTGGGATGTCGAGGCACGCGTCCTTGCGGCCGTGCACCGACATCGGGTGGCAGCGAGGAGTCGGGGGGAGCGGCCCCTCCCGCAGGAGGTGGCGCGCGCGAGGCACCTGGCGCAGAGGGAGGCTCTCCGCCAGTGGGCCGAGACGCTCGCCCACCCAGCTGCCGGCCACTGGACGATCGAGGCCGTTCGTCCAGTGTTGGAGGAGTGGGTTGGGCGCCGGCGAGGCAGCCTCACCTACCGGATGGTGCAGATGATGACCGGGCACGGGTGCTTCGGACATTATCTGCACCATGTCGCACGGAGGGAGCAGACGCCGCAGTGTCACCATTGCGGCGCTCCCGACGACACTGCCGGGCACACCCTCTCGGAGTGCCCGGCCTGGCGACCCCAGCGCGATGCATTAGCCCTCGCGCTGGGCCTAGGTAGGGGTACGCCCGTCGCGCTGGCCAGCGTCGCACGGGAGATGCTGACCAGCGCGGCGGCGTGGGAGGCTGTCGCCTCCTTCTGCGAGGACGTTATCTCGCAGAAGGAGGCTGCGGAGCGGGCGCGAGAGGATGACCCTCTCGCCGCACCGCTCCGGCGCAGGCGGTTGGGGAGGAGGAGGCGTGCGTTCCTCAACGCGCGCCAGCTCCCCTAGCAAGCTGGCGGTTGAAATGGCTCGGCCGGATGACAACCGGCCGAGAGATACTTTTCACCCCTAGCTTGGTCGTCTGGGGGGGTCGAATTTCTCAAGATACTTGTCGACCCCCTCCGTAGAGGTAAGCCCTGGCACCAGGCAACCCTCCAGGGGGCACAATCGGGGAATGGCCAACGCCGATCCCGATTGTGTCCCCACGGAGGTCTAAGTATCTAGAGAGTTTTTAGCCGGTAGTGGGTCTTCTACCCGAGTCCTGCATATCCAAGGGGTGGCCTAGTCAGCTGAATGCCCTTGTCGAATACCGTAAAGACTGTATTTTCTCTCTTGTAAAAAAAAAAAAAAAAGGGTGATAAGTACTTTGGCGTGAGTGTATTAGTTTACTATCGTTTTCCATACAGAAAATATTATGTGAATTTCATGTAGTGTGCATAATCTGCCTGCTGTCAAGATGGAATATGCCAGAACTAGTTGAAACCGAGTTACTTACCGGTTTTATAATGAAGATGCTATGGCATCACGAAACTATACACATATCAGTTTATGAACCACAATCTTAATAGAAGTAGATAACAATCCTTATTGCTCAGTAAAAATAAATAGCTGTTAAGTAGTCTATACTAATAAATAATATTTTCGGTGTCACATTTATTTTCTAGATTTAGTGCATTTGTACAGCTTCGAGGCTCCATACCTAGTTACTGGTCTCAAGATGTCTCCAAAATGGTGCCAAAACCAGCGATTTCAATAGATCTTGGTGACCCATTTGCGGAAATTCCTGGAAAGCATCTGAATAACCTTATGCGCCGTTACGGGTCTCCGATCATGTTCTTGAACTTAGTGAAGAAGAGAGAAAAGAAAAGACATGAATCCCTATTGAGTGACGTGATAAGCAGTTCCATAAAATATTTGAATCAATTCCTACCCCCTGAGCATGCTATACAATATATTCATTTAGACATGGCAAGAATGAATAAAGGCACTGATGCCAAAGTTTTAGATAAGTAAGTAATTCGTGTAAGGTAGCTTTTAATTTTTATGAATAAAAAATAGACGCGTCATAATATGTAAAAGAAAGGTGTTTGAGATCCCGTAAAATAGCTAGAAAATTCAAGATGGCCGCCACCACAAAATAGCGATTTGTGTATTTCTTTACAAGTCCCTCAATATAGGTATCAAATTAGGGTGCTTAGGCCTAGGGTTTAAAAAGTATAATATTAAAATAAAATTAAAAATTTAAATAACCCCTGACAAAAAACCTCCAAAAAGTAAAAAAAAATGTGATGGTTGGCCCTTTAACTTTGATATATCTAGTAATATTTAGATTTAAGCGTCGTCATGTCGGGGACCGCAATTAATATATCTATTTATTTAATTACTTACTGACGGAATACGTAATACGTACGTTATTTAATATATTATTGATGTAGTTGTAAAAAAATATATAGTTCGCCATTTTGTGGTGGCGGCCATCTTGGATTTGAAATTTATCATAGTGTGTAGTATTCTACTAGTCAAGCCCTTTCATTTGATACCCATATTGAGGGAGTTGTGAAAAAATATGTAATCCGCCATTTTGTGGCGGCGGCCATCTTGGACTGATAGTCATCAAACAGCTAAGAACACTCCCGACTAATTTACTTTTCAAATAAAAAAAACAAACTTGAAATCGATTCATCCGTTCGGGAACTACGATGCCACAGACACACACACACACACACACAGACACGTCAAACTTATAACACCCTGCCGCTTTTGCGTCGGGGGTTAAAAAGAAAGGTGTTTGGGATCCCGTAACATAGGTAGAAAATTGTGGTAAAATTATAATTGTTTATTATTCATATCGATTCCAAACAAATAATGTTTTTTCTATTAATACGTAACTAGATTATTCCTAAAATTATAACTCCATTAAAAACCTTTCAGGTTGACTGCGATAGCTGGTAGCGTTGTTCGGCGCACGGGCATATTTTTGAGCACTGGATCTTATCACGATGATATCGGAGTGGAAGGACACCAGGATGGCCGCCTGCAGACTGGCTTGGTCCGAGTCAACTGCGTAGATTGCCTCGACAGGACTAACACTGCACAGTTTGCAATTGGCAAGTGCGTGCTGGCACACCAGGTAAAGATGGAGTAGATCACGTTCCTGTTAATCAATGCAAATTTTATACACAATATCCACCATATTTTGCTGTCTATGAACACATTTAATTTGTGTTGTAGCATAAATTAAACCATGTGTTATGAACGTCATGTCTTTTCAGAGATAAAGTAGGTATACTAGTGGTAGTGACATGATAAAATATTGTTGTTCCTAAACGTTATGGAAGTCAAAAGTGTTTTGATATTTTCTTGGTTTTGATACAATAATTGTAAAAAATATGTTAAATTTTATTCAGATAAATCTAAGTTTTAAAATCGTTTATATTAAAATAATAACACTTAAAATTAGGAATGCTTCATCTATTAGTGATAAGCCTAACTCTGGAGCATTTCAAATAAACTATATGGTTTGACAAGTAATAAATAAAGCTTTCTTATCGCTAATGAAGTGGGTGCGTGGTTTATAATGTTTCACTGGTTTTCTATAATTTCAGCTGTATGCCTTGGGTCTTATAGGTGAACCCATCATCGAATTTGATTCAGACTGCGCAAGGCTACTTGAGGGCTTATACGAAGATCACGGGGACACTTTAGCATTGCAGTACGGCGGATCGCAATTGGTGCATAGGTGTGTAAAGATTTCTGTCGTCAGCCATCCATCAATGAATGAAAGGACTTTCAACTTTTTTTAATAACACATGTTATCATTACTAGTTAGGCATGATAAATAGCAAGCCCCTATTTTCTGGGGACCTCCCTTTTAATTAATATTTTTATAACACTAACACAATTTTTTTTGGAAATTCAACTCTTGTGTTACCAAAATACGGTTAAAAGTTAGTTTGGAATTCTTCGTCATTTTTGAAGCTAGGCACTGCTTTATACTTCGGCAGGCCCGGCGCACTCCGGAGTTTAGGTGCGAAGCTACAAGTATATGCGTGGTCGTCTATGGACTAATTTAGAGGGTATAAATAAGTTACATTTAGCTTGCCCTGTTTTTAGGTCAAATCTTGCAAGTTAAATTTGACTCACTTGCCAGTGTCTGAGCTGATATTTGGTATATACCTTTAGTTGCGATGACAATGTAATTATGCATAATTATCATTGCTGTAAATCCAAAATGGCCGCTGCAACATAATTGCGGTTTACTAATTTTTGTACAACCCTAGCAATATAGGTATCAAATGAAAGGGCTTGATTTGCAGAATACAGTTAATTCTTTATGATAAAAAATAAAATCTAAGATGGCCGTCGCAACTAAATGACAGATTATATATTTTTGTACAGCGCAATATGGGTAGCAAACGAAAGGGCTTGCCTTGTAGAATACAGTAGGTACAGTATGAAAAAAATATTTTACAAAAAATAAAAACCGACTTCAAAAACACTGAAAAATTGGTGCCAAACGATGATCTCCTAGAAAATCTTAAAATTTGTCACCGACTTCAATATAGAAGTTTGATGTTGTCTGTACCTATTGTTATATTATTTTTAACTTTTCAGTGTTTTTGAAGTCGGTTTTTATTTTTTGTAAAATATTTTTTATTATTAACTTTTTAGTGACTGAAATCTTTTTAGTGAAAGAAACCCTAATTAAATACCAGCTCATCTTCGCTGAGCTGGTATTTAATTAGCGTTTCCCTTGATTTTCATAGGATCCCATCATCAGATCCTGACTTTGGTGATTTTGGGACCACCCTAGGAGTATACTCTATCGACATTGATTTACTACCAAACGTAGATAACGCATGAACGTTCGAAAAGTGGGCCGGTGAAGAACTGCCCAATCGGGCCTCGTGCAGTTCTTTTCCATGCGTTGAAGCGACAAAGCGATAAGCAATTTTGAGCATTATGTTTGAGAGTATAAAGTTGATATTTTCTTGTAGCAATTACTAAAACATCAAATTTAATGTGGCTAGGTATGAAATGATGTAACTGCACACGGTTGTACTTCAAATAGTTGCCTATTGGTTGTGTGCATATTCAACTACCTATTTAACAGCGTACAAATGTATAGTCGATTAGGTGACAGATTTCAAGCGCGTTTTTGTATGAAGTGCTCTATCTACGTTTGGTAGTAAATCAATGTCTATCGAATACAAAAAGAATTTTGAAAATCGGTCCACAATTGGCGGAGGAATCGCGTAACATACACACAAAACACGTTGGACACACCTTTCAATTTAAGGGTTTTCCTCGATTTTCATGAGATTCCATCATCAGATCCTGACTTTGGTGACCATGGGACCACCCTTGGAGTATACTTTATCGGATACAAAAAAAAATTTAAAATCGGTCCAAAATTGGCGGCGTAGTCGCGTAACATACACACAAAAAAAAACAAACGCATCGAATTGAGAACCTCCTCCTTTTTTGAAGTCGGTTAAAAAATAGCGAAATAAAAACTAAAAACTAGAACTAGAATAATGATGTTGATAATATACTAAAAACTAAAAATTAATTCAGTAGGTCCTAGGTACCAGTCATCACCCTACTCTCCTCATTAATCTAGAGCAGGGGTCTCCAAACTACGGCCCGCGGGCCAAATCCGGCCCGCCAGTTCCATCAGTCCGGTTCGCGACAGCTTAAGTAATTTACATGCAAAAAAAGCGTTTGTTTTTTTAGGTCGCGTACTCTGCGACTAGCCTAGAAATATAGTTAAGGGCAGAAAAAATAAAACTGTTTTGGCTCTTGGAACATACTGAAGTAAACATTATGGCCCTAAGGCTTTAAAGTTTAGAAACCCCTGATCTAGGGCATAGATCAGATAGTCGATAGTGGTAGTCGCAGTGTGGACCCTATCACGCTCGCCCATAAGGGCAGGGAGAACACCTGGGGGCTTAGTGGGTAGGCCCGGCACTCTGCCGGGAGAGCCCCACACACGCTCGTCGTCTAGCCAACGGCGAGTACGGTGCAGTCACGCATTCCCCTCGAAAAAAAAAAGGGCATAGATCAGACAAAAAATAAAATTAATTTTACTATTTTGAATTTTCAATGATGCCATAACTTTTATACAGGCCTTTTTTATCATCCTGGAAAATTTAAGGGACGCTTCGGGACACGGTAGTAAAGTGATTTAAATATTAATAAAAAAAACGTTTCAGAACACGGTAGGAGAATTATTTAAATATTAAAAAAAACGCTTCAGGACACGGTAGGAGAATGATTTAAATATTAATAAAAAAACGCTTCAGGACACGGTAGGAGAATAATTTAAATATTAATAAAAAAATAACTTATCTATTTAATTTTATATTAATTTTCTAAAATATCCAAAAAATACTGCACTAGTTTAGTGCAGTATTTTTAAAGATTTTTTTAATTTTTATTAATAATTGGCGTATCCTGGAGCGTCCCTTAAATTTTTCGAAGTGATAAAAAAGTAATCATGTATATCGATTCCGAACATGCTCCTAAAAGGGTTCACAGGGTTTTTGTTACACGCTGTATAAGCCCGCCTGACAACTATCATTAAACCGTGATAGTTGGCAAAGGGTCCAGAGGCCACTCTGTCACCTTGATGTTGTGTTCTTAAGAAGTAGAAGTTAAATAGTTTTCTTATCTATGTAGGTAGGTACTAGTAAAAGCCTAGACTAGGTAGGTTTATTAGTATCATCATTTGCATATGAAAGTAGAGTAATTTGAACGTGGCTGATAATAAAATATCGGGATTATTCATTATCTAAAAGAAGACAACACTAATGTCGTCAGAAAAGGAAATTAATATTAAACCAATATACCTACCTACCTAAAAAATAAAAAAATATCTTAGAAAAAAATAGTTTGACATATGAAGATGAAACTTTGTATAACATATTAAAATGAAGTTTGGCATAGACTTATATTGATTACTAGCTGTGCCCGCGAACTACATTTCGCCATATATTTTTTCCCGTTTTTACAACTTTTTCATTGATGCTTTAATAGAAGATTAGTCGTAGCGTGATGTTATATAGCCTAAAGCCTTCCTCGATAAATGGACTATCCAACACAAAAATATTTTTTCAATTTGAATCAGTAGTTCCTGAGATTAGCGCGTTTAACCAAACAAACAAGCAAACTCTTCAGCGTTATAATATTAGTAAAGTATCTAAGTAAGTATAGATGAGTAGGAAACTTTAGGTAAGAAACCTAGCATATATTGGAACTCCCCGGGGATTTAGATGTGGGGTGAAAGTTTATATGGAACTTCGCCATTTTTGGACATAGAAGTCTGAAGAGTGGTATGGAAAAAAATTAAGTATAGGATTTTGATTTTATTTAAAAATGGTAGATTTTTACATTTTTGAAATAACATCCTTTTGGAGGGAAGGGAGGAGAAAGTGGTTACCAGTGGGTATAGACAAATCAGCATCTTTAAAGTTTCAGAAAGGTGAAATGTGAAATTTATTGGACTCCTTTTGAGTTTACCACATTCGATATCCCAGCGAGAACAACAAGAAACAAAAAACATTAACCTGTATTAAAACTAGTAAATACAACTAGATATGAGTATAAACGTGTTTTAGGTTTTCAAAAAATCCATCCCCAAAGGGGTGAAATAGGGGTTGAAACTTTGTTTTTGTTTGGACGTCACACTACAACTATTACTACAAAGAATACACGTAGGTACTTATGTATGTTCGTAATTTACACGTAAGCCATCAATAATATTTCAAACTTTCAGGATCAAAACATACCGGAAAACTGCACCATGGGCGTCACACGGCAACGACATAATGCAGACCCTCAGTCGGTACTACTCCAACACGTTCTCAGACGCCGAAAAGCAGAACAGCATGAACTTGTTTCTGGGCCTCTTCGTCCCCGACCCGCAAAAGCCACCCATTTGGGAGTACCAAACTGATTACTATCTACATCATCCAGAAGCTGTGGTGTACATACCAAGGCACAGGTTAGAATATAGCGAAATATTGGAAATATTTTCAATACAGTTTCAATGAAACATGCAAGATCCGTACTTTGTTTTTGTTGAGTTAAAAAATTGGGTGAGATTACACATAACCTCCTCCATTTTGTCAAGTTGGTTAGACATTTTGTTAAACGGTCGTCGTAGTATGGCTCATACAATAATGATTACAACACAGAAACTCTTGACCTTTTATTAATTTCCCAGCAGGGCTGTATCATCAACGTATACCGGATTTTATTAAAGCTTTTCCGTTAACTAGTACTCCGCTCTCCATATCAGCTAGAGCTTCTAAAAAGATCTTTTCAGAGTACTTTTCTATAATAATATGGCCCTGCCCCTGTAGCATGACCATCAAAACACGATACCTATGATAAAGCAGTTTATCACGACAAACTATCAAAATACGGTAAAAATGTATTGTATTCTGACAGTTCACCGCGATAAACTGCTTTATCATATCGTGTTTTGGTGTTCATGCTAGGGAGCCAGTAAGTCAAATGCTTACTGCAAAATGCGTAACATTGTGTATGTTCGATAATTGGATGCAGTATCCAATAATTTGGTAGATTCGTGCGCGCCACCCCAGAAAGGGGGAGAAGTACGCGTATAGGTACGCTTCAGGAGTGTGTCAAAGATTATCTTAGAATAAGACTTTATATTGTAACTGTTTTTATCCGGCATAAAATAAAATAGCGATTGGAGGGGGGGGGGGGGGGGTGAATTGTAGAGTCAGGTACGCGTATCACTCGCGATTCGACCATTATTATAACCGAAATGTTTAATGTTGGTATGACCACGGGAGGTGATGGGATAAAGAGTTTTAGAGTTGACGACCTAAAACATTATATTAATATAGCCTCTTGATTGAGGCATTGATTTCTAAAACATTTTCCAATAAACATTTTTTCTTACATTTACATAAGTACATGTACATAATACATAGAAAAACCAAGAACGTCAATAATATTACTTTCTATAATTAGGTACACATAAAAATGTAAACAGCTCTAAATGTGTAATCCCGAGATATCATTGCATGTCCATAATCCATTTCATTATGGAGTCCCGTTAAATGTCACTACCTAATCTTATCACTTATATGTCAACTGTTGCAGGTCGTTAACAAAGTGGTGGGATGACGACGTTTTGCGATACCTCCCACGGCCTACTGACGAGATGCGGAAGCTGTGCAGCGAAATCATCGGCGTGCAAGGTGGAGTACCTGAAATGGTGGACCCCTACCATGATTATAACCGGCCCTTCGAGTACACGGTGTTCTACGATTGCTTTGAGTTCAAGGTCTGGTTAATGTAAGATAAGTGATGCACAGATTAAGGGTACGTTTGAAAACGAGTAATTCTTACTCGGGGTAGAGTGAATTTTACCCGATAGCGTTCGAGAACCACCCGAATGAAACCGAGGGTGACCGATCAATTACTCCGCTCGTATTTCTGAACGCAACAGTAAAGAGTAATTATCGCCCAACAGGAGTGAATTTCTCACGGCCCCCAGTCAGCGTTAAATTTTACCTGACATTGACAGTTGACTGTTCTGTAATCTATGGCTACTGATTTCGTTTTTAAGTCGAAGTTATAGTTTACAAATGTTAAGTAAAACTTTGAGCAGTTGTAAAATAAAGCAAGTTCGCGTTGCAAAACACGAGATTTCGTCTTTTCGCTTTAACCGACAGACCCCGTTTGAAAACTCGTGAAGTACGGAAATCACTCGCTAGCGTTTTAAAACCATTTAAACTTCTCTTTCTCGCAATATATCTATCCTTTTTTTACCGAGTGAAAACCTCACGGGTTTTCGAACGGCCCCTAAAGATTAAATTCCCCTTTTTAATGTGAAGGATCTGCAAAGTGGAGAGTTAAAAGTGCATCTAAAATGCAAAATGGTGAGCTGTACGAGATGGAAGCACTGTCGATTATTTTGGTTTACAGAATATGAATAGCGCACAACCATTGTATTAAGTCTATAAAACAAACGTAATTTTATTCTAGTAACGCCTTAATACATAATACATGTTACACACTGTATATAAAGGATATACAGTGTGTAACATGTATTATATGATGTTACAAGATGTCAAACAGTCCAACATCATGATATGCCACTAGTCAGTTGCTGATTATTTGGAGACCAGGGATCTAGACATATAGGGCGTCCGATGGCGATGCCATCTGGAGACAAAATACCTTACATACCATACATTGAAAATTTTACTGAAAGAAGACTTCATTTTAATTTTGAAAACAATAACATTCTAATTGCATTCTATAAATGTTATTTACAGAATTTTCCTGATTACATTGGGAGGTAGTCGACACGAACATAAAATAATAATCCCTTTGTTTCCTTTGGTAATTCGCACTGGTCCATGGTAATGGAAGGTGGCCCCCTAACCCCCATGTAAATCTAAATAATCGAAAGCCCGAAGTGTCCGGTGATACCGGAAGCTATGCCGGCGAAGACGGACATCGACTTGGTGCGGGGACCTGGGGTGCGAAGAATCCCCGGGCAGCGAATTTCTTCCTTCAAACAACTTGGCCCTGACAACTTATAACTCGCGCACACTGCGAACCGAGGAGAAGCGCTCCTTAATGTACTCACAATCATTAAACGGTCGCCGAAGGTCACGCAGGTATACGCCCCGACCTCGATGCACCCCAATGAGAAAATGGAAGCTATGTTTGAGAACATGTCTGGGGCAATAATATATGCTTTCAGAACTCACTATGATCAATTGAAAGTGGGGCAATTTGGAGCTAGAGTCCGGAATTAGCTTGCTAAATGCTAGCTGATAACTGGAAAAAGAGGGACTCTCTATGATCAGCTCTGGCTTCAAAAAACAGCTGCATTGAAAGTGGCCTGGATAAAGTCTGCAGTCTTCTAAAGATGCTCGTCGGCGACTCAACAAACATATCTAAATCTGACTCACGACATACGGCGATTTCATACAGAGCGTATTGAAAAAGCTTCAAAATGTGAGTGAAATGAGTGTGAATCAAAGGCTTCAAAATGTTCGCAAGAGATTTGTCGCTTGCTTAGAGCCTACTGACAAAGCTGAAAACAAAGGACGGCAGAGTCGTTACAACCTGACCTTATGGCGAAGATCGAACACTTGTATGGACGTATTCTTTACGACACATCGGCATCGCAATCACCTGTTATTCAAGCCTCAGATCCTAAAATCAAATTGTCCAGCATTACCTCGAAGACATCCCGAAGCTTGTACGAGATTAGTGTGGCTCAAACAACTCAAGAACAACAAGGCACCGGGTGGTGATGGAGTTACAGCCAAACTTCTGAAAGTGGATAGATGACCAATATGGAAGGCGCTAAACTCCGTCATATCCATGGGGAAACGCCTTAACAATAGAACAGGAGCGTGGTGGCACTTTTCTTCAAATAGGATGACACGACCCCGTTGAAGAATTACAGACCCATCACTCGTTTTTGGGCGGTAGGTGTTAAAAAAGTGTAGTCGCGATTTTGGTGCTTGTTAAATTATTTAATTTTAAATATAGTTATTACGTTCTAATTTTTTACTATTTCTAAATAATACAAGAAGTAATAGCACTACTTACATTTGCAATACATTTTATGTAACATTTGTGAAGTTACAACACCACCTGCCAGCTGAAATTTACACTCCAACTGAAACTGTCATTGAAGTATCACAATATGGCTCAATTGGCTAATATTTTGTTGGCACAGAAGAGTCTTGAGGAAAGTGTCACTAAGAAAATGAATGAACTTCAAGAACAACTTAACTTGGCCCCTCAAAAAGATACCGTGTCAAAGGTAGCTGATGAATTTCGTACTTTCAGGGAGCTCACTTTTAGTATGTTTAGTTTGCTTCGTACACAAATATCAGAATGCATCAAGCAGCTGGACTCCGCTGAGACAAGACATAGACGGAAGGCTTTGCTTTTTCTGGGAGTTCCCGAGGTTGAAGGGGAAGATTGCCGTAAGTCAATCATTGACACTATCTGTGGGACTATGGGCCTTAGTGATTTCGCTGGTACTACTATAAAGTCATCCCATAGATTAGGTTCCAGAAATAAAGATCACCATCGACCCATTGTTGTATGGTTTGCTGAGTCGGAAACCAGAATGACTGTCTGGAAGGCAAAGGCTAAACTCAAGGGATCTAAAACTTCGATGAAGGAATTCCTCACACAATCCAGGCAAAGCATTTTTACAAAGGCTTGCTACATTTTGGCATGTGCTGCTGTTGGACTCAGGATGGAAATATATATATCAAGACTTCGGATGGCAAGCGGCATAAAGTGCTTTCAATGGACCAACTGACTCCTTTAATTTCTGACCATCCGAAAACTTCTTGAAGACCTGAGATAAATGGGATGAGCGATATTTAGTAAGCACAGTATAGTAGTAATTGGTCAACTTCGTGCTATTATCATAATCAACACCTCATTTTGAATTCCTTTCCAGTTTTCACTAGTTTTGTTATTTATTGTGTTTACTGATATTTGTGGTTTGAATTGCTGTCTTTTTTTTTCCATTAATTTGCTTGGCTGTCCTGGTTTTTTGTGTTGCTTCACACCCCCTTGGGGTATTGTATTCTGTGCTTCACACCACTTCACACTCAGCAAGCATAAAAATGTAGCTTTTCTTGGTTAGTAGCTTGTTTATTTGGTTTATGCCTTATAGAGCTGTGTAAACTTATCTTGAATGTAGATTACATTAATAATTTTTATTAACAATAAGGTCCGGTACTATTATTTTTATCCATTATGATTTATTCTCTTTGTTGGACTTCTAAGTAAAATGCTTCACAAATTATTACTAGGTACCCTAGTACATTTTTTTTTAATTTTGTTTATCCCATTTGGGAAAGGCAAAGGTGTCAACCATACAGCCTAGTCTGTATGCAATAAACTATTGTTATTCATTCTTCTTTTGAATTCACAAATCGCCAAACGTAGAGGTTACATATTCATAAATTGCTTCAAAGCATTTTTCAATGGAAAGAAGTTTTTGTAAAGAGCGCGGTAGATCTTGCTGGTGTTTCATTATTTTTGAAATTTCTTCTAATAAAATGTTTCTTTGCAGGGCAAAAATTGGACATTCGTAAAAAAGGTGATGCAGAGATTGAGGTAAGGTGGTGTTGCACCAGTTGCACGATGGGGAAGAAGTCATGCCTAGCCGGTACAAATGGTCATTGAATCGACCGTGCCCAATTCGCAAACGGCAAATAATAGTAAAAAATCTTCTGTTTATGTAATTGTGTCTATTGAACCAGGGTTGTTTTATTTTATTATTTATTTCTCGATACCACTTCCCTTTTATGAGCAAAGTACTATTCCAGTGTTCTTCCCATAGCTTCAATATTTCTTTCTTGATTAGAGCTGTACAATCAGTATATGAAATTGATATGTTTTTTATAGGTACGTCTAGAGTGTTCATAGTTTTGGCCAGTTTATCTACTTCCTCGTTTCCATATACACCGATATGAGCTGGAGTCCAAAATAATATAATGTCTATTTGATAATTTATTTTTAAATGATGTATCTGATCTCGGATATTATATATTAAATGATTTGTGACTGATGAAAAGGAAGGATTTCTCAAAGCCATCAACACACTCATGCTGTCAGTAATAATAATCCATTTTTTGTATTGGCTGAACTGTTGAATGTAGTTAAGAGCTACAATTATAGCATTCGCCTCAGCAGAAAATATGCTGGCATTTTGGCACATTTTAAAACTATGTCCAGTTTTACTACCTGCATCATACATAGCTACTGCAACACTTACATTCGTCTTTGAACCATCTGTATAAATTGATCGATAATCATTATAAGCCTGTAGACTTTCGTAAACATCATATTTATCTTTAAAATCTTTATGTAGGACAATATGAATGTCACAGAATTTACTAGCATATGAGCCACTATAACAATGTAAAGTAGTACTACAAAATATATTACATTGTTCTTTTAAACTTATAAAATGTGAGAAATTCTTTGAAAGAAAAGTGTTAGTGGAACATACATTTAATTTATTTAAAAGATCATTATTCGAACGCGATAAGAGTTTAAAAAGAAATTTAAGTTTTAAAAATTCAAAGCGAATAACCATTGGTGGTAAATGACATTCGACCTGCATAGAATTTATTGGGGAAGTGTTCATAGCACCTAGTATTAATCGTAAGTTCTTATTCTGTATTTTATCAATAATATCTATGTATTTTGGATCGGAAGCGTAACAAAAGAAAGCATACTCAAAATGACTTCTGACCAAAGCTTTATAAAGCATTAACACAATTTTAGGATCAGCACCCCATTTCAATCCAGTAACGGACCTAATTACATTAGTGGCTTTTAAAGCTCTGCTCACCAAGCAATCAACATATAAATCCCACGTAAGATTTTCGTGAAAAATAACACCCAAGAATTTAACTGAATTATCAATAGGCAAAGTATGATTGCTGTATGTAATATTAATTAGAGGTAGAGAACTGTATTTTGGGCAAAATATTACAACTTTACTTTTTAAAAGGCTAACATTTAAATCAAGTTCTGAGAAGTAATCTGCCAGCTTCACTAGATTATTATTTAATGTTAATTGAATATCTAATACATTAGTACCTTTACAATAAATGACAAGGTCATCAGCAAACTGAAGATTGTTGACTAAATTATTATTAAGAATGGAATTTAGTTTTCTTATATACAAAATATACAGAATAGGACTCAAGATGCCTCCTTGACATACACCTTTGCTCGAAAATCTAGGGCCTAAAAATTTATTATCTATTTTGACATACACTTTTCTATCCGTGAGAAAAGCATATATCCAATAAGCAATTTTTACAGGTAAGAAAGATAATAGAGATTCAAACAAAATACCATGATTAACGTTATTAAATGCACCTTCTATATCAAAAAACACTGCTATTGTATACTCCATATTCTTTTGAGCTGTAGTGACGTCCAAAAAAAAATGTGCTAAGCTTTCTTGAGCCGAAAGTCCTCGCCTAAACCCAAACTGGTTTAAAGGTAAAATTGAGTTCTTTTCTATGAAGAATTCCAATCTTTGTTTGATTAGCTGTTCAAATAATTTACCAGCACAAGACGTTAAAGCAATAGGACGATAAGAATCGGGATGAGATGCAATTTTTCCAGGTTTTAAAATAGGAACCAAGCAGTCCATTTTCCAATTAGGAGGAATTGTGCAATCTTGCCATAAAATATTATAAATTTGTAAAAGCTTATAAAGATTGTCAGTGTTAAGTAGCTGAAACATCTTGTACGATAAACTATCTAATCCACAAGCAGTGTTTTTTCTAGATTTCAGAGCTGCAGTTAATTCGTCAAAAGAAAATGGATCAGTGAGGAATGACTGATTATCTGGTAAACTATTGTCCTTCACAATTGGCCTGTTATTTTGCACAAAGTCAGGCGTGTATTTACGTAAAAAATCACTGACCCACGAAAAATCACTATTTTGCTTTTTATATGTTTTATGTGTAAGTTTTCTCATGTTACCCCATACTACTGAAACTGGTGTCAATCGATTTAATTTTGTACAGAATTCTATCCAACTACTTAGTCTTTCTCTCTTAATGGTAAGTTTTTTAGCAGCTTGTAATCTTTTGAAATTAATATATTTTTCTTGAGAAGGATTATTCTTAAAATCAAGATAGGCTTGCTTGCTTTCCTGGACAGCTTTAGCGCAATTACTATTCCACCAAGGAACTGTTCGATATTTTGATTTTAAGTTTTGAGTAGCAATGTTACGTGATTCGGACCGAGAGGTACGAGAGGGAATTGACTTTTGTGCAGCTGTCAAAATGATTTGACAAAAAGAGTTGTATGAATCTATTGGATTACTAATAGGGTTACATTGAAAATTATCTAAATCCTTATTAACAATTGAAGAATACAACTTCCAATCAACTAATCTATGATTAATGCGATTGTTAAAATCATTTTCATCCTGAAAATTGTTTTGAGAGTTAAAACATTGTGAACTACTATTGAATGTAATCTTAGTAAATGTTGGCAAATGATAACTGCCCAATGGATCGTCGTGTACTGACCATTCGCAGCGAAGAGCTAATGAAGGAGATACCATAGTCAAGTCCAAACCATTGGGTCTCCAAGAATGAGAACCGACAGTTGTGACCTGACCATCATTCAACAGGACTAAATTGCATTCATCTAAACACTCAAGAATATCCTTACCTCTGGAATCCGATAACGGACATCCCCAAATTGAGTGATGAGCATTGAAGTCACCAGCTATAATCGTCGGCCTATGGAGAGAATTCAAGAAATGTTTAAACTTATTTTTAGAGAAACTGGGAATACAATTTGTTGGACAATATATACTGGCTATTGAAATAGTGTTCTGATTTAGTTCTAAATGTATTACAATTGTTTGAAGAGAGTTGTCAAAATAAGATGTTACTTTTTGATATTTTAGTGATGTATGGATTAAAATAGCAACACCATTATGCTTGTTGCCACAGTCATTACGTTCAATATGATAACCTTTGATTTTAAACTGCTTCTGAGGCTTTAGCCATGTTTCACATATAATTGCGATATGAATAAAATGATCATAAAGAAATTTCGTAAAAATAAGTTGATTGCTTAATAAGCTTTGAGCATTCCACTGTACGATATTCAATTGATTGGGGGTGAATTGTGGGGATTTGATTGCTTACCAAAAGTATTTTTTAAGACCTCTAAAACACTTTTAGAATTTATAGAAGTATTTTGAGTATTATGCAAAGAAACACATTTAGTTATGGTTTCAACTAATAATGAGAGACACTTGCTGTCAGTATTGAGCAGTGTAAACAAATCTACATTATTTTTTGTCTTACTTTCTAATTTGGGAAAATTTAAAGGATTTGTAATATCTGCATAAGAAGCAGGCTTATATTTATTTCTATTTTCAATGATTTTCTGTTTTTTAACTGGGCATATTGGAGACACACTAGTATGATTGCCATCACAATGAATGCAAGTAGCTTTTTCGATAGAAACTGAACAAGTCTTATAGTTATGATTTTCTTTACATATACTACATTATTCAGAATTTTTACAATATTTTGCCAAATGTCCGTATCTCAAACATTTGTAACATTGCTTAACTGGTGGTATATATTGAGACACATCATGTCTCCAACCACCAATATCTATATGATTTGGCAAAATGGAAGTGGCAAATGTCACTATTACTGTAGTTGTAGGTTGTAATATAAAACCCTCAGTCACATTTATTTTTTTCATTATTCTTTTTATTGTTATTATTTTTTTTGTACTTGTTATCATAGTAAATATTCTCTTGTTTGATATAATGGTAGGTACATTTCTTATAACTCCGGACACCTCAGTTGTAGCAGCAGGAATACTGGCTTTGAATTTGTATTCTTTCAAGAAGGTATTATTATTTAAAAAGGCATTCGCCAAGTCTGGTTTTTCAAAATAAATACCTATCTTAAACTTATTGATATTTCTTAAAAATTTGACGCCTTTGTTAAAGCGCTTTAAACAAGTTGACAAAGAAAGAAGATCTCTTGTTCCAATTGGTTTCTGGATGTCTGATGACTCAACAAAAACCACAAATTCAGTGCCGCTAATTTCTTCCGGATATCTGCGTATATAGTCAGTAACATAATAAGGCTTGTACCTATCTGCATTGCTTATTTCTTCATCACTGTCCGAAGAGGACATATCCGTTTCTACCAACCTTACCTCATCTGTCTCCCTATCTGCATCACCAGACTCCGGTTCATCCTCCTTTTTTTTTCTTTTTCTCGAACTCCGCTTCCCCATATCTGCTTATAATATTATTTAATGCCTATATGTTATATACCTCTTTTGTTTGTGTTTTATTAAGTAACTGACTACAATTAAAAAATTACAAATAAAATATTTTAAAGAGCCCGCCTTTACTATGTGAAGTTCCCGCGCTTTTCTTGCTGTTTGTTTTGGTTTGATCTGATTTTTTTTTTTCTCACGTGAGTTTTTGGCTTGGCTACTACGACCTTTGAGCCACGATTGATCAGCGTTCAGCTGTGTGCATAGATATATTGTATTATATTATTTTGTTTCTACATTTTTAATTTCCTTATAGTTAAGTTAAAGGGTGCTAGTCCGGACAGCTATTGTCATTAGTATTTATTTTTTCCGTTTTGTTTTGATCAGTATGCTTAAGTATTATTATAGTTATAGTTATTGTCATTTTAGTTGCTGTATTATCGTGTGAATTTTGTAAGCTGGCGGGTGGTGCAGAGATGCGTACGTTATATTGTAAGTGATATACATATATATATTTTTAGTACAATTCAATCTTTTAGGAAATATTATTGTTATATAGTATAATTTAATTCATTTATTTATTTATTTACTTTATTATAATGCATGAAGACGATATTTATTTTTCTGCCGACGAATCTATAACCTCATCTAATGAAGAAAGTTTCTGTTCAGTTTCCGATACCTTAAATGATTTTCTGACTCACGAATTTAACCATGTACCTAACCGTCTATTTAACGTATGTCACATCAATGCACAAAGCATTCCCAGTCACTACGCTGAATTGTATGATGCATTTCACTGTTGCAATGTCCACGCTGTTTTAGTCTCTGAGTCGTGGCTGAAACCGCACCTTCTTTCAACTATGTACCCACTACCTGGTTTTACTCTCATTAGGAACGACCGCGTTGGGAGGGGTGGGGGCGGGGTAGCAATTTATCTTCGTTCGGTATTTTCTTATAAAATAATTGCTGCTTCGGATCCTCAGTATTCCTCTTCCGCGGAGTTTTTGTTTCTGGAGATTGGCGTGGGCACTGCGAAATTAGTGCTTGGCGTTGTTTACTGTCCCCCGACTATAGATTACTTCACTGATCTTGAATCAGTCTTAGAGTCTTTAGGGTCTGATTATACGCACCATGTCATCATGGGAGACTTTAATACCAATATCCTCTCCCCACAATCTCCTCGTCCGCGTAAACTCCTACAAATGATTGAATCAGTTAGTTTACATGTTTTACCTCTTCAAGCAACGCATTTTTCCACTGGAGGGAATGACTCCTTGCTCGATTTAATCATTGTCTCGAATCCCTCACGCGTATCCTCTCACGGCCAACATCCTGCTTCAGGGTTTTCCCATCATGACCTCATTTTCCTTTCCTATTTCCTTAAACCTCCCAAACCTGTTCCCAAAGTCCTGTACAGGCGTAATTTTTCTCGAATGGACACTGCTGAATTTCTCTCCGACGCGTCTAAGATAGATTGGCAGCCAGTGTTTCAAGCATGCACTATTGATGACAAGATACACATTTTTAATAGTTTAATTTTGCAGATTTACGACACCCATGCTCCTCTTAAGAAAATTAAATTGAAGCATAGGCCTGCTCCTTGGATGTCCGACGATATCCATAGGGCAATGAAACGGCGTGACAGAGCTTTGCGGAATTTTAAGAGAGAGCGCACGGATGAAAAGTGGAATGCTTTTAAAGTTGCAAGAAATCGGTGTAATCAGATGGTGCGCAATGCTAAACGCCGCCATATTCTCAGTAACATCTCTTCTTCCTCATCTGCTGCAACCTGGAAGTTCCTTGGAACTCTAGGAATCGGTAAGGCACACCACTCTGACCTCCCTAGTAGCATTAGTTTAGATGATCTAAATGATCATTTTTCTATCAGTTCAGATCTTAGCGATCTGACGATTTCGAATACGACTGCCTTCGTTACTGGTCTTCCCCGTCCTAACATTCCCCCTTTCACCTTTTCACCAGTGACCTTAGACGAAATAAAAAAGATTATCCTCAAGATTAGAACTAACGCTATGGGATGTGACCACATCAGTCGTCAGATGCTCGTCCCTCTTCTTGATTATATCCTCCCCTCAATCACGGAGATCATAAATTTCTCTTTAGAATCAGGTTCATTCCCCACCCTTTGGAGGAAAGCCTTGGTACGACCACTCCCTAAAGTGTCCAATCCTACTCTCGTCAATCAATTCCGTCCAATATCAATTCTTCCCTACCTATCCAAAGTGCTTGAAGCTTGCATCCACAAGCAGTTTTCCTTATTTATCCATAAAAATTGTGCCCTTAGTCCCTTCCAGTCTGGCTTTCGATCTGGTCACAGCACCACTACCGCTCTTCTTAAGGTCACTAATGATATTAAAACTGGCATTGAGGAGCGAAAAGTTACTGTTCTAGTTCTAGTCGACTTCTCGAATGCTTTCAATACCGTTAACCATAAAATACTTCTGTCCATGCTTTCTCATCTTACGGTCTCGCGTGTTGTGTTGGAGTGGTTCTCTTCCTACCTTAAGGGACGCCAACAATCGGTTACTTGTGAGGAGTCTTCCTCCGCATGGAATAACCTTGTAGCGGGTGTCCCTCAAGGCGGCATATTATCCCCTCTTCTGTTCTCAATTTTCATAAACTTTATCACTCACAGTCTTCGCTGCGCGTATCATCTGTATGCCGATGACTTGCAACTCTATGCTCAGGCAGAGGTGGATAATATAAATGATGCTGTTGAGGCAATCAATCTGAACCTTGAGAGTATTAAGAGTTGGTCTGAGCAGTTTGGAGTCCTAATCAACCCATCAAAATGCCAAGCCATAATTATTGGTGGCTCCAGAACTATGTCGTGTGTGGCCCCTGACAGAATCCGCTCTGTTATTTATAACGGCAAAATTATCCCCCTGAGCAATACAGTGAAGAACCTGGGCTTACATCTGGATTCCAGTCTTAGTTGGAGACCACAGATTGCCAGTATATGTCACAAGGTAACAGGTGTACTAAGGTCGTTGTACCGCCTTAAAAACTTTCTGCCTGCTGACACCAAGAAAACGCTTGTACAGACTTTAATTTTCCCTATTGTCGACTATGCTGATGTGTGCTATCTCGACCTGAATGCAGATCTTCTCAATAAACTAGACCGGCTTCTAAATAATTGCATTCGATTCGTTTTTAATTTAAGGAAGTATGATCACATTTCTGCTTACCGGTTACGTTTGAAATGGTTTCCAATACGGGAGCGAAGACACATGAGGACTTTAACAACCCTATATTCTCTACTTAATGATCCAAATACCCCTAGTTACCTAAAAAATCACCTTCAATATCTTAGTGCTTCTCACAATAGATCCCTCCGCTCTACTTTTAATGCTCTTCTCATATGTCCCGCTCACCGGTCTGAGATCATTCATTCCTCGTTTATAGTCCAATCGATCCAGTTGTGGAATGCTCTTCCATTAGATGTCAGAAAATCGTCTAGTAAATTAAGTTTTAAGAAAAAATTAAGGAAACTGTACCAGAAAAGAATTTCGGAAACATAGTGAGGTTGAGGTTTAAGCTACAAGTATTCGTCAACATCAAATTAATATTATAGGTTAGATTTAGGTATCCCTATTGACTTGTTATATTTAGGTATTTATATTGTATTCGCAATTTATTTATATATATATATTACATATATATAATTTATATATATTGTTCACGCTCGAGGAAGAGCGAGTGGCGGCACTGCATTCTAGTCTGTGCAGTGACAGCTTTTTTGGCGGCCGGCCGCATGTGATATGTCAGTTGAGTCGAGTCGAAATGTCATAATTTGTGGTTAGGATGATGTCCGGGCATCCATAAAATATAATACACAATATTCAAGCAAATAGTGATTTGCGCGGCGCACCTAATATCGGGGTGCGAAAGCCCGCTTTGTGTTTGTGTGTCAAAATCGCGAGTGTGAGTCGTGGTGGCCTATTAGGCATTTGTAGTGCTCCGGTCTCCACCGGTGGATCCACTGCAGATCTTCAGGAGCCGCGACTTCCTTCGAGCTAGCTCAGGAAGTCCACCGGCTACGGAGGAGACGGAAGGAGACAATTGGAGCCAAGGTAAGTAATACCAGCTTTCTATGAGTTGGTAGTCAAATAAAATTCAGCAATACAAGTCGGTGAAACGCCGACGTGGTGGAGTCTACTTGGGGCACCACCATCTCTTGGTAGCAGAGCGTGGTTCTTAGATTTGAGTATTTGATTAGTATTGTACAATTAATATTGTAATCTTGTTGGTTGTCCAAACGGGCAATACATATTAATTGGTTTTGATTGCTGATTTTAAACTGACTACCAGCTCATTTGTGGACCGATCTCCTTAACTAATTGTCATTGTATATGAAAAATTGAGGTTAAATGTCTTTTGTTGTTCTAGTTAAGTTCTAGCATTTACCTATATTTAAATTTTGGTTTGTTTTTTCATATCTTTGTTTTGCCCTTGACTATTTTGTTTGTTAAGTTGTAAACTTATACTTGAATTTAATTTGTGTAAAAGATTTTGCTGCTAAATGACTTTGCTGTTGTTGTAATACACTATTTTGCTGTGTTAAGTTTTAGCATTTACATTTGATTTTGTTTTGTTTGCCTTTGAATATTGTGTTTGTTAAGTTATTGACTTAATGCTTGAATTTAATTTGTTTGAAAAATTCTGTTGTTAAATGCCTTGTTGTTCTAGTTAAGTTCTAGCATTTATACTTGATTTTGGTTTGTTTATATATTTTGTTCTGCCTTTGAAGTTCCTCCCGATCTGTTTTGTTGTCTGCGGTTGTCGGTCTGTTTGTCCGTGTATTATTATAGTGTTTATTAATTTTGGTGCAAAATGGTCCCGCCAGTCAGCCCGCTTAGTGGTGCCCGCGCGGGTGCACAAAAGATTTTGAGATGGTTTGCTAGTGCCGTCGCTTTGGTAGACCGACCAGACCGAGAACAGGCCTTGTTAATTCGGCATGAGGGAGTACCGGCTCGCTTGAAGGAATTGGAGCAGCTTTTCGTTGCTCATCAACAATATCTGCTCGACCACCCAGCCGAGGGTGCCGCTGAGTTGCGGGCAGTCGACCAATTTAATGCCGATTATGATCAGTGTTTTGAACAGGCGGATGTCATTATAAACAAGGCTCAGGCAATCCTATCCGCCCGGAGGGGTGAGTCGTGCACGCCCGGGGAGGTCAAGCCTACCCCGGCCGGCTTGCTGGGCAGACTGCCCACTTTAGACATCCCAACCTTTGATGGGAACTTGGCTTCTTGGATGGGGTTCATTAACCTCTTTGATAGCCTGGTTCACTCGAGGGACGACCTGTTCCCTAGCCAGAAATTGGCCTATTTGCTCTCTGCCTTACGTGGAGAGGCTGGTGTACTTGTCCAGCATCTACCTGTCAATGATGACAGTTATGATATTGCAAGGGCGTTGTTGACCGCCCGGTATCAGAATGTTCGCTTGCTAGCGGACACACATGTGGCTGCCATTTTAGGGCTGCCACGAGTATCGCGGGTCTCCTCATTGAGGAAGGAGATTTTGAACCCGCTGCTGAGCGCTATTAACGCGCTCAAACGACTTGATCTACCGGTGGACCAGTGGTCCTTTATTTTGCTCCACCTCATCCTCGATAAGCTTCCCATGGAGATGAAGGGACGCTTCGAACAAAGGTACGGGGGCAATAGTGCCTCGTACCTCCCCCCCTTCTCGGATCTCCTCAGATTTTTGGAGGATGAGTGTCGGATGACCGACCACTTGGATCTGGTTCCTATACCGGGACCGAGTACAGGCCGCTTTGAGGCGACCCGGGCAGCGCCACGGAGAGAGCGCCGCCCGTACAAGCAATATACTGCAGTGCGGCAGAACTCTCCACCCGGGGAGAGGCCGATGCCTTGCAAGTGTTGCAAGCGGGATGGCCATCGTTTGCCGGCCTGTCCCAAATTTGTTGGCCTACGCACCGAGGGGCGTAGGAATATGGCCAAACAGCGGAATTGGTGCTACCGCTGCCTGGGGGCTCATATGGCCTCGGCTTGCCCCCACCCACGAGATTGTCACTGTTGTGGAGGGGCCCATCACCCCCTTTTGTGCTTCAACAATAGAGACACTCGTGAGGTGGTGAGAGAGAGGGACTCGCGCACGGGCGGGGGCCCTCGGTCACCCACATCTCCGAGGAGATCGGAGGGGCGTGCCACCCCTCCGCGGAGAGTGGAGAGGCGCCCCCCCTCCCGTGAGAGGATTGGGCGCCCCACCCCCCCTACGGGCGGGGGGGATCGACGCGCCGCTTATGAGGCGCCACCGCGGGATTGGGCCGCGGTTATTAGGGAGCCACGTCGGGAGACAATACGCTTCTCTCCCCCTCTGATGGAGAGACCCCGGTCGTCACGGGCTCCCCCAACTTTCGCCCATCATGGGCACCGCCCGGCCCCCCGATGCAGCTTTGGTCGGGGTGTGTACGTGCCGGATTGGGACCCGCTCGAGCGCCTTGAGCGCCCTATTCCTCCGCCGCGCACGCATTTTTCTTCGGACCCCCCTTCCCCCCCGTTGCGGGGAATGCGGGAGGATTTTCACTAAACCAACTGTCGGCTGCAACCCCCCCACAGGAGCAGGTGCTGTTACCAACAGCCTCCGTACAGGTGTGGGGCCCGAGGGGCACCTTTGTTTTAGTTCGCGCCCTTTTGGATACGGGAGCTCAGGGTTGCATTGCCTCCAGCTGGCTGGTCCGGCAGTTGAGTTTGAACACATCTCCATACCTTGAATCGGTACGAGGAATCGGAGACCTGCGGATCCCGGATCCGATCGGGCAGGTTTTGTTCTCCTTTTCCCCCCACTTCTCTTCAGCGCCCAAAATTGGCGCGACCGCGATTGTTTATGAGAAGGTTGTTGGTCAGCTTCCGCAACAGCACATTTCGCGCGCTGTCGTTGATGCGACATCAGGATTGACCTTGGCTGACCCTTCCTTCCACCGAACCGGTCCGATTCACTTATTGCTCGGTGCCGATGTTCTAGGCCGCGTGTATTGTGGGAAGAGGAGAGAGTTACAGAAGGGTGGGCTGGTAGCCTTATCTACATCGCTTGGGTTTGTAGTGATGGGACCAGTTAGGCATAACCCACCATCTCCATTGGTGGACAGTTACATAACTGTTAGCTCCACCTTATCGGATGTCCTACAACGGTTTTGGGAGGTGGAAGAGCCCCCTACCGTGAAGCGAGTGAACCCCTTGGACGAGGAGTGTGAGTTGTTCTACCAGAACAATACAGGTCGCCTTCACTCGGGACGGCTGATCACTCGTTTGCCCTTTTTGTCAGTTCGCCCCTCACTTGGCAGCTCCCGGCCGTTGGCCGAGAAGCGACTGCTGTCCATGGAGCGTCGTATGAGTAGGAACTCCGACCTCAAACAGAAGTATGTCGACTTCATGCGAGAATATGAGCAACTGGGGCACATGTCGGTCTCGCGACTGGACTGGCGAAACGAGGAACATAATTTTCTTCCTCACCACGCGGTTTTGAAACCTTCCACTGGGAAGATACGCGTTGTTTTTGATGGGTCAGCTCCTACGTCTACCGGAGTTTCGCTGAATCAATGTCTGCATGCTGGACCGAAGTTGCACCACGAGGTGGGCGATGTATTGACCAACTTCCGTCGCCATGCCGTCGTCTTTGTGACCGATATCCGGATGATGTTTCGGCAGACTGTGATTCACCCGGACGATAGACGATATCAGCTCATATTATGGAGGGAGGATCCCAGGGATCCCATGCTGGTCTACGAGCTGAACACCAATACATACGGTTTGCGTTCGAGCCCCTTTGTGGCAATTCGCTCACTTGTGGAACTCGCTGAACGTGAACGATTACGATACCCTCGCGCATCCTTGGTTCTCAAGGAGGATGCATTTGTTGATGATATTTGTACGGGCTCCTCTAGTGTCGAGGAAGCCTTGATTTTGCGAGATGAACTAATTGCTCTTCTCGGGGCTGGTGGTTATGAACTGAGGAAGTGGATGTCCAACTCACCTCAGCTTTTGTGTGACTTGCCAGACGACCACCAGCAGGAGCCTCATATTTTTGAGAATGCCAACACTCCAGATTTACTGTCTGTTTTGGGAGTGCAATACAGACCTGTCCAGGACACGTTCACCTATCGATTGGAGCTGCCAAGCCCCAAGGTCTGGACGAAACGGTTGGTTTTGTCTACAGTAGCTCGTACCTTTGACCCAAATGGCTGGATTAGTCCCGTAGTGTTTTGGATGAAGTGCTTCCTACAGGAACTTTGGTCAGCTGAAGTGTCGTGGGATGAGCCCCTCTCGGGCCGTTTGCTGCGAGATTGGGAGTCCTTCATGTCGTCTCTCCCCGACATTAACCGTGTTAGTATCCCTAGACATATACTGCCTAAGGGACGGTTTACGGCCAGCCTTCATGGCTTTTGTGACGCGTCTGAGAGTGGATACGCAGCCGTCGTATATATCCGGACGGTTGATGATAGAGGAGCTGTTAAGCTCCACTTGCTAATTGCTAAGAGTAAGGTTGCTCCACTTCGGACTCGATTAACGATTCCGAAGTTAGAATTGTCTGGAGCTACTCTTCTGGTTCGGTTGATGAACCACGTTGTTGACACCCTGGGACGTAGTGTGGACTTTGAGTCGCTCTTTGCTTGGTCCGACAGTCAGGTTGTCCTGTGTTGGATTAAGAACTCCGTCCACTCCCTGGAAGTATTTGTGGCCAATCGGGTATCCCAAATACAGGCCTCGAAGGCCACGTTGATTTGGCGCCACGTGCCAGGTGAAATAAACCCTGCTGACTGTGCATCACGTGGCAGCGAAGCCCCTCAGCTTATTGACCACACTCTGTGGTGGGGTCCCGAATGGTTGTTACAGCCGTCTTGGCCTTCCACACCAGCTGTGGTGAAAGTACCAAATCCGGGCTTGCGTGTTCACGCTGTCGAGACTATGGCGGCTCCAGAGCGGGAATTTTTATTAGACCGCTACAGTTCTCTGGACAAGTTGCTCGGCGTGACCGCTTGGATAAGAAGATTTATACGAAATTGTCGACGGCCTCAGGACAAAGATTTGTGTCCGGTCCTCTCACCGCAGGAGCGCCAAGATGCTCTTCTGCATTGGGTGCGTATGACCCAGTCTAGAGCGTTTGAACCGGAACTTAAGATTTTCCGTACCGGGACGTCCAAATTGAAGGGACCCTTGGTGCGTTTGACTCCCTTTCTGGATGATAAAGGATTGTTGCGTGTAGGAGGCCGATTGAGGCACGCTAACTTGCCTTATAGATCACGTCATCCCCTGTTGCTCCCCAAGGACGGACCATTGGTGCGATTGTTGATCATTGATCGCCATGTGAAGAATGCTCATGCCGGATGTAATGCATTGACCGCGCTCCTCCAACGGGAGTTTTGGATTTTGTCAGCGCGAAGAATAATCCGATCTGTTATCTTTCGATGTCTGCCCTGCTATCGTTTACGCCCCGAGACGATGCAGCCCCAAATGGGTGATTTGCCTGCTGATCGTGTGAATGAATCGATGACCTTCTTAGGAGTTGGAACTGATTTTGCGGGACCATTCACTATAAAAACGTCGCGACTCCGTAATGCTAAGACTGAAAAGGCTTACTTGTGTGTGTTTGTTTGTTTGGCCACTAAAGCCGTTCATTTGGAGGTGGTGAGTGCGCTCACCATGGACGCTTTCTTAGCAGCGTTAGGCAGATTTGTCTCCCGCCGGGGACTGCCTTCTCTAATTCGGTCCGATTGTGGGACGAACTTCAAGGGCACTGATAGACATATAAGAGAAGTTTGTGAATTTTTAGATAAAAATAATATTGAGATCGGATCGGCACTCTCCCGTAGGGGGGTAACATGGCGATACTCCCCGCCGTCTTGCCCTCACTGGGGAGGGATTTTTGAATCTGTTGTAAAGGCCGCCAAGACTCACCTTCGCCGCGTTATTGGGGAGACTATTCTCACGTTTGAGGAACTCGCGACGGTGTTTCATAAGATTGAGGCGGTTCTCAACTCGCGTCCGTTATGTCCGTTGTCTACCGACGCGAACGATTTGCAGGCCCTCACGCCGGGCCATTTCTTGATAGGCAGACCACTTAACGCCCTGCCCGAGTATCCTTATAGAGATATCAATCCCGGACGCCTTTCGCGGTTTGAGTTGCTCCAGCAGCTTACCCAGAGTTTCTGGCGCCGCTGGCACCTTGAATATTTACACATTTTGCAACAGCGCGTTAAGTGGTCAGATAAGACAAACCCACCGAGGGTTGGAGACCTCGTGTTAGTGAAGGACCCAAACCTGCCACCCTTACGTTGGCGTCGCGGACGCATTGTCCAACTTACTCTAGGGTCTGATGGTGTGCCCAGGTTTGCCGAGGTCCTAGTTGGGGATTCTGTTTTGAAGCGCGCGGTCGCTACTCTTTCTCGCCTCCCCTTAGACTGATTTGGCGGACAGTCCGGGACTGTCCGGAGCGGGGGGATGTTCACGCTCGAGGAAGAGCGAGTGGCGGCACTGCATTCTAGTCTGTGCAGTGACAGCTTTTTTGGCGGCCGGCCGCATGTGATATGTCAGTTGAGTCGAGTCGAAATGTCATAATTTGTGGTTAGGATGATGTCCGGGCATCCATAAAATATAATACACAATATTCAAGCAAATAGTGATTTGCGCGGCGCACCTAATATCGGGGTGCGAAAGCCCGCTTTGTGTTTGTGTGTCAAAATCGCGAGTGTGAGTCGTGGTGGCCTATTAGGCATTTGTAGTGCTCCGGTCTCCACCGGTGGATCCACTGCAGATCTTCAGGAGCCGCGACTTCCTTCGAGCTAGCTCAGGAAGTCCACCGGCTACGGAGGAGACGGAAGGAGACAATTGGAGCCAAGGTAAGTAATACCAGCTTTCTATGAGTTGGTAGTCAAATAAAATTCAGCAATACAAGTCGGTGAAACGCCGACGTGGTGGAGTCTACTTGGGGCACCACCATATATATATATATATTATTATTTTTACATATATATAATATATATACAAATACACATAGATATATATATACTCATATTAAACATGTTCAAAATTTATCGTTATCACTTGTACATCTACTTCTTTATTCTCTGCATCACCTGAAGGTTGACTGCCAGATAATGCCTCAGGCATTAAGTCCGCCTTTGTATACTAGATTGTACATAAAGGGTTATAAATAAATAAAATAAAAAAAAAAAATCACGCTCCTGAGTCATGTAAACAACCTGTTCTAGATAGATAGATATGAGAACGCCTTCGATTCTGTCGAGGCTTTTTAGAGGTGCCAAATCGACTATCAGTATATCCAAGTTTTGCAGTCATTATACGAAAACGCCACTAAGTCAGTCCGCCTTTAGGAATGAGCTCGAAAGTCGAAACCAATACGAGCTCAGCGAGGTGTGAGACATGCGACGTTATATCGCCGGAAGTGTTAACAGCTGTGCTAAAGGTTGTCTAAGTTTTAGGATTGAACAAGACTCGGCATCAACATAAACGGCGATTACATGATTCACCGTCATTTTGCTAATGATATCGAAGTTATGGCCGAGACTGCGAAAGACTTGAGCACAACGCTCGACGCCCTCTGTAGTTTCTCAACTAGTTAATCTTAAAATGAACATGGACAATTGGACATGTTATATAAATTATGTCGAATACTTAGTTTAGTACCCACTCCTGTGAGATTAAGGGCATACATATTTGATTCATACTCAACAACACTGGAAGTTGTTGTCGAATATGTTGTGTGTATATGTGTACCTGGGGCAAAAAGACAAGCTTGGTAAGTCCAACTTCCAGAAATAGTTCAATGATTGACCTCTTTTTGGAATTGGATTTGTTGATTGACCGTCAATCAACGAAGCCAACTCGGCTGGGCAGCGTTGCGTTGTTGCCAGTGATGACATACGGAACTGAGACGGCTGCTTATAATAGGCCCAAGGTCACTCAAAGGGTAATGGAGAAGGCTATGCTTGGAGTTTCTCTACGTCGAATCGATCATCGAATCATAATGAGATCGGTATACGAACTAATTTTTTAGTTTTTATAGTCGTCCTCAAGTTTTAGAGGTAATGTTAAGTATGCAAATTTGTTCCCTGTGAATAGACTATCGATCAGTTTTATAAAAATATATACAGAATGTATTCTTTTTTCTATTTAGCGGCTTTGATTTCCGATTAATACAGGCGGATATTAAAAAAAATTGAGTGCAGTTTGGATTGTTTTTAAAATTATTGGTCTACTTCTTTCAATAAAATTTTCTGTATTGGGTATTTGAGGTACTTTTCCCCTGGTGGCATTGCCATGAGTGGCCTTGCCTTGTACATTCTACAATCAAGGATTTTTTCGACAAACAAAACAACCCAACTTCGAGCAACAAAAGCTATTCGCTAGTCTCCTTAGTAAATAGCCAGCTTCCCTAATCTCCTTTGTACGTTTGTAGTATAGCAAAATACCGGGCTGTTCCCAGTAGTCTCACCGTGTAGTCTTACCAGTAGTACTACTGGGAATTTCCTTTCAATAGACTTACTCATAGTAAGACCTCATCATGTGTCAAATGTAGTATAACAAAATACCACTCTATACAATCACTCTCCATTTTAGATGCTGGTATTATAATTTTAGATGTGCCACACACTACGCGATTTGGCGCCATCGTTTTCCGAGAACTGCAGTCCATTCGTGGTTCGGGGCCGCTCTATTGGACAGAATAAAGGCCCCGCCTCCAAAAACCCCGTAATAAGCGGAAGGTCAAGTACCACATCGAACAATTCAAGCGAGTAAGTAATAAATACTACAGTGCAGTGCGACACAAAAATAACTTAAAATATTTACATATTTACTGAGTATATAATAGTACATAGGTAACGATATAAGTGCGGTATGTTATATAACGAGGCGGAATTTCAGCCCAAGTCGAAGGCGAGGGCGTAATAGAGCCGAGTGTGTAATGTGTATAACCAATATACGCACGTATATCGTACGACCTTTTTCAACACACTTGTGAGGAAAAATACTTAATAAACTGAATTTTTGGAATAAATAACACAAATCATTCTCAATTTGTAGACAAAACTAAATAATGGTATGAAAGTAATCGTTTGAAAAATCATATAGTTCGTTGATATCTTTTATATTACCTCTAGCTTTTAAAAAATTACTGGCGTAGCCGGCAAGTGCAGCATGCCGAAATGTAATGCGTGCCTCGGCTAAAATACACGCGTGTTTTATGAGCTGCTTTATGTATCTAAAACCGGTATAATTACATCCACTTTACGAGCAAGAGTGTTGAAAAATATTGGGCGATATAGTTTTACAAAACTGTCTTATAAATAGTTTCACGGGCGCTACCACGGATGGGTTTGTTCATGACTGTTGAAAAGTAGACATTTAACAAAAAATAATAATATGAGATGATCATCAGTCAGTAAAGGCGCGTTTCACTTAAGAACAGATTTACAGTGTTTTCAAAATTTTTTTGCATGATTGCGTTTTATTAATTTTTGACGCTAGCATCACTTTCAACTTTGTATGAATAAAGGTCAGTGGTTGCGTAACTGGATGTGTGCTGTTTGCAGGTCACGATTTTGCATGATTTGTGACATCTGCCGACTTGTATAGTTAAAATACCTACACAAAGGGTTTTCTTTGCGCTTACCCTACCTTAAATGACACGATTAACTTTTGCGCAGCTCTAACAGTGACTCGTCGAGCGACGATGATGTCACCAGTCCGTCGAGCAGCCGCCAAGTGACGCCGCTCGCCGCTGACCTCACAGAAGAACTGGCCGTCGTCGCTCCGGCCTTTCCACCCGTCAAGCGGCACAATAGAATCGTTCTCGACGAGCCCAACAAGCAGGATATGATCTTGTAAGTGTATTACATCAACATGTCGGACGTGAACATCCGTGTGGAGTCGAATTTTGGCAATTTAAATAACCTGTTGTATGTATTTTATATATTTGGCAATGTAAAATGAATCGCCGTTCATTAGTCTCGTTAAAACCCAAAAACAACTTGACCGAATTAAATATATATATATTTTTTGTTTATTTATAATAGAGGGATGGTTTAAAATAATCTGAAAATTCCAAAGAAAAGCTAAAAAGTAATAATGGTAAATTTGTATGGAAAATGAGATTAATTATTTATTTAGATCTGTCATTTGTGATACAAAGCTCACAGGGTCGGCAAGTAACTTATAAAAATTGCAAGTAATCCTCATGCGCTATGCGGGCGCCATTGCTGCATTGTTGAAAATATAAAGAAACCTAACATATTTCCGTGAACACATACCTTCTCTTTTTTTTTAGGTATAAGCGCTACGTGAACTTTGAAAAGCGATCGAACCCAAAGTACAAGTCCGATATCCACGTTGTGATGACCGTCAGCAGCGCATTCACCATCGACAGCTCCGTGGATGTCATCCCTCCCACAGTTACAAAGGCCTCCAAGGAAATCTACGTGGATTATATACAACGGGCTTCCGGTCGATTGACCGTGTCGCCTGATTCCCTTGCCATTTATAAAAAATATGTGGAATGTAATGCATTACGATAAATAATAAATATTATCAACGTACCTATATGCAAATACCTATTTATTTTGTGCAAACATAAACGGCGAAAACATAAAATATGTCGAAATGCCCGCCCCCTTAGACAAAAGCCGCACGCTAACTTTTCCGCAGTCGTTCCGGAGATAAAATGTATGGAATTGACATTATATGTAGTATGTATAGCATGTGACATCCTCTCGCTATTTTTTCTGTACCTAATGTCATTTCCTTCCATTTTTTTGCGGACAAGTTAGCGTGTGACTTTTGTCTAAGGGGTCAGCATAGATCACTTTAATATATGTCGTGCCCAGACCCCCATTTTTCGAGGGGAATGCGTTACCGCACCGTTCTCGCCGTTTGCTAGATGACGAGCGTATGTGGGGCTCTCCCAGCAGAGTGCCGGGTCTACCCACTAAACCCCCCGGTGTTCTCCCTGCCCTTATGGGCGCGCGTGGTAGGGTCCACACTGCGACTACCACTACCAACGCGCCCGGGCTAGCCCGACCTGACTGTTCGTGCTATCGCCAAGGGGGGATTGCCCGAGGAAACCAGGGCAATTTCTAGACGGCAGGGTAAACGGGCATCGCTTGTGCGAATGCCCGAAATGACATTAGCTTGTGACAATCTCGCGCTATTTTTTCCGCAGCGAATGTCATCTCCATACATTTTTTTCTGAGGAACGACTGCGGATAACTTAGCGTGTGGCGTTTGTCTAGCAAGTCTAGCTAGAGAGGCTGGGCAACAAACTAAACTACAAAGGTACAATGTAGGCATGGGTAATATCGGATTTTCGCTGTATTGTATCGTATCTATATATCGGTTTTGAATATCAGATATTGAAACTATATATTTCAATATCTATATATAGGTCGGAATCTATGGTACTCTGAAACCTAGATATACCACACAATGTCACATCGTACACATATTTTTAAATATTTCGGTTTTGTGAATAAATGTAGTAAGTATGTCGTTTTGAATGATATCTATGAAATTCGACTGTCGACACTGAGATTTTACGTTGCAAAACATAAGGTCTAAAATAATTTGACATTCATTGAAAGATTATAGGTAATAAATAGTTTCAGAACACTTGAGTCAAAGTAATACCATACTTTTTTGCAAATAATTAACTTCAGATTAAACCTTATTTTGTTGCTAATAACTTTCAAACTAAAACGATACGCTCATTCGTTCTGCCAACATAATAATATTTCTCGCTCGCTCATTTATACATTGTTAAACTGTGGCTCAGTCGTATCTATGTTTTCAGTCAGATTTCCGTGTATCATAGATTTTTGGTTATATGCGCGTATTGTTTATTATTTGGTTATTAGCCGGTCGGTGAAGTCGTGCGATATCCAATATATAGTTTGTGCGCCGAGCCATATATAGATATTAGATATTGTGCCGGTACATAGATATTGTATCTGTATACGATTTGTATCGCCCACTCCTAGTACAATGTATCAGTGTCGCAACTTGAAAAATATCAGGTTCAGCTTTCATTAGCCAGACTCTAACCATGTTTACCACTCAAACAAGTTTAATATTGTATAACGTCGTTTATATGTAGGCATTTAATTTAATTTTTTATTATCACGGTACCTACTTACGATCAATTTTAAAATAAATTACTTTTATATTAATTTTTTGAGATATAGCTACTTAGTTCATGAAAATATTATTATTACTTATTTATTTTCTAGAAAGAGTAAAATACCCTATCTTGCTAGCTTACTAAAAGAGTTTATTTTAAATTTGTAACGTTTGAATGTTCCGATGCTCCTTTGCCAAATCGGCGTAGCGTTGAGAGACGCACGCGGAACGTACCTCTCAGGTATCGAAATTAGTGGTCTATGTCGATTCTGTCTTGTCTTGTTTGATCTGTACTGTGATTAAAAAGTAATGTGTGCCAAGAATTAAATAAAAATATATAAAAACATTAAACTGGCGTCCCAACTAGTGGCCAACCACAAATATTGCTTGTGTTGTTTATATTCGTGCATAAATTATGCCGCGACAACGCCAATCGCGTCATCAATCTTTGATCGACGAGACAAATGGAGATACATCTGCATCCATCTCGCCAAGTAAAATGGCTGAGATAATAGCATCACTGCAAAAACAGCAAACTGAAGCTTTCGAGCGCATCCTAGATCGGGTTCTCGACCGCCATTCGTCAAGCCCACTGCCTTCATCCTCCTTCATGCCTGCTCAACCTGCACCCGGTAACTTCACCGCATGCACGGCTCGCTACAGCGGCGCACCGGATGAAAATCTTGATGCGTTCATCGACGCTATAGAGTCATATAAAGATTGTGCCAACGTCGACGAAGCTAATGCCATTCGCGGACTCTCCATGCTTTTAACATATAACGCCGCCGTATGGTGGCAAGGTGTAAAATCCTTCATCACGGCATGGCCTGATGCTTTGCAACACTTGCGATCAGCTTTTGGTGAAAACCGTCCACCGCACCGCTTATACAGGGAATTGTTTACTAACCCACAACAAAAGCATGACAGAACAGAAATTTTTGTTGCTAAATGTCGTTCCTTATTGGCACGCATTCCAAAAGACGATTTGACAGAAAAGGTGCAAATCGATATGGTTTATGGACTCCTACACCACCGTGTTCGCGAGCGACTTCGTCGCGAAGAATGCGACACATTTGAGAATTTACTAAAAAAGGTCAGACAAATTGAGGATTCCACAGAGGAAGTTCGATGTGAAACACACATGATGCATACAAAACGAATGCCGCCTTCATCGAGTGTCGTGCCACCTGCGCCGTCGCTGCGACCATCGTATGCGCCGCCACGAACTCCGAGTGCCGCCGCCGCCGCCGCTTCGACAACACCGACGTCGCCAATACACAGCAACGGGAACACAGGGCATCGATCTACACGAAACCGTCCCTCTCAATTAGCTGTTAACGTTAACTCGACTAGCAAGAGTCGGTACTGTGTATATTGCAAAAAGTATGGACACATACGTGATGAGTGCCGTCGGTTATCCACAATGACAAAACCAAAGACTGACTTAATAAATGTGAATGAAAGCATACCTACATGCTACTCGTGTGGTGAAAAGGGCGTAACGCGATCACAATGTTCAAAGTGCAATACTGAATTTTATACCATAGGCTATGACGATACACCGATTTGCAAAGGGTCATTGATACAAACATCTGGTAAGAGCGAGCATCAGGTGAGTTTTCCAAAAATTACAAATTCCACTACTGAATCTCAAAATTTAGTTACTTCCTCTCCAAGTTGTTTAAATTACATGAATAGTAATATTAAACAGACTGAACATTGTTTGTCTAACAGGTGTGATAATAATGATATTATGTCTGATTATTATTTTCCCACACATTTTAAATCTATTCCACAGTTATTTACTTCAAAATTAAACCATTTGTACTATTTACCTACTGATTATAAAAAAGTTCTTCCAAGGAACTATTTTGATATTCAAGAAAAATCTACAACTGTTCATAAACAAAGAAATAAGGGCAAGTCTCATAGTTCATTTGATTATAACTCTAATTTTACATTGTGTGATTTTATAAATGTGTTACCTAGTGAGTTTTTTCTCAGTAATTGTGTTGTGAATAAAACCAAGTCATACTATAGTAAATCAAAAGTTCATGAGGTTCATAACACTAGGGTGACCATGAGTTCGGCGAGACAAGTATGTAATAATATAAATAAATATTCTTATCAGGAGCAGTCAAACAGAATGCAAGGTAATGACTCCTTTGGTAGTCTCAATGGTAAATCCGTGTGTAGGGTGACCATACCTCATGTTGATCATGACCATTCTAAGATTTCAAACTCTCCTAACTCACAGGTACTGTGTCGTCAACATTCTTGTGTGCAACCAAATTCAATTTTTAAGGTGTTTCAACTTCCTGATGTTGTCAATGGACTGACATTTTCACAAACTAATCTGACAGGTAAGTCGAACAATATTTGCAGTACTAGTGAGGTTGATGCGAGACACCAAGACAATTTTATTTATATAAATTCATGCAACTATGGTGAAAACAAACAAAAAAACAATACACTCGAGCAAAGTAGGGTGACCATGAATTTTGAAAAATTTCAGGACAATTTTAAATTTTCTTCTTATTTTAAAAATAATTCTTTATCGGATAATTTACACATGTTTGATGATAATTTATCTTTAATTGAACCACAAATAGATTATGCCTCTATCTCTGCTGTAAACAATAATTCTACACATAAAAGGCCTATAATGGGTATAGAAATTTTAGGTTTTCACGGTAGAGCACTAATAGATACTGGCGCTAAAAGCAGCGTTGCTGGTGTCACACTTTACAATCTGTTCCGTAAATGTAATCAACCTTATGAAGTGACTACAAAACGTATTAAATTAGCTGATGGTTCAGTACAGGATCGTCAAGTTCATATAGTTAGTTTACCGGTTCGAATAAAACAAATAAGTGTTGCGATAGATTTTATTGTCTTCCCCGATGCCCAGTCTAATGAGACTTTACTTGGCATAGATTTCTTGACAGCCACAGGCATCGTGTTAGATTTTGCCTCTTCAACATGGAACTTCTCTGGTGAGAATATTACTTACCCACTCGAATTTGAAGCTCCCAAGCCAGTTACAATAATTTCTTCTGCAGCAATTCTTCGTGAAGACGAAGGAGTAATGTTGAGTGCCGAAGAGCGCCAACAACTATCAGATATTTTGATTAAAAATAATGATATCTTTCAACTAGGGGGAGTGCCGACGCCGTATGCGGAACATCGGATTGATACTGATTCTCATCCGCCCATATCAGTTCCTCCATACAGACTCACCCCGGCCAAGAAAGAAGTTATGAAAGCTGAACTGGATAAAATGTTAAGAGATGATATAATAGAAGAATGTGAATCTGCATGGACTTCGCCTGCTGTACTCGTTCCTAAAAAGGATGGAGGGACCTGTTCCTGGTATAGAAAGTTCATACCAAACTTCTCCAGCGTCGCTCAGCCATTAACCAAGCTTACCCGGAAAAATGAGAATTGGAGATGGGAAGATGAGCAACAGCGTGCATTTGACGACCTGAAAATAAAACTTACTTAGTGCTCCTATATTAATTCAAGCTGACTACACTAAACCATTTCTACTTCGTACGGATGCAAGCAATTACGCTCTCGGAGCTGCTCTATTGCAAGGTGAAGGTAATGAAGAGAGACCGATAGAGTATGCCAGCCGACTGCTAAGTGATGCCGAGAAAAATTATACTACTACAGAACGCGAGGCCTTAGCAGTGGTTTGGGCTGTTGAAAAGTTTAGAGGATATATTGATGGACATACCTGTATAGTGAAGAGCGATCACCAACCTCTAAAATGGTTGTTAACTCTCAAATCTCCAAGCGGACGACTCATTAGATGGGCTCTTAAACTTCAATCATTCGATCTTAAGTTTGAATATGCTCCAGGTAAAGTAAATGTTTTAGCTGACACCTTAAGTCGTCCCACTTGTGAAGCTAATACCGATTGTGAAGTCTGTTATGTTACAGTGGATCTCCCTCATGCTAACCCAGGTGAACTTCGAGCTTCACAATTAGAGGATCCCGAAATATTAAAAATTATAAAAGATTTAGAAAATTCAGATGAACTTACCTCAAACCGATGGTTGGACCGTGGATATCTGATGTCTAATGGTGTCCTCTTCCGCTATAATCCTGATGTTGACTCCGAAGAAGCTCAGTACGTGGTACCCTGCTCCCTGAAAAAAAATATATTACAAGAACACCATGATTCGCCCACTGCTGGTCATCAAGGTGTCGAACGAACCCTTCATCGACTTCGTGAGAAATATTATTTTCCAGGTATGCGAAAATATGTGACCGATTACATTAAACATTGTATTGATTGTCTTAGGTACAAGGCTAGTAATCAAAAGCCTTTAGGTTACAAACTCCGGTTTTACAACAACGAGGCGAAGTACTCGCAATAGATTTGTTTGGACCTCTGCCAGAAGGAGACAATGGTGAACGTTGGGTGTTGCTGATAGAGGATGTCACTACCAGGTGGGTTGAACTTTATGCTCTTACAGAGGCCACCGCCGAAAACTGCTCCCGTTTGTTGTTAGAAGAATACTTTCTGCGCTACGGTGTACCAAGGCGTATTGTTTCCGACAATGGTGTGCAATTTATATCTGCTGTCATGCAGCAATGCATGTTTCTTTTAGGTGTGAAACAGGACCTTATACCTCTCTATCATCCGGAAGCTAATCCAGCGGAACGAAAAAACCGCGATCTTAAATTACAATTGTCTCTCCTTGTAAAAAGTGAACAAAGGGATTGGCCAAAATATCTTGCTCAAGTTCGCTTCTCTATGAATAGTGCAGTATGTAGTACGACAGGTAAAACTCCTGCATACCTTATGTTAGCCCGTGAGATGCGTACACCCTTCGATGTACATCATGACATTCGTAGTATTCTAAGCAAAGAGAATTTTGTGCCTCAAGTAACTCCATATTTACAGTCATTTGTTAATTCTTTGCAGGATATAAGGGATAGAGTTGAGAAAGCCCAGGATCAACGAAAGGAAATAGCAGATGGTAGTCGTAGATCTGCTCCCAAATTCAATCCAGGAGACTTGGTTTTAATCAAAACACACGAACTTAGTAATGCTTCTAAAGGTGTTACTCGTAAATTCATGCCTAAACGCTATGGTCCCTATTGTATTAAACATATAGTCACACCTACCACCTTTGTACTTACTGATATGACAGGTGACACAGTTCTTGGAAAATATCATGCCTCTGACTTAACTCCTTTTTCACAAACTGATACGGCTATCACACCTGTTATGCCTAAGAAACGTAGAGGTAGACCGCGCTGTGCTAGAGATGTTCAGTCTAGCAATGTTATGGATCCCAAGCTGGACACGGGGCGTGCTTCCAACTTGGAGGGGGAGAGTGTAACGTTTGAATGTTCCGATGCTCCTTTGCCAAATCGGCGTAGCGTTGAGAGACGCACGCGGAACGTACCTCTCAGGTATCGAAATTAGTGGTCTATGTCGATTCTGTCTTGTCTTGTTTGATCTGTACTGTGATTAAAATGTAATGTGTGCCAAGAATTAAATAAAAATATATAAAAACATTAAAAATTACATTTTTTTTTCTTTTTACTATCGATAAACGACAACGACAAAGTTTGCCCCTATTCACGCACATTAATATATACGTGATATAAACCGAGAGGGCCACACAAAAAAGTGACACCCAGAATAGCGATAGTAGACCCTGCGTTCCAGATAAGCACTTGCTACTTTCGAGGCTAACATCTGATGTTAGCCTCGTTTTGCGTTTCTCTTAAGAAATGTTGACATTTTTAGCCGCGCCTGATTTTTCGTGCTGAATTTTGACACCTCAGCTACATAGTCCATTCGTGGTCCATTCACTTAAAATTTCTAATAATATAAATCAGAATTGGCTAATACTATAAATATATTTCAATTAATTTTTTAAATCCGCTGCAAATCCTTTTTGATTCATGAAAAATAGATTCCAAATGTCAAATTTGAAAGCTGTCAGAAAGTGGTATCAGAGGACCCATCTACTAACATGGGTATTTGATGCTAGCATTTCGTGCTAAAAATGCTTAAATGAAACGCATGACAACCAGCAATAAAAACTAGCATCACCGCTAATGAAACGCAGAGATGCTAAAAATTTTCATATTTATGGCTAAAAACGCTTATCTGGAACGGGCCGAGAGAGTAAGAATAGGAAAGCCAATGACCTCCAGCTGTCAAATGTCGCTTGAAAAAATGAAAAGTACGATTTGAAAAAAAATCTCAAGAAGAACGGTGTTTTGACTTTGGTTAAAAATGTCTTAAATGTTTTTTATTTTTGATTATTAATTTAATTATCTAAAGTAATAATTCGTTTTTTTTAAACCATTTGTCTCAGCCACCGTCTGTGGTCTCAGCTTTCATTAGCCAGACTCTCTCCATGGATTAGTGCCACAAATTATATTACTGGTAACTACAGTGCATTCACATGTATTTTACCTCTGAGAGCGCCTCTATTGCTATAACAATAAAGGTCTTCCACATATGAATTCAGAGGTAAACTAACTGTAAATGCACTGTAATGCTCTAAGCCGCCAAGCCACCCACTGCCCACTGACAGTCCAAGCCTCCAAGGTCTCTCCATGGATCTGTATTCTTAGGCTGCGGTCCGAAATAGATAACAGCGCTCACAGTGCTGACGATTATAATCACCGGTCCAAATTTAAAAGCGTACTAAAAGCGTACTATTTTTTCCGCAGCTAATGTCATCTCCATACATTTTGTCTGAGGAACGACTGCAGAAAAGTTAGCGTGTGGCATTTGTCTAGCTAGGGGGGCAGCTCTCCATTAGCGGCTAACGTTAGCGCGCTCACAGCATTTCGGAACGCGTTTGAGCCTCAGACTAAGTACACTTTACTGATCTGTGAAGTACACCAATGGACGCGCAATGTACTAATATGTCTCAAATTTTGCGTCCAGTTCAGTCCGCCATTACAAAGCACCGTGTTTGTTGTTGTGCTAAAATATCAGTCAGTGAGCAATATTTCTGAGTAAATTTTACAGTTCTATGTTTTTTATTGATTTTTTAAATGAATTGTATAAAGAAAAACACAATAAGTGTGGAATCTTGGATGCGGCGTCCCAAGTTTTTTCCGCCATCTTACAGCACCAACACAAATCTTGGCACGCTTTTTTCGTAGGTATTTCATGTCTATTGGTATCTATAGTCTAAGGTTTGAGCACGTTAATAGCGCTGATTGTATTGATTTTCGGACCGCAGCCTAAGCTCCGCTAGGAGCTCAGACTAAGGAAAAAAGAATTTTTCTATAGTCTGAGGCTAGGAGTAATTATGTTCTGTGAGCCTAAGCCACCCACTTGACAGCTGACAGTCCAGCATAGATAATACACAAAAAAATAGTAGGTGTGCGTGAATTTAACAGATTGATTCAATTGGATTCGATTCAATTGATTTGACTGAAATATTCTCCTCCTTGTCTCGTGAATTAAATACCTTATATTGGGGGGCGGATGGCATGCAATTTTCAGATAAATATACACCAAAATGGCAATGTCAAAAGGTTTTAAAGTTTTAGAAAAGTCTTCACCACCGAATCCCTATAGTGTAATTTTACAACATAGAAATAAAGACAACTCTCTCTTATTTGAATCTCAAGCTGTAGTTGCATTATCTCCACAAGAAACTGAAACATTACGAAAGCAATATCATAAAATTGCTGATGCCTACGGTTGTTTGGGCGTGCTTCAATTAAACTTTGGCGAAAACTGCCTTCTGTATCTTGTTCTTGTCACTGGCTGCTGCTCCGTTGGAAAGGTAGGCGACGTCGAAGTATTTAAAATAACACAAACACAGTTTTTACCTTTATTCTATCAGTCACAAGGCGAAGACAAAGTATCAGAAGTGAGAAAATTATTGAACTCTGGTACATTTTATTTTTCCTGGAACTCCAGCAAACCTACTGATAATTTATTTGATCTCACTTTATGCGCCCAAAGAAAAAGTAAAGGTGCAAATCCTGATAACCGGTTCTTTTGGAATAGAACACTGTATATTCATTTGATAAGATATGGAATAGATTGTGATGATTGGCTTACTAGGGCTATGTGTGGATCTGTTGAAATCCGAACAATCTATGTTGGTCATCGCCAGGCAAGAGCTGTACTTATTTCACGACTAAGCTGTGAAAGAGCAGGAACCAGGTTTAATGTCAGAGGGTGTAATGATGATGGAAATGTTGCAAATTTTGTTGAAACTGAACAAGCTGTTTATATTGATGATTCAGTTGCTTCTTACATTCAAACACGAGGATCTGTTCCACTATTTTGGGAACAGCCTGGAATACAAGTGGGTTCTCATAAAGTAAAAATGTCCAGAGGATATGATGCATCTACCAGTGCTTGTGATAGACACTTCACTCAATTAAAACGTAGTTATGGATCTGTATTTGTGGTGAATCTCCTTGGATCAAGTCTCATTGGTGGAAGCGAAGGGGAAGCAACCCTTAGCAATGCTTTTCAAAAGCATTTAAATGAATCTGCCCACTCTGACGTTGTACAAATTATATTTGACTACCACCAGGAAGTAAGAGCAACCTCTATAGAATCTGCATTATTAAAATTTAAAAAAGTTGTGGAGAAATATTATGACGATCTTAGCATATTCAGTGCAAGAGGCATTGATATTTATAACATTCAAAAAGGAGTTCTTCGCACCAATTGCTTAGACTGCTTAGACAGAACTAATTCTATACAAACTTTTATTGGCTTGGAGATGTTGGCAATACAATTAATGCTACTTCAATGTATTGATAAAAAACAGAATGTGAATAGATTTGAAGAAGTTTTCAAACAGATGTGGGTGAACAATGGCAATGAAATTTCTAAAATATATGCTGGTACAGGAGCTATTCAGGGTGGGTCGAAACTTATAGATGGTGCTAGATCAGCAGCACGCACTATTCAAAATAATTTATTAGATAACTCCAAACAAGAAGCTATAGATATTTTATTATTGGGTTCAACACTCAATTCAGAACTTGCAGACCGTACAAGAATTTTATTACCATCTAACATTTTACACACATCAACTCCAGTGCTAAGGGAAATGTGCCGTCGATCTAATGAGTACACTCAACCAAGTAGCATACGCATAACTATTGGTACCTATAATGTTAATGGGGGTAAACATTTTAGGAGCTTAGCATATAAAGATGTATCATTGGCAGATTGGCTCTTGGACTGCCCAGAATCATCACTTGTGAATACAGTAAACATTAAAGACCAACCATCTGATATCTATGCTATAGGATTTGAAGAGATAGTAGATCTCAATGCAAGCAATATAATGGCTGCTAGCTCTGATAATGCCAAAGCTTGGGGTGAAGAGCTTGAAAAAGTATTATGCAGAGATGCACCTTACACTCTTTTATCCAGTCATCAATTAGTTGGTGTGTGCTTATTTGTATTTGTTCGAAAAGATTTAATTCCACATATAAGAGATGTGGCTCTGGATTCTGTTAAAACTGGATTAGGTGGTGCTACTGGAAACAAAGGAGCTGTAGGTATTCGTATGGTTATCTATGGAACATCAATTTGCTTTGTGTGTGCACATTTTGCAGCAGGTCAATCTCAGGTTTCTGAAAGAAATGCAGATTACACAGAAATTACAAGAAAAATTGCTTTTCCAATGGGTAGATCATTGTATTCACATGACTATGTTTTTTGGTGTGGAGACTTTAACTACCGAATTGATTTAGATAAAGATGAAGTACGTTCCTTAGTAGCACAAAATAATATGCAAAGACTGCTTGAACAAGATCAACTTACACAACAAAAAGAACAAGGCTTAGTGTTCAAAAATTGTTTTGAGGGAGAAATTACATTTCCTCCAACATATAAGTATGATCTTTTTAGTGATGATTATGACACAAGTGAAAAGTGTCGCGCGCCAGCTTGGACTGATAGAGTTTTATGGAGAAGTAGAAAATATACCATAGATCCTGAAAATACATCTGAACTAGCAGCTGGAAAATTATTACATTATGGTAGAGCTGAACTGAAACAAAGTGACCATAGGCCAGTCATTGCAATTTTAGATATTGAAGTGATGCAAGTGAGCTATACAAAATGCATGGAAGTTTTTTATGAAGTTGTAAAAGATTTGGGACCACCAGATGCAAGCATAATAGTCCAACCTATGGAGGAAATTGACAGTGATGAATCAGTATTTGATGATAATGTAATGGCTGCTGTTTTACAAGAATTAGCAACTATCGGCGAAGTGACACTCGTTCGTTTTATTGATGATCATACTCTAAGCATAACATTTAGGGAAGGACAAAATGCACTGGCAGCAACCCAAAAAGGGAGAATGACTGTGTGCTCTATTCCACTGTTCATCACTCTAAAATCGCCAAATTGGGTTGAGATTGTTCGTTCAGAAATAAGCTTATGTACCAATAATACAGTCTCACTTTTTGGAGAGAATCAACAAGACCGCCCACTCAGATCTGCACCACCAACGCCGCGTCGGCAGCAACCAAGTAGACCTCCAGCTCCGTCGCCTACACCATTAGTTCCGTCGCGAGCCCCACCAGTGAGTCCTGCTCGGCCTCCACCACCTCGTCCTGCGCCCCTTGCGCCTGATTCTGGGAAGTCACCAGGACAGGCACTGCCTAGCTCACCGCCCGCAGACAGCGTGCCGCCACCTTCGTGTGCGCCGCCGCCTCCTCCGCCGCCCAGCAGCACGCCACCGCCGATGGGCCCTCCTCCACCAGTACCCGCGAGACAGGGAGCACCTCCGCCACTACCAGCTAGACCACGGCCGGCGACGTAAGCAGAATTAATGAAAACATGTGTGTGAGTATAAAAATATCTACTGATTTGGCATATTGTAGTGTTATTTATATAAATTATTTAACCAACTTCCATCCACAGTACTACCACGTACTACTGTGTAAGTAATCTAATAATTACCTACCTACCTACTATGTAGCTATATAAAACGTATTGTACTTAGTAGGTACAGTAAGCGCCTCGTCAAGCTATACTGTTTGAGCTTTGGACCACATATGTCGCTCATAATAGCGGCGGCTTTCGTAGTGCAAATGTGGTGCTTTCTGTACCTAGCATAATAATTTTGTTATATTTATTATAAGTTTACCTACATACAATCATCACCACAGCTCATATACGTCCCCACCGAGGGGCACGATATACAAATAATATACACATACAAATGCAAAGGTAAATAAATATGTCTAGATCTATTGATAAAATTGTAGAAACTATATGAAATGTTTCAGTGCAGTCACAAAGAATATGTACAAATAAATGATTTGATTGCTTATTATATAATTACTATTAATATAATATGATCCAACCTCATGAATTTCTATTATTTGTCATAATGATGTGAGAAAGTAAATAAGTGAATAAATTATTATAGGTCCTAAAAGATATATTTTTCAGTGATGTTCCTTTTAATGGTATTAGGTAATATAATTTTATCAAGTAAAATTTATTGTTTTGTGCTTTTAATTCAATAAATTATTTACCAATAATATCATTACTTACCTACTGTCACAAAAGAATTTTATTTTTACTTTATTTTCTTTGGGTGCTTTGGGATTAATTTTTATTATCTGTATAATACCATTAGATTTGATTGTATCTTCAATCAACATTTTATAACGATTAAAGGCATCAAATTTTTTATTTATTTATTTGTAAAGGTCTATTTATTGTAGTGTGTGTTAGCGTCCACATTTGCGGGATTTCCAGTCTAAAAAAAATCACGTTTTAATTTCACAGTCATTACGCCGTCAATACAAGACTATGTGCCGACTGCATTTTATATAGCAATAAGTCTATTTTAACATCGTTTCTGTTGTATTTTTTAGAGCGGAATGCGATGCGGTGTTCCGTAGTAAGTAGGTGAACCAATTCTGTTGAAGAGTACTAAACTGTAAAGAAACTCATCCTGATCCCTCACATTTTACCCGCAATTCTGACCCTACACTAAGTCGCATAACACATTGCACCGGACACCGCTCCTGTGTGCGGTGCTGCGGTTTTTAATTTTGACTGAAGAATCTTAATTTGTATATAAAAACCGCAGGGTATTACACACTCACACCGCATGTCCGTGCGGTTATGCGGCGCGCGCGACGGCACCGCACTCCCGGACTGTGATGCGGTGCGGTCCGCGGGGTATGCCACACTGTGCCGCAGTATCGTACGGATTTTTGCGTAGAAAGGACGTGCATACGCGTATAGATCTCGACATAGCTAATGCGGTGATGCGATGCGTCGTGCATCGCAGCTCCGAACGGAGATAACCGTACAGTGGCACGGTTCCGTGTCCCCGCAGCCGCATGCTGATTTCGTCCCTCCGTACACCGCAGCGGGATGCGTCGGCAATGAGTTAAGCACCTAAAGTTCACTGTTGAAAAATAAAGGAAATATTTCTTCATTCCGTTCATAGATTACACCATCCATGAAATGAACAAAATATATGAACAAAAGCTAATTACATGACCTAGTAATGCTAAACTGCTAACTTGCTAAGTTAAATAGGGACCTTTGAGTCTGAGCTGAGACTCGCATAACAAGTGAACGAAAACACGCGCAACAGCAAAGGGGCCATAGGGGATAGGTATTATCTTTAATAGAATTATTGGTTTCTATAATTAATATGGCTGTGTTTTGCATTTTGGCTATTTTTTTTAAATGAAATGAGTGTAATTTTATTCTTATATTTCAGTGTATTATCATAGAGTTAAGTCGGATTTATATTTGTCTGATGTGTTGTTATGTGATGCTCTCTGACGTGACGGCTAGCGTTCACATCTTTAAGTCGCTTTCTGATGTCATATGATGCTTTTTTGAATCAATATAGCTGTAGCTTGCGGCAAGTTTACACGTGCGCAATGTTTTTCCACGATTCGTCCGACTCCTATTCTGATCCTCCCAAACAATAGCTCTAATGAACTGACCCCTTAGACAAAAACCAAACGCTTATTTTTCCATAGTAGTTCCATAGAAAATGGTATGGAGATAACATTATTTGCGGAAAAAAAGGGTGAGTTGTCACAGGCTAATATCATTTCCATACACTTTTTCTGCGAAACTTCTTCTTTGGCCTCGCCTTTTCCCGTTACGCGGGGTCGGCTTTCCTGGTGCTGAGGCGCCACTTATTTCGCTGGTATGCGTCGTCATCTGAAAGCCCCAACTGCTTCATGTCCTTGCGTACATTCGTCATCCACGTAGTTGGGGGCCTTCCCCTCCCCCTCTCCTTTGTAGCCATGGAAAGGCACTTTTTCACGACATGGTCTTCTGGTCTTCGCTGTATATGACCGTACCATCTCAGCCTAGACTCCGTGATTTTTTCTGCAATTGGTGCAACTTTAAAGGTACCTCTTATGTGTTCATTGCGCACCCTGTCTTTAAGTGTAACTCCGCCCGCCCAGCGCAGCATTCGCATCTCGGTCGTGTGTAGCTTCTGTACGTGGCTTTTCTTCACAGCCCATACCTCGCTACCGTAGAGGAGAGCTGGTCTAACAGCTGTTTTATAGACCTTGCCTTTTGTTCTAATTGGCATTTTGCTATCGCACAGTACTCCTGTAAGAGTACGCCATTTACTCCACCCACAGGTTGCCTGATGAGTTATATCCGCTTCAATAGATCCATCCGCCGAAATAACGGAACCCAAGTACTTGAAATTGTTTACTCTAGGTAGAGCCGTGCCATCTAGCCTGACGTCCGCGTGCGCTGAGTTATCCGGATCGAAGTTAAAGACCATGTATTCTGTCTTAGTTCTACTGATGCGCAACCCATTTGACTCAAGTGCCACCCTCCATTGCTCTAAATTGTCTTGTACATCTTGAAAGTTATCGGATATTAGTGCTACGTCGTCGGCATATAAAAGGTTCCACGGAGTGGGTTTTTGTATTTTTGCGGTAAGAAAATCCATCACGATGTTGAATATCAAAGGGCTCATGGCGCTTCCTTGATGAACACCCACTCTAATATCGAAGCTGTCTGATAGCCCAGCTGCACTTTGCACATGTGTCTGGATATCTTAATACATGTCTGCAATTAGTCTTATGTACATTTCTGCGAAACGACTGCGGAAAAATAAGTGTCTAGCTTTTGCCTAAGGGGGCAGATGTCTCTATTCTCTACATTTCATGTCATAAATTAATATAATATGAAAGGCAAAGGCTAAGGCATTTGACGCATCACAACACAACACTGGGCGCGTAAATACTTGTGTGACACGTCAGATCCTCGACCTCCCAGTACTCTGAGGCCCTAGACAAATGCCACATGCTAACTTTTCCGCAGTCGTTCTGCTGAAAAAAAATATGGAAATGACATTAGCTTACGACAACCTCACGCTAATGTCATCTCCATACGGAAAAGTTAGCGTGAGGCATTTGCGACACAACAAAAGGCATCACAACATATCGCGTCACACTAATATAAATCTCACCATACTATATCAACTATATGTATGACACCCAACGCATCACAACACGTCACGTCAGACAAATATAAATCCGGCCTTAATTTTTTCATACTTACATAAACATATGTATCGTGCGTCCTTTGATTATATACTTGTTATAATCAAAGAGTGCGTCATATTAATTGGTAACTTTGGAAATTTGATATCTATGCAAAGATTTCTAAACAATTAATAGCAGACTATGGTCGTACAATACGTTCTTTTACTACGTAAAGTACGTACGTACGGTATATACGTATTGTGAGAACTGTATTGAATTGTAAGAACGTATTGTGTATGTTAAGTATTTATTTCCAAACAAACAAACAGTCTCTTGCTGCAAAATATATAAAAAACGTATTATTGCTTGCTTCGCCGTACCTAGGCGAAGCAAGCTATAATACGCTTTATACATTTCGCAATTCAAGCAACGTGTCAATTTAAGTAATTTATATTTTGATTCCAAACAAGCAACTACGTGATAGATTACATGTTGCCGATTGCCATGTTGACTGTAGGAACGTAAAGCCCAATTTTCATCTTATTTAAGTGAATTGACGTTTGCTGTGGTATACCACTTTTTTACAACAACAAAAAATAAAACCGACTTCATAAACACATAAAAGTAAAAAATAATATGAGAATACACACATCACATTTTACTTATCGAAGTCGGCGCCAAGCGATGATCTGCTAAAAAGTCTTAAAATTTAGCACCGACTTCAAAATAAAAATGTAATATTGTGTAGGTAGGTATATTCTCATATTATTTTTTACTTTTAAGTGTTATAGAGTGGTTTTTTATTTTTTTCTGTTTCTTTTACGTATAACAATTATACATTTAAGAAAATCTAATAAGTAATAGTCACCCCAGTATTATTGTACCCCATTGTCATCATGAAAAACTAAGTAATGGACTATTTTTAAAAAAATCTAAATTAAAAGTTGATGGGATTTATCGAATTAAGTACCTATTTCGTGATATAAGAGTAAAATAGCATCCCGACGAAAATTAACAGTATGTAATGGTCAGGTGAATTGAATGACACATGATAGGTATAAACTTTATTGAAATAGTCGACTACTTGGATATAGAATAGAAATAACATTCAACAATCGCTAATGTAATGTACAAACGCCAAACAGGCAAAACTTCAGTTGGACCTGTGCACCGCCCTTAAATAGGTTTGCTTGTAATAGCGGCATTTTTTTTTGTAATGCAAATGTAAAACTTGTTTATTGTTCATACATGCCGACTGTTTTGTTATAATCTTATTTATTTATTATAGTTTAAGAGTTCGCAATACTAGCTATCATAGAATTATAACGTATTTTGTAATGATTACATATTTGTAATCACGATTGTGATGAAAAAATGCTTAACTGAATACATCGAAGGAACTGATTAATATGTTTAAGCTCTAAGCTCAAGCAATAGTTTCAAATCATTATCATTCATCAATTAAGATAAGAGATGAGAATATCTTTATTTCGTGGGCATGAAGCTTAGCCGAAATGAAATGAAATGTAACCAGAATAAAGCCAGAATCTTGGAGGTTGCCGTTTACAAATAAATTTTTCATACGAGTTCATATTTTGAAGCTTAATTTTAAAAAAATATATAAAACAGGCAAGCCAATGGTAAAAAACCAAGCAGATTACATCCATGGATTATAATGATTAACAATCTGTTATTACTCTGCTGTAGTAAGTTTTAACACACTTTGTTAAGTATTTATTTGAATTTTGCAAGAGGTAGGTAACGCCATTTTTCAACACACTTGCTCGTAAAGTGGATCTAATTAAACCGGTTTTAAATACATAAAGCAGCTCATAAAACACGTGTTTTATAGCCGAGGCATGCATCACAGTCCGGCAATGCTGCACTTGCCGGTCGGGAAAATCGCGCAAATATAAAAGCCTACAACGAAATACATAGATTTTTCAAACGATGCTTTTATAACATTATTTAAGTATTTTTTCTCACAAGTGTGTTGAAAAACGTCGTGCGATATACGTGCGTATATTGGTTATACACACTCGACTCTATTACCCTACATACTGGAGGGAGACTCTGTACTAGGGTCGTCTGCTTAGGTACCTCGGTCTTACCTATTTCTGCCGCAAAGCAGCAGTGCTTGCATTGTTGTGTTCCGGTTTGAAGGGTATGATATGGCAGTGAAATTACTGGGTACTGTGACTTTATATCTGGTGTCACAAGTTGGCAACGTACACTGTGGTTCTTGTGGGGGTTGCAGTTTTGCTGCAAATCTCACAGGAGCTACATGTATTATAGGCGACTGTTACCACTTACCATCAGGTGGGCAGTTTGCTTGTTTGCCAACATTCTTCAATAAGAAAAAACATACCGCACTTATATCGTAATATATACTATAACGAATTCTCTGCCTTGTGTAGTTACGTAAAATCCAAAGCTGATTTATGTCTCGTAAATTTGAATCGTGACGGTTGCTATAATACCTTTTCATAAAGGTGCTGTGATGCCAATCTAAGAATCTTTAAAGTTTTCTCTCAGAGAGGAGTCTAGACTAATTTATAAATTGCTCTACGATTTTACAATACGAAGATTCTGTTTCAATCTTCAGCATTTACCCATAGCATAATGTAAATACCATATATCTACATAGGTACTGGAAATACCCTATATAGACTAGTCGACATATATACATATATGACGAATATCGTATCTATCACTCAGATTTTTTTTCTTGATTATACACGGTTATTTTTTTATCACCCTGGAAAATTTAAGGAACGCTTCACGACATGGTATTAGAATGATTTAAATATAAATTAAAAAAATAACCCTCCTTAATTTTATATTAAATTTTTTATTTGTTTTAAATTTTTTATTTCATTTTTTTTATTTTTATATAATATTGGGTGTGTCCTGAAGCGTCCCTAAATTTTCCAGGGTGATAAAAAATAACCGTGTCTATATCCAAAGTATTATTTCTAAATAATAAATAAGACATATTTGTATGCGTGTCTATGTCATCTTAAGATAATCCAATTTTCAATATCAATGTACACTATTGTTATTTCAACAATATAACGTGATTTCTTCATATCTAATATTTTCAGCTTCAGCGCAAGGGTTTTCACCGCGATCAGAAATCTTCATAGGTTACTTTCTGCGTACCTACCTTTTTGGTAAAATTATAATTACATGATTGAAGAATCTATTAAATAATCTGGTAAAGTTGTTATATACCTAAGTATGTATAAAATGTTTGTCTGTAAATTGTGAATAATGTCGAACGATCTAAATATTCCGATACGAGTCGACCAATATACATATTAAAGAATTTGAATGTTTGGCAAGTTAAACTGACTTACTTTGTTAATTAAGATTGTTACGTAAACTTTTATTATTGCTGTTAATTGTATTTTGAGTAGATGTTCGATGTTTATAAAACTTATTGCGGAAATGTAAATATGGTGGCAATGCAATTGCCACCTGCATATTCAGGGCTACTTTCGAAGCAGGAGCCAATTCAAAAGTAACCTTTTGTATAGTTGTTAGAGTAGCAGTTTTAAATGCATATATTCGAATCAGAACAACTTTGTATGGCTATAAAAGTAGTCTGTTTAGATATTTTATTTTAGTTTATTGTTTACACATAATCCATGTATTAATTTCTTCTTATTACTTTCTGTTGTACCATTTGGCTATGACTAGGTATGTTTTCAAAGAAATAAGTAAAAATCACAAAGAATGTTATGAATAAAACCGTAAATGAACACACAGCAACAGGCCAGCCCTGCGAACATGGACTTGTCGATCGACAATTATCGATCGACAAAAGCATCTGTTCTTTTCACTCCTTAGGAATATCTGTCGAATTTATCGATTTTTGTCGAGTTTGTCGATCTTAGCTGTCAAAGTTTGTTTATCGAGAGTTCCATGCTCGCAGGGCAGACTACATGTTGACTTTGAGACCGCTATTATTTTGCTCGTAATAGCGACTGCTTTCGTAATGCAAATGTAAAGTTCCATGGTTATTGGTTACATTGCATTACCTAATAACCTGTCGACGGATCACGGATCCCACGAGCTGAATAGTCGACACTACAAACTACTTTTAGGGTAGTGTGCTTTATGTAGTAGTAATAATAATTATAAATAATGTTTATATTGTTCTACTTTGAAGTGCATATCCGCAAAGTAAGTACAGTCCGATATGAAAGAGTAGAAAGAGAACGAGTTTTTTAAAACTAACCTTTATGTTCTTAGCAACACTTAAACCACCGATTAGTCTGTGGCCGGATCTAATTTCATTATGAAATCCCTGTTTTTAGTGGTTTTTGTTATATAACCACCGATTAGTCTGTGGCCGTATCTAATTTCATTATGAAATCCCTGTTTTTAGTGGTTTTTGTTATTCATTAAAAAATAGTTATTTTAATCATAACAAAGTTATCCGTCTTAGCAAAGTTACCAATCAATTAAATTTTATTATAGATAGGTATGTCATAATATCACAAGTGTTCAGTAGTCGCTGGGACGCAGGGATAACACATTGGTACATGTTGTCATTTCTTTTACATTCCACTGCTATATTGACAATCATTCTATAAGGATAGCGTAAATAAAACAATTTGAAAAAAAAAACGCCAGTGTTTGTCATTCTGATGCAAAATATAAACATGTCATGTCACTCATAATAACATAATCTACATTATCCTTATCGCTCTCACGGTAAAATGATATAATGTCTTTTATGCCATTGTCCTTTGTGACGTAGTTTACTTATTAGTTTGTGCGCATTACCTTTTGAATTATTGCAATTGGTACACATTATAAACACAAGCCGCTTTGTAGTCTTTTCTCAGTTGTCAATACTAATTCTCTCTTTTATTGCTTGACCGTCTTGCTGGGGAATGAACACAATTAACGACCTAATTAAGTAAAACCTTTTTGGAGACCACTATGTGCGCGCTTATTATGACATGTCTGCCTCATTTTTTTTAAATATTATAATTGACTGCAGTCTAATTAATGCTAAAGCTTTGTGATTTGAATAATAATTTTATTGACCACTGGATACAAGTCCTTTTAGTTTGCGATTTGAAAACAATTTGTGTTGCTACATAAAATGTTTTTGGCGCACTCATTTTAATTCTACTCTTTTGTGTCGCACTGTACCATATAGTACCTACTAAGTGGCCAGTGTTGTATGTTATTTGCGAAATATAGAAATAATGTTAGTAAAACGTATTTTATTATCACTGTAATATAAACATAGGTACCTATCCTTTGACTTTACGCGGTAGAAGAGTGGAAGGATGTATTGAAAACAAAGTTTCGAAAAACATTCTCAAGAGATACCACTGCACTGCAGTCCGTGTGCCACGACTGCCACGCTGCTGGCGCGACGCATCCACATTTTGTATGGGCTTAGATGGGTCGGTACTTCACCCTAAACAATACCGTAAAAAAGAAATTAATTCAAAAGGCCAATCAGTCAATGCGCCTAGTACACCTAACCCTACCATGGTATCCCTACTGACAGGGATAAGTGGAAAAAATATACACTTAGATTACTGGTAGAGGCGAGTGGAATCTCTTAGAGTTCACTTATCCCTGCTTTATTCATTACTAGGTTTCCGCTCGCGACTTCGTCCGCGTTATTTTTGTTTTCCCGTGGGAGTTTTATATTTTCCCGTAGGAAAATTACTTTATGTCCTTCCCCTGGTCTCGAACTATCGCTATACAAACTTTCACTAAAATCGGTTCAGTAGTTTCGAAGCCTATTCAATACAAACAAACAATCAAATTTTTCCTCTTTATAATATTAGTATACGTCCCCACCGAAGGGCTCGAGCGTACGCTATGTTAATATTCGTTATCACAGCTCCTATACGTCCCCACCGAGGGCCTCGGGCGTACGCTATGTTAGGGTGATAGGCCTTATTCAACCACGCTGGCCAAGTGCGGATTGATCGACTTCACATACACCATTGAATTTCCTCGCAGATGTATGCAGGTTGCCGCACGATTTTTTCCTTTACCGTAAGAGCGTCGCGTCGGACAAATGTACACATATGAAATTCGAAAAACCAAAAACACATTTGGCCCGGGCTCATAGCGGTAAAGCGGTAATAAAATTTAAATTCGAAATTCCATTTTGAAAATGTAATAGACATTTGGGATCTACCTGTCAATCCTTCAATTTGACACCCCAACCAACATTTGTTTTCTTTTCTGTTACTATTTACGCATAATCACAGTTCACACGCAGGCGGCAAGCGGGACCGTCGTATACTCGTATCGTGCTTGCTCTTGTTTATGACGGCTTCGTGTGATTGTCATTAGAACGATAGTTGCGAGTGCATCGCCATCTATGAGTTAGATTACCAATATTTTTTTTATTGTTTCTCATGTATAAAGATGTCACTTAATGTCTACTGTTCAGTCAAATTATTGAACACCGTTTATGCTGAACTGCAAGTAGCTGGATTTACTAAGGGTAAGGGTTACGTGGAAGCATGGGGCAGAGGCGTCTTTACCTATGGTGCAGGGTGTGCGTTGCACCCATTGAATCAATGGTTGCACCGGGCGCCGCGGTCTCAGGGGCGCAGGTACGTTGCCAACTCGTGACATCTGCAGATGTAAAGTATCCAATAATTTCAATGCAATATCTTACCCTTCAAACCGGAACACAGCAATGCAAGCACTGCTACATTGCGGCCTCCGGTAAAATCCTGGACATTATAGCGGCATACTCAATCTATTTTCCAATTTTTTTGTGGCTCAGCTGGGGTCTACCACACTGGCACAAGAACAATGTATATACAGGATTATTTTTAAAACACCTGTAACCTCACATCATAAACAATACGTTTGTTCTACGACTTTTGATAATTCGTTAGATTTTACTTTTATTCATACAAAAATAAATATTAATTTTGGTTTTACAATTAATCCTGTATAAGCTGTTCTTAAGTCGTCACGATAACACATCGGCAATCGGTTGTCGTATAAGTAGATTTGATAATTCTGTTTGATTGAAACAGATTTTTAAAAGTCGTCGTTCAAGCGGTTTTGGCATATTTGTCGAATGAATCAACCAATACCCATAGCTAGTGAACATAATTCCGCTTTTTTTATTAACTCATGTAGTTTGGTAACGATTGCCGATCAATCGATGTGTTACCAAATCACCACCCTGGGTGCATAGGTCAGTCCAGAGGTGCCACACACTATCGGTACATCCAAGTGTTGCAGTCATTGTACGAAAATGCCACTGTCAATCCGTCTTCAGAACCAACACTCGAAACAAATACAACTTCAGCGAAGTGTAAGACAGAGTGACGTAATATCGCCGAAATGGTTCACAACAGCGTTGGATTGGAGGATGTATTTATAAGCTTTTGGACTTGAAGTCGGTAGGTCTCGGCAACAAAATAAACGGCAAGTACCTACACGACTCACCTTCGTTTTGCTGATGATATATCGTAGTCATAGCGAAGACCGTGGGAGATCTAGGTACAATGCTCGAGGACCTCTGTATTTTCCCAATAAGTGGGTTTTAAAATGTACTTAGTTCCTACTCCTGTGAAAGTCGAGAGGCTCTACACTACACTAAAAGTTGTTGACGAATATGTTTACTTGGGGCAAATAGTCCAGCTCGGCAAGTTAAAGTTCCAGAAAGTAAAATCGACGAATCCAACTCGGCTGGGCAGCGTTTGGTTGGGAAGCTACACGCAGCATATTCTCGGCCCATCTATCGCAGTATCTCACTCAAGACGAAAGCCTTCAATTCGTTCGTGTTGCCAGTGATATCGTATGGAACTGAGACGTGGCGGCTTATACAACTCTCCTACAACCGCCCAAAGTCACTCAAAGAATATTATTATTATATACATTGTACTGTTTATTCACTCACAGACGAACCTTGCATACAAATCATACACTGAATTTTGTTGTTATTTTTGCAGATAAAATAGTCTAATGCTCATTTCTCATTAAATGTGCGACTTTCATCACTTGCTTCTTTGCAGACAGACATGTTTGTTATTTTGGTTTAAAACTATACTTATTTTAACTTGGTACCTACTCCAGCCAGATGATAACTCTAGCATAGAACGACAGATGAAACAGGACGACAATCGGCTACCGAACAAACAATTCGAGAATAACAAGAAGTCTCTGAAGGAGCGCTTTTATTGGCGTCTGACAAAAGTTCTTAACAGCCTTTTGTCGGGTGGCAATAAAACGCGTGCCTTCAACGGATGGGTGATATTATGCCTCTACTGATATACTCCTTTGGCATACTGAGATGGACTTAAACTGAGTTAGACGCTCTGGACAGAAAGGTACGTTAACTGCTAACATCTCATCGCATGCTTCATCCACGATCGTCTGTAATGAGACTGTACATCCCGCGGAAGCTGGGGGGTCGTGGCTTTCTAAACGCCAAGAACCTCCATAACCGCGAGGTGTATAGTCTCAGGGAGTATTTCCGCAACAACGAGAATGGTGTGCATCGAGAGGTAGTAGCAGTTGATAAAGGCCTCACGCCTCTCTCCATGGCGAACGAGAACTGGCGCAAACCATCGGTGCTAAGCACTGATGACCGGAAGGACGTATGGAAGAGCAAGGAGCTGCACGGCCGGTTCTATCGTTCCCTTACTGGGTCTGATGTGGACCAGCTGGCGTCAGTGAACTGGCTACGCTTTGGGGACCTCTTCGGAGAAACCGAGGGGTTTGCCTGTGCAATTGCAGACGAGGTTATCAAGACGAACAACTACAGAAAATACATCATGAAGGACGGAACCGTCGACATCTGTCGGGCATGCCACCGCCCTGGGGAGTCCCTTCGACATGTAGTCTCTGGTTGTTCGCATCTTGCTAACAGTGACTATTTACACAGGCATAACCAAGTAGCCAGGATCATTCACCAGCAACTTGCTCTCCGATACGCCCTTGTTGAGACTGAGGTGCCGTATTATAAATACACACCAGCGCCAGTTCTTGAGAATGGTCGTGCCTTGCTCTACTGGGACCGCTCTATCATCACGGACAGGTTTATTGCAGCCAATAAGCCTGATATCATGCTAATAGACCGGCCCCAACGCCGGGTAATGATAGTCGATGTCACCATCCCCCATGACGAGAACCTCGTGAAAGCTGAGAAGGACAAGCTCAGCAAGTACCTTGACTTGGCTCATGAGGTTACCGCCATGTGGGATGTGGATTCAACTGTCATTATCCCGATAGTGGTGTCTGTGAATGGTCTAATTGCGAAGAGTCTTGACCAACATCTTGAGAGACTCTCGCTAGGCGGTTGGATCAAGAGCCTGATACAGAAGGCGGTAATCCTTGGCACGGCACGAATTGTCAGGAGGTTCCTCACCCTGCAGCCCTAACCACCGGTAGTTTGGGCACTGTCTCACTGCCGATGGACCCGCTAAGTGTAGGTTTTTTTATAATATTTATATTTTTTATATTTGTTGTAAAAAAAATTATATTTAAGAAAAAAATTTAATAAAGGACATAATAATAATATTTATTTGCCAGAACATGGTGCATGCAATGACTTAGAGCACTGAATATGAGTCTTTCAAACCAGTCGTTTATAGGCTTTATTCGCAGAATACCAGATTCTCAGAATACCAGATTCGCAATATATGAGATTTTGGACAGTCGAAATCAAAATATTATTAACATTAATTTATATGATGGTAGGTATTTACATGAAGTGATTACAATATTAGAAATGCATACCGAAGTCTTTGTCAATTAAGTACCTACACTAATGGGAAGTGTAATAAACTATACTTACTTACTACCATAGACGAAGAATAATATCATCCTTGCTACTACTATATTAAAAAAAATATATTTGAGATACCTTAGAAACTAAATAAAATGTAATTTTACCAAAAAATACCAAAGGAAAATTGGGGTAAGTACTTGTGGTAGACTAAAAACATGTCGCGGACCGCACAAATACTAGCCGCGGGCCGCATGAGGCCGGCGGGCCGCGGTTTGGACAGCCCTGCTCTACGCAATCGCATCAGAAATGATGAGATCCTTAGAACTAGTCACCAACATAGCCCGAAGAATTGCAAACATTAAGTGGCAATGGGCAGGACGCATAGCTTGCAAGACTTACAGCCATAGATAGATAGATAGAAACTCTTTATTTTGCTTAAATAAAATGACACAAACAATGACAATACATACACAACAAGCAAGAAAGGCGGCCTTATCGCCATAGGCGATCTCTACCAGACAACCTTTAGATAGGACAAAACATATGATCAAGTGGGTATTTTTCAATAATACACTGGTACAAAATATATACTTTTGGGCAGAAAGGTCCTCGAGTGGCGACCGCATACCGGGAGAGAGACAGCGTTGATAGGCTGGACATCCCACAAGGTAGACCGACAATATGGTGAAGGTCGCGGGAAGCCGCTGGATGCGGGAGGCGCAGGATGCATCGATTTAGAGATCCCTGGAAGAGGCCTATGTCCAACAGTGGGCGTCTCTTGGCTGAAATAGTGATTATGAAAACTTAAAAATACAATGACAATACAACAATAGGCCGGAATTCAAGTCACTAAGTATTAGACCTAACAAACGTTTTTTTTAATTACTAACGGTGGCAGACAAGCCAGTGGCCCACCTGATGGTGTCTCTATAAAAATTTATCGTTGGCTAGAAAAAATTGCCTATGACGATAGTGCCGTTGTTTTACTATCATTAAATAAAACAAATTATATTGGTGCATCTGATTTATTGTAATTTTCTAAATCTGTTTACATTGAATGATTACAACAAGCCCATCTAAACGAATCTAATTGAATTCATTCAATTACTTCTTAGGCATAGCATGACCATAAATTAAGTCACCAACTCCAATTAATCCCACAACGCACAGTACAAGAGTTAGACGATACAACACAGTATCCATTGGGCCGCCCTTCAGGAAAACTGGGACATCATCTTCTTTCTGAAATTTGAAAAAATATAATTCACCTTTACTGGAACTGCGTCCATACGGTGACGGATTTGGAATATAACCGCGTAGCATGAACACCGAAACACAGTATAATAAAAAGATAAATCAATATGAACAGTCAAAATATGTTGCTTGAAATGGTTTCCTTGAAATTTTGTCGACATTCATATATTAATAACTAGCTGTGCCCGAGACTTCGTCCGCGTGGAATGGTAACTTTTGGTCATTTGGCAGCATTTTTGTTTTTGTAGGCAATTTTTTAAGATAAAAAGTAGCCTATGTTATTATACCTTATATTAATCTATTAATGGAAACTTAAGCTATCTATTAATGGAAGTCCCGTCAAAATCGGTCCAGCCGTTCCGGAGATTAGCAGGAACAAACAGACAGACAGATAAAAAAAATTTAAATTGTGTTTTTGTTATTGGTACCTATCCGATATACATTCATAGCCATTTAGTAAAAACTTGTTATTTTGACATTACAAACAGACACTTCAATTTTATTTATTTGTATAGATAGGTATTATATAGATACCCAGAATGACAATACCAATACTCCAAACTTCAAGATAGCTGAAAAATACAACTTTTTCTAACAGTTCATATCGATATATCATTTTATCATACCGTGTTTTGCTGGTCATGCTAGAGGGGCAGGGAGTGTTACATTATTCTTTGTAAAAACTGTAAAAAAGTTTTATTTCTTAGTTTTGAGTAAGTATGTTTTGGATATTGGTATTGTTTTTTTGGGCATTGTTAAATATATAATATATAAATGTCAATAAAATTTCAAGGTAGCCATTATATCTAATATATTTTGACAGTTCATATCGATTTATCATAGCGTGTTTCGGTGTTTACGCTATGGGGACAGAGTCAATTAAGATAGTTTGCCATATAAGACCTTTGCGAAGAAATCGAAAACGTAAAACTTCTCTTTATAAACTAACCGCTGTACAGAGAGTATGTACCTACCTACCCTAATATTGATATAGCAATCCACTAGGGCATGTCACTTCTGTAGATGTTGACGTTGAAAATAATGTTGACTTTCATAAGCACTACTTAAGTTAAAATTCTTAAAGGTCTGAGAAAGGTTGTAATGTAAACTATTTTTTATACTCCTAGGTGATTAGGGTTTTTTACAATTATTATGACGAAACGTAGTTCACAGGCACAGCTAGTATATTATATGATTTTGTACCTACCTCTACCCTCTGAAAGGTAAAATAATACTTTCGATTTTAGTATTATTTTATTTACAACACGATATGGATATTAACAGTTATGCGTAGAAAAAATATGCGTTTTAAAGTATGCTTAATAAAATTATAACAAACCAAATTATACATTTAAAGATTAAGATTTCAACAATTTCCAAATAATATTATGCTTTTTATTTTTATGCTATATGATGTATGCCAATCGAAATTATGACAATCAACACTATACATTTCAAAGTGTCACTGATAAAATTACCTCAATGTTATCTATCTCAATAATATCTATTTCAATATTATGTCTAAATGGTTCTGAAGTTGTACCAGACTTTAGAGGACAAAAAAGCCACACGCTAACTTTTCTGCTGTCGTACGGCAGAAAAAATGCATGGAGATGACATAAGCTGCGGATAAAATAATGTAAGGTTGTCACAGGTTAATGTCATTTCCATACATTTTTTCTGCAAAATGACTGCAGAAAAATAAGCGTGTGCCTTTTGTCTAAGATAACAACACTAAGATTTTCTCCTGTCGTGGGTGGAGTTACAAACATTGAATATCACATGCACATACACCCAGACCGGAACAAATTTCTGTAGGCCATACAAAATATTTGTCCCGTACGGGAATCTGTGCATTTTCATCATTTTTCATTCTATAAGACTTACATAATGAAAAATAATACTATCTCTTATCAAAGACTTATGAAGACCATGATGATCATACCAAGAATTGTTCTTGCTTCTTTCGAATCTCCTCCGAAACCGGAGGGAATGGTGAGTTGGTACCGGGCATGAGTCTCCTTTTTCCTGGAGCAGCACACACATTGGCTTCAGTTACAGTGGACAAGTGTGCTGATGTGTACTGAATCTGTGGTGGCTCTACTCGTTGTAAAGCAATTGGTGCCTGAAATTAGTTGTAGTACACTTTAGAAAATACCTTTGTCTGCTCAAGCAATATATTGTTCTGTTGGTTATCAAGATTTAAACAGTCAGTATAAAATAAATAAAAAACTGGAACACTAAATTCTCAGGTTATTCCCTTCCCAATACCTTGCTATATTGTATATCAAAACGAATAGTTTTACCTATTATATAATTTTAACGTATTTCAATAATCTATTGCTACGCATTATGAAATTGAATTGAAATTGAAGAGACATTGTAAGTAGACATCGTGAAAGTTTAATAGCGTAATATTATAGAAAAATAATTCAAAAATTTATTAAAAACCAAATCTGAAAACGAAGAATTATTTGTCGGGTACGTACTACTGGGAATAACGGAGACTGCAAATGAGTGGCAGATACCAGCCTGCCGGTAATTCTATTAAGTTGGTGGTACATTTTTAAATAATTTCTAGATAAATTGCAGAATATTATAGGTACTCCGGGCAAACGAGGTGATTACGAAACCACAGAAACACCGTGAGAATTTGAGAAACACCCACCACCACTATCACCACAGAACATAATTACAGGCGTTGGAATCACCCCTATAGGCTATAACTAGCGGGTCGTTAGTGGAGCGGCTCTGAGACAGTCTCCGCCATTTTTTTTGACGCCATTTTGCTTTTGGGTGCATGTGTGTGTGTCGTGTCGTGTCATTTCATCATAGAAGTAGAACGCACACATTTGCATTTCATTTTTCATTATTACATTGTTGGTTTGTTTAAATCTCTAATTTATCTTCAGATTTTATGTGTTTTAAGCATGTTTTTTAAGATTTTTGACACTCACTGTTCTTGATTCAATAACAGTACCTGTGTGTACGAAGGGATTCGGCAGTTTTATCGGTTTGTTTGCTTGTGATTTTCTAAACTTAATAACTTTTTGACCTTTCATTGTTTCATACTATTTCATGCTAATATAGCTGAGCCCACCTGGTTAGCTACCATAATCTTACTTAAGTTTATCAGATCACCATGGTGACAGTACAACTTGTGCAGAGTACAACTTGTTACTCTGATAATCAGACATCCAGCAACTCTCTTGTAGGCAAATCCAGGTGAAGAACGCTTTCATCTTTGGCCTAATAGTTATTTACCAAAATGTATGAAGTTGAACTTTCCCATACTAAAAAACGAGCGAACTTTATATTGTTATGAATCCACTAAAATATTTTACAGACCATCGGCTTCAACAGAGGTTACATTTCTGGATGCACATCAATTTTGAAATCGATAAAAACAACTTATGAACACAGAAAAACTAGTGTTATTTTGAAACACAAATACTTGAAGATGAATATCTTGAGTTGAGTATGCAATAAATAACTTCCTCCAAGTGAAATAAATTCAGGAATACTTAAAAATCCAATAATGATAGGTGAGCAAAGTTGTGTAATATTTTTTTCATTAAATAAACAATAGTTTAAAATTAATTTAATATTATGTTTTCCATTAAATAACCTACACTATGTTGTTGTTCAAAATTACATGTAATTTTTTTTTAGATTGAATGAAAATGAAAAACACTTCTTCTCAAAAAGAGTAGCAAAGCTCTGCTAAAATTGATCTTCTGATGGTGCACATGTCTGGGCGCAAGGTGACTTCGGAAGCATAGAGAAGCTCGATATGTTAGAAGCTTTGGTTACTCACCATGGACCTGAATTTCATTTTATCAATTTTATTAATATGCTAAGAACATAAGCCACTGCACAAGCAATGAACAGGACATGAATAACAGAAAGTGGGCTGTCAAAAGGTGATTAATTTGTTTTTGACATAAATATGTTTGCTTATTAACCCCTTGTTTCTGAAAGGCTAATCAGTGATAAAATTAAATATAGTACATTCAAGATAAGAAAGTTCCCTTGACAAATCGATTTTTTCCGTTTCATGCATACTAATTTCCGTGATGAAAAAAATAATTTATCTCCTTAGGTTATTTTTATCAAAAATGTAATAATTAATTCCACATTAAATAAAAACAAGAATATCAGCCTAATTAAATAAAATTATAATTCTAAAGTTTAAAAATAAAATGTTTGTGTAAAGTATAAGTTCCGATTCATGACTCAAATAAATACTTAATTAAACAAATATTTTATCAGAATTATAAATAATTATATTTAACTGGATGGGATATTTTGGGATGTTGCCTTGATATTAGGACACCTAATTTTTATGGTTGTATCATATAGAATAGCTTTAAAATTAACACTTTTTATTCATGTCAATTTTCTCTCAAGTCTTATAGTTTGCGAGTAAATAAGCTTTGAAAATCACAATAGTCACGACGAAAAAAAAAATGGGATGTTACGTTGCTATTATAACACCTACTTTTTATGGTTATATCAGAAAATGACTAGAACGTGATGAGCAGATCAATACACACTTGTTCACAGTGGCTTTCTATTTCTTGTGTTTAGATTATGAAATCGAAAATTGGTACCAAAGGTTTTATAATTTTTATAGACAAATCAAATTTTCATAATAGGCTAGTTGACCCTTTTTTAAAGTAGGGCTTAAAATGTTCATAATTGTTGTATTAGACCATAGCACAAGAATATTATTTTTTTCGATGGCTAAAAAGTGCAAAAAATCTATTTTAAATTAAGATTTTCAATTTTGGACCGAAAACACGGTCAGCCATGATAGTCTGTTCATTATCTGTGGCAATGACGTCAGTCTTATAGTAAACAAAGCACGGGGGCGAAATAACCTCACAAAAACAATGCTTTCTATTAAATATCACAAAATATAGTAAAACTGTATATGGAACGGGACAATAGAACAGTAATATAGAAATACCTCTTCAAAGACTCCAGGAAATCTGTGGATTAGACGTACCCAGTGATATAGACATGCGAAATATTTGGTTAACACTCGCTTAAAGAAATCCTGTAACTATCTACTGAAACTCAAATGTATTTTTGCGAAAATCACATTAATGTAAGTACTATAACTGAATAACTCAATCTGTGTAGGTACTTCAGTTTCAACTTAAACAAAATAGAAGTTTTTAGGTTGTATGTAAAATCAAATCTGTATGTAAATTAATTAAATTTTTATCTTTCAGTTAGAATGAAAACTGACTGCAGCCGACCAACCAAATTTTAACATGACCAGAAAACTGAGAGAAAACTTGACCATTTACGCCTTTTTGATTTAATCTAAGTTATACACTGACACTAGATGATGTTTCAAGGAAAAGAATATGTACTTATGTCCAATTGAATAATGATGTAATTGAATATTAATTAAAAAGTATGTAATACAAACAAAAATATAAAAGTTTCATAATGAATATATTTATCTAAACAACTTTTACTTGAATTTACTGAGTACCTAATTAAAATTTGTTGCTTTCAGTGGTTACTTAATGAGAACTATTATGTACTAACCTGTTCTCCTCTTGACAACGAGATTGATAAGGCAGTAAAAGTTGTGCAACATAATACAAAGCAGTGCATGCTCAGCCACAACATCAAAATGTGACCCGTCAACTAGAACAACATTATGTCAACAAAATAACTCAAGTATTCATATACCAAAGCACCATAGAATAGGTCCAGTTTGGTAAAACTGAAAGATGTTATATCTTCACTGATTAAACCTGCTGGCCACCATGGCTGGTAAATTTCAGAACAGCTTACGCAAGAATATGCAAGTTATCCATTTTAAAGCCGTATACAAATATATTAAATGTGATTGCTGTGTTGTCAGCCTGTTGTTGTCTTAATTTACAAGACCCTTCTTATTAAATAAATAATATAAAGAATTTTTTTTTCTTCACTTTATACATAACTAACAGTCATTATGTTCTTCACAAAAAAAAATTCTATGTTTATTTGACAATAATGACTTGTAAAGGTTTAAGTTGAATCAAAATATTTTAATTTGAAATGCATGTGTTTTATTTTTCTGTTACACCTTAAAAGATTTATAATATTTTATAGGTTTGTTGCTCATTTTTATCATTGTTACTCAAATATAGTATATGTTCCAAAAGTACAAATAGGTTGAATAGAGTTACATCAAATTTATTAATTTGTATATATTGCCTTAAGGTCGCAGGTAATAAAAGTCAAAATAATAGTAAAGTGATTTATTATGAAGTAATACTTTCATACAATTTAGGAAAAATGTAGTATAGTTTCCAAAATGACACTATTTGATCAATAAGTTTTTTGACATTCAGATTGTTAGAACAAATACCTATTATAGCTAATATTGTCACCTTTTGAGTGTTTTCAAAATGGCATACTGCTAGCAACACAAAAGTATATAAGTTTTGTTTGCTTTAGCACAAAACATCTGCATCTATACTTGAGTTAAGCATACTGTTCACAGTTTTCCGTCTTTAATAATTAACATTATCTTCAGTAAAAGAGCATGACAATTTTGTATTAATCTAATTTTATGGATACCGTTTGTTGAATAGACTATTACAGGGTATTAATCAGAAATGAGGTCACATTTTGCAAATTTCAACCCAAATCTTCATCTTTCAACTTTTATCCACATTTCATTATACTCGTAGGTGTCTGCAAGATTTCCCAACAAAAGAACCATCATGTGTTATGCACTGGCTGACTTTATAGCACATGGAAGCTGTTATTGTTTATAACGAAGCTCGAACTAAAGAGCACTTCTGTATTGATGATTCGTGGTTTAGTTTTCTATGCACTTTATTCTTTCTTCATTGAAAGAGGTCTTTTATTTTTTAAGAAATATGTCACAATCTGTGTCTGTGAATGTATATATATTTTTCCTCCCAGTAATTTTCTTCATGCTTGACAAATGAACAACTGCCAATCTTTCTCTTTTTATGTTCATTTACAAATTCTTGCAGTACTACACTGGTATTTGACACATGATCCTGATGTTTTCTTTTCAACATTTCTCTTGAAGTAAATATTTTTAGTGTTTATTTGACTTTTGAGAGATAGAATTCTATCTAATAGCATTCAACTGCTGTACAAAATAGCTCCTCACTGTGATGGTGCAACCACACCAAAAATGCATGTTTGCAACTCTCTTCTGCCGCGTGACAATCTTGACAAGTACACTTGTAACCGTTCTTCTTTATAACAGTATTGAAACTGTACTTATATTGTTTAGAGCGATACACAAAGAATCTTCTGACCATCAATCTGTCTATTTTCGGAAGATTTGTACTATCTGCTCTCACAAATCCAACATCAATGGTTGATTTTGCTATTAATACAAATAATTTACGATATTTACAAATATAATAACGGAGACTTGGACGATTTTTTGCCAGTTTTAGGAAAGAATAGTGCAAATCGACGAGTTGTTGAATCAAATTTGACATTTCTTTGTTTACTATATGATTGACGTCACGGCCCTGACCACAGGATATCAAAGCGTTTACGGCGTGAGATAAAAAAAGATTATTTCTAGCATTTTCAAATTAAAATTTTACAGCAATCATTCATTGTTATTTATTAAAATCGGTATATTGTGGAACCTTATGCCAAATACTGTTAGAAATAAACAATATTTTAATAAATTTTGATATGAGTCAACTACCCTATTAGACTGTTCAGCTTAAATCAATATATTAATTTAGTTAAAAATATTTCTTAGAGAAACCTTTGCTTGTGAATTATAAATAGCACCAACTGAAGTCCAAAAATACTTTCTATACTAGCAGCCGAAACCCAGCAGTAATAGCCAATTACATGACACTGAAAATAACTAAGTAAATTTATCTTGCCGTATCAACATAGTAACATGCTTGAATTGTTTTACTACATATACAACAGAACTAGGTCTGTTCGCGAAGGACTATGTTGATCCCACAAACGTGCATCAAGTGTAATACCCAAAAATTTTGTAACTACAATTGATGAGTTCAACGATTCGATTGTATCCACTTTCCTTACATTTGGCCATGAGAATTTAATAAATCTAGTTTTATTTGAGTTTAGTGAACCAATTTGGAACATTTAACTCTGACACAATTATTTAAGAGAATGTGAAAGTTTGATAAACATAATTTTAAAAGCATTACAAAAGGAATGGGTATGCCATTCCTTTTAAATGCTTTTTCAAACTCTAATTAAAATCATTTATATGAATGAATATCATTAATTTATGGAAAACATTTCTTATTGACCTTAACATATTCATCAAAATTAAAAACTAGATTGATTTGTTTGGTTAGATTACCTACTATAAAATTAATTGCTTTTAATGTTAACTTCTTCAAAATGTATTCAAACGTTTTAAACTATTTGCCATTGTCTGCAGAGTTCAATTCTTCAATCTGAAGTTTTGTAAATAATCAATAAAACAAAATTATTTTCAAAAACAAAGTAATGTCTTATATAATTATCTTTTTTGTATCAACAGGTGTACAGATATTGAGAAGTGGAGAGACTAAGATCAGATGGAGAGGCAGGTTATTTATTTTTACTAGGTTTTTCACTGTTTTTCATTTTAGAGTCGTCACACTTTATACAAATGCTTATTTATCTTTTCAGAATCGCAGAGTAAGCACAGCGTTGCATGACGGAGAATTGTGGGTTCTAATAAGTTCCATTGTGTACGTTTTTGTCATATTGTATGTTAAATTCAATAAAAAGATAATCGCATTTCGTCGTTTTGATTTTTAATAACCTAAAATATTATCAGAATTAAAAAAGTAGATTAGGGCTGTAAATTTATATCGATAATTTTCAGTATGTCGATAATAAGCAGTCGATAGTTTTGCAGCACTATCATTACGGAGCTGTCATTTCACTACGAAACGGCCGCTAGAGGGGTTGATTCCTATCTGTAACAGTAATATAATTTGTGCATAATTACTCCTAGCGGAGATCTATACCCATGGAATTATTACTCAAACAGGAATGAGCTCTTGCTTAAAAAAGCGTGCCGAGCGAGAGATAAATAACTGTACCGTTTGTCTCTTTCGTAAGTTTGTGACCACAAATTCTACAAAATAGGGATTTTTTCTAAAAACAACATTCAACCTGAAAGATGCTTTTGAAAATCATAATATGCTTAATAACACGATTGTCGAGGAAGAGATCGCTTGAAGTGTATTATTTATACGTTGACTTTAAACTGGTTGGTGTTGTACAACAAAGAAATTAATTATGATATTATATTCTATTCTATTATTTCAAAATGGGTTGCGCAAAAGAATTTTATATCTGCTTTTCAATACAAGGTTCATTCAATTCATTGTCGCGAGCCTTGCGACTAAGAACGGACGTATCCATAATGTTCTAATACAGTATTTGTGTACTTACTCAAATTCATCTTAGTGTACATTTATATAAAGTCTCATATTCAAAACGTATCCGTGGCTTGCGCCTGTGTACCAAGTTGTAACACAACTTAACAATTTCATCGGATATTTGGGGCTCCCTATCTGTACACCCCCCCCCCCCCCCTTCCCCGCGCTCCTTTCCACTCTCTCACACACACACAAGTACATTCACACACACTCATACACATACACAAAAACACACAACTTACATTCGTACCCTGTATGGGATTATGTAAAATTTTGTACTTCACTGTTTTTTCTCTAATTGGTAAATTTTTGTCTGTTCTTAGTTATCGTACAGTACTTTTTTGTGAAACCTGTTATTGGCATCCTAAAATGTATTATAATATGTAAATTTTGTATTATAAATATGCTGTTGGTTTCTGAATAAAATAAAATAAAAAAATAAAATAAAGATAGGTTTTATTAACATACCTAATAATTTTTTTAAAAATAATGAACCCACTGCCACATAACTTTTCAAAAATGAGTCAACACTAAAATCTCTGTGATATTTAAATACATACCTCGTAAAATAATGAGTAATATGTTAAGAAAAAAAGAATTAAAAACATATCAGTGTGAGTCGAACTGTTTCAACAATATTTAAAACTTTTGTGGTTTCGCCAATATCTTGAACAGAATGTTAATGCCAATTCTTTTTTTCTAATTACTTAACATCGCATCGTGTAACCTAAACAATAAATAACTAATATAAATTACTTTTATTAAAAAATGTTAAAAATTGCGATAATATTTAGGTTAGGTGCATATCATGTGGTCACCCTACTACAATGACAACGAAAATTATTGACATTGACAAAGAATCGTATAACATTTTTTTAATACTACCACTAGAATATTTCCTGGACGTAAAATCATAGTGTTATAATTATTAATAGTAGGCTAACATGGTAATTTAATTGATTTTATGTTATAATTATTACAAAAAAAAAACAATTTGGGTATTTTGGGCGTTAAAAGTAATTAAAATAAACAATAAAATATACAACAGTAGCAACACTGTGGGAAAGGGATAAAAGGTACAGTTATTGCTATCTCTCTCGGCACACTTTTGTACTTTCAAGTATTTACTCTTTATTCGTATAGAAATAAAGTCCAAATTTGAACAACAATATTTTGAAGAGCTCATTCCTGTTTGAGTAATAATTCCATGTCTATACCATCTACACAGAACATAAATTATCCTTCTATCGGTGTCGGTGACAATCCCTGCGTTCCAGATAAGGCACTGCTACTTTCTGTTTTGCGTTTCTTATAAGAAATGTTGACATTTTTAGCCGCGCTAATTGTTACGAATGAAACGGAAGGTATATTTTGTACTGAATTTTGACACCTCACCTACTTACTCCAGCCACTTAAAATTTCTAATAATATTAATCGGAATTGCCTAATACTATAAATATCATTCAATAATTTTCTAAATCCGCCGAAAATCCTCTTTGATTCATGAAAAAAAGATTCCAAATGTCAAAGAACATGTCCTCTTTTTGTATGGAACGTGGAATTTTATTCTGAACCTTTTTTAACCAGTTTCAAATTTATGACGGAAATAGAACTCTAAGTGAAAGATGTTTATCCATGAATATAAAAAATATTAAGGCCTGCATTTAGGAGAAAAAAATTAAAATGTTTTTTTTTTATTATTTCTTTAGCAGGGCCACATTTAGTTTTTTTACTGGCAATTAAAAGGATGTCAGTGTCAATGCCACTGTAGCTGTCATTTTGACTTTTGTCTACTGTTTGTGTTTATCCTTCCTTTCATAAAATAATATCTTCTATTTTCTACGGCTCGCTTATCAGATTCTTGATTTTACACGTTGTAACCTTCTTAGTTGGGTAGAAAATAAAAAGGTGAAAAGTTACAAATTAAGTATTTAATTTAAATAATATTTACAAAAAAATCGTCAGAAAAAGGAATTACTATTGAAAACTGTAGGTAGCAATTTAGAGAGGGTCGTGAGTTGATTTTTGGGCTGTGGACACTAGTAACCGCCTGGGGGTACCACTTAACTGGCCGCGACGTTGAAGGTGCAGGGCGTCGGCGTCGGGTGGTTGACTTCGGTAACGGGTATTCGTGGCGGTGTAAATGCGGTCGTCGTACGTCAGCTCGTACGGCACCAGCTCCAACGAGCGGTAACTCCAGTATTGGAATCAAACGTCAGGAATCCTCTACTCCAGTAAGGGAACCCTGGAATTTATTATATTGGACACTTTAGCGTTTGTCCGAATTTCCAAAACGTGACTGCAACATCATGACGCGAAGAAGGTGCGAAGCGGTAAGCAGTGTAAGTAGGTACTTTATAATTCGGTGATCGATGATGTTGCATTCACAGGCAAAATTTACAGTTCATAACAAAATTAACAATTGAAAAAGAAATAGACATGGAAACCATACAGTAGTGATCACGACAAATAGTTAGACATTGAAATTAATAAAAGGCAGCATAAGAACAATCCCAATCATGATAACTACATTAGTGTAATTATCCTAATTGTTATTGTGAACAAAAACGAGAGGAAAGTTATACGATTTCTAAAATTAGATCGATAGTGAAAACATTAATGAATTGCGGAGGTAGATATGAAATAAAACCAGACCGCATGGGATGATTTGGCTAATTCGACTAGTTACAGTAAATTGATATAGATCTAATACAATACAATATATAAATGAACTATTTTCTTTAATATTCTAATGATAAAGCACTGATATCTATGTTTCTACAAACAAACTACAGCTAAGCATGATATAAAAAATATGCAACACTCACCCAATCGGGGTAAACACAGTACTTGGAATAGAAAACTCACAATATCAGTGAATTACTTATTAGTTTTCAACTTTAGATTATTAATGTTCTGTAGACTTTTCGAGTAGAAGTTCTCGCTCCAGCAAGCAAATAATGAGAAAAGGACCCGGCGTATGCCGTACTTGAATATATATCGCGTATGGCTCGCGAGTGAGAATATTGTCTCTCAATTCATCATTCCGCTCATACGTTCACGATTTCGTTTCTAAGCTAGCCGTTCATTACGGGAGCGCAACCAATAACCGTCCTTAGCGTTTAGGCACTAAAGAAGAAAATCGAGTAAAGTGGAGCCATTGCCCAGTGGCAGGTCGGTTGGCGTATGGAAACAATAGGCGCGTGACGTCACCGAGAGCTCAGCGATCGACTGGTTATCCTAGTTTTGTAAACAAACGGCGCGCGCGCAATTATTTCATATTATGTATTTAATTTATTAAAAGGTTAGCTTTATTATTCGATTAGATAGATTCAGGTAATTTATAGCATTGTATTTTGAATTAGTTTAATTTATTAATAGTTAGATTTCATTTTTCAAAAGAAAGTAAGCAAATAATTATAAATTAAAAAGCACACCGTTACAACGTGATTTAAATAATTGGCTTGCTTGCTGAACTGGACTAATTTTTCTTGTGATATGAATACTGTTTGTTTTTGAGACGACATACTTTAATTGAAAGTAACAATGTAAGCATAATGTAAGTACTTAAATTATTTTAAATATTTTATTCAAGGCAAGCCAATGTCATAAATAGCTATGTGCTCGCATAGCTATTTATGACAGCTTATTACCATACCATACTTATGATTATGAATTATTCATTTGTATTTTTCAGATATGTTTTACTATGACTTTGTGCATCAACTGTAATATAGCAGTTGGTAATAACAATTTTATTATAATGTGTTGGAAATGAACCCATATAATTATTGTCTTCATATTTTAAGAATGGATTGCACATGAGTTAATGTAATTAATATAAATATTTTATACCTAAAATATTACTTTTGTTGTTTTAATTCCCGTTAATCACAGACACTATTTTAGGTAGAAGGTGGAAACTGTGTATGCCAAGAATGTTTCAATCTTTTGATGTTGGAACTAATAAATATGAAGTCAACTTTGGACACCATCAATTAGGTCACCAATTAGTTTGCCTATGTGGTGGGATATCCATAAATACAATAAACTTGAAGACGAACATGCATATTAAATAAAATATTTATTTTATTACTGAAATATTATGTAGTATGTATACTAGATAACTAAAATCTATTATTATCTTATTTTTAGGTTCTCTTGAATGCACATGTTTGTAATGCCTGTTAGCAAAGAGCTCACTATCATACACTACAGAATAAACCCACGGGAAAAGGTTGAAGTCAACTTGCCAGGAAGCAGCTCTAGCTCAATTTGTGACATTGATAGCCAACCAAGTTCTGAAGTTGAACCAGACCTATGAATTGAACAACAAAATGTTATGCTTCCAGGTTACAGTCGCACTCCTGATACAACTTCTCATTGTTTTGTACCAGAGTGCTATAATTTGGAATGTCGAAGGGTACCATTATATTTAAGAAAGAAGATGCTCAGGGATTGTAAAATTAATTCGTAAAGTAATGCCAGAGTCTGTGAAAATCACATGAGTCAATATGATTTTGCATTTTTACGTGAATATGAATTCACTGTATAGTTTACACCAAATGTAATAATTCATGCTCGACTTACTAACAATAAAATCAAAGAACAGAAACTAATTGATTTTGAAAATATAGAAAATTCCACTGACCTGTCCAGTATGTAAATACTGGACAGGTTTAATAGTCACACATTTGTTTTATTGTTCTCTTGCTTAACTCAATTAGGTGAGGTTTGTTCAAAGCCTAAAAAGGCCTTAGGTTTATATTTAGTCAGACTAAGGACTGGGGAATCCCTTGGCAGAATTGCTTCACTGGTGTGCATTTCAAAAACTCTTGTGCACTTATATAAAAAAGTGTTATTGCTTCAAAAATCAATATACACCTTTACATTTAGGTATAGCCCATATAAGCAGGGAAAACCTGTCCAGTAGAAATCTAACTATACCCTAGGATCTCTTTGGGTCTGATTCAAACAATTCCATTGTTTTATTAGAGGTTACTAACATTTTACTTACAAAAGTCCTCTAATTACCTATTTCAAAAGAAATAACTTACACTGCTAGCTGCAGTAGGCGACCAACCGACCTGGTGGTCAATCTATTTTAAATAGGGCATTAGAAGCCATCTTTGTACATATTGATGCTTAAATTCCACACTTGAATATGTTCCCCGGAATGAAAATATTCGATTTAATTTTGATCAGTCTTGGAACATATTAAATTAAGCAAGCTAAGTCATATTTTGGGGAACATATTCAAGAAAATGATCCATCACATGAGACTTTGCTGATAAGAGGAAAAATGAAATAAAATCCATGAATTTAGGATGGGCTCCGCACCAAACTCATATAACACCACTGGCTCAATTTTGAAATGACGTACTAATGAGGGAAGATGTTGAAATTGAATAAATAAAAATTACATAATTTCTGGGTTTTATTTCATACCTGCAACCAGTTTCTATATTACAACTCTTTCACATAGTTTCCACTATTATAATTATTCAACACTTCATATTACATATTTAGTACCCATGATAAAATCAAGGGTATGTAGTCATATAGAAGTAAATATTTACACTTTGAATTAGCATTATAGTAATCTTAGAGAATTTTGCACTTAGTTCATTATAATGACTTCATTAATTAGCATTTGTTTTGTAAAAAATATTTTGTTATTGAAATAGTAAAACTGTAGCATTCTTAAGAACAGACCAGTATATTTTATTTATGTTGATATTTCATTACTGTGAGGTAGGTGCTTATCCTAAGAGTAGGCAGAGTAAAACAGGTATCACACACTAGACACTACAGCCAGGGGCTCATCCTAACAAATGCTGCACAAACACACTGCTACAAAGTAAAGTATAGAAGTCATCTGCCACCAACCAATGCATTTATTGTGCTAGATTTCATTTGAATAGCATGGACCTATTGATTACATGTATCATTTTTTGGTCAGAGATGCTTGTTTGTTACCAGCAGTGACCTGCAATGCTGCTAATTTGCAATCCAATTCAATATGTGGTCTCCTGGGGGTTTATTGTCGAAGAAAAATCTATAACGTCTGCTGCCTTTAATTTGACGGCAACAACACAAGATTGTGCACTTCTTACAAAAAAGTATTGTGATATATTGTGATTGCCTAACCACTGGAACGCTCGCCACGCGAAGCGTGGTGGGTTTCAAAAGCAAAAAGTAGTATATCTCAAATATCAAAGGTGCCGCCATTGCGGAATGACTCAACCCGGCGCGTACGGAGTGTTCAAAAAATTGCGGAGAGTGACATATACTGTCTACAAGAGAACAAAAAATACGTATGGAAAGGTAATTTAATATAGAAGGAACTTATAACAGTTAATTAGATAAGGATTAATAATTAAATGAATGAAGCGCGAAAATGTTCGGAAGGTCACGGAAGACCCGATTTTTTTTAAAAAATTTTTGCACAAAAACTATTTTATAAAACTTTAAATAACCATATATATTATTATAGCCCTATTCTTGAAGATTATTTTGATATATAATAGTTTTGGGTAATATTTTTAATGAAAAAAGAAAAAAATAATAAAATCGATTAATTACGTAATTATATACGCGAGATGCGCACGCGCGACCTCAAATTTAAAAAAAATGCAAAAAATAAATTATTGTGTCTAAAATTAAATAAAAAATACGTATGGAAAGCTAATTTAATAAGGAATGAACTTATAATAGTTAATTAGATAAGGATTCATAATTGAATGAATAATGACGAGAATAGTAACTAAAGTGCTTAAAATTTCAAAAATACTCACTTTTTGAAAAAAACGTTTAGTGTGGCAATATAACACTATAAACTATCATAAACCATACATAATAATGTAGCCCAATTCTTCTAGTTTATTTTGATATAGAACACTCTACGAAAATACTAATACAGACTAAGTAAGTACGCAATAAATCTCATCGGTCATGGAGTAAGAAACGTATGGATACGGGACATGACCTGTCAACTTATGAAAGAGACTATTGGCAAAGGAATAAAGCCATAGAGAAAATATTTTATTTTTCGCGATTTTTTTATCACACCGCGCGGTTTTACGCAAAGGGAACTGGGTACCATAGTACCCAGGTCGATCGAGAAGCTTACGATTTTGGGGACTATAGTCCCCAGGACGTTCCAGTGGCTACTATTAATAATTATAACACTATGATTTCACGTCCAGCAGGCCTATTCGCTAACTACGGTTGGTAACTAGAACTGTCATTTTTGAAAGCCACTTTATATCCATTACGGGTTTAGTGATCTTATATGTTACGGCAGCGTTCATGATAGCAGTAATGGATGTTAAGTTCCTTTCAAAAATGACAGTTCTAGTTAGCAACCGAAGTTACAGAATAGGGGGGCAGGAAATATTCTAGTGGTAGTATTCAAAAAAATTTATATTGCAACAACGATTCTTTGTGAATGTCAGTAATTTTCATTGTCATTGTAGTAGGGTGACCACATGGTATCCTAACCTAACCTAAATATTATCGCAATTACGGTTATCGGTTTTACGCAAAGGGAACTGGGTACCATAGTACCCAGGTCGATCGAGAAGATCGAGATTTTGGGGACTATAGTCCCCACGGACGTTCCAGTGGCTAAAATAAAAGCGATCACGATCATTAAAATGACAAAAATTAACGAGCTAAACGAGGCTTTTTTTTTACGCTGTCACTTCTGCAAGAGAAGGCAAAGGGAGCTAAGTTCATACAGCCATGTTTTCCGTAAATCTTGATAAAACATTAAAAATGTAATTTATGTGAATTTTTGTCAGAAAGTCACTCACTATCACATCGTTTGTGCGCTTTTGTTACTTATTTATTCGTTTGTGACACATTTCCGTAACTTGTCATTGGTTTCCATACAAAAATCGCTTTGTTTTACATACTATGAAAGTCAATCAGAAAATTGCTGTCTTTTTGAATTTGCAGGCCTAAAAAAACCTAAATTTTATTCTAAGCCCTAGATTTTTGAGTACTCTTTACAAAAATACCTGAAACATGTTGCTTAATTAATGATGAAATTTATAGCCCAAAAGAGGACATAGGACCCATCTATTAGCATGGGTATTTGATGCTAGCATTTCGTGTTAAAAATGCTTAAATGAAACGCATGACAACCAGCAGGAAAACTAGGATCACCGCTTATGAAACGCAGCGATGCTAAAAATGTTGATATTTATGACTAAAAATGCTTATCTGGAACGCACCCTTTATACGAGACAAGAAATAACTTCGTTATTAGTCTGTGCGAGAATGGATCAATCTCAAGTGTGACCATCACAAAAACGGCAATTCTGCCCAAAACGGAGCGTTCGGCGCGAAGTACAACTTTTCGGCCGCTCTAACCCCGTTCAATACCGGCAGCCCTACCGCCTATCTCATAGCGATTACCTGCTATCGCTTTCGTGACATTAAAACAATAGTTCTAATGTCACATATGACATTAAAACTATTGTTCTAATGTCACGAAAGCGAGTGATCGCTTTGAGTTAGGCGGGACGGCTGTTGATGTTGACTTTGACATTATCAGTTCTGGAGACAGTGCACTACCTCTTTTCTGTTAGCACTGCCAGCATCAATCGGTGACGTCATCGATTACGTCATACCGCTAACAAATGCACATATTACGAGCAATTTTGAACCGACTGTTTGCATGCAAAAAGCGCACACGAGCGCTGATATCAAATTTCGGACCGCACCCTCATAGTCAATCGACTAAGGCCCTGTCCTAATTGGCCATCGCTCGTGCGATGATGCGTTGCGATTTCATCGTGCGATGAAACTGCTCGCGCGATAAGAAAACGTATGTCCTAATTGGCCATCGCTCGTACGATGATGCGTTGCGATTTCATCGTGCGATGAAACTGTCGCGATGCGATCACTCTCGAAATGGCTCTTGACAGAGATGCACAGTTTTTGCTTTCGAGTAATATTCCTCTAATTATAAATAGTATTAAAAAAAAGGTAAAACGTAGACCACATACTCTATAAATACAGAAATAAGCGCGGTGAATTTCGCAATCAGTACTTCGACGTACGAAATAACGAAGAAGATTTTTACGAATATTTGTCAATGACAACAGAAACCTTTGATTACATCTGTAATGGAATACGCAGCGATTGTAATCGTAAGGCATTGATTTACTACCAAACGTATTTAACGCATGAACGTTCGAAAAGTGGGCCGGTGAAGAACTGCCCAATCGGGCCTCGTGCAGTTCTTTTCCATGCGTTGGAGCGACAACGCGATAAGCAATTTTGAGCATTATGTTTGAGAGTATAAAGTTGATATTTTCTTGTAGCAATTACTAAAACGTCAAATTTAATGTGGCTAGGTATGAAATGATGTAACTGCACACGGTTGTACTTCAAATAGTTGCCGTAATAATAAAGAATAAGGTTGAATTCGATAAATACGGTACTTTATTTATGGTAATTTTAATTCGGGTGTGCATATTCAACTACCTATTTAACAGCGTACAAATGTATAGTCGATTAGGTGACAGATTTCAAGCGCGTTTTTGTATGAAGTGCTCTATCTATGTTTGGTAGTAAATCAATGTCGTAAGGTTACAAACTTTAAAAGACCCATAAGTGTGGAAGAAAGATTGGTGTTAACATTGAGGTAAGTTTCTTTATGTATTTATTTTTATTATTTGCATTTACAACGCTATATGTATTTAAAATAAATGTTTAAACTAGAAAAAGGTATTTTTTTTGTCTCGGTTCTTTCCCGGACTGGATTCGAATCTGTATCCTCGAGTAACCGGCTCGATGCTCTAAGACAATATTACAATACATTTTATTAATTGGTTGGTAATACAATTTATTGGTTTTAGACTCAGAGTTAGACGAAAATTGACTTTTATCTAGTTTAAACATTAATTTGAAGTTTTTTTTATACTTACCTATAGTTTAATAAATGTTTTGTATAGATCAGTGAGTACCTATTATAATATACATATCAAGTCTTGTGTTTGTGCCTAGGTTACCTAGAGAATTAATGTACCAACTTATTATATTAAAATAATATTTTTATTATACACGGTTATTTTTTTATCACCCTGGAAAATTTAAGGGACGCTTCACGACATGGTATTATAATGATTTAAATATAAATAAAAAAAATAACTCACTTACTTAATTTTTTTTATACTTTCAGGTACATCTGAATGTCTGTATCTGAATCTGTTAATATGCTCAACCACTTCAAAAGAGAATTTGAAATCTCGGAAATGAAATAAATCGTTTGCGATAAAAGGGCAAATTATTTAAAGACCGGGTGGCTAATGCAGAGAAAATTTCGAAAAATGTTGCATTTCAACAAAGTCAAGTACCTATATGACCACACCAGCTCAACTGTTCATGCATATGCAACATGCAACAACAAGCAAGTAAGAAACTGAAAGGAAGACATTTCACTATTGAAGAGAAAATATGCTATCCAGTTGTTACGTAAATATTTTTCACTTCCTTCAAATAAATCAATGAACTATCAAAGATCCTTCAAAACATTTGTGTAGCCTTATATTCAACGAAATGTCAATCACACCACAAATTTCTTCGGAAACATTAGGAGTTATGGTGCTAGGAATATTGCAGCTAACACAATGTTTATAAGAATTTTGCCAGAATACCTCTCGCGCCTACTTCTACCGCATATAAGTGAACATAACCGTTTTTTGTGAGATAGTAAGATCGTAGTATCTATTCAATTTAAATGTTTGGTATTGAGAATGTTATTTTCCCACGGCACGGTGAGTTCGATGAGTAGTACTGTAGTATTACCGGGAGTAAAGTAAAATGTTTGGCCTGGATGCAGTAATCGCTACGTCAGACGGAAACTTGTATTGTTTATCATACGTATCCATCACAAGGATTCAATCCGGTGACGAGCCTATGATCAAATAGGTTTTATTTATTGGTTTTGTTTTAGAGCCCTCTTTGGTGAATCTGATGAGTCTTGTGGTTGTTGTCATCCCTTTCTGGGCTCTTGCGACCGCTTCACTGACAGCTTCCCGTATGATTCCCAAAACCTTATCATGACGTCGCGAGTAATTACCCTTTTCTAAAAGAACTCTGCATCCCACCAGTATGTGCCTAGCTGTTCCAGGTGCTTCGCCACACGTATAGCATGTTTTTTCTGTTGCTATTCCCCAATGTTGTTAGATTACATTGTTCTGGGAGAGTCATCTGGAAGGCGTTAAGATAGAATTTCAGACTTGCAGGCGATCAATCATAAAGTAGAGTTTTCCACTTCAGAGCTGGCGGAATGCAGAATTCACTGATAGTTATCCAGTCATTTCCATCTCCAAGTTCATTGCAAATAAAGGCTCCTAGTGATTCCAAAGAAATGGAATTTGCTTTGACCAGCCCCATCAAAATGATGCTGGTCAATGTAATAATGTTTATGGTTGTGTTATATAATGATGTGTAAAAGAAATTGTAAAAGGGTGTAAAGACTATAAAAAAAATTTACTACACATAATAACAATAATTTTAAATGCGCAAAAGATGTAAAAATAAAAAGTGGTTGTGTGTGCGGATAGAAATATTTTTCAAAGATATGCAAAATATGACTATTACTTTCCTTAAGAATGACGTGCCAAAGAAATTAAACAAACTATCATATCATTCGCAGAGACATTAATCGACATAATGACCCATTTGAATGTTGTATTCATAAAATAAAATTGTTGTGGACTGTATGGTTTAGGTCGGCAAATTCTTTACGATCCGTTCAGGGGTTCGGGGCTGGTTCAGGTACTGGTAGGCACTGGTACTAGTACAAGTCACTATTACTTCCGCACTATGAATTAAAACGCAAACTGGATCACTATGCAATACTGAGCACACACACAATTTATTTGCAACTTACATTTCTTATAAGCCCCCGTTTAGGGTCACAAGTAGCGCTATACCCCGCGCTACTTGTGACACGTAACAATATGCAAATTCCTTATACTACTAAATCTAAGGGTCGCAATCGCAAGTAGCGCGGGATATAAGCGCGTACTATGCGTATCGCCATCCCTCTTGCACGCGTGTTTGTCGTGCCTTACAAAAATTAAACAATGTTTTTGTCAACACAATGTTTAATGTTCTAATTTATTTGGTGTGTAGTTGGCGTCGATAGATTAATCGGATTTTATTGGGAAAACTTACATACAATGGTGATGATGTAACTAAAATAGCAACACAAAATTATTAAACATAAAAATTTAAAATAAAAGGCAAGTATTTGATTTGATTTGTTTTATTTCAAACATATTACATATTTTGTGTTTATTATCTAAAGATTTTTTCTTATCTGGAACTAGTTTACTAAAAAGAAATTGAAAAAAGCATTACAAACAAGTTGAAATTAGATAACTCTATAAAATAGTCTTTTCGAGGTGCAAAACCTCAAAAAACCCCTGCCTTTATATTAACGGTTTTAAAAATGCGGTCTTATTACAAAACTTGGCCTAAATTTAATCTTGGTTTAAACTAGATGCTCTTTCACTTGTTTTAAAGTAGATAAAGACAGCATCAGGTTTAAACCAAGTCTAAACTTAGGTCATGTTTTGTAATAAGGCGGCAATTTAAGCCACCATATTTTAATTATTTATGTAGGTATGTATATGTACGAAGTACCAGTTAAGAAATGCAGATGGCGCTAGTTGACGTATCAAATGTAGCATGCCTAAAATGCCACGAGAGTGCTCTCTATTCCCGTAGTATTACTATTCTCTTTGAGCTCAAGTATGTTTGATCGCACGAACGTCCGATTTAACAATGCGTCGATGGTCGTGCGATGAAAACTAGACAATTTGGTCGTATCGCATGATCGCGCGACCGCCAATTAGGACATTCAGTAGAATCAGTATGTTTGATCGCACGATCGCGCGAGCAGTTTCATCGCACGATGAAATCGCAACGCATCATCGCACGAGCGATGGCCAATTAGGACAGGGCCATACATCTCTATTGCCCGCGATACGATTATTTCATAATTAACATAGACATTTTTGAGAGATTCACTGTGACGTGACGACGTGACAAAAGTCACCCGTACGCGCAGTGCATAAAAAACCTCAGATTAACTAAACCAATGGATTCGCAATGTTATTATATGTCTCAAATAAAGCGTCCAGTTCAGTCCGCCATTACAAAGCACCGTGTTTGTTGTTGTGCTAAAATATCAGTCGGTGAGCATTATTTGTGAGTGCATTTTACAGTTATACGTTTTTTATTGTTTTTTTTAATGAATTCTATAAAGAAAAACATAAAAAGTGTGGAATCTTGGATGCGGCGTCCCTAGTTTTTTTCCGCCATCTTAGAGCACCAACCCAAATGCTGGCACGTTTTTTTCGTAGGTATTTCATCTCTATTTGTTTCTATTGTCTAAGTAAAAAACTGAGAATAGGGCTCCCCCTTAAGCTGGACATTGACGATCAGTTTTGCGCGTCAGTTGAACTGACGTCCATCCAAAATTTGATCGTGAGTTTCGAATCATCACTCCAGAGTTTTAACTGACGACGCTCCACGAAATTTCCGGGGCTACCATAAAGCTGGACATTGACGATCAGTTTTTCGCGTCAGTCTAGATGTAAAACTGTGGCGTCACTCCAATGGTTTTATGCCATCTAGATTTGCCCATTCACTGGCGTCACTCCGGCTCTTCAGTTTTCGACCGGTCGGGCTGTTTGAAGAACGTGTACTACCTATTTGTGTCGAGAAAAAAGTGGATTCTGATCCTGAAGAAACATTATTTCTTACTGCGGTTACTCTTTGTTGCCAAATACTTACCAAAAAGCAAAAAAGAAAGCAATGGATGAAGGAATGACTTAAAAAAAGAAATCAATTAACTCACGTCAATTAAAATAGATTAAATCAATTAAAATAAACATCGTGAGGCAACCTGCATACATCTGCGAAGAAATTCAATGATGTATGTGAAGTCGACCAATCCGCACTGGGCCAGCGTGGTTGACTAAGGCCTAATCACCCTAATATAGGGTAGGCTCGAGCCCCTCGGTGGGGACGTATATGGGCTGATGATGATGATGATGATGAATTAAAATAGGAAGCAATTCATCTAGAGCTTTTTGTCGATGCTGTTTTGTTTTATAGTTTTTGTCCGATACTTTCCACAAACATTCAGAATTTTTATATTTTTCAATAACTGAACGTGAACGCGTCGCGCCAAACTGAACGTGAGTGTGTGATCGTCATGACAATCGCGTCAGTTCGTGCGCAGCGCCCGCGCCGCGCGGTGATTTAGCGTGCTGTGCTGCTGTGTATGGTATTTTGTTGATACAATGACGGCGTCGCTGTCCTCTAGACGTGTCATAATTACAGAATTTATTGAAAAATATAAAAATTCAGAATGTTTGTGGAAAGTATCGGACAAAAATTATAAAACAAAACAGCATCGACAAAAAGCTCTAGATGAATTGCTTCCTATTTTAATTGACGTGAGTTAATTGATTTCTTTTTTTAAGTCATTCCTTCATCCATTGCTTTCTTGTTTGCTTTTTGGTAAGTATTTGGCAACAAAGAGTAACCGCAGTAAGAATTTATGTTTCTTCAGAATCAGAATCCACTTTTTTCTCGACACAAATAGGTAGTACACGTTCTTTAAACAGCCCGGCCGGTCGAAAACTGAAGAGCCGGAGTGACGCCAGTGAATGGGCAAATCTAGTTGGCATAAAACCATTGGAGTGACGCCACAGTTTTACATCTAGACTGACGCGAAAAACTGATCGTCAATGTCCAGCTTAAAACCATTGGAGTGACGCCTCAGTTTTACATCTAGACTGACGCGAAAAACTGATCGTCAATGTCCAGCTTTATAAAACGAGTAAACTAAAATGTGACGTGCGTGCGGACTCTTTACTCAGTGTGACCAGATTCAGCAGGATTCTACGATTTTTGCAGAATTCAACTCTCTATCTAGACTCCAGCAGATTGTGGCACAGATTGGAATTGCCAAAATTTTGTGAAACAGATTTTGTCAGAATTTCATAAAATCTTTTTTTTTGCGCTAGAAATGTTTTGAAATTCTTTCATTCACGAATGAAGTTGTGCCTCCTACGCCTGTTTTGTATAGAAAATAATCGACATTTTACTTTAGGTTATCTTAAAGTAAAATGTCTATGATTTTCTATATAAATCATGAGCAGGAGACATGGCTTAATTAATACAGTGCACTAACTTACGTACGGTTATAGCTTACTAGTTTAGTTTTCTTAGAGCGGTTTCGCACTACGTCCGATCCGAATCCGATCGGAACCCGTGAAAATATGGTCCGTAGTAGCCGTAGAACTATTTCTATGTTAATTTACGCACTAGATCCGATCTCCGTCATCCGTATTCTTTCCGTCATTCTAGAATTTCCATTCCGGAGAAGTTTTTGCAGACCGAAGTAGCCATAGTATTATTTGTATGACCGCTGGCGCACTGCGTCCGAGTTGAAGCCGAAGTGCGTACGAGTGGAGATGCAGCGGGGTGGGCGGGCTATTCGGCTGGGTCTTCGTACGTACAATAGTATTGCCAGAAGTTGACGTCGATTGAAAGTACTCATGATCAACAACGTGAACATTCTGCTGTGGCTCCGCGTAAAATCACGTATTCCAAAAAATGGCTCCTGAATTGCTTGGATTTGTATCGGAGATCGTAGTGCGTAAGCAATATCCGAATTCGGTCCGAGTTTTCTAGAACAATATTTTCACGGGTTCGGATCGGATTCGGATCGGACGTAGTGTGAAACCACTCTTGGAGTCTAAGAAGGAGAAAGTGACCTAGATCCTACAGTATGGCCGACGAAAGCTCTCTCTATGATATGGTGACACACTGAATCAACGTGCTTAATGGAACAAAAATTTGTCCTCGTGAATATATTTGTTAAAAAGTATCGATTGAATTCAAATTCAAATTCAAAAATCTTTATTCAACTTAGGCCTTTACAGGCACTTATTGACGTCAAAACAAAGCAAAACATTCTAATTTAAAGGAAACATAAATTTAACCTTGTATGTGCATACATCCTGAATATACCTGCTCAAGATGTCTGCAAATACAAGTAGTAATGAAAAAAAAAAGTTGAATCTACACCTGTTCGGAAATTGGGAGAGCCTTCTCGAGAAGAACAGGCAAGAAACTCGAAAGGTCAAATTTTTTATCTCCTCTTTTAAATCGCCATTTACAATTTTGGTTTCGTTACATAGTCATTGAAAGTTTAAAAAAAAATACAATCGGTATGCTTATATACACTTAAAATGTCAAAAAATAATTTATAGACGTATACATTAATCATAATACAATAAATTATGTTGTTACCAAACATTTGATAACTTAGTCTAATTCAAAATCAGTGTCAGTTCTTTTCTGCCAACAACATACATTTGTTAACATCAATAGCTATACACAACAACACGATTATTGACATTATAACGAATAATAACTTCATATTAACACCAGGCATTGGCATCATTTAAATAATCGTTGACTTTATAATATCCTTTACTCATAATAAGAGTCTTTTTTACATGCGCTTTAAACTTATGAAAAGGCAAGTCAGTTACACTATGTGGAACTTTGTTGTAAAACGTTATACATTTCCCCATAAATGAGCCTCTAGTTTTTTGGAGTCTGTACGTTGGAACGGCAAGTTTTTTTTTATTTCTTGTGTTTAACTGGTGAACGTGGAAATTGGTTTCAAATGTATTATAATTCTTATAGACATAAATCAAATTTTCATAAATGTATTGTCCTGCTAAGGTCAATATATTAAGTTCTCTAAATAAATCTCTTAGAGAATCCCTTGTTCGTAAATTATAAATAGCGCGAACTGCTCTTTTTTGAAGTACGAAAATACTTTCTATACTAGCAGCCGATCCCCACAGTAGTAGTCCATACGACATAACACTGTGAAAATAACTAAAGTAAATCAATCTTGCCGTTTCAACATTAGTAAGTTGTCTTATTTTTTTAACTGCATATGCCGCAGAACTAAGTCTGTTTGCCAAGGACTCAATATGTGGATCCCACTGCAAACGTGAATCTAATGTAATGCCCAAAAATTTGGTACAATCAATGAATTCAATAATTTGATTATTCATTTCCACAATAGTATCCACTTTCCTTACATTTGGCAATGAAAATTTTATACATTTAGTTTTATTTGAATTTAATGATAAGTTATTAATTGTGAACCAATGCAATACATTAAAAAGAGTACTATTTACAACGTCAGTATTTTCATTACCTCTGTCAACCTTAAATATTAAAGAAGTATCATCTGCAAATAGTACTGTACCGCACAGATTGTTAGTGAAATGTGGGAGATCATTAATGTAAATTAAAAAAAGCAAAGGTCCCAATATCGATCCCTGAGGTACACCCATAGTTATAGATGCACCAACAGACTCAGTTTTGCTAATAACAACTTTCTGGACCCTATTGGACAAATAAGACTCCATAAGGCTAATTGCTTTTTCGGTGACACAATAATGTTTGAGTTTATTTAAAAGAGTCTGGTGACTAACGCAGTCGAAAGCCTTCGACAGGTCACAAAATATACCAATCACATCTTGTTTACACTCCCAAGCGGCAAAAATGTGTTTGAGAAGTGCAACTCCAGCATCTGTCGTGGAACGACCTTTGGTAAAACCAAATTGGTTCATATGAAAAATGTTATTACATGTGAAATGATCTATTAACTGCTGAGATACAATTTTTTCGAATATTTTACTAAGTGCTGGTAGAATCGAAATTGGTCTGTATTTTGAAGGATCGTTTTTATTCCCAGATTCAAATAATGGTATTAACTTGCTATTCTTCATGAGGTCGGGGAAGACACCTTCATCAATACATTTATTGAATATCAACGCGAGTTGCGGGGAAAGTTCTATTATAACCGATTTGATTATGTGGGTCGAAATCACAGGTCGAAATACCCCAAAGATCTTCAGTTTTTTTCGTACTAATCATACGAAATGTTTTTAGCACAATGTCAGCGTCAATGTGACAAAATTTGAAAACCTTGTGGCACCTCTCTACACTCTGCCCTAGGAGAGCTACAGCTTCATCAGAACACGAGTTGAGACTACTTGTAGTTTCTATGGGTATGCGAGAGAAGAAGTCTTCGAACGCATTGGCAACTGCCTTGTCTGATTTGATTGTTTCATTATTGATTTCTAATGAGAAAGAATTTGCAGTACTTTTAAGTTTACCTGTTTCCTGATTAATGATATTCCAGGTGGTTTTTACTTTATTTTTAGATAAACTGATTTTGTTACTTATGTACATAGCTTTTGCGGACATGCACACTTTCTTAAATGTTTGAGAATAATTCCTAACATAATTTATGAAAGAGGGGTCACTAGAGGTTACTTTTAAAGCGTAAAGGTCAAACAGTTTCCTTCGACTTTTGTATATACCCGGAGTAGCCCAGTCACTGAATTTCTTACTCCCGTTTTTGACTTTAATGACCTTTTCCTTGAATATATCATTACATTCATTTTTAACTACATGGAATAAATTATTATAGAGATTATTGGCGTTCGGGGTGATTCACCCAAAACATCGAATTTTGCCTAATTTCCATGGTAATTTTTTTTTGTTCTTTTCATTTAAATTTAATTGGTCAATGGATAGAGGAGTGAAAATTGATTTAATATATTAAAGAGGGGTATTACACAACATTATATAACAAAAGTTATTTGATTATGAAATTCTGCTATCCAAGGAAATTAGGAAAATACCAAGGAAATTATGAATTTGCCATGGAAATTTAAAAAAAGTGTTACACATATACTTAATCATTTCTTATTTACTTACTTATAAAACTATAACAAAATATTTTGGTCTTAATACATTAAAATACAAATCAGTTATTATTCTTAACTAAGTAAAACACAGTAAATAACGTTACGGAAAACAACGAAATAAAAATATGAAGATTATTTAATATGAAAAATCATATCTGCCAAGTGCCAACCTGCAAATTAAAAATGTCACTAAAAAATTAAAAAAAATCTCTAAGCTTGCACATTTAACAAACATAAAATAACCTCTTATTCGGTGTTAAGAACAATAAAAAAATTCTTTATGTTGATTCGAATAATAAATTCAATATATAGTATATTCAAGTTGGATTATTACAAAATCACTTTTCCACCTCAAAGAAGCTACGCCAATGGTTGACAAGTCTACGGGCGGCCGGGAGACCTTGTACTGGAAAGAACCAGAAAAAAAACCAGCAGGGGCTATATTTTTTCCATGTATTGTTACAGTAGTTAATTGAAAGCTGACCCTAATGTTTTAATTATTTTTGTTTTTCTTTTTGTATTGGTACTTCCTAAAAGTTAATACTGTTAAAGAAATACTAGGGCAAGAAGCTGGCGCAGTATCGTAATTCCTTAAGGCAAAGATCGACTTCATCATAAGTAAATCCGTTATTAGATTTAAGGCCTAATATACTTAAGTAATTATTATACACTAAGATCTGTGGATTTTGTTTGTAAATAAATAAAAAAAAATTAAAAAATCATACTCGAAACGCCTAAAGTATGGCACGGGTGCGTGGTGGCACTTTTCTTCAAAAAGGGTGGCAAGGCTCAGTTGAAGAACTATAGACCCATCACGCTCCTGAGTCTGAGTCTCGCACGCAGGTTTGATGACTTCCAGTCTCCCGAACAAGCCGGATTCCGAGAAGACCACATCATACGCTGCGGCAGGTTATACAGAAGGCCGAGAAGCATAATTTGCCACTATGCTTAGCGTTTGTGAACTATGAGAAAGGCTTCGATTCTGTCGAGACCTAGGCCGTACTTAGTTTACTCCAGAGGTGCCAAATAGACTATCGGTACAACCAAATGTTGCAGTCATTGTACGAAAACGCCACCATGTCAGTCAGCCTTCAGGACCAAAACTCGAAACCAATACAACTTTAGCGCGGTGTGAGACAGGGTGACATTATATCGCCGAAACTGTTTACAGCTGCGTTGGAGGATGTACCTATTTAAGCTTTTGGACTGAAGAGGACTCGGCATCAACATAAACAGCGAGTACAGAACTCACCTTCGTTTTGCAAATGATATCGTAGTTATGGCTCAGACCGGAAAGATCTTGGCACAATGCTCGAAGACCTCTGTAGAGTTTCCCCACAAGTGGGTCTTGAAATAAACATGGACAAGACTAAAATTATGTCGAATTCCCATGTAACCCCAATCCTGTGAATGTTGGAGGCTCTAACACTGGAAGTTGTTGACGAATATGTTTACTTGGGGCAAATCGTCCAGCTCGCTAAGTCCAACTTCCAGAAAGAGGTAAATCGATGAATGCAACTTGGCTGGGCAGCATTCGGGAAGCTACGCAGCATATTCTCGGCCCATCTACCGCACTGTTTCAAGACCAAAGTCTTCAATTCGTGAGTGTTGCCAGTGATGACGTACGGAACCGAGACGTGGCCGCATACAATGGGTTTCATAAGAAGGCTTAAAGTCACTCAAAGGGCAATGGAGAGGACTATGCTCAGGATTTCTCTACGTGATCACATCAGAAATAATGGTTCCGTAGAAGAACTAGAGTTACCGACATAGCCCAAAGAATTACAAACCTTAAGTGGCAGTGGGCAGCACACATAGCTCGTAGAACTGACGGCCGTTGGGGAGGAAAGGTCCTCGAGTGGCGGCCGCGTACCGGGAGACGCAGCGTTGGTAGCCCCCCCATAAAGTGGACCGACGATCTGGTGAAGATCGTGGTAAGCCGCAGGATGCGGGAGGCGAAGGACCGATCATTTTGGAGATCCCTGGGGGAGGCCTATGTCCAACAGTGGGCGTCTCTTGGCTGAAATGATAATGTGTGTAACGTCCATCTATATATTTAAAAAAAACTGACGCATTGGCTTGACGTTACCTTAAAAAACGTTTGTTTAGTATTCTATATAATTTCCATGGCATTACCTAATTTCCTTGGCTAGTTTTGAACAAGGGACTACAAGGAAATTAGGACCAAGGAAATTAGATTTAAGCCTAAAAAACATCAGAGACAGGTAAATATTAACCTTATTTATATGCGATTCAAATTGAGAGTTCAGCCCTATGGATGCTCCTTTTGTATTAATAAATAATTAAATGAATCCATTCCAGAACTACGCAAAAGTGGCCAAGGAAATTAACTTTTCAATAAACCAAAGCCCAAGGAGGCAACTATTTACGCGACTAGCGCGAAACCGATGAACAGCACACACATAGCTGTCTCGACGGCCCCACGGGGCGGAATGGATGAATAAATCGGTGCAGACCGTTACGTTCAAACACTTTGCGTTTTGTTACTACAACGTTCGAAATATCGACCCAAGGAAATTATGATTTTGAAGCGGACAAAAACAAATCTTCACTTCAGTCTTATCCTTCAACTGTAAAATATGAAAAGTTATACTTTTTTAAAAGCTGTATGTTTCTTTAACATAAAATAAGACATATTGGAGTTAAATATCGTAGCACTTAGATGATATGTATCTACATCAATAAATATTATGGTAATGGACATACCACGGAAATTAGACAATCAGGTTTTGATGAAGTTTTTTGTATATTTTAATAATACTTTTTCATATGGTACAGACAAAAACAAATCAATTTCAAGATATACTATGTGAAAAAAAATGATATGAGTATGAAGACATTAAAAATATACCGTTCACCTGCCCGGACATAAAAAATGCATCATTTTTGCGAAATACCCTCGTCCCCTCGAGTTCGAGATTATTGCGTTGATTAAGAGTGTTGCCGTTGTCGACAGCCCATTTTTTTAAAAATTGGCACCATATCCGAGGGAAAGCCGGCTCCGGACGACTTGTATGCAGGGATTTGTTTCGAATTTTCCAGATGGAGGAAGATCGTCGCAGGCGTACAGTTGTGTCTAATTAATTTTGAAAAAAAAATTTGTAAATACTAACTTATATAAAAGAAGTATTTTAGCAATAAATTAATAAAAACTAGCAGAATTTCGGCGAATAGGCAGAATGTCCAATTTAAACCTGGTCACACTGGTCAGTCTGACATTTCTGCTTATGGTAGATATTTCTTCCTTTCCATCTTTTTTACGACACGTTTTGTGGATTTGTCTAAAGGTAAGGTTGTTATTACTTAAAAAAATAAAATAATCTTCAAAAATTAACAAAACCAAGAAAAATACATGAACTGTTTTATTGGGTTCTGTTCTCGATGTAAAAGTGTCGTTTTGAGTGTTATTCGAAAATTGAAATTACAAACCGCGTGGCGTGACATTCAATACGATCATGTTTTGTTTCTCTTTTGAAAATAAAACAGCCAAGCATCACCAGTAAATTCAATTTGTGTTCAATTTCTGTATATTGTTCTTTCAGCATCCACAATGCAAATTTTTGTGAAAACTTTAACCGGAAAGACCATCACCTTAGAGGTGGAGGCTTCAGACACAATTGAAAATGTAAAAGCCAAGATTCAGGACAAAGAAGGTATTCCTCCAGACCAACAGAGATTGATTTTTGCTGGCAAGCAATTGGAAGATGGACGTACACTCTCTGACTACAACATCCAAAAAGAATCTACTTTGCATTTGGTGCTCAGGCTCCGAGGAGGTAACTTTAAATCAATAGTATGGCATTTTAATAATATATTACACTTATTATTTACTTTCACTTGTCCCGGTGTCTAATGAAATTTTGCAAGTTAAATTTGACCCACTTCTCGGTTTCCGATTGAGCTTTGCATGCATAATTATGTATATTGCATGACAATGCAATATTATGATGACATGGAGCTGATCTAATGCTTGAGCTGGAAGTTGGCTATAGGAACTTCGCAGTAAAATGACTGTCCTCCTTTGAAACCTATTGATTATTACTAAAAGCTTGTTTTTTTTTTTCTAATTTTTATTTTGATGCCCATAGTCTCACATTGTGCCTTTAACACATCTTTTTTTCCCGATAGCCAAATGGCAAGAAATCTGGCAAACAGGATCCTTATAATTTTCTCCTGTTAATGTCTCTGTAAATCATAACCTTTGTTTCTTAGGGGCTTTTATCTATGCTATAAATTCCATATTGCCATGTAGAATTATAGGGTATTTTAGTTTTCAATTTCAATGATTGCCAGTGATTGATAACACAACAGTTTATCTATACTAATATTATAAAGAGGAATGATTTGATTGTTTGTTTCTATTGAATAGGCTTCGAAACTACTAAACCGATTTTGATGAAAGTTGGTATAGGGATAGTTCAAGACCAGGGGAAGGACATAGGGTAATTTTCCTACGGGAAAAGTTAGTTATAATGCAAACAAAGTTGCATACGGTCAGCTAGTTTTTTATATTTCAATATCAACTAATTTTGAAATATTTTTTTAAGGTACTATTGAACCCTCTCTTCGTATTTTGGCTATGAAGTACAACTGTGACAAAATGATTTGCCGTAAGTGTTATGCTCGCCTTCATCCACGTGCCACTAACTGCCGCAAAACTAAGTGTGGTCATACCAACAACCTCCGCCCTAAGAAGAAGATTAAGGATTAAATTTGTTACAACCACTGATATCATTTTTGAATGTGAAACTTACTAAATTAATAAAGTAAAACCAAATATTTTTTTTCTAATTAATTTATCTCACAATTACGAATTCGTTTACCAGAAACTCCTGCCCGACCAAGTGATAAGTGAACTCATCAGTTCCCATTATTTTATGTTGTGTGCGTATGGATTGAGGAGCCACATTTTGAAATTAATTGAAGTTCCCGCCCTGATTTAGCAAAATTTGAAATCGTGCAATTTGTGTCTTTAGCCGAATACCAGATTCTGCTTTATTCGCAGAATACCAGATTCTCAAAATACTAGATTCTCATTTCACCATAAGTACAGTTGAAAGCAATAACTAAAAATGACAATCCAATATAATATGTATTATTTGTTTTGTTTGGAATCAAGTAGTAAAATGGAATCTAATGTATATACTGGGTTACTTTTTTATCACCATGGAAAATTTGAGAACACAATAGTAGAATGATTAAAATAGGTATTAATAAAAAAAAAATTACCTATTTAATTTTATATTAATTTTCTAACCATGACAGTCATATTAGGTATTCACATTTTGTTTATGTAAAATGTAATAAATATATTTTCGTAATGATGATTGGATCCTAATAATACGAAACTGTAGAGGACAAAACAATTGGAATGTGTTATCTCTATGGTCACATAAAAATGTTACCTAGTTTTGCGGTTTTGAAGAGTAATATTTAAATTCTTCGTTAATACTTAAGTCAAAATCGAAAAGTTATTAGTCCTTGAAAAAATATCACACAAATGATGTCTTTAATTCTGCGCTAAAAACCCTCTACACTCTACAGCCTTGGTATTTTTATTTTTTCGCCATAACAATTATTGTGCACTTCATTTGTGATTTTCTGTTTCCATCATTCGTTGCCCGTGGTCCTACTGCGTAGTTCTACTGGTAGTACCACGGGCAATTTATTTTGTCCGTGGTTCTATCAGTAGGACCATGGGCAAGTGGCATTACCTGTAGTTCAACTGGTAGTACCACGGGCATTTTTTCTTGCCCGTGGTTCTATCGGATTACTCGCATAAGGACAGATTCTCAAAAGGACAGATTCTCAAATGGACAGATTCTCAAAAAGACAGAAATGGTACAGTTGCACACACCCTCACACAGTAGAAATTAGGGATGTTTGTTTTTATTAATTGATTAAAGGATCAACCTATGAAAGTGAGTGTACCCATCAATCAGCTCATTTTGTGCAAGTGCTTTAAAAAGAGGAATTTTGGAAAAGTTTTCCAGAATTTGTTCGGGTTTAAGGTACGAGTAGTTAAGCTTGCAGCTACAGACGGGCAAAATAATTGACATATATGAAAGAAGGCCTGTTTTGTCACGTAGAAAGAGAGTTTATTAAAACTTTAGTCATTTGCTGTTTTCAGCATTTCTTTATTCAATGTCTTCATATTTGTGAAGCAAATGTTTGATTTTTACATAAAAATATGTGATTGAATGGTTTTTTCAAAAAAAAAACATAAATCTATATATTTCGCATTTATTGGCAATTGTTTAAATTTTCGCATTAATCGCATCTATTTCGTAAATATGAACATTCCGTACCCCTAATAATAATGAAGTTTCCGTTTACTCCCTATAGCAGTATGTACTTTTACCATAATACATTGATTAATATTATATTGCCTAAGTACTTTCACTGAATTTCTTATTAAAACAAATTTATTTTTAATAAAAGTAAAATATGGTCTATGTGCTCTAAAGCTTCCGAACATGTCCTAGGATAAACTTGTAATTATTAAAATATTTTTAAAGTGAAACTTTTTTTACATCGCCTGAAAATTTTCCGTCTATCTATCACAAATGTCGCACTAGATAAAAACATGAGATCTTTTATTTCACTACTTTATATAGGTCAGAGATTGGTCTATGCGTTACATTTCGACTTTTAATCTATGTGACAGTAGTTCGATCCTGGTGTAGAGGATTATTTTTTCATAAATTTGTTTTTTATGAGTTATTCTTTTTTATAACTATCTTTTCAGAAAAAAAAACATAAGTTGAGATAAAAAACGTGATTTTACTTTTAACAAATTTCTTTTATTTTTTTAATTAGTTTTTTGTTATTAATTATTATTATTATTTTTTCAGAAGGAAAAGATTTAATTTAAGAATAAAAATGCGATTTTAGAAAAAAATCATTGTTTCTTTTCTACTTATATGTACTTTTGTCTTTGAGAATCTGTCCTTTTGAGAATCTGTCCTTATGCAAACAAAGGGTTCTATCAGTTGGACTAGGGACAAGTATCATTGCCCATAGTTCTACTAGGAGTAATAGGAGTAGGTACTTTTTTCCTGGTTCTACTGTACAAAAGAGAGTAAAGAATTCTTAAGTTATTTATTCCTTATATCAATAATAATTTCGGTATTTTCCAAAAAGGGAAGTCGTGCTGACCCATCAAACTACAGGCCAATAGCTATTACCTCCATTCTCTGTAAGAGTATGGAGCGTGTACTGAATGCTCGTCTTATTGGCTACCTAGAAGGTAACGACCCAGGGCTGTAGCTAGAGTTGAATCTGAGGTAGGGCAGCATTGGTTACAGGTAGGGCGGAAATAAAAAAATATCATAATTGATCTGCCCTCGAAGCACGAGCTCCTAAATCAATCACCATGTATATGTATATGTAAATGTACTATCGAGGTCTCTCGTGCCTTGACACTTTGTAGAAATATTCGTTTGAAAGCGGATCGCAACGGACACGCCCACACGACCCATACTTATCCCTGATTGGCTACGTATTTTTACTACGATTTACTACGGCCAATCATAGACAGACATGACACGCCCACACGACCCATACCTATCCCTGATTGGCTACGTATTTTTACTACGATTTACTACGGCCAATCATAGACAGACATCTGGTTTCATTGAAGTCGCTCTCGGTATCAGTCTGCTTTACGCTTTACTATTGGTGAATGAATGGAGCGGGGCGTGGTCTGACGCGATTGTCATCGTGCAGTGTGCAAGCGACTTTCGACGTAGGACTGGTTAGGTGCCAGTGTCCTCGATAGTACATAGATGTACATTTACATATACATAGTGATTGATTTAGGAGCTCGTGCTTCGAGGACAGATCAATTATGATATTTTTTTTATTTCCGCCTTACCTGTAACCAATGCTCTACATCACTGACCTCTAGGTCAGTGATGTAGAGGAATGAGGAATACCATAGCTAACATTATCAACATGAGTTGACCAACCGGTTGCCATGGAACTAGGAGTAGCGATTGTATTTTGTGCTTCCACCTGTTTTAAGCAATAAGATTCTTCGTGGTCAATTTGTTCTTCAACTCTTCGTTTTTTTTCCAAAGAATGCCCGTATATCCATCGCAAAATCAATGAATCTTCAATTTAATTTCCAACGTGTTTTGTGTGTATGTTACGCGATTACTCCGCCAATTGTGGACCGATTTTCAAAATTCTTTTATGTATTCGATAGAGTATACTCCTAGGGTGGTCACAAGGTTACCGAAGTCAGGATCTGATGATGGGATCCCATGAAAATTGAGGGAAACACTAATTAAAGACCAGCTCACCGAAGGTGAGCTGATATTTAATTAGGGTTTCTTTCACTATAAAGATTTCATTCACTAAAAAGTTAAAAATAAAAAATATTTTACAAAAAATTAAAACCGACTTCAAAAACACTGAAAAGTTAAAAATAATATAAGAATAGGTACCTACAGACAACAACACACTTCTATATTGAAGTCGGTGCCAAATTTTAAGACTTTCTAGGAGGTCATCGTTTGGCACCGACTTCAATATAAAAGTGTGATGTTGTCTGTACCTATTCTTATATTATTTATAACTTTTCAGTGTTTTTGAAGTCGGTTTTTATTTTTTTTGACTAAAACACTCTTTAACGTACACTTCACTTAACCAAACTATAATAAACATAATCAATCTTAGTTTATGTTTATTTTAGTTTAAAAGGGGATTCGCAATATAGCCCATATTGCAATCTATATTACGGGGAATCCCCTCTCGATCACAGATATTACCTCACGTCACGCTATGATTTTTTTTATAAATACCCTCGAAAAATTTTTTTCACAAAAAAAATATTTTACAACTAAAGCATATTTTTCATTCTGTAAAAAGCAATGTTTTACTTTATAAATTTTCTTTCGTGAGGGTATTTTTCAATTTCAATTATTGCATAGCGTAAAGCCACACCGGTCGGATGCGACCGGTTGGCGGCTGACGGGTTCTCGTATAATTAAATAGACCCAGCGATGTGATGGCGCTTCAAATGCCATCTACTTATACACAGAACAAATATTTTTTATAATATGCAGTGAATGTCACAAACTATAACTATAAGGTATGTTCGGAAAGTTTAGATACCTATCGCTACAATTTTTTTATCTCAAATTCAAATTCAAAAATCTTTATTCAACATAGGCCTTTACAGGCACTTATTGACGTCAAAACAAAGCAAAACATTCTAATTTAAAGAAATCATATTAACCTTGTATGTGCATACATCCTGAATATATTCAAGATGTCTGCAAATACAAGTAGGAATGAAAAAAAAAAAAAGTTGACTCTACACCTGTTCGGAAATTGGGAGAGCCTTCTCGAGAAGAACAGGCAAGAAACTCGAAAGGTCAAAATTTTTTATCTCCTCTTTTAAATCGCCATTTACAATTTTGGTTTTATTACAGAGTCGTCAATTGGAAGCTGACCTCAAAGCAAAAGTTTGAGCTCAACTTCCATTACAAGAAGAGATGTGTTAATTCACATTATATAAGCTATCTCTGAGAGAAGTGCGTGAACTTAGCTTATAAATTGCTCTCACTGAATGTTTCTTTGAAACAAAACGCAGCACATTGTTAAATATTAGAAATGATAGTTCAAACCCAAGTTTTTTTGTCCGTCATGTAATCAGAAACTTTATAATACTTATGCTTTTTTAATAAGTACATCTTTGATTGCAACTTTAAATTTGTTTAAGCTAAGTTCTTGTATACAACTTGGTATTTTATTGTAGAAACGTATACACAGGCCTCTAAAAGAATTATTGATTTTTTGGAGCCTGGTATTTGGTAAAGCTAACATGTTCCTTTGTCTAGTATTAACTGAATGAATATCACTATTTTTACAAAACAAATTAATATTTTTACAAACATATATTAGATTCTCATAAATACTTATATTGCGACGCTACTGTCATAATACCAATTTCTTTAAACTTTTCTCGCAAAGAATCTCTCATTTTAAGGTTATAGATAGCTCGAATAGCCCTTTTCTGCAGCACAAAAACGATCTGAATGTCGGCAGCATTTCCTCACAACAAAATGCCATATGACATCAAACTATGAAAGTAAGAAAAATATACAAGTCTTGCTGTATCAACATCAGTCAACTGACGTATTTTCCATACAGCGTGAGCTGCAGAACTAAGTCTCTTTGACAATTTATCTATATGTGGGCCCCATTGCAGCTTAGAATCAAGTGTGATCCCAAGAAATACTGTGGTGTCCACAAGGTCAACACCTATATCCTTTATTTTTACAGTGGTGTGAACCTCTTTCACATTGGGTAAAACAAATTTGATACATTTTGTTTTCCCTTCATTAAGTGACAGGTTGTTTACATTAAACCAATGAACAATTCTTGAGATAGAATTATTTACATCGTCATTCATTTGCAATCCTCTTTTAATTTTAAATAAAAGTGAAGTATCATCTGCAAATAATACTATCCCATGCCTGTCCTGTACAAAATCAGGGAGGTCATTGACATATATAAGAAAAAGAAAAGGACCAAGAATCGAACCCTGCGGTACTCCCATTTTAACTGCGGAACCTTGAGACCTTTTTCCATTGACGTCTACTTTTTGAATCCTTCCACTTAGATAAGAGAGTAGAAGATTCAGTGCAGTATCACGAAACCCATAGTGGTGTAATTTTCTGATCAAGGTTTCGTGATAAACGCAATCAAATGCCTTAGACAAATCACAAAAAATGCCTAACGCATCGTGTGAGTCTTCCCAGGCTTCAAATATATGTTGTATTAACTCAACACCAGCATCGGTTGTTGAGCGACCCCTCCTAAAACCAAATTGTTTACAGTGTAGAAGATTATTCCTATTAAAATAACTTTGCATTTGCTCCAACATTATTTTTTCAAAAATTTTGCTAAAAGTAGGTAGCACAGAGATAGGTCTAAAATTACTGGGGTCTGATGTGCTACCAGATTTATGTAAAGGAATAATTTTACTCAGCTTCATTAGATCAGGAAATACACCACAGTCAATGCAATCATTAAAAATGTTAGCAAGTATAGGAGCTATTGTTTCTATTATGGATTTAGTAACATCAACGGAATTGCCCCACAGATCCGCAGTTTTCTTCTTATTCAAAGTTTTAAAGGACTTTATTATATCCATTCCACTAATGTGTACAAATTTGAATTTATCACCACAAGCTTCAACATGATCTTTTATTATAGATTCAGCAATAGCGGGGGAGGAATCCAATGACTTTGTGATTGAGACTGGAATGTCAGTAAAGAACTTTTCAAATTCTGCAGCTACTTCTGTGTCAACTGTTACCTTTTTACCGTCAATATTCAAACAATATTGATTATTAGTAGTTTTCGCTTTTCCAGTTTCATTATTTATAATATTCCATGTCATTTTATTTTATTATTACTGTTTTTTATTTTTGAACTTAAATAATTAGATTTAGCAAGCCTGCATGCTTTTTTGAATACTTTGGAATAAGTTTTCACATATAGTTTAAACTCATCGCTAGTATTAAATGAACGTTCATTATAAAGTTCAAAAAGTTTGATTCTGCTTTTGTGAATGCCTGGTGTAGCCCATTCACTAAAAGCTAAAGTACCATTAACCAATATAGTCTTTGGAACAAAAATATTTTTAAATTCACAACAAAATGTATGAAAAAAATTTTCATATAATTTATTTGGGTTTTCTTCATAACCTACCTATATAATTTAATTTAATACCAATATTATTTTTCAGCCGTTCTAAGCGACCAGCAGTTCTTGGCACAACAGTGATATTCCGTTTTTCTATGCGTTTACATTTAAATGGAATGGTAACTCTTTTTGCTAAAGGAACAATATTTGTATAAATATTGTCAATGCATGTAGCAGACGATTGAGTTGTTCTGGTTGGCTCTAAAAATAAGTTTACAAGGTTATATGACCAAAACAGATTTTTAATCCTAATAGATAAACTAGAATTTTCTAATAAATTAATATTAAAATCACCACAAACAATGGTTTGTTTCGTGGAACTACACACTTTTTTCAATACTTCATCCATAGTATCTTCAAAAAGGTCATATAATCCTGTAGGAGGCCTGTATACACTTAATACAATAATCTGGTCCAGCTCCACGCAGGCTATTTCTATTGTTCGCTCAATCGAAAGGCTCACAATATCCTTACGATCCTTAAATTTCAGCTTTTTATTTAATATTATTAAAGAACCACCACGAATTGCATTTTCTCGACTGAACAAACTACCAACCAAATGATTACTGAAATTAAATTTGAACTGATGGCTTTTAAGCCAATGTTCAGTTACACAAAAAATGTCAACATTACTACAGTTTAAAAATAATTCCACTTCCAGATCCTTGCCTGACATTCCTTGAATGTTCTGGTGCACCAGGTTGATGAGATTTACATTATCTTTGTTATTAAATGGGTTTTGCAATACATTATCACTTACAAAGTTTACTGTATCTTTTCCACTTAATGATAAGCAAGAGGATGTCTCTATTGTCTCATTACTTAATTTAAAGAATTGTAAAAATTATCATCAGTGTGGATATATGGATCCAACATAGGCAGACCTCGCGTGTGGGTTGGTAATGAAACTCGTTAATAGATTAAACTCTGTATTTCAGCACGCGTTTATAGTATGGATGCGCGGGGACGACTGACTGCCGGTTGCAGCCAGTCGTAGGTGCTATGCAACATAATACATAAGTGACCACAGGTCCTTACACCATTCCTCTCCTACAAAAATTCGACAACATATAACTAAATATTACAATTCAAAAGTTATTAATAGCCGTAACAGACGATCCGATTTGGTTGAAGCCAACCGCCCGACCCCGACCAAATTGGAACGTGTGTACGGCTGTCGGCCCGACATAATTATTATTAGCTTGTTGGCTGCTCGACAGCCCGATCGCTCATCCGACAAGTAGGGACACGACAAAAGACAAAAGTATCGATACTTTGTGGTTTTAATTATGTGTGCTTAAAGTAATAAATTAATAATTTAGTAAACTAAAATGACTCGACTGCTGTCCTGCCAAACCACAAAGTAGAGAAAAAAATGTATTGCAAAAATGTTGTTCTACTTTTTGTTTGTGTTTTAACAGGGCAACCGTGTTTCATTATTTATTTATTTTCGCACGTTTAGTTACGCATTGTACAGTAAGCTCTTTGTCAAGCTATTTGACCTTTGGATCGTTCTTATGTCGCTTGTAATAGTGGCGGTATTCGTAGTGTCAATGTAAAGCTTGAATAGGAGCTTACTGTACATTATGCTAGTTGATTATTTATATAATCAATAACAAACATTACCCTTTTATGAGTACCTACCTACCTAATATAACAAACTTTGATTTGTGAATTTACAGATGCTTTTTTATTATTGTTTATTCGCACCTACTTAATTTGTTGCTGTTTTCAAGTTACTGACTGACGTTGAAGTACTCTACACTTTGAATTTGAAGTATTGATACTTTTGTTTCAATATTTTTACGAGTACGATAATTTTTTAACCCCCGTCGGAAAAAGAGGGGTGTTATAAGTTTAACATGTGTATCTGTGTGTCTGTGTATCTGGATGTCTGGCTGTGGCTTCATAGTTCCCAAACGAATGGAACGAATAGACCTATTCAGTGATACAATACAAGGCATCCGACGGCGATGCCACATGGAGGAAAAGTACATTAAATACCGTAGACATAACTTTGCGAAAAGAATTCATAATTTTAAATTCTAAAACGAATCCAACCGCATTCAGACTGCTAAATAATCACCTGTCTGGATCGGGATTATTATGATACCGATCGATAGAGTCGGATCACAGGAAAGAAATATTTCTGACAAACATTACCTCAAAAACTTAAGGACCACCATAAAATCTATCAGTACCTATTTATTTATTCTTTATAAACAAATTTTATAAACTTTATAAAATATAAACAAAAGGTGTTAATTTATTTGGGTTTCGCAAAGACAAATTATGTTTTTGTATTGGCCAAAATAATATTTTGTATCGATATCGATATAGGTACATAATACTTTTTAGGGCATCTCTACTGTTGGATTGCCAACCGCGTCGGACCGTCTGTAGGCGCGTCGGCTCCTCATTTGGTTGGATCCTTAGACCATTTAGTACTAAATGGTCTAAGGGTTGGATCACGTTGGATCCAACCAAATTGGATCGTCTGTTAGCACTATAAGTTCTATTTAATTCTAACTTGCTTACAACTTGTGCGACTTTATCGTACAACGTAGCGATAGTCGCGTCATCAAAAAGATGATACTTACTCGAATGACAAACTGCTACGTTGCACGCTATTGTTATTGTAAATAATAGTCCAGGTGCATCGTATAGAATTACATGGAATTTGCACTGACAATGTTTAATCTTACTATTGCTAAGGCGTATAACATTAATTCTCGTGGGAAATTAATTATTACCTATTCCCAATACATTGCAACAAAATAATGAACGAAATAAATTCATTTATTCTGTATTTAAAAGGTATTTAAATTTAATATACATAGAACTGAACATTGTTATTTATTAAACAGAGGAGATAAAAGAATGCATAGTCACTACTTAGTATAGTATCTTAAGGTTTATAAGTAGAATACAGTTTTAATTCATTACATAAAAGTACAATACGTGAAGTGATTTTCGTTTTGTTATTGCTTATTATTACTCACTTTGACAAAAATAAATAATAATAATACATAAATGATTTTTATTTTAAATTTGTAAAACGAAAAAAATATGCAAACAATTAATTTTAGCTAGGTACAATTAGATTAAAATAAGTAATAGTTACGAAATACATATAGTTATAGCTATAGCGCAAAGATTTCAGACGCACCCATACTACACGAACACTTCACTTTCACACTTCACATATAATTTGCGGATGTTGGTGCAGCGGCACTACTCGGGGGTGCCTGCTGCTGCATCGGCATCCTCTCTACCTTGACAACTGGTACGCTTGGATACACCACTGCGATTTCTTTTCGCAACCAACCTTTCACACTCTGTCGGCATCTCATGCGTATGCCATAACAAAGTAGTATGACTAGTATCACTACTATTATTATAGTAGCGCAGCCAAAATAGTTAATTTTATTTTCGACGTTCGTCGTTATCACCTGAGCTTGGGCTAACGCTACGTTCTCCTCTTTACTTTGATTAAAACCCATGTTATCAAAGAAGACTGTTTTAGAGATAAATACTAGTGCTCTCTAGCAGCTTTTAAATGCTAATGATCTGTGCATTAAGCATTCACCTTTAAATTAATTTATTGGTTATATTATTGCCAAATCATTATATTGCATTGAATGCATTAATTGTGTATTGGACGCATAAATAAGTAGTTATGCATAATAGCAAAATCTTTGCAGATTTTACAACCTACTTAAATTAAATGTTATTGTTTATAATTTAACATACTAGCTCTATATTGCGATTTTGTTTCTGATATTGTACGTATTGTGTATATATTAGGCATGTAAAGATAGTTACTAATAATGTTTTTATTTAGTAAATGTGTTTAATTTTTTTTAGCTACTAAAGAATGTTAATAAGAAAACTAAATTATTTATTTATTTGTAAAGCGTACCGGTGGTCAAGTAGTTCGTCCATAGCGTGTGACGATAGGGTTGACAACCTGAGAATTAGCATGCATGATACCATTGTCCTGTATTTCTCTAGGTTGAGGATTGCCTAAGTTACTGTTGTTATTTAAAATGTTGTTATCTTGCTCTATTAATACGTAGGCTGGCTTCAATCTATCTATTGAAATGCGAACCTGTCGATTAGGCAGTTGAATTAAGAATATTTTTGAGTTACGCTCAATAACTTTAAATGGACCATCATATGGTGGTTTCAACGATTTGTGAACTGCGTCATCTCTAATGAAAACATAATTACATTTTTGTAAATCTTTACTAACAAAGAATTTTTTTGAATTACGTGATGACTCGCTGCAAGGGGTGAAATTACGTAAGTTTAGCTGAATTTTATAGGCTATATTGGATGGGTCACAGGGTTCAAATTCCTTAGACGTTTCGTAGAATTCGCCTGGTAGACGAAGTGTTCGTCCGAAAGTCAGCTCTGCTGCGCTTATTCCACTGTCACTACGACAAGCCGAACGTAACCCCAATAATGCTGTTGGTAACTCATCGACCCATGATTTGTTAGTAAGGCGGGCCATGGGCCATTAACGCTGCTTTAAGAGATCGGTGCCAGCGCTCGATTGCACCGTTGCTCTGAGGATGATATGGCGTTGTACGAATTTTATTTATTCCCAATAATTTCATTAGGCCTAAGAAAAGGTAACTCTCGAATTGGCGACCTTGATCGCTAGTGAGTCTTACAGGACAACCGTATCGTGCGATCCATTCGTTGAAAATTGTTTTCGAGACGACTTCCGCTGAAATTTCTTTTGAGGGAAATGCTTCTGGCCATCGCGTAAACCTATCAATGATGGTTAAACAATATCGATACCCTTGTGGAGATGTTGGTAGTGGCCCGACAATATCCACGTGGATGTGTTCGAAGCGATTAGCGGTTTAAAAGTGACCTAATTGAGATATTGTGTGACGGCTTATTTTCGCCTTTTGACACTTTATGCATGTCTTGGCCCATGTGCCTACATCTTTATTCATCTCGGGCCAGAAAAATTTTTGTGTTATTAATTTACGTGTCGTTCTTACTCCCGGGTGACTTAAATTATGAATAGTATCGAAAGCAATTTTTCTAAATTCTTGTGTTAAGTACGGTCTAATATTCTTTTCCGTAACGTGACAGTAAATATATTTATCACAAGTAGGTATGGGCATTTGTTTAAAGTACGTTTGACTGTTATGTTTAATTTGTTGCATTAAGTACCTACTCATCTTTAGCTTGCGAGTCTGCAAGTCTGCAAGTCGAAACAAAAAATTGTTTCGACGCGTGATAATGCGTCGGCTACGATGTTCGCGGGGCCGCTGATATACTGTATGTCGGTTGTAAACTCGCTAATAAAAAGTAATTGTCTTGCGCGTCTCGGTGTTTCTTTGTCATCTTTTCCTGACTTACTGAAAGCGTGGCACAAGGGCTTGTGGTCTGTATAAACTGTCAAAGGGCGACCTTCAAATAATTTTCGGAAATATTTAATGCCAGAATGAATTGCTAATAATTCGCGGTCATAAGTACTGTATTTTTGTTGACTCGAAGACAATAATTTTTTTGAATAATAACCCAAAGGTTGCCATGAGTTACCGCATTTTTGTTGTAAGACTGCTCCTATGCAATTATCAGATGCGTCGGTCATCAAGGCCAAGGTCGAATCGGGATAAGGATGAGACAGTGTGGCGGCGTTTTGTAATGCCATTTTGCACTGCTCGAATGCATTATCAGCTTTATCCGTCCATGTGATAATTCTTTTATCATTTCTTTTTGAATTTGTTAGGTATTTATTTAGTTCTGATTGATAAGACATTGTATTAGGTAAATGTGCACGGTAAAAGTTGACCATGCCTAAAAATCGGCGTAATTCTTGAATATTTTTTGGCTTAGGAAAATTTAAAATTACATTTACTTTATCTTTTAAAGGTTTGATACCTTCTTCACTTACTTCATGACCTAAAAATTCTACTTTAGACTGACCGAAACTGCACTTAGATAAGTTAATAGTAATTCCAAACTTTTGAAAACGCTGAAATATAATTTCTAAATGATGTTTATCTGATTTTCATGGTCCGAGGCCACGATGACGTCATCAATATAATTAAATAGGAAATCTAAGCCTTGCAACACGTGATTCATAAAACGTTGAAAGGTTTGCGCTGCATTACGTAAACCGAACGTCATTCTAGGGAACTCAAATAGTCCAAATGGGGTCGTTATTGCAGTTTTCTCTATATCAGCTGGGTTAACTTTTATACAGTGGTATGCTCTATTTATGTCTAATTTTGAAAATATAGTTTTTCCTGATAATATGTATGTAAAATCATGCAGGCGCGGAATGGGGTACCTGTCAGGTTTTGTTATAGAATTTAATTTACGGTAATCACCGCATGGCCTAATATCCCCATTTTTCTTTGGAACAATATGCAATGGGCTTGCCCACGCACTTTTTGATGGCCTGCATATTCCAGCTTCTTGCATGATACGGAATTCTTCTTTTGCTTTTTTATATCTATCCGGCGGTAACGGACGTACGCGGGCGTTTACCGGAGGACCCGTTGTTTCAATGTAGTGCAAAATATCGTGGGACTGAGTTTCTTGGAATGACATTGGTTTAGTAATCTCCTTATATTTACAAAGTAAATCGCTATAGGGATGTACGTCACTTACCGTATTAATTGAAGGCTCTGCAAGACTTACTATTGACGCGATTACATTTAGGTCGGTCACTTGATCTCTTAACTTACGAGCACTAAGGTCCACTAATAATTTATGGTGACTAAGAAAGTCTGCACCTAAAATGGGTTGTTTTACATCGGCCACAATAAAATCCCATCGATACGGTCTGCGAAGTTTTAAATTTAACACTAAAGTTTTAATACCAAACGTTTTGATTTCAGTGCCGTTTGCCGCATACAGTTTATAATCAGAGCACTGCGAACGATTTTTGGTTCGGTTCACTGGTAGAACGGAAACGTTTGCTCCCGTGTCAACCAGGAATCGGAGACCACTATTAATATCTAAAATACGTAAGCGGGAACACGGTGATATGGCACAGATCTCCGCTGGTACCTGTGCCTTGCTTATTAGTTTTCCGAAGGCGATGGTTTTTTCCACGCGCATGACTGTACGCACTTATGTGCTTTCTCCTGGAACTTGCGGTGATAAAAGCATAAGCTTCCGGAGCTAGGAGAACGATGTGATGATTGGTTCCTATATCTGCCTGCTGACCTTGACTGATAACGGCGATGCCAGTAGCGAAAATCTCGTTGCTGGGGACGTGAACGTTCTAAATTCATCATACGGACACTAAGTTTGGCGATCTCTGCCATTATTAGAGCTGTATCGTTGGAGGTCGAGGTGTTGCTGGATACTGCAGCTACTTGGCTCGTGCGTGTTGCTTCAGCCACATTGTCTGCGACGGCAGCGAGACTGTCAAGATCCTTAGTTTCTGTTACTGCCAATACTGCACGCACTGTATTCGGTAGATGACCTTGCCATAGCACGCGAAGAGCGTCGTCCGGGATTTTGTCTCTAGCCAGGTCTCGCATTCTGCGTAAGAGTTGTGAGGGTTTTTGATCCCCCAGATCCATTTCACCGATAAGCTTCTCAATTTGTCTGGCTTTCGAATCCTCAAAAAGTGACAATAACTTTGTTTTTAAAGCGTTATATTTGCCAGATGTAGGAGGATTGGCAAGGAAATCGCTGATCTGTGTGATAACGTCCTTCGGCAATTTCGATACGACCAAATCGAATCGTGAGTCGTCGCCTAATTTTTGTGGTGCCAAAATCGCTTCTGTCCTAATGAACACGCGGTTGGTCTGGCCAAAAATCGGGAATTCTTGAAGAAACTGTTATCGCCATGATGTCAGTTGATGTCTCTGGCCCTGGAACTGGAGGCACGTAGCTCAATGTGGACGGTGTCGATGGTAAGTAATTTTGTGGGTTTGTAATCGAAGTCATAATTTAGAATAGTTTATAATTTATATTATATAATTTAGTAACACTGCACTTATTGTGCAATTACCAACGTCGGGTCACCAGTGTGGATATATGGATCCAACATAGGCAGACCTCGCGTGTGGGTTGGTAATGAAACTCGTTAATAGATTAAACTCTGTATTTCAGCACGCGTTTATAGTATGGATGCGCGGGGATGACTGACTGCCGGTTGCAGCCAGTCGTAGGTGCTATGCAACATAATACATAAGTGACCACAGGTCCTTACAATCAGTACTATTACTGACAGTCGTTTTATTATCACAGGAGTATTGCTTAATAGGAGCAATTTGACTACTGTGAGTGGGCTGCTCAATAAAAGCATTGTCAGAGAAAGAGTTTATAGCCATGTTTTTGGCTAAAGTTAAAAAATAAAATCTTAGCGATATAGCTAATTGTTTTTTTAAGAACATTGATAGATATAATCTATCATTTGTTAAATAAGCATTATCTCTAACAATTGTTAGTTTGTTATAGTCAATAATATGGATTTTATTCGAATAATTTGTCATTAAGAGGATTGTGAAGCTGTAAATTTTCATACAAAAAGCGATAACGCTTTTCTCCCTCTAAACATAGTCCAATTTTCATAATTTTTGGAAATCTTATAGATATAATGAAAAACTAGGTTTGTACGTTTTGATTTTGAAGAAATATTGCTCAGAATATAAGTTATTAGCATCTAAATATCTATATTTTCGACTTAAAAACTATCTTGAGCATTATTGTCTTTTTTTGAGTAAATTATACTGAATTACAAAAAAAGCAAAACGTACAAACATAGATTAATATATACTGAATCTAATGAGACCAAAAGCGTCTAATTTCATAAAGGTTTAGGGCGGTAAAACAGTTATCGCCCGAAACAATATTTCAAACAGGAATTGTAGGCAATTTCGACCATTTCTTGCAACTCTCTCTATCGCACGATACGGGTCGGGGGCAGGGGTACAATGTAGTGATAGTGATGTGACATAATGTTATCGTAGTTATTGTCGCCTAGGGAGGAGAAAGTAATATCGATATATCGATAAATAGTGAAAGTTATTACTCAAGTCGGAACTATTAATCTTCACAAATACCTTATACATGAAAAAGTAAATATCTTTTTGAATACGTTTATTGATTTTAGTGTTTTATTTTAAAGATTTTATTTCAATACAAATTTCCTTATTTAAGGGTTAGCAGCCTGTAGCCTGTTAACTTTACTGTAAATTCCCAAAACCAAAAAAGGAAAATAATGTAAGTATATGTAAGTAACATTTTAAACTTTCGCGTTGCATTATTGACTTAGTTAATTATGTAGGGTCTAAACGCGCACAATATTAGCATAGTAACTCTCGAAATACTATGTACCTTTACTCGACGTTTCGGTCGCCTTGTTGCGGCCGTGGTCACGAGCTCGTGACCACGGCCGAGAGTTACTACTAGTTTCGAGAGTTACTATGCTAATATTGTGCGCGTTTAGACCCTACATAATTAACTAAGTCAGTATGTAAGTAGTTGTTTGTTATAATAAATATGTGCCATAAAGAAACCAACTCAAAATAAATTCGTATTTTGTTTCTTGTGATAGGTATTTGTTATGCAATGTATGAAGTTGGAGCAGCTAAAAACGTGTAATAGACTATGCAAGTAGCGTTATTTTTAATATTATTTTATTTGAATTTTATTCCTCTAAAGCTGGGCTCTAAGGTTTTACTCGCGTTATGGAATCTACGATTGTATAAAAAATACAAACGACAAAGTACCTAAATAATATACGAGTATGTAGGGTAGGCAGGGTAGGCATATATGGGAAGAAGGCACCCTTCGTACGGTTTTGAAGTTTTTTTTTTTCATTTTAACTATAAAATTTAAAGCAGCTGATTACATATACTAATAGGTATTTTTTAACCGACTTCAAAAAAGGAGTTTCTCAATTCGATGCGTATGTTTTTTTTGTGTATGTTACGCGATTACGCCGCCAATTGCAGACCGATTTTCAAAATTCTTTTTGTATTCTCAAGATTATACTCCAGTGGTGGTCCCACGGTTACCAAAGTTAGGATCTGATGATGGGATCCCATAAAAATGGAGGGAAATCCTTAAATTTTTAGGTGCGTCCAACATGTTTTTTTTTATAAAAACGTCGCCCCACACCAGGATTTTCTCCTATGTCGTGGGTGCAGTTACAAACATAGAATATCACATGCACATACGCCCAGACCGGAACAAATTTCTGTAGGCCATACAAAACATCTGTCCCGTGCGGGAATCGAACCCGCGACCTGTTGCGCAGTAGGCGATCGCTCGACCTCTGCGCTAACCGTGTCAACCGTTTTGTGTGTATGTTACGAGATTACTCCGCCAATTGTGGACCGATTTTCAAAATTCTTTTTGTATTCGGTAGAGTATACTCCTAGGGTGGTCCCTAGGTCACCAAAGTCAGGTTCTGATGATGGGATCCTATGAAAATCGAGGGATACCCTAATTTAATTAGGGTTTCATTCACTAAAAAGTTAAACAAAAAAAATATTTTACAAAAAATAAAAACTGACTTCAAAAACACTGAAAAGTTAAAAATAGTGTAAGAATAGGTACAGACAACATTACATTTCTATATTGAAGTCGGTGCCAAACGATGATCTCCTAGAAAGTCCGTAAATTTGGCACCGTCTTCAATGATGATGTGTGATGTTGTCTGTACCTATTCTTATATTATTTCTAACTTTTCAGTGTTTTTGTAGTCCGGACGAACCCGACGAATCGAACCCCGCCGGACGGACCTCCCGATCAACATCCGGTGGCCTCAACCACTAGACCACGGAGGTGGTAAAAATTAGAATTCTGACTATTAGTATAACTACCCAAGATTAGTGTATAAAAATGAGAGGTATTTTTTATTTGATGCATAATTATTACTTTATATTTTTTAAATCCCTGCTCCTATTTAGTTTGTATGTAAAAGTATTAATTTATCTATCTAAAATAATAGATTTTTTGTTATTTATTTTTAAGTTAACAAGAGGTCTGTTCTTGTTTAAACAATTGTAAATGTCATTTTATGTTTAGTGTTTATTTTTTTCATAAAAGGATCCATTATTGATTCACATCTCAAATGAAAATCATTTTAATTCAGTATAACACTCATCTATAATAAGTCATTTTCTTTAGACAGGTAAATGTACGATAGATAGGTACTTTCATAACAAATAACCGCTCAGTCCTATAAAGTAGGACTTGGTAGGGATACCAAGTAAGTGCCTACACTATAAATTTCAAAGGAATACTGAAATAATTTACGAAACTTATCTACTAAAATATTATAAAGAAAGAAGATTTGTATTTTTGTTTGTAATGAATAAACTCAAAAACTAGCTCACTGGGAAGTCGCGGCGTAATTATTGTTAAAATGATTTTTAGAAATAATGCTATTTTTATTTATTGTATTTTTTATTTTTAAAAACTACTAGGCTGATTTAAAAAAAAAATTGACTAATAGAATGCTACATTATCACTGAGTAATATAAGGTTATAAAATAATTTTTCATACGGGAAAACAAAATTCCCTCACGAAAAACGAAAATAACGAAGGCAAAGTTGCGAGCGGAAAGGCAGTCAGGAATACCTGAGCAACGCAAAACATTACAAACGAACGGTAAAATAATGATCTCGAGTTCTCGCGCCGAGGAGTCGCGCGCTGCTGTCGTAGTGTGCGTGAGAATTTGCGCGTGTTGTATTTGTGGTGTAAACGCCAGACGGGAGGCCGAGCGGTGTGAAACAGATAGCATTTTAGAAAATACCTACTCGCGCCGCGCACGATTACTTCACAATCCTCTTAAGTCTAATGTCAAATTAAGTTTATACCTAATATTATTTTCATATTGTGACAACCTGTTATGGTAGGGAAGGGTAAACATTATTATTTGATTTACACACAAATTATTTAAATGAGAACAAAAATTTTTTAGGGCTTTTTTGTTCAAATTACCCCTATTTCCCAAGATTATTACTAGGTTGTCATTAGTGTCAAACTTATAACTATAAATTTTATTTGTAATATCATGGAAACTTGAGCCAGGCATACAATAATTGATGACACTTAAATTTAACTGATTTGTCAATAACTGGCCCATACCTTTGCCAATGTCATCACAAAAAATTATGCATTTTGGATTAGACTGAGACTTCTCTTTACAGTGAAAACTAGATTGCTCATTGACAGGTGGCTGACATACATTACTATGAGCGGAGGATGTATGACTGGGTGCATTTTTACTGTTTGTGAGATTGCATTCTGTTATTGAATTATTCTCACTTGGGTTCCAAAGTTGTTTGTCAAGAAGGGACTGATAACGGTCCTCATTATGCTGACAAAGTGTGGCTAGCTCTCTGATAGACTGAATATGCATTTTAATATCATTTTGAGCAGTTTCATAATTTTCAGAGATGGTTGACAATGATTGGTGTAAATTTTTTATAGTGTTATTGAGTTCTTCAACGTCCCTATCATACATACTCCTACCATAAGAATAACTAATAATACGAGTAGGTATAGAAGCGAAACTCCCGGCCGTCGAGCGCTCAAGGCCACGTTATTTACCTACCGTTTGATTTCCGTTGAACGGAATCGCCAGTCAAGGCGCGCACCGTGTGTTTCAGTTACCTTGTGAATGTTTTCCTATTGATTACCTGATTAAGCTTTTTATAAGAATGCGTATTTATTACGCGCTGAAGTTTAATAACCGAAACTTCAAATCATCTACAAAAACGCCATCTTTTATAAATATCAGACATTTGTAAATATTTCTGTTGAATTGAAACCTTTTAAATAAAAATGATTGAATACTTTAAAATTATTTTTATTATACCTACCCTAGATACAGATACCGTTTTATTCGTAATATTCATTAAATGTCAAAGCTAATACAATATAATGTATCGAGTTTCTAAAGCTGTCATTGTACTCGTAGTGCAATTTTGAAACTCTGTAAGTATGGGATTTTTTTGTCAAGTAGGGAATAATTTGAATTATGAGAAACTTTGGTACTGCTATATACACGGTTATTTTTTTATCACCCTGGAAAATTTTAGGGACGCTTCAGGACACATCCAATATTATATAAAAAAAAAAAAAAAAAAAATAAAAAATTTAAAAAAAAATATAAAAAAAAATAAAAAAATCTCTAAAAATGCTGCTCTCAACTAGTGCAGCATTTTTTGTATTTTTTAAAAAATTAATATAAAATTAAGGAGGGGTTATTTTTTTTATTTATATTTAAATCATTCTAATACCATGTCGTGAAGCGTCCCTTAAATTTTCCAGGGTGATAAAAAAATAACCGTGTATATTTTTATCGACCTTTGTCACTGTTCTATATAAAATTTTAATACAATCGACGACACGACGACTCGACGACACGGTTAGCGCAGAGGTCGAGTGATCGCCTACTGTGCAACGGGTCGCGGGTTCGATTCCCGCATGGGACAGATATTTTGTATGGCCTACAGAAATTTGTTCCGGTCTGGGCGTATGTGCATGTGATATTCTATGTTTGTAACTGCACCCACGAGACAGGAGAAAATCCTAGTGTGGGGCGACGTTTTTAAAAAAAGAAAAAAATCAATACTTGATTAAAATTATGAAACAACAGATTTTTTTTCAAGTGAAAATGTTGATCTGATAGTAAAAAGTGAGCTTAGGTTTTATCCATTAGTACATTCATAACTTCAACTTTTGGACTATAAACGTAGGTACGATACCTAAATTACAAACCATTTTTGTACATCGAAATTCGAAACATTAAGCTCAATTAATCAAAAATAGGCAGGTTCTTATAACTGCGGAATCAAAAAACTAAAAATGTGCGTACTATTGCTAAAGATAGTCGCTCGCTCGCTACACTTGAAGTACAAAATCAATAAGACTCGGTGTATGCTCAGTTTCTTATTTAATATAAAATATGGAGGTACATACCTATATAAAAAATATTGTAGTGGTAACCATACGTCCATGTGGTGACCCTAGCGGCGTCCGCAGACTACTGCGGGGCGTTACAGGGGGAAGGGCGCTGTAGGTATGCAAATAGCGGCATTTGGCGCACCAACAAAGGAGATTCGCTTCTATACTCGTATTATTAGTTATTCTTATGCTCCTACTCTCTTTCAATTTGGAATCATAAATGTCTAATGAATCTATTAGCCATGCACGCTCTTTTCGTAACTTAATATTACTCCTGAAAGAGTTATACTTTTTTAATTGATATTGAGTCCTTTTTAGCAATTTCTTGATTTTAATATATTTTCTGATCTTTTTATTACTTATAAAATTGTTCAACAAGGGCCTACCCTCTGTAGATGAAGAGGATTCTGCTAGATTTCGTCCACCAGGTGACTGCATAAGTTCATCAAACAAGTTGTGCGTGAGAGCATTTTCCTGGTTTTGTTTAAATTGTTCCAGTTCAAAAATATGTCTATTCGCCTCACGCAGGTCCCGTTCAAGTTCTGTGATTCTGTCTAATGCCTTCACATATATGTTATTACACTGAGTAAAATCGGTGATGGTATTTTGTAGCTGATGTCGTTCCACAAGTACTTCCTTATATTTGATGTCCAACTCGGAGAGCTCACTTTTAAGGAAGGTGTTTTTATCTATTATCCTTTTGATTTCCACTTCACTCTCATCACGTTCCCTCAGCAGTTGATCGCAGGAATCCTTCAATGCCTTTATCTCAAGAACAGCTTGCCTGAGTTTTGCCTCAGTATTTTGGGCAGCAGCTTTGCGGGTCAGCATTCTGTTAGCTCAGCTTACAAATGCATAAAAAGGTTGAATTTATTTAAATTAATTTAAATAGGAAGTATAAACGGGGCAATGAAACAAGACCAAGGAATTTTAAGTAAACTTCTAAAGAAAATAAAGAAACTATGAAACTATGAACAAACTTTTAAATTATAATAATTTATCTTAGTTTTTGGTATTTTTAAGGTAGGGCATTGTGATTTTAAGGTAGGGCATTGCCCCACAATGCCCCCCCTAGCTACGGCCATGTAACGACCTCCTCAGTTACCCGGCAGCAGCGTTGGATTTCGTAGTATAATTATACTATTTGTACCATTATTTCATGATGTGTAGTATGTAGTATCGTAATGCCAGGATACTACGCGAACGTACCATAATTTTACCCTCAGCTCGATTGACAACTTTTCTTGGTTAGATCATTCTCCTATTTATTATTTAACAAATAATCAAAGTATCTACCCTACCATATAAGTAAGTTCTGTTCTGTATGTATATGTATGGCACCATCGAAACAACCAGCGACAAGCTCCGGCCGGGGATTCCTTGCATAGTGTTGTACTATCTCATCTCGGTTGTTCTGACAGAGTAAGACGGAAGTACTTTATGTGTGGGTGTGTGTGTGTACATATCAAGCAATCATTATTTTCGTTTAGTCGGCACTCGAAGGGGGGGGGGGGGGGGGGGGGAAGGGGGCTTACGCCACTGATTGGATCTCTCCATTTTGCCAATGACTCATTTATTTCTAGGTTTTAAAATATATTCCTTAGATATGACCTTAAAGATTAAGTCCAACAGAAAGGAAATGTATCATACCTACTATTGTCATCATCACTTATAAATAAATTTATTAAACTAGACCACTGCATGGTTTGTAACTTTGCTCAAATGCTAAGTAGTTTAGTTTCACTATGTATGGCAGTTTCTTGTGGAATTGTTTTACACTAAGAGCTCAGAAAGATATAAGTTTATAGCTTTGAACATTTGGGGGGCAATTACAACATGCTTATGTAGGTATAAGAAAAGTATTATAAAATGCTTCTGCGATATGGAGCAATAAACATTTTCTTTAGAAATATTCTCAGGTGTTTTATCAACTGACAGTAATTAAATGGTAAAGGTACTTATAGTAGTTGGTTATAGGAAAAAAGGAAGACAGTATCAATTTCTTAGAACTGTTAGATACATAATTATGCATTAAGATATTTTGCTGACCGAGTGGTGAAGTAGATGTGATATTTTATTACAAATAGATAACACCACACTTTCAATACATATATTAACAGAAAAAGCTCAGTTTAATTTCAATCCAAATGATCTTGCTAAACATTTGGCAGTGGTGTGATACTAGCGGCATCTGATTTTTGCTTTATAATATATAACACATAAAGATAAGAAATATTAAGCTGATTTTGAATCTTGCAGTCTCAATTCAGATGTAAGTTGGAAACTGTCGCAGGACATAATGTAATTTTAAGATTTGTCATGCATTGAATTATTTGTAACGTATTTCAATCAACAATTATATACCTTCAGCATTTGCCCGCTGGTAAAAGTATTCCCACGTTAACGCCATCTCTTTCTAGACAACTGCACTACAAAGTATCAAGCTCAAGATAAAATAAGACCACAGACACGCCGCCCAGTCAGTGTTATTTTGCCTACTTTAATCGCTCTCTGAGCGACATATATTTTCTCATCACTACATAGTATAAAACAAAGTCGCTTTCCGCTGTCTATCCCTATGTATGTTAAGATCTTTAAAACTACGCAACGGATTTTGATGTGGTTTTTTTTTATTTTTTAAAAACTTTTATTTACTTTCACCTATGTCGATGTTTGTCATCAAATCTTGCAAATTAAATTTGACCCACTTCCCGGTTACCGATTGATCTAAAATTTAGCATACAAGTGTAAATCGCGTGACAATACAATATTATGATGACATTGGTGCTGATCTGATGATGGAGCTGGAAGGTGGCCATAGAAACTTCGCAATGAAATGACACATCCTAATCGAGTTTGGGCTCGTTTGATTCGTCTTGACGAGTACTTTGGTGCTACATGGTAACCAGGGTCTGATGATGGAGTTGGAATGTGGCCATAGAAACTCAGTAAAGCAACGACGCAACCCCATCGAGCCTCGGCTCGTTTGATTCGTCTTGACGAGTACTTTGGTGCTAGAGGTTAACCAGGGTCTAATGATGGAACTGGAATATGGCCATAGGAACTCATTAATTAATCGACATAGCCACATCGAGTATGGGCTCGTTTGATTCGTCTTGATACTTAGTACTTTAGTGCTAGATGGTAACCAGGGTATAGGGGATATTTTTAAATATTTATTTAATTGTAAATGTGTGTCTCTCATCGTCATTTTATTTATTTAATCTCTCATCGTCGTAAAGAATCTCGCGACCGCTCGCGACGCACGCATAATAGTCCTTAACACCTCGCCTTAGCGATCGGGCTCGCAATGCATCGGAATCTATGGGATTACCTCGGAGGTGCTCGGAGCGATCACAACCTCCCGCGCACCGCAGCTAGTTGACACTCTTGTTTTCTTTTGAATTCGCATGAATTACATCTCTATTGGGTTAAGTAGTCGTAGGTCTAAGCATACGTCTCTAGCGTCCTCCACTTTCATAAATGCTTTCGTACACACTCGTCGGTTACGGGTACTCTTGACCTGACCTTTTGGTGCAGGTCCAAGATGTCTCCTATTTGGTCCAGGTAAGTTCGTCTCGGTCGTCCCTTACCGACTTGTCCACTTGCATTTACCTCGTATATTTTTTTCGTAAGTCGTCTTCCATTCATCCTTTCTATACGGCCAAACCATATTAGCATTCCTTTTTCAATTTTTGTCACTATTTCTATGACAGCGACACAAGCAAGCAAGCAAGTTGTCTCTTCTCTATGTAAATATTATTCCAGATATTTTACTTGTGAGAACTTTGTTATTGCTTGTTTGTAACAAATAATAAAGGACCATAGAAATAAAGATTAGATAAATTTATTTTAGACTTAAAATACTTACTACTACACAACCCATTAGTAGATGACTAAAGCAAATAATGACAAATGTAGATGGCTAAAGTTAATTTAATTATTCATATTTTATATTAATATTCTATTTATTCATAATCCTCCAAACAATATGCTTCAAATTATCATGCATTTAGGGCAGGATTAACTGTTGATAATATTCTAAAGGCGAAAAAATATTTTCAGTACATCACTATTTTACATTTTCGCGTGGCGATTATGTACGCTGTCTGTGGGACAGGCTAAAGGACATATATCTATCAAAGCACATTAATGCTTTTAGGGAATCGTTAATTCTACATTTTCGCGTGGCGATATATAGGTACTCTGTCCGTGGGACAAGTTAAATTACAAATACAGGGTGTCCCAAAAAATTGTGTCAAGCGTAAGTCCAGAGTTAGAGCACCTCTTGGAGTACCCGAATCACCCCCATGTATGTTCCGCGATTATTCGTAGTTTTCGAGTAATAATTTTTTTTCTGACTTTTTGAAAATTTTGATCCAAAGAACTTAAAAATTTTAAATAAAAAAAAGTAGAACATATTTTAATGTTTTTCTTTTTGCCACTGAATCATCTTTAGTGCTTCTTTTATGTCTAAAATAATCAGCTTCGTAACTTTAGTGGAAATTTAGAAAACAGTAGTGTAAAGTCAAAATTTGAATGTTAGTGAATAATTACTTAAAAATTCATCTTTAAATTAAAAATCTAAACAGGCGAATTCATGGTTTCTAAGTATGTGTAAAAACTTCTCTAGACTCTCTGCTTTCATAATCATTTAAAAAAAGAAGTACTTAATAGGGCTACTTTGGCTTAAATCGGCCATCAAAGACAGCGAGGTGAAAATTTCATAAAATTTACCAAATTCCTATCAGATGATAAAAAAAATATCTGGTCTTTTTATAATTTCTAAGGTTCAGATTAATTACAATTTAGAAAAAATTAACTACATGAAACCCATATTTAAATATTTTTCTCGCGGATCACATCGGTTGTAGTGTTGGATGTAACGCAGTACTTACCTGCTAAAAAATTGCCCGAGTGAGAGGATATGAAAGAAACCGCATTATTGCTATCTCTCTCACTCTCATTGGCGAAATGGATAACTGTAACTGAGGAATGCTATTCTTTGTGACAAGGGGATGAGGCGGGGGGTGTAGCCCGAGCGCCTATTGTGTTCTGGCGCCAGTCGTTTGCCTGCTTTTGTTTGCGCCTTACGTACGATACGCTCATTTGTGATTATTTGACGAACTTTGCTTTCTTTACGGACCTTGAATGCGATTACGATTTGGTTTTGTGTGAATACGGGATTTTGACAAATTTGGCATTCTTAACGGACTTCTCAAGCTCTTCATTTTGTGATGTCTTTTTCATCGCAAGAATATGCTCTTATGCATTACTTTTATGGATATGCAAGAGGAAATGCTTCTGAAGCAGCCAGGTTGTTCCGGCAGCAAGTACAAAATGGAGGTGGACCTCAGCCTGAAACTTGGCCTGATCATCGCATGATTTTAAGAGTACATAACTCTTACATGGAAGGGCGCCTACCAGGTAGAAGATCGGGGCGCCCATCTGAAATGAGTGACCCAGATACTGTCCAATCAGTGGTCGAAGAAGTGGTGAGAGATCCATCAGTTAGTGTAAGAACAATAGAACGTCGAATCCGAATTCCGAAATCACAAGCACATCGAATACTTCATCAAGAGCGTTTTCACCCATATCACATCCAGAAAGTTCAACAGCTCAAGCCCGCAGACTACACGAGAAGGGTGGCATTTTGTCAGGAAATGTTACGGAGACAAGCTGAAAACGAAAATTTCTTTAAAAATATTCTATGGACTGATGAATCACATTTTAAGCGATGTGGGGTGTTTAATGCGCATAACTACCATTCGTGGAGTATTGAAAATCCACACCTCACAAGGGAATCTAATTTCCAAGAACAATTTAGTATCAATTTGAGGTCAGGCATCCTAAACGGACAGCTGATTGGTCCGTTCGAACTACCGGACCGACTGAACAGCGAGGCCTACTTGCAATTTCTACGACGTGATCTCGGCGTCTTATTAGAAGATGTAGACCTATTAACGCGGAGAAATATGATTTTTCAAAACGACGGCGCTCCATGCCATTTTGCTAGAAATGTTAGACAACATTTGTCTGAAACATTTCCAGGCAGCTGGATCGGTCGTGGAGGGCCCATTGCGTGGCCGCCACGGTCCCCCGACTTGAACCCCATAGATTTTTTCGTCTGGGGATACTACAAGGAATTAGTATACGCCAAGGACATTACAAACGTCACAGTGTTAAGAACAAAATTAAGACAAGCGGAAGAAACAATAAAAAACAACAGAATTGCATTTATAAATTTAAAAGAAAACTTTTTTAGACGATGTAGAATATGTATTGAGCACGAAGGTCGTCATTTTGAAAACTTTCTTTAAGCGATCGAATAATAAATACTTTGAAAATAATGTTTTGTTTCATTTATTAAGTTATAATAAACCTTCAAAGGTTATTAAAGATGGCAGCAGGAACAGTTATTTTTGACCTTCAAATAATAAATTTTTAGCTTTTCTACAATCATTTTTGGTTTATTAATAAATAATTAGAATAAAAAAAAAAATTATTCAGAAGTCGAGTTTTATGAAATTTTCACCTTGCTGTCTTTGATGGCCGATTTAAGCCAAAGTAGCCCTATTAAGTATTTTTTTTAAAATTATTATGAAAGCAGAGAGTCTAGAGAAGTTTTTACACATACTTAGAAACCATGAATTCGCCTGTTTAGATTTTTAATTTAAAGATGAATTTTTAAGTAATTATTCACTAACATTCAAAGACTTTACACTACTGTTTTCTAAATTTCCACTAAAGTTACGAAGCTGATTATTTTAGACATAAAAGAAGCACTAAAGATAATTCAGTGGCATAAAGAAAAACATTAAAATATGTTCAACTTTTTTTTATTAAAAAATTTTAAGTTCTTTAGATCGAAATTTTCAAAAAGTCAGAAAAAAAATTATTACTCTAAAACTACGAATAATCGCGGAACATACATGGGGGTGATTCGGGTACTCCAAGAGGTGCTCTAACTCTGGACTTTCGCTTGACACTATTTTTTGGGACACCCTGTATATATATCCAGGCATATGAATGATTTTAAGGAATTGTTAATTCTACATTTTCGCGTGGCGATTATGTACTCTGTCCGTGGGACAGTCCAAAGTACAAATAGGTACCTACCTATAAAGGTAAATGATTGATTTCTGTAACATTTTCGCGTGGCGATTATGTACTCTGTCCGTGGGACAGTCCAAAGTACAAATAGATACCTATAAAGGTAAATGATTGTTTTCTATAACATTTTCGCGTGGCGATTATGTACCTAGAGACCTATTTTTGAATTACGTATGCGATTTAGAAATCACCGCTGACTAAATAGTCAGCGATGACTTTGAAGTCACGAATTCCCAAACATCCTATTTTTGAAAGTCGAACGCAGAGCTGCCAACATAGATAAAGTACACAACACACATACGTAAGGGTTCGGTTCCACGCAGAATGTAGCTGTTTTCGGTATATACTGGTTATTATACACATTCGTGAGTTTCGTGACTAAGGTAGTCACATACGTGATATTCAAAAATAAGAATTATTGAAAATCGGTGATTATTAGTCACATCGGTGATTTCGAAGTCGCATACGTAATTCAAAAATAGCTCTCCTGGTAGCCCTTTGATTTCACTGACTTTCCCTGACTGCATCGAGCTTCCCTGACTTTCCAGAATGTGGACACCCTGTTTATACAAAACTGTTCGAAATGTGTTTTGATAATTTTCGCCCAAAGAAACATCTACGAAAAAATCAGTATTTCTTAACAACATTTATGACTGAAAAGGATCCTCTTGCGCGGGAAATTCGTCTTGCTTACACGCACTCACACTGACTCACTAACAGAGACACGAAATCCGGACGCACAAGCCAGGCGCTGGCACGCGTTACATTGCGTAGTATTTATTGTCGTTGTTTTTTTAAGCCTAAAAATTAATTTCGTTTCACATCATTGATTTTTCGTTATATTGCTTTATTTAATGGTCTGAATGTGTAGACGCGGGCTTCGGTATACGTCTTTTTACATCCTGTATTTAGATAAGAAAGATAGATTACCTGTCACACTAGGTTACGCCAGGTAGTGTGATTCGGCTGTCAGGAAAAAAATTCTTCTCAAAAATAAATTGTTTGGCGCTATAATGAGCGAATCTACTATTACTCATGTTTATTTATACATATTAAGTCTTCATAGGAAAAACAAGTGAACGTCCGAAACATATGGGTTAATAGGTTTATGTTGCACATTGCAATTCATCTTTAAAGGCACATTCAATTTATTGCATATTTTTTTCCGAATATAACAATATCAACTTACACAAGCAAAACCTAGGAATTAGGGACTATATTAAAATTAGACAAAGAATGGTTTTTCTTTTTATATGGGTACTTTAACATTTATTATTTTTTAAATATAAAAAATACATTATTATTTATGAGTATAAAACACAACAAATCACCCATTTAATTATTAAGGCTTTGAGTTTTTCTACTATTGTGGTGGTAGCATACGTGCTTTTTTGACATACCATAACTATAGACACCAGTGTCTACGGATATCACAATGAGATCACGTAAAAATTAGCAAAATTTAATTCATACCTTCAAAACATGTTAGCAACAAAATGCATTAAATTTGGCTTGTTATTTAGATCATCAAGTTGATTCAAAGTTGAATGAGGCTAAGTCTGAAATCACGAAAAAAAATCATCTGGGCCACATATTTCGGTCGTGTAGGTCCACAATGCATGAAATAGCAAATTTTTTCGCGATCTTAACTATGTAGTATTATAGTAAAAGCAGTTTGGTCACGGTAATAGTATTATACTATTACTGTGGTTTGGGGGTCTGAATAATAGGCCAAAGTTAATGCATATCCCCAGGAACACAATGACATATATTTGTGTGGCGAGTTGAAACAATAATATTATTCTTGTATGTAGGTAGTCACTATGTAGTTTAGTTCCGTATTAGAATTATAAAATATTCAAAAAGCAACACATGACGAATAATATGTATATTAAGGAATAACAAACAGTTACAATATAAATGAAAATGAATTAAAAATTGCAATAATTTTTATGCCTAGTGGACATTATTATAGTGTTGTCAATTGCTAAAAACTCATTCTTCTAACAGGGATTCTCAAAATGGTATCGACCCCTCGGAGTCGAAATCGGTTTCCTAGGTCTCTGCGCCATAGCCCGCTGGGCGTTTTATGTAGGTCGACATAAAACGCCCAGCGGGCGCAGCGCAGAGAGCCATACGAGGCTACAGGAACGTCTCACACACGGCGGCCTGCCTCATTGCTGGCACCCCTCCGTGGGAAATAGCCGCACACGTGCTAGCAGCATCTTATCGTGTCTGCGCAGACTTGGCACTTGGCACCTAGATTTTTTTTGAGGGAACTGTGCTGTTAGCCGCACATGGCTGTTACAGCTTCACCTTAATTATTTATAAGAAGGCGAGAACTTTGGTGGGTCCTCAAGCCTCGTTTGGCTTACCTAACCTGATGGATTTCTAGCTCAGAGAGGCATCACCACGGGGGTGTCCCGCTCTCTGAGTAGAGTCACCAGACGGTTATAGCCTGTGCGGGGAGCGACTACAGCGCGAGCGCGTCCCCCCATTCATTCCTAAACCTACTAATTTTAAACTCCTCTTATCTTTTGTTAATTCCCCATTTATAGAAATTCTAAGCAACTATATAACCTCAAATAAAATTAAATTGTAATTGCCTTCATAAATATTACTCATTAAATGTTACATTTATATGTTATGCAAATGTGTTGTGTTTGTTTTTTTGCAGATAATTCAACCATCTCGCATTCAGTTTAATATTATATTACATAAAATAACTGAGATAAGTTACACATTGTGAATTCACGACGCCTGATGAAACGGCAGAGTTTAATATTGTAACAACAAAAATCTAAGCGGAATACTCGAAGTTGGCGGAATCCTTAAGGACAGCGCCACCACCCAAAGAATAGAATAGAATAGAACGCGAGCGCGCCTCTAAGGCTCGGACGCTCGAGTTCGCCGTGTAGTGGAGGGTGGGGAGAAGCGTACCACCTGGTGCAAATCCTAAGCGGCCATGGTTCTTTCGGCCGCTATTTGCACCGCATTGGGCAAGAAAAGACCCCTGAGTGCCACCACTAGCTGTGGCGCAAGAGGAAGAGAAGACCAGATATATTTGCAATAAACACTATCATATAACAAAAAAAATGCAAGCATCACAGATTTAAGGTAGTTATACATAACGTGTTTAGAACGCAGACGGAAAGGACGGGAGGGCGGGCGACGGGACGTGGTCACGTGGTTAAGTATGACGTGGAGTTTAATGCGCATAGATACGCAACGTGACTCATATTTAACGTGTTAGTGTTGTGAGCAAGGAATGGTGGATTTTTTAACCGACTTCAAAAAAGGAGGAGGTTCTCAATTCGATGCGTTTTTTTTTTGTGTATGTTACGCGATTACGCCGCCAGTTGTGGACCGATTTTCAAAATTCTTTTTGTGTTCGATAGAGTATACTCCAAGGGTGGTCCCATGGTCACCAAAGTCAGGATCTGATGATGGGATCCCATGAAAATCGAGGAAAACCCTTAAATTTTAAGGTGTTTCCAACGTGTTTTGTGTGTATGTTACGCGATTACTCCGCCAATTGTGGACCGATTTTCAATTTTTTTTTGTATTCGATAGAGTAATACTCCTAGGGTAGTCCCAAGGTCACCAAAGCTGGTATTAAATTAGGGTTTCTTTCACTAAAAAGATTTCATTCACTAAAAAGTTGAAAATAAAAAATATTTTACAAAAATAAAAACCGACTTCAAACACACTGAAAAATTAAAAATAATATAAGAATAGGTACAGACATCACACTTCTATATTGAAGTCGGTGCCAAATTTTAAGACTTTCTAGGAGATCATCGTTTGGCATTTGAAGTATTGGCTTTGATTGCTATTGCTTTCGATGACGAAGAAGCTATGGCTGTAAAGACATGAGGAAAACATGAGACACTGTTTTTTTAATCTAGTACCTCTCTATTTAATTGAGCGTAATTAACTAAAATTGTAAAATATTAAAATATAATTATAAAGTTATGAATGTAGTAAATAAACTAAATAAATTTATTGTTTTCAGTGAGTGATAATTCGACTGCAGTTTAACGCCACAGATAACTTTATGGTTGGTGTCTAAATACTTAGCGTTCGCAAAATTATACAAAGCTGGATAAGATCGTACACACTCGATTAGTTTTTCGTCGGCTACATAGGTCCGAAACGACGGACGGGACGGGACATGTGCGGAACAGGACGTGCTTATAACATCAGGGGCGTTTCAGATAAGCACCGATTTGCAGCATTTTCAACATTTTTAGCATCAACACGTTTCATTAGCTTTTGGTGTTAACTTTCGTGTTAGTTTCGTGTGTTCCATTTAAACATTTTTTCCACAAAGTTAGCATCAAATACCCAGGCTAAAAGATGGGTCGTCGATATCACATTTTGAGGGTTTTGAAATTTGAAATCATTTTTTAATTATTCATAAAGGTTTTTTAGAATGTTTAAAAATAATTTGAAAGAAATTTATAGTTTTAGCCGATTCTGATTTGTACTATTTGAAATTTCAAGTTAATGGACTAATTAAGAGAGATGTTAAAATACAGCACGAAACATTATTTCCTTCAAGTTCATTTGTAACAATTAGCGCGGCTAAAAAAGTTAACATTTCTTAAAAGAAACGCAAAAGGAGGTTATCATCAGATGTTAGCAACAGCAAAGTGGTGATTCTTATCTGGAACACACCCATCGTCGCTGACGATATTTTTCCCGTCACGTGCGTCATCGTTCCCGTCCGTCCGTATTCGTGACGTGTGCATTTTCGTTTTCGGATACATTTTTTATGAAACGACATTTCCAAAATTTGCCGTCCCATTCCGTCCGAGTAAAACACGTTACGTATGCAGCGACCTTAAATATAAGAAAAAAAAAACTGAATCATTGGAAGGTTTCTCACACTTTCAGCAACGGTGCTGGCGAAGCGAAAAATACATACGTATATACGTTTTCGGCTCACCGGCACCGGAAACGGCACATCATTCATATATTTTTACCATTGCCGTTGCTGGCAGTGAATAAACAGATAATGACAACTTCGTGACACATAATACAATATGTATTTAATTTCATACATTTAAGCTAAGCCGACAGTTGCCGACACCGGCTGTGCTGTTGCATTAACAAAGAGCCATTTTTGGAAGACAAACATTAACACACAACTTACATAATAATTTGCAGCTGACAGGGGCGAATCCATATTATACAGCATTTAATAATTATTAACTAACAAATAATTAGCACTAGGTATGTATAAATATTGAAAAATAATAGCTTTGGAGCTTCTAAACCCGTCATTTTCCACGATAATTAAAAACTAACTGTTTAAGTAATTAATAATAATAATAAATATCGTCGAGATTTCTAATGTATTTATAATACTATTATTAATAATTGCAAAATTCTTGTAAATGCTTAAATGATTTTTATTGGATTCACATCCATTTTATCATAGCTTTTGTCTATATAATTCACTTAACATAAACGATCACAATCGCGGGAAGGAATGACAAATTTTGATATTGCAAATAATAAATTCCATTTCAATTAGTTGGATAGATGCGATGACAATAAGGATACCAATAAAAAGAAAACAAAATATAATCTAAGAAAATTCCTTCTCCGGTCATTACTTAGTTCTGTCATTTTATTTATAAATATTTAATTTAATTACATTATATACGGTGTTTAGTCATTGTACCACAAACAAATGGACGTCGGGTCTAATACAAATTTCAAGGAAAATGTGTCCGTAAAATTCCGAAACGTCAATACATATATATATACATAAACAATTTAATTTAAGTTGTTTACGCTCGAGGAAGAGCGAGTGGCAACACTTCATATAGTCTGTGCACGTGAGGGCCTGTGGCGGCCGGCCGCATGTGACATGTCAGTCGAGTCGAATTTGTAATGACATTGATATAGGTTATCACGTAGCGCGTTTTCGAGAAATTCTATAATTCATTGTGTTTTGCGCGGCGCACCTAATATTGGGGTTGCGAAAGTCCGCTTGTGAGTGTTTGCCAAAAGTTTTATAGACGCGAGTGATCGATCCGTTAATTGAGTTAGGGAGTGGTGGTGGCCTAATAGGCCTATGTGTTCCGGTCGTGGTTCGGTGGATTGACAGCAGCCCTTCAGGAGCCGTGACTTCCTTCAGGAAGTCCACCGGCTACATACGAAGACCTGACCGGATTAAAGGTAAATAAGATACTCTTGTATTCGGTTTCAAAATCATTAATCGGCGAATCGCCGACTTGGTGGCGTCGACTTTAGGCGCCATCATAAGTCGTATTGACATTATTGTGGTGTACAATTTCGCTTGCATCAATTTATTCAACATATGACGAGCGATTGGATCTGAATCATACTGAATTTTAATTTTGGATCTCATTTTCTTGGACCACTTTTGGAGCGCGGACGCGAAGTCCATTTGTTTGTAGGTCAATGGCTAAAGCACTTAGTGTCTACTTAAATCTAATTTTTTGATTCCCGACTAATGGACGGACTCGTATAATAAATTGAACTTAGAGTCAAATACACTTTAATTAAACCATTCCGAAGTGGACTACTTTGATTTTAGGCGGTCGTTGAGCGGCACAATCTGAAAAATGAAATATATTAGAAAAATTCGGGTTATAAAATATCTACGTACATTTTTTTAAGTTTATGAAGTTAAACACTATAATTTATGTCACAAAATTAAAAGCATAAATTTACATTATATACCAAAAACTAAGTCACCATTCCATTCCTACTACAACATAATATGAAATAAATGCGAAATTAACAACTCCTACAAGGTCGCCAATTGAAGTTGCGAACTTTTGACATAAGATGTCAAGTCACAGTAAGCAGTAATTTCACAACATGTCTTACCCTTCAAACCGGAACAGAACAGAATGCTGAAAAAAAAAATTAAATATTTTTAATATAATGGAGCGCGTTACGTCACATTGTGGGAAAAAATCCGAGACAACAGGCGCGTTCCACATAAGCACCGATTTGCAACATTTTTTACTTTTTTTTGCATCAACGTATTATAATATAATAGATATATTATATTATAGATAAGCACCAAAAAGTGATAATGGTTATCTGGAACTATGGGACGCACTCAAGTTGTTAGACTGTCATTTTTGATCTACGCCCATTACGCCTTCGACTGAAATTTTGTTTATTTATACTTTTTCGTAATAATCACGTGTCTTTGTTTTAAATAAAAACAGGTCCAAAAATTCGTCAACATCCCTATTGGGTCTTGATGTCGAGGTCGTCGACGTAGCTGTCGACGCGTTTCGCGACTGTATACCGACATCAAGCATCGTTCGTATGCAGTAGGTTTTAGTCACCGATCGTTAATTTATGCCTGCTATCTAAGTTTAAACTCCCAGAAATTCAAACATGCAAGAAGTCAAATTTGTAAAAAGGTATGACAAGAAACAGGAGATCTACTCTGTTTCTCCGAAACGAACTTTCGTCAACAAACGAAGATCAAACGTAATCTCGCAAGTGTCTCTACTCTATTTCATTTTCGAATACACATAATAATTGTCCGTATTTATGCAAAATGGAACCACACCACAAATTTCGATTTTTACTTTTTTTGGAGAATACTGAATCAAAGCGCTCAAAATTTCATATACAAAAAAGAACCACATGATTTTTGCCTTGGAACCTTGGTATACTAAAAGCAGAACAGAACCAACAACAACAATAAACTCTACATAATAAACAAAACCGAACCACAACACAATAGGACTCGATTATTCAAAAAAATAAATGATATTACTACCAGGGCATTTTATGCAAAACAGATCCACACCTACTTGGGACCATTATACATTACACTTATTTCTATTATTAACAATTACTTTTAATACGTTAAATGAAACCAAGTTTCTCTGGTTTCGTTACGCGTAAAATAAATTCATAATTAAAATGCTGATTTTTTTTGTAAAATGGAACCAAACGTCTGAGATTCTATTATGCATAACGTTTTGAAACCTATCATCGTTCAAAGGTACCAAATGATATGACTAGTTAGGTAAAGTTTATTTTATTGCGTGTATAGCTCAAAGTGTAGAAAAAACTTTTAAGGGTTTTTTTTTTACTAAATTAATTCTTCACAGACTCGTAGTCCGTGCTCTTTTCATTTATATTTTTTCTTTTTGATCTATTCTATATATTATTATTATATTAAGACTTACGACTAGGTACTTTTCACTCCTATTCTAAGGTAAGTTGTGCAACTGAATACATTTAGTCATCTATTCTTAGTTGAATATGTATCTAATATTGATCCTTTTTTTATATCTATGGACAATTTTCCACTAAAGTGCCGGCGTGTCGAGTTGCGGGAAGATCACGTGGCTCCTCAACAACTTCCATATGAAGGAAGACATGATCATCACTAGCAAACTCGCGACGGCAAAGGAACTGTCGGACAAAGTAACGACTCGATTCGGGGCGGTCGAGAATCATTGCCTCGGTCCTCATAAATGAGGTTGGAGCATCAAAGTGCCTTTTGGTGGATGAAGCTCCCCTAGTCCATTTTGGAGCTTGTTAGAAGTGAACTAAAGGAGAAGAGAATTGGTACTACTGACTGACATAAATCAGATACCCTCCATAGACAGAGAGCCTGTTCGAAATGCGTTACAGAAGTTCTGCTGCCATTACGTCTGTTACAGAAAAGCTCTACTGCACACACAGAAGTTCGATGGATGTAGTGTACGCCCTCTGAAACATCTACGTACAAACATTCACACATCACGGTAAGTACTGTGGTGACCTTATTGCATCTATGACACCGCATTCCACTTCATTGCGTAGATATGCACGATGGCAAGGAATGTCACCCCTTATAAATATAGATTATTCTGGAAGATTAAGGGACGAGCATTGATAGTAAGTTTTTAGACAGACGATCACCAAGAATTAAACGTGACACATTGTAATGAGAGTTGAGTAATATAACATATTGATATATACCTATATGGTTTAAATTAACGTCCCAAGTTCCCAACGATCCCGGAGCGCGCATAGGGCGCTACAGTACTAAGGTCCATGACATGCAGCATGGCATCGGAGGCGGTACTATGAAGGGGCGACGAAAATATTCTCTTCCTAACCTTAAGATAAGAAAAAAGCGTACGGGAGGGATGGGTTCGGCACCGAAAATTTAGTCCCTATGTTTCATAGATCGTCAGTCGGTGCCGAACCCACGTGGTTGTGTTCAGAGGAGCAGAAAGGAAGAACCCTGGCCACGATAGTGTCTCACACGCGGTGGTTGCCATAACCAGAAACACGGTATCCTGCACCTACTTCTACGGGGAGCTGAAAGAGGATGACGCAATTAGACTTCTCATTGCCCTTCCCAGCACAATAACAGATGAAGTGGTCACAGAGTACCTACAATGATAAAATAGTGCTTTAAGCACTATCAGGCGCAGCGACCTTGGTGTAAGTAAAAAAAAGAGTCCCATCAAGTTTTAAAAATAAACAATAATCCTGGAACCCGAAGCGGACACGTTACATATAGGTATGTATATAAAGGCATAAACAGGAAAATGTTAGCACAAGTTACTTAGAAATACTAATATAATAATAGGTCTCTATATGTATTATTTTTTTGTGAATTAATGTTTTATTACCATACAATAAATACATAATTTCATTTTAAGCATCAATTGTGGTTCTTTTTTGTATAAGAGAAACCCATCAATTAGTAAATGTTCAAACGAACCACATTCACATTTTTTTAATTATCTAGAAAGTTTAAGAGTATTTAGAGCATATTTATATACATATATTTAAATAAGTAATCTATTAATAAATTCAGATAAAATAAATAGTAATTTTACTTCATCTAACAGAGCTGCACATATTTTTGTAAATCCTTCGATATTTCAGAAGCGTGTGTTTGCTGGGTGGTTCCTTTTTGCGTAAATACGGACAATTCGTTTTCATAGACAACTTTCGTGAACGAATGAGGAACGAAGGAATGAGACCATTGCCGTAAAGTGGGGTGAATACAGTGAAACAAGTAAGTTTCCGGGGTCAATAGAGTGAAACAAAATATGAGGAACAAATGGAGAACTTGTCGTAAAATGGGGTGGATAGGGTAAAGGTTTTCCGGGGTCAATAGAGTGAAACGAAAACTTTCTTTCTTCGATATATGCGATTTTCTCGTTAAATTGTTAGACAATACTGGTAAATTATTTATAGATAATCTCAAACATTTTTGTCGAAATGGAAACAATCTCGATTTCTTGGAATTTGAGTTTGTATAAAATAGAAGGTGAATAGAAGTTCCATTACAGATTTTTAATCCGACGGAATTCTGACATTTCATAACTGTTTCCAATATTGAAAAATTCTGACTAAGAAGGGAAAGCGTTTTACCGAAATAAAAATAAACCTTTCGTTAATTTAAGGTTTCAATTAGTAAAACTAAGATTGAAAAATTTACTGATAATTTTTAAAATGGTAATGATATTTTTTATTATCATATTCTTGAAGTTACAATAATTATAAAGGAAATTATTTTTCTTCTACAGGAATTCCTGACCAATATTCCACAGGTTGCCAACCTTTCTTTAAGAAAACCTTTTTGTTTGTAAAATCTTGTAAGGGTCAATCACGATTTTTTGTTTAACTTAATTAGATTTTTGTTTAGAATCATACGTAAAATACCAGTTTTCGTTAATTTTGTAGTTCGTTTGAGTGTGTTTTCATAATCTTTGCGTTATTTATGTTAATGTATGTTTGTGTTTTATTTGCAAAATAATACGCCTAAAAAATGAAAATGCTGCCGAAAGACACTATTCATTTAATAAATATTATGTTTTACTCTGTTTTTCCATTTAGCCATTAAAAGTTTTTCTGAGTGTGCATTAAATGCACAAAACAAACACTATTTACCATATAATTTACTTGATCTAATTTTGTTTCATATTTTTTTATTAATTAATATTTAAAAAAATCAAAGCAGAAAAGGTTATTGATATCTGAATTGTCTATGGATGACATCTGTCAGAATTCTGCCGAATTAAAAAGCAGACTTTAGTGGTTTAGCAATGTTTTCGAGAGATTTTCTTATGGTCAGCTATCGCGACACATTTTTAGTAAAGGAATGTTTCAATCGCTTTTACATTTTGTTTGTGTTGTTTGTTTTCAAGTTAAGCATTCTTAATTGTAAGAATCTTATTGCTACTTTTCAATAGGTATATTTTGAGTTTATCGACACTAAATTTAAATTATTTCTGAGGCAACGTCGGGTCTTTTTACGCCTTTTACGCTTCTCACGCAAAGTAGCTTCAAGCAAAAGTATTCTAGCAGCAATTTCACATTAACTTACCTACTTAAAAACTCACAATTACGAATATCAAAAGGTAACACTTTTATGTTCGTTAAATTGAGGTTAAAATTCCGAAAAATAAAATGTCAAATTCAATTCTTCGTTTGGAACTTTCATAAACTAGAGTAGGTTTGGAGAATATATCTATCAAACTAAGATGAACGAATATTGGAATCGAAGAGAACCGTGGTAGGAAACATGCGAAATGTCGTTCGAAATTTCGTTTTTCGTAGAAATATAGTAGACCGACAGGCTCTTACACAATCATCTCCCCTGATTGTACGTCACGATGAGAAGCGAAAACGGAATTCCTCAAGTACAGAGTAACTAGCTATCTCTAATTGTGAAATAGGGAGTTGTGTGTACAACAGCGAGTTGTGTATACAAAACTCTTCAGATATACTTGTATTTATTATATATTAGTAGGAAATTCGTGCAAATCGTTTAGTACCGAAAAAAATTAATGTCTGCTTACAATAACAACAGCACTTCAGTGAGCTTTACTTATTTGTTAAGCGATATTGCGACATTTTGTCGATATTGTTACATTTAGCCGTACAAAAGGATGCGAAGAAGTCATGCGTTAAGCATTTTAACTTCGCGAGTATATTGCAACTGCAACTCATACTTTCAAAATGTTAAATCTGTATTATGATCGCCGTGCAAGTCGAAAATAAATAATAGGTATGATTCGACAGAAGGGAAGCTCAAAATAGTACTGCAGGTGCTTTTTTAACTTTTTAAGTGCTGGTGCTTTTCATCGTGGCTTTTAGTTAAGTTGTTAGGGAAACCATAGCAAATAAATTTACGAACGTGCCGTGCCATTTGAAGTGCATGCGACATAAAAGTGCATTGAACAAACATGTGCTGTCATGCGTGCGTCACACTTCGACGTAGTCGAGCGTAGTACCGGGCGCTGGCTGCACTCGCTGAGGATTTTGCGGGTTGTACTTTTGCTGCGAGTTGTAAGTCTGCTGCGAATTGTAAGTCTGCTGCGAGTTGTAGTTGTGCAGCGAGTTAAAAGATTCTTGTGATTTCTGCTTTGCTTGTGCTTTTTGCATCTCCTGCGAGTTATAAGTTTGTTGTTGCGGGTAGTAAAGCTGCTGGGAATTGTGTGGGCGAGGCACGAACGCTTCTAGATATTTGTGCGGTGGGCACAGAGGTAAACTCGCCGCAAGCTCTCGCGAGTTTTGTTGAATCGGCGTTGGTTCCTGCGAAAAATCATGCAATGTTAATCGAAATGACGACAAGTATGTACTTTTAGCAAAAATATGTATAACATACATATACAACATACACACATGCATACATAACACGTTTTATTGCATAAATATACATTATATTTATTGCATAATTACGTGAGATAATTAATATCAAATAAATAGCAACAGGCGGCTCTATTGCTATCCAGTAATCTACTAATCTGATCCATGTAGGATAGTGCAAAATATAATGTGATACTAACAGACAGATACAAAAATAATTTCATATAAGCATCATCATAACATCTCATATACGTCCCCACCGAGGAGCTTGAGCCTACCCTAAGTTGTTTAGGCCTTATGGCCGGTACACACATTGTTTAGTGTTTAGTGCGAGTGGCTTGTTTAGTGTTAAGTGTTTAGTAAAAAACACGTTCGGACAGCTTCTGTTTAGTGTTAAGTGTTTAGTGTTTAGTGTTTAGTGTTTAGCGAATAGGAACGCGTTCTATTTTTTCTGCGAGTCGCCCCTCCCGCTCTCCCGCCTTCACCCCTCACTTAACACTAAACACTCACTAAACACGTCTGGACAGATCTGTTTAGTGTTTAGTCCATATAATGAACAAATAAACTAAATACCGTTTACTAAACAGTGTATGGACAGCACCTACTAATCACTTAACACTAAACAGTCTACTAAACACTAAGCACTTAACTAAACAAAGTGTATACCGGTCATAAAGTCAACCACGCTGGCCCAGTGCGGATTGGTCGACTTCACGTTTAGGCCTTAGTCAACCACGCTGGCCCAGTGCGGATTGGTCGACTTCACTTGAATTTCTTCGCAGATGTATGCAGGTTGCCTCACGATTGTTTCTTTCACCATAGGAGTGTCAGACAAATGTACATATGAAATTTGAAAAACGAAAAACACATTGGTTCATATTGGTCTCGAACTGTGGACCTTCCGATTAAAGGACAAGTGCCGAGTCCACAGCGAGCGCCATACTCGAAGCTCGCTACATCAACATAGGAAGTAGCGAATAATAATGTAACAGATATAGTGCTTGTTCACGAGTGCCTCGAAGAGTATTCGCTATTTGGATGTTGACAGGCAGAGTATTCCACAATCGGACAGCCTGCATATTTGTAAGAGGAATGTTTGCGAAACGCTTTTTAAATTATCGTTTGTAAATTGATTAGTTTACATTTTTTTTTTAAAATGATGTTTATAAAATGGCAATTTGCCAAAAATATTTGTCAAACATTAGGGACCCTAATTTGATTTTATTTAATAACTAGCTGTGCCCGCAAACTACGTTCGCCTCAAAAGACTTCTACGCTTTCTTAGTTATATCTATACCAATACACTTCCAACCCCCGTTTTACCCCCTTAGGGATGGAGTTCCGTAAAATCCGTTCTTAGCGGATGTCTATAAGGAACCTACCTGCCAAATTTCAAGTTTGTAGGTGTTATAGTTTCTGAGATTTCGTGATTAATCAGTGAGTGGTATTTCGTTTAAAATTCCAATTAGAAATATAAATAGCTAACCGAAATAATGAACTTACCGAAACGACAGCTATAGTAACAGTGTCTGAGAATTTGACTTTATTTTTCTCTAGAGTCCGATTTGTCCTGTTCACCGTGTCACTGTTTCTATGGTTCAATTGGTATTTGTGTTTGTCCTGTAGCCGTATCACGTTTGCAGGTTCATCACTCCACTCGGCCCGGTATAAATTTCGCAGCTGGTTCGACTCTTGAGGTTTCGATGTCTTGACGTCTACGACGGAACCGTTGATTGTGGGAACTTCGTTGATCACCGAGAGTGTGCCTAAAGAACCGATGCGTGTAGGAATGTTTTCAACGTTCCATTTGACGTTTTGATTGAGTATCGGCTTGATTTTGTCGGGCGCGGTGATTCTGACGTACGTCTCTTCGGCGTCCGTATTCCAAATAGTGTCCTCTCTGTCCAAGTACTGGTGCAAGTTGGGCCGGATGCTGTTTGTCGACGTGTGATCGTTGAACGTGACAGGCACCGGCATTATCGTCGACACACGCGAGACTCGCGGCAGTGGCGGTGGTTTCGTTTTCTTTTCGCAAATCTCCTCTTCGTCAGTGTAAAAATTTGAACTACACTGAGAACAAGTCTCCGAGCATTCGGATTCTGTGAAACAAACAACAGGAGTTAATTAATACAATTATTGAGTTCGGTCCTTTTTTATTGGTATTTCTAGATACGCAATTATGCATCTTCAGGATGTTGTCGCTCTGGCTGCTTTCCAACGACTGAACTACAGTCTGATTTTATATTCTACGGAATTCTGACAGATGTCATCCATAGACAAATCAGATATCAATAACCTTTTCTACTTAGATTTTTTAAAATATTTAATAAGAAAATATATGAAACAAAAGTAGATCAAGTAATAACATTGTAATAGTGTTTGTTTTGTGCACTCAATGCACATTAGCTAGAATGTTAATTTATAAGTGCTAAATAGAAAAACAGAGTAAAACAACATATTTCTCAAATACAAATATTTATTAATCATTAACACTTATATCATCATTGTAGTCATCATCATCAACTCGGATTATAAAAGAATCACATACACTATCCAGCAGATCATGAAGAGAGCACATTTTATCCTCTTTAATAATATGGTTTATGCATTCTTACCATTTTTCAGCTGTGATATTATTTGCCCTCTAATATTAACTGTTTCATTTTGCGTAACTCGGACCGCGGTGCATGACGCGGCGTAAATAGTATTTTTAAATTTTAGATTTAAAAATACTATTTATTTTAGACATCTTGTTATATTGGCTCAAGAAGCAAAAATTTTACAAACGAAGAGGTTTTTTTAAAAAAGGTTGACAGCCTATAGATTATTGAACAGGGATCCAAGTAATAGAAAAATAATTTCCTTGACAATTTTCTTTTTTTTATTGCAGAAAGTTGGCAAACAAACAAACTGTCCACCTGATGGTAAGTGGTAACAGTCACCTATAATACATGTGGCTCTTGTGAGATTCGCAGCAAAACTGCAACCCCCACAAGAATCACAATGTACGTTGCCAACTTGTGACACAAGATGTAAAGTCACAGTACCCAGTAATTTCGCTGCCATATCTTACCCTTCAAACCGGAACACAGCAATGCAAGCACTGCTGCTTTGCGGCAGAAATAGGTAAGACGGAGGTACCTAAGCAGACGACCCTGGTACAGAGTCTCCCTCCAGTAAATTATTGTAACTTCAATAATAAGATATTAAATAATGTAATCAATATTAAAAAAAATATCAGTAAATTTTAAGTCTTAGTTTCTTTTATTAAAACCTTAAATTTAAAAAAGGTTTATTTTATATTTTGCTAAAATTCTCTCCCGTTTTAGTGAGAATTTTTCAATGTTGGCAACACTTCTGAAATGTCAGAATTCCGTCGAATTAAAATCAGACTATAGTAATAAGTAATATTCTCTTGTCGCATGCCATTGGAGGAGGGCGGGCGGTACAACATTGGCTTGCGTAGTTACTACAAATTACATTAATTATGAAAATCTTTGTCTGAAGGTTTGCTATAGGCGGTTACTAGGTGGATGGGTGGGGGGGAAGGAGGATTCAGGAATTCCGTAAGGCGCGGTTACTTTATTATGTGTAATTATGTAAAAATTCCTGATTTTAATGAAATGAAAATCAATTCTATCCCCGAGTAGGAAACTTGTCAGAATGCCCCCCAATACTAACAATTAGTAAAGGACTTCCAAAAAATAACGCCTGAAACCATTAATGACATCCAGAACTTCTTGCGATAAGGTGGCAATAGTATTACGTACCGTGAGCTTCGCGCGCCAGTTCTAGAGCTTCTTGTGCTAAGTGAGGCTGTTGCAACGCTTCAGCGGCCCACCGCGCGTCCGCGAATAAGTCCCAAGCACGCAAGTCCACTGCTAGACTTAGCGCCTTTTCCACGCGCCCGCGTCTGTTCGGGATAATGCAGCTTTATTTTTATCCTCGGAGTAGATATTCCGTGCTTTGTCTTATTCTGACAGAAAATATTTTGACATGAATCGCAAATATATAGAAAGTGATGTTTATACCATAGAAGGGAATATTAAAATGCTGAAAATCATATTTTGCAAGTATAAATATGCGTTATAAATTAATTATAAATGTTTTAAAAAATGCCCAGTATCACGTGATTGCAAACGCCAATCGGAGCGCGTGACGTCTCGGTGTGTTGCCAAACCTCAGAGGCCCAATTCTACTAATAAGTTACAGCCGAATCGAAACTGAACCGTTGCGATCGACCAATCAGAACACCACGTTATCACGTCATCTAACAGTCTGGGCGCGTATATGGAAATATACGCGCTCCCATTGGTCGATCGCAACGGTTTAGTTTCGATTCGGCTGTAACTTATTAGCAGAATTGGGCCTCAGGCAAAATTCCGACACTATGGTCCAAATTAAGCTATTCGCCGCTATTTGTACTGGTAGCGTGCCAACGAAAGCAATGTGACCTCATGAAGCCGTGCAATCAGTGCTCATGAAAAATAGGTAGTGCAGTGTGTGCGTAAATGTCTAAATAAAATTTTTACGGTTAGACGATTTGAAATAAAAAATGTAAGTAAATATTTATTAAGTTCTGAGATGATAAAAACTTAATTACCTAATTGACTATAAAAGCTATTCAGCTTTTGCTCTGCATGCTTAACTAATGTGGTAAGTGACCAATGTTATATTAAACAAGACTATTTAATTAATAAAGTTGACATTGACATGCACACGGTCGTGCTATTAAAGTAGTCCGAAATGATTGCATGCAAACAGTACAAATATCACCGTATTCAATTCGGTCCACATGTCGTCGTTTGCACTGATCGTTATGTTAGTAACGTTTGCGCAACGCGGACCGCGGCGAGAGACAAAATGTCAAACTGTTATGTTTTTTGTTGAAAATCTTTTTTAACTTATCTGCTTAGAAGTAAAAATTACAACGGAGCCTGGATTAACCAAAGAAAATAAAACAAATAATTTACCAAATATTGATAAAATATACATAGACTGATGGTTGCAAGTTTATTTACTAAGAACAAAGATTTTTGTGCAGCAGAGTTTACGAACGAGAAAACATCTTTGCGAGTAACATTTTTGAATTAAAAGGAATAATAATTAACAAATAAACATTCTTAAATATGTCGTATTATTCCATTCTGTTCATTTATTAAATCTCCATCTTATGAGTTATTTGTAAAAGTTATAAAGATTTGCTATGGAATGAGGCAGCTTCATCTAGTAACTACTAGATGGCGCTGCCTCAATCCCATACAAATTCGCGTTTACGCGTTCGATGCGTGTGATCGAGTAAAGCTCGATAAAACTCGCACTAGGCACACAGATCCTAGTGCGAGTTTTATTTATTTTTGTAATGGTGCACACTTTAATGTTCGTTTTGTGTCTAAATTTAAATTGTATGTTTGTTAAGTATCTTGTTTTAATATGATGACTAGTGTTATATAGATGTTTTGACTAATGAGTGCGGAATACTAGCGTTATGTAAATATTTATATGATATCTGTGGCACGAAAGGTGGTCGATAAAAACCAGCGCCAGGTTCTAACTTGGCATAGTGCTGATCGGCTTCCTTTTGTTGTGTACTGCAGTGTTTGTTATAAAAAGGACTACTTTTTTATCTGTATCATGCTGTACGCAATAATAAATTTTCTTTCTGTCTTTCTTTCTATCCATACTGGGTGGTCTCAACCACGAAGGCGGTCACACCAACCTCAGAAGGTGATGAAAGAATTTCCTCGCGAGGTCGTGCACGGGCGGCGCGAACCGCGACGGCACAGGCACTGCTGGCGCCAAATACGCTCCCAAAGCTGCTTGGGCGCACCCCTCTTCCGACAACGCATCTGTTAAGTAATAGTACATTGTTCACCGAGGGGAGAAAGCGACTACCAACGAGAGTTTGGGAATCGCACTTCCTTTCGAGTGATACATAGTGCGCAGGTGTAGTATACCTACAAGGAAAAAAAGAAATATAATTTAATGGAAGTATGCATAATATGCTAAAATTGTTACAGTTATAAAACTCAATTTAATACTTATGCTTTTGAAAATAATTTGGATTTGAAACAATGCAGAAGAGATCATTATTATTATAATTATCTTCTTTCTAATATATAAAATTCTCGTGTCACAGTGTTTGTTACCAAACTCCTCCGAAACGGCTTGACCTATCTTTATGATTTTTTTTTTGTGTAGTAGGTCTGAGAATAGGTCGTAAACTATTTTTTATACCTCTATGGCGAAACGTAGTTCGCGGACACAGCTAGTTTAGTATATAAAATGTGAATGTATGTATGTGATTTGATAAAAGTTATACAGTGGCGATCACATAATTAAAGACACCAGTCGATTTTCATACAAACGAGGTAACTTTGAAGCCTCGGTTCTCCGCCGGGGATTGACCTAGCTGTGATCAGATGATGGCCATCCAGGGAGCGAATGGAGGAGATTCAGATCGCTATACACACCCAACTGATCTGATCAGCATTCTAAAAGATATACGGATATGTTTAAAAAATCCGCAAAATTAGCATAAAATTGTATGGAAATCCAGAAACTGAAAACTCTGATTCTTATATCTCTAAGAACGCTGATCAGATCAGTTGCGTGTGTATAGCGATCTCAATTTCCTCCATTCGCTGCCTGGATGGCCATCATCTGATCACAGCTAGGTCAATCCCTGGCGGAGAACCAAGGCTTCAAAGATACCCCGTTTGTATGAAAATCGACTGGTGTCTTTAATTATGTGACCGCCACTGTATGTATATCGATCTATCTATTTATTAGCTGTGCTATAAGTACTGCGCTCGAAGAAGGATGTGGTGTCCAAAGGGCAACTAGGTGAGGAGATGCCATTGGCGAAAGTTATAAGGCCAAAAATACCCTCACGAAATCTATTTAATTTTGAAAATAGGTAGGTGAAACATCTTGTTGCTTGTAATTTCTAAAAAAACTGTTGCTACTCTATCTCTCTGACATAATGTGGCATGCCAGGAACACCGTTCTTTTGCCATCCGTCGCGTCTCTCTCGAATTTTCGAAAAAAGAAACATGAACTTTAACGGTGTTCCCGTTACAACAACGGGAAAAAACTCATCCATCAAACCAAGTCGAAATAGACCTTTGCTTATATAATTATTATCTCACCAGGTCCACTCCTGAGTGCCGCGCAAACTAACTTATTGACAGCCCACAAGCACTCCATGCCACTTTCGTCCCAGTCCATCGCACGGAGTAGAGCCACGGCGTTGGAAGATCGCCCAGCCCGTAACCACGCCTATGGTGAGCAAAGAGATTATTCTACGATGCGCTTTTAGCTGCGTTCGGGACATTTGAATTGTTGACAGTAGTAAATTATCAAATTGATTGCGATCGTGATAGAAATCAAGTTACATAAGAAAGGGGCCCTCAATCAACTTGAATAGAATCAGTTTACTTCGGAAGGACTTACAGTTAGCAAACGAGGGTGGCTAATGTGCAGTAGAGCCAGAGGTCCGCCAATGAAAGTAACCAGCAATATTGGCCCGCCCTTAGCTCTGCGTGACGTCAACATCTGCATGCGTTTTGGTTCGCTGGAAGAAGATAATCTGGTCGACCCTCGGGAAACACATTATCGTTCCAGTCTAACTAAAGGTTCGCGCACACAGGCCAAAACAAGGTCACCGACCTGTCTTTAACAACAAAATAAGCACGTAGAAGTTGTAGCACTCGATTACGACATTCATCATCATCACAGCCCATATACGTCCCCACCGAGGGGCTCGAGCCTACCCTATATTAGGGTGATTAGGCCTTAGTCAACCACGTTGGCCCAGTGCGGATTGGTCGACTTCACATACATCATTGAATTTCTTCGCAGATGTATGCAGGTTGCCTCACGATGTTTTCCTTCACCGTAGGAGCGTCAGACAAATGTACATATGAAATTCGAAACGAAAAACACATTGGTACATGGCGGATCTCGAACCCCGACCCCCCGATTGGAAGGCAAGTGCCGAGTCCACTGCGCTACTGACGCTCCTTACGACATTACCGCCTTTTAATTGTTTTCATACGCTGCGTAACGTCAAAGTGATTGACCGGCGACTTCGTTGGCCTGTGTACGTGAACTTTAAGGGTGATTTTCATCAAGAATGTACTAGGAAGCTAAGCGATAAGCTAAACATAAACAAATACTTCGTAAATAATAAATAAATCACGTTTCATACACTATAATAATATCTACTGTCTCTCAGTGTAGCTCTGGTGGAGTGGAAAAATAAGCGCTGATTTAAAAGGCGCATCATGGGTCGCGTTACACTGAAATGCAGATTTCTGACAAAATACGAACGTGAACATTGTTGATGGAAAAGCACCCTTAATAAATTACATGATGATGATATTTCATTATAAGTACTGTTTTTGTTAAATAATATTTTATCATACCAATTTAAATTAATATCCAAATTTACAGAAGATACAGAAGAGAGATAGAGAGGGAGAGAGAGAATATTTGTAACATAGTCGGTGTATGTAATCAAACTTCATTTTTGGCTTATTAAATTATTTCTATGTGTCACCAAACATGGATATAAGCTAATCACATTATTATTTTATAATCCTGTGATTCTTCAATTAATCGGCCAGCTTTAGCTTTGCCACGGTTCTTGTATTCACCGCAGCAAACTACATTGAATGTGAATGGATTTAGTTGGAATTTGGCACACGGTTTCAAATATAGGTGATTCCTTACAATGAGCACTTAAAGTATGGTTAAAACAATGTGTACATCATCCCTCTTCAACCGCGATTATTACATAGTTTTAAGGGATCATTGGGCCAGCCGCACTTAAACTAAGATTTTTTTTCCCATTAGACCCAAAGTGCGAGCTAGACACAGAGACAGTGGCGAGCAGAAGTTTTGGTAATCGGACATGTTACCAAAATGTGTACAGTCAGTGTCAAACAATTTGGGACTCACTTCCTTGAAATGTTTTTAGAATATTCAAAATGCTTTAAGTATAAAAGTAGCCTGTGTTTAAATGTCTAGACATTACATGTTTTATGATTTTGAAATGAAGTGCTCTTTACGTGAGGTTTATCAATGAAGTTTTCCAAATACGGCGTTTTAAATTGCTTGGTTTGCTCTGAAATAAATAATTATTATGATACTCAAGACAATGACAACTAAAGACTAGTTTCGTTGTTGCTCCTAGCTACGTATGAAAATATCAATAAATATCACTAAGCTACTTGCTTGATAATATGAGCAATATCTACCTCAGGTATGTTGCTAAGTCGAAGCACTTCGTGTGGTAGTGCAATAAAGAGAGAGCATGATCGAAGCACTGGATTCTGCCACCTTCCTCCACGGCTATAATGAGATCACCTGCCCACTGGACATCAGTAGCAATCTAAAAATAAGAAAATACTTCCATATTTTTTAATTTATTATTATATTTACAACGATTAAAATACATTCAACGACTAAGGTATGGTAGTAAGATGTTACTCAATGACTTTGTGATCATGAAGCGATCATAGAACCAAGCGAAGCGAATACGATAATAAAGCTTAATAATGGCTAGTGCTTGGTGTTAAGCAAAATATTGTTAAAGTACTGGTTGTAGTTTAAACTGTCAAAACATTTTTAACTTCTGTTTGTGAACTTGGGTCTAAATATGATATTAATAATTTGTAATTATTTTTCATCATCACAGCCCATATACGTCCCCACCGAGGGGCTCGAGCCTACCCTATATTAGGGTGATTAGGCCTTAGTCAACCACGCTGGCCCAGTGCGGATTGGTCGACTTCACATACATCATTGAATTTCTTCGCAGATGTATGCAGGTTGCCTCACGATGTTTTCCTTCACCGTAGGAGCGTCAGACAAATGTACATATGAAATTCGAAACGAAAAACACATTGGTACATGGCGGGTCTCGAACCCCGACCCCCCGATTGGAAGGCAAGTGCCGAGTCCACTGCGCCACCGACGCTCTAATATTTATTTTTAAAATAATAATTATTTTTAAAATACATATAATAAAGTCGTTAGTGCTAATAGTGCTGTGCTGTGCTGTGCATGCTATGTATGGAGAGAAACAAGACAAGCGCAGTTATTGATAATTTAAAAACTTGTAAGTACCTACCCACTAAGCTCTAGATAATGCTACAGTGCGGCAATATAAGCGAGGATACAGTCTTATAAAACTTTATACAAACAAATTCAAAGGGGTTAACGGGGTTCCAAACAACACCTTGCGGGACCTTTTTATGGTCGTTACTTGTGGTCCCACTGCTTTAAGGTGGAATAATCTGTTACAATACCAAGGGGCTAAGTTGATTAGACCACCCACAACATGGGTATGTCGTTGGACTCTGCTTCACCAGCGGCTGTTCCGCTGGTTCTCCATACTCGACTAAACCTCCCTCAGGAACATCTCGGCTAATTCGTCGAAAACATCCCCCAAATACAAGTACAGCTGTATAAACAAGCTGGGACTATGAGGGGTGACCAGGTTTTAAAGTCGTTTTTGATCTCCCAGATGGGCGACCAGGTCAAGGCTATATCTCCTAGTCAGATGTCGGTCCATAGACATAGGTATAACTTTTCGATGGGGAGAGGGGGAGTTCAGGTTCAGATTGAAGACCAATTTGCCTATACAAGACCGGATAACGTGGAAGAAAAATTAATTCTATTAAGTGTATGCTGATTTCTAGAAAAGCGCTTTGTAGTCCGGACCGCAAGCCCTACAACTACGTCAATCTACGTCAATGTGTCAGTCCAAACCAACTTTGCCTGCTCGCGGTGCATGTTGCTCACCAATGGCTATGGCGTATGGACCTGCACTGGGCTAGCGGGACGGGTGACTGTGGCCACGTGAACGGAGAGAATTGGCCCTTGTCCAGCAATGGGGATTCTGATGAACTAACGAGTTCATGTCGATCCTCTGGGGACTCAGGCCAGAGGATCCTGATGAACGAACTCTGTATTATGGCTGGTATGGTGACTTACAAAGCCAACTCGAACGGTGTGAGTCAATCCGACGCCGCTGCGAACGATATGCATTGAGCCGTCAATGCAAGCGGCCAACAATTTCAGTTCACAAAGCGACCTTTTGACGGTCCGTGCCGGCGCTGGTAACGACACATCGGTGTGGCTTTCTCGAACTGACGACAGTCTTGTCACCCTGTCGTCACCACTCGGAACTTCGTAGCGTATCCATGATAGATTAATGCCATTCTGCGGAGGAAACGGAGTTTTTATAAACATCATAGAAATTAGTTATGTTGTGTTGTAATGGCATCAACGCCATGCAACTGCCGGAGGTAAAATTTTCCTTTAATATCTAGTATTGATTTATATTGAATATTGATTAAAAATCAGTCTTGTAGTAAAGTAGCTTGTTTCTCACTAAAATTAAGTATTGCGGTTGAAATCTGCTTCCGGCTTTGGGAAAGAAGATTAACATCCCATTTATAAATGAAAAGAATATTTCACAAACCTTATGACAAGACAATTGCTCCACAATATGAATAACACATTCGTTTTTATTTGATAATTCCGCCACTAGAGTTTCATTTTCTTGTTGATGGTATGCTGCAAGTGTAATTTGTTGCCTGAAATGATGATATAAAGCAAATTAACAATACCTGCTTCATAACTTTGTGATTTTGGTGGTTACAACAAAGAGGTGTAACACTTTGAACATCTTATGCATTCGCAGACATTTTGTAACTGAATGTTAGTATTTTGAAGAACTAATTTTGATGTAAAATAATAAATAATTTTAATTGAACTCTCGTGTATTATTTATAAACATAAATAAACGCCTACTTAAAAGAGTAATATTGGCGAGTCCGGACAGCCTTAGTGTCATATTGATAGGAAATGTTGCGATTGAGTAATAAATGTGCTGTTTTCACCATTAAATAGCTAATATGATGTAGATTATCTTTAAGAAATAAAAAAAATACATAAAGGGGGTGTTTTATTGAGAAATTTTACAATTACTGTAAAAATTGATAAGAAAAAATCAGTTTTTCGATTAAAACATACCTTAATTATTAATTTAGAGCATCTTTTTTCTCCTAATTGTAATTTCATAGAAAAGCCCTATTATTTTCAATCAGTAATAAGTTCCTTTCATCGTGATTGATCATTAAGTTTAAAAGTTATACTGATTTGTTTACAAGGAGAACACCGTAGCATGGAAGATTTTTAAAAATTGTATAAAAAATTAGATTATTTAAAATTATTTTTTCCGTCGATAAAATTAAGCATAGTATCCCCAATTTCAATATGTGCACTTTATGAAGACTCACACTGTATAATATGGTAGTTTATGTTTAGGTATTACACAACTAAATACAAATAATTGTAAGCCTGCTAACAGTTGAATTCTTTAACTGTACCTACATTATTTTTCAGCCGGTTACTGTACTATTTACCTCGTAATAAAAGCATATGGCGTATAAAAGCGTAATACATAAGTCATATGACAGACCCATTAATAATATAAAGATGCAGATTAGCTTGATCCTCCACAACAGGGCTCCAAGGTGCAGGCTCTGACGTCGATGTGCACCATACTAAAACCCTTAACTCAGATTTACTGGCACACCATGTAAGTTTTCGTTCACTACGTCGAGTTCCACCTCCAAGTTCAATGGTCTGGAAGGTAATCATAGGTATTCATTCAGACTTTGTTTTTTCTTCTATTTTAAAGCATTTAATGTGAGTCAGTCTCTGAATGGTTTAAGTGTAAGATATTTTATGGTATTCAGTAAGTACTTGCATGTGTTGAGTCATGCTTCCTTATTGGATGGTTAAAGGACATCATTCGATTTTCATAAATTATCGTTTTATGAGTAAAAGTGTGATTTTTCTATATACATATATTTATAAGTTTAAATTAGGTTAACCGTTTCCATAATGCTTGCGGTGCAAGCATTATGGTAGCGAGAATGCCGCAGATATAAATCCGCCATTTTATACATCCTTGTTGGAAATCTAACACATCTAACCAACTGTAACAAGACCAAATGAAAAGTATTGACTAGTTGGATAAAGGCTTATCAGTTGTTTCAACTGCCTGCTTGTTAACCAATAATAATAATAAAATGTTGTACAAAGAAGAAATAAATAAATTTGGACTTTAAAATTAAGGATATTACTCAGATCAGATGCTTAAATGAAGAATGAAGTACTCCTATTCGTACAAGATACTTTATTTAGTTTTATACTTCTTCGACATTAATAATAATAATAATATTTATTTTCCAAGTAATATATACAATATTTTCATGAGATGCCTCTAGTAAGTAATTATATACTTGTGTTGGAGACGTCTCGCTCTTACCCTAGGTTACAATAGGAAAATAAATTTATATAACCAATTTATAAACTAAAGAAACTTAACTTTAAACTAAAGATACTACATAATTTTGAAAATGAAATAGGTATAGACATTACATTAGTTTACAAAAGAGTATTGACTACGAAAGTTACAACATGATCAGACTATTAGGATAAAATGTGTGAGCGCAATCTTAAATGAAATCCCTGCTGTTGGCAGCTGCATAGACAGATAAATTGTAAGACATGCAGATTCAATGTGTAAAATATATGAATGACTAGTTTCAGAGTTGTCAATATTTTAAGCAGCTTAAATACAGTTGACTTTCCTTATACACAAACGGCCTTACGAATAAAAATTTTACTCCTTGGATCATCCTCGGATTAGTTACTCCATGGATTGTCTTGTTTAGACACGTCGTAGTTGAAGTTCTAACACCGCGTACCTATGTCAAAATAGCAACTTTTACGAAGAGTGAAAAAACTGCACAATTATACATAAATATACTATTATAATGCCATTCCATTACTTATATACATTTCATTGGATCCATTAGGAAAAATAAAACTGTTATAATGTTAGTACGACTTTGTGATTAATGCAAAGTATTCGAAAAACGTCATATGGTCTTTTTTCCGCCAAAAATGACTTACGTGGTGTTAGAACTTCAATGACGATATGACAGCCGACATGTGCGGAAACAAGACAAAACACGGAGTAACTAATCTGAGGATGATCCAAGGAGTAAAATTTTTATTAATAAGACCGAAACTGTTAAAAATGAAATTTTATTCCATTACCTGAATATGTGGGTCTCTATCAAATATTCTACAGGGAATATCAGATGAAGCAGTCTTTCCAAATGTAATCAAAGTTGCAGATCTGTCAGCATGAGTAAACATCAAATGAGATGAACATAGTATCACTGAAAATAAGTAAGGCACAAATGTTACCCATAAAATATAAATATATAAATATGTTTCGTTATTTAGTACAGATTTTTGCAGATATGGCACAGTTCAGGGATCGAAACAGGTTCAGTGTTCAAAAATGCTGATTTTACTGACCAGAAATCTAAAAAAACTGACTTTTACTGACCATCTGAACTAACTTAAGAGGATTGTGAAGAGCCAATTCATGGCTCGAGTATGCACTTGCAAAAATGCAGTTTGTTGCACACCGCTTAGAGTTGAAAGTCCGAGGCAAGTGCCTACATTTCTTATTGAAATATTGTTTAGGGCAATAACTGTTTTACCCCCCTAAACCTTTCCGAAATTAGACACTTTTGATCTCATTAGATTCAGTATCTATGTTTGTACGTATTGCTTTTTTTGTAATTCAGTATAATTTAGTCAAAAAAGATAAAAATGCTCAAGGTAGTTTTTAAGTCTAAAATATGGATATTTAGATGCTAATAATTTATATTCTGAGCAACATATTTTCAAAATCGAAACGTACAAACCCATATCTTCATTATATCTACAACATTTCCAAAAATTATGAAAATTGGACTATTTAAAGAGGGAGAAAAGTTATCGCTTTTTGTATGAAAATTTACAGCTTCGCAATCCTCTTAAAATAAAAGATTCATGTGGAATTGAAAAAATACTTTTACAATTATTGACCTCCACCATCCCTATAGCCAACCATCACCACCTTTTTATTGTTAAAAAGTTTACAAATAATTAACAGTTTTTTTATTATATGTGTTTGTTACGAGAAAAAATAGTAGGATTTGACTATTTTTCCTCGAAATAATGATGCTACAATATTAAGTTGCCACAAGACATCATAATAGAGCATCAGTTATTTGCTGCCCTCAAACCATCACTGAGCCCGGCTAAGAAAATGAGAAATGACTAAAATTTGGTTTTTGTTGACACAATATATTATGAGATATTACTTAAGCATAATCTAGATTGAAGAAGGTAGGCGGATATAGGAAAGACACAGGTACAGACAGACAAAATTGTATCAGTAAAATAATAATAAGGTTCCAAAAAAATTATGGGGCAATATGTGTGTTGATCTCAAAAAACTGAAAAAACTGACCATTTTCTCAAAAAACTGACATTTACTGACCATGCTCAAAAAAACTGACTTTTACTGATTTTACTGACCAGTTTCGACCCCTGCACAGTTTAATGGAATTAAATGATGTTTGTAATACAGACAGTTTATAATCTGGTTTAAGTACATTTAGGTATAACACTTAGATTCGAGTTTGCAGTGGGATCCACATATTGAGTTCTTGGCAAACAGACGTAGCTTTGCAGCATATGCAGTAAAAAAATAAGACAACTTACTGATGCTGAAATGGCAGGATTGATTAACTTTAGTTATTTGCTACTTAAAATTATATTATTTGGCATGCATGAGTGAACTAGTTGAGAATTCTCACTTCATGAAACATGCATGTACATTATTGAAAAATATTGTTACTCATATACGTAATTCATAGGTGTATTAAAAAAGTTGTTACATTACAAGACTTACCGCCAGTAATTATTTGTCCTGATAATTTTGCTACACAATATCTGTCATAAAGTATTTGGATTAAGTCTAATGAATTAGGTTTGAAAGAAAGATAAGCTATGGCACCAGATGAAAAAATAAAAGTGATGAGAGTGTCAGTAGTCCATTCGCATAACAACACTGTGCGGTCTCGAAGTTTTGCATCGAGTTGTTTAATTTGTCTGGGTTGTGGAGCTCTCCAGTGACCACCACGTCTCTCACAATATTTTCTTTTGCTTGTATCATATACAGATTCTTCAATTCTTTTCTTGGTTTCGTATCTAAAAAATCAAGTAAAAAATGTTTAGTTACTAAATAATTTATTTATCATGATGATGATGATGACTATAAAAGTGAAGGCTACTAAAATATTTGTAGTATGGCATGCTTTTTTAGATTAATATTTTATAGCTTACTTGTAACTTTTAAAATCAACATTTTTCAACTGTACGGATTCGTCATTCGTCAAAAATTTTACATAGTAATTCAACATTATTTCATTTCATTTTCAGTGGTACATTTTATTTATTTTTATGCATGGACTTTTGTCCATGTTTAGGTACCAAAAAATGAGTCTACAGAAGAACAGTTTGTCATTTCATTATTTAAATTCAGTATTATTATCACTTCTTTAAATCATGCATTGTGAATGTAAAAATAAGTTTATTGATTTCATTCAAAACTCATAAGTACAGACAAGTGAGACAAGTTCACTAATTTATTGGCCAAAATCAACAAAAAAGACGAAGATTATAAAAACAACAAAGGCTCAGTGTGACCATCTTAAAAACGAGAAATCTTCCCGACTGGCTTAGCTTAAAATATACTAAAATCTGCCAAACGTGACACAAAAAATGACAAAAATATGCTGTTTTCTTATTGCCTCAATAGTAGGGCTGCCATAAGTTTTGAACCATCGACCGGGACATTTTGAATACTTACTTAGATTTTTTTTTACAAAATATAGAACCCACTTCAATAACACCAAAAAGTCACAAATAATAAAAGACTACATACAACATCACAGTTTTATATTGAATTCGGTGCTAAATTTTAAGTAACTACATTAATTTTTTAATGTATTTTTTTAAAAGACTTTCAAGGTGATCATTGCTGGGCACCGACTTCAATATAAAACTGTGATGTTGTATGTATTCTGTTACTATTTTTTTTGTTAATATATCTATATGTTACCGGCAATGTGTATAATTCAGGTATTGTATACAATCCCTAGGTAATGTATACAATCCCTGGGGCGTCCAGGCAATGTATGAAATATCATGAATATCATTGTCCATTTCATACTTTACCTAGGTATTGTATACAATTCCTAGGGATTGTATAGAATACCTGCTGGTTCACCGGTAATGTGTAAAATAAATAAATCTTAAGACTAAACTAATGTTAGGTAAGCCGGTTAATATCAATAAATCTTAACAGACTTACTTATCAAATAGCGGACAAATAAAACATGTTGTATTTACTTGAAATAAACTTTATTATCAACTTTAAAATCACAAAAAAATAATAGGAAACTTAAAATTCTTCTTGTTTGTAACATAACATTACAAGTATCTTTTAACATAATATAAGTAATTTTGTAATTGAACTTCACAAACAAAACAATTCTCTTTATAACAAAAAGTAGGTCTAATAGGCATTCACAATTTTAAGTAAAAGTAGGTTTTATTTATTCTTACACGACAAACTATTATGGATGGATAAATTACACCTATGTACTTACCTCCGTAGCAACCTACAGACGCTCCAGCCGTAAGTCAAACTAATAGGAAGTATTAATAAAAAAGGTAATTCCACATTTATGTGGAACATAAGTATACGTAGTTCACGCAATTGCAGAAGAAAATAAGTACCTAAATATTTTGTTTTGGATTCAGAGCGTGATAATGGCTCTCTTATTATAAATACGGGTGGTAGTAACTCTGACAGTTCGAGTGATGAAGAATTGTGGTGTAATTTTACTTTGAATTTACCTACTTTCGCATATTTTTGATTAAAATTATCTTTGCACCTAGCTTGTGTGTCCCGATAATTTTTATTCGTATTTTGTTTTATTAAACACAATTGCGTTCGGGTGTACCGACATTATCTAAGCGAACTTACTTTGATCGCGCCGCCTTGGCGCCGTGCCGTCTCTTGTCAAAGGATTTAATTTTATTTGCAAAGGATACCCGCGTGCGGCGTACACTCGCAAGTGAACGGTCATGCTAAAACGATTCACTTCCATTAATGCTTGAAATGGCGCCTCTAGGAAGGGTGTCAGGGTTCTATGAAGCTTACCGTACTTATTTCTTTGTAATAACCACAATTGCGTTCGAGTGTTACATTACCTGCTGCAAGTTTGGCATTGTATAGAATACCTAGGTAAAGTGTAAAATATATTCTATTTCATACTTTACCTGCCCGTTTTAGGTATTCTATACATTGCCTAGGTATTGTATACAATACCGGATTATACACATTGCCGGTAACATATATACTATATAAGAATTTGAGCCAAGGCAAACACCAGAATAACTTAAAATAAAACGTCTTTTGCTCATAACAGTTCCATGTTCAGGACACCCAGTTTCCGTGAGGCAGCAGTTATAACAAATTCGATGTAGTCTCTGGCCTCTCTGGATGTAGTATAAAAGGCCGGCTCGTTCACACTTTGCTCCTTCTTCTTCTTCTTTAACTTGGCGTGAAGGCTGGTGTTGCCATTTGCCATATACAAGTGAGTGTTCATGTTTCACTTTGCTCCTGCACCGCCCCTTTCCTGAGGGACGGTCGCTATCCGATGAAGCCTTAATGACCGTATGGTTAAAGGCATAAGGTGGAGTTTAGCCGGTAAGAGTCCGGCATAACCCGTGCGGACGGCCGCGCGGGTATCCATGAGGGATTCTCCACCTCCACTCCGCATAGTGGTAGGCAAAATGCATTTGCCGAAAAAAAAAAAAAAATTTGCTCACTCAGTTTCAGTTCTCTCCGATCGTGCGCCCAGAGCGCACGTCTCGTTCGCGGTCCGTTTGCTCAGTGTTCACAGTCCTCTCCGATTGTGCGCCCAGATCGCACGTCTCGTTCGCGGTTCGTTCGCTCAGTGTTCGCGTTCTGTGAGTGTTATTTCGCGTTCAGTACGACCTTCGCGCAACGTGCAGCCATTCATCGGGTTTTCCGGAGTCGATAGCGACGCGCGGCCCGATCCACCTCCGTAGCCTCAGCGGCAACAAGTCAAGCCTCCGCAATCGTCCCTTGTGGACATAGCGGTCTACCCCCCTCAGGCCCCAAGGCCAAAGCTGCTCCCAAGCCGCCCAGCCGGCACGGGAAAAGCCCTACCCCTCCTGCCTGTGTGCTGTGCGGCCAACCGGGTCACACAGCCTACTATCGTGGTTGCCCCAGAGCTCCGCGTCCTTACAGGGGCGTGAAAGCGCACCCTTCCCGCCCATTCCGTTCTAGCATGCCTGCTTCGACAGCCGCCAATTTCCCGGCGCTGCCGAAAACGGCACCCGTCCACACATCCGTTCTCCCCACTAAGTGGGGTCCCCGAGCGCAAGCTCAAAAGCCCACACCGCTCTCCAAGGCGGCGCCCGCCTATGCTTCGAACGACCTCGCAGTCGTCTTCAACGCTATTTCCAAAGTCAATCCTGCCGAGCTAAGCATCTTAGCCGGCAAACTTACGACCCCTCCACGCGATATACTCGCGCTAGTCGAGCATCTATAGCTCGTTAAATCCCTCTCGTAGCTTCGCCTATGAGACATCCTGACAGTCCGTATTTTCTCCGAGCTGCTTTCTGTACGCTCGATGAAGTAGGTCCCCATCAGATACGACCGGCCCACTTTGGTTCCCGGCGTTTATATAGTTAGCCTAGGGCAGCGCTGCGCCGCCCCTTTCCTGAGGGGCGGTTGCTATCCGATGAAGCCTTAATGACCTTAGGGTTAAAGGAGTTTAGCCGGTAACAGTCCGGCATAACCCGTGCGGCCGGCCGTGCGGGTATCCATGAGGATTCTCCACCTCCACTCCGCATAGTGGTTGGCAAACTGAGGTTTGCCGCAAAAAAAAAAAAAACACTGCTCAGTCGTCCGAGCGCAGCGAAGGCGACAACATCCTGGTGATGCCACGTGGAGTGGCGAAACGCGTCGAATCTAAGTATTTGCATGATGGTGTGGTACTAATTATTGATATTCCTTTTCGCATGCGATTGAGGGAGGGCGGGCGGTGCACCATTGGCCTGCGTAGTTAGTACCAACTACCGAAATTTTTTATCGGAAGTTTTGCTATATACCTACTCCTTAACAATTAGTAGTCTCTGGGGTTCAGACACAGACTTAATAGAGATACTCGCAGCGAATGTTCATTCCGAGCAAGGTAATGTTGCTCTGTGTGTGAAGGGTTCTGCAGAGAAGGAAGGGGGAGGAAAGGTGACCTTTTCGCCGAGAACGCGCACACCTGTGTTTTCTTAGCATTGAACTCAACAAGATTGTTGGAACCCCATTCGGAGACGAGATCCAGCGTCTTGTTGAGCTCAATGATAAGATTCTGCCTCTCCTTATCAATATTACCACGAGCAGCCCCTGAGCTTCCGTGATATCCCCCATGCACTGTACTGTCATCTGCATAGCAATGTATACTTCCCAAGGAAAGCATGTCATTGATATGCAGAACAAACAATGTTGGAGATAGTACGGAGACTTGTGGAACACCAGCATTCACTGCCACGAACCGCGAAGCGCAGCCGTCAACGACAACGCGAATTCTACGCTCGTGGAGAAAGCTGGCAATCCACGTACAGAACTGACCCCCTAGACAAATGCCACACGCTAACTTTTCCGCAGTCGTTCCTCAGAAAAAATGTATGAAGATGACATTAGCTTCGGAAAAAATAGCGTGAGGTTGTCGTAAGCTAATGTCATTTCCATACATTTTTTCTGTGGAATGACTGCGGAAAAGTTATCGTGTGGCATTTGTCTAGAGCCTCAGAGCGGGTAATCCGTATGCCGGAAGCTTGGAAAGGAGAGCCTTGTGCCAGACTCTATCAAAAGCTTTGGCGATGTCGAGACTAATAGCCACAGACTCGCCGCGCTTATCGATAGATTCACCCCATTTGTGCAAAAGGAACGCTAGAAGGTCACCTGTTGACCGTTTAGGACGAAACCAATACTGACGGTCATTAAGCAACGAGTGACGTTCCAGGTAACGGATCAGCTGGGTGTTAAGGATCCTCTCCATGATTTTACACAAAATAGAAGTGACGGCTATAGGGCGATAGTTAGCCGGATCAGAACGATCTCCCTTTTTGGGAACCGGCTGGACATTGGCATCTTTCCAAGATTTCGGCACACAACCAGCAGAGAACGACAGACGGTATAGACGCGTCAGAACCGGAGTCAACTCCGCTGCACACTTGTTAAGTACAATCGCAGGAATGCCGTCCGGTCCACTCGCTTTTCGAATATCGATCGACTGTAGCTCCGCCCACACATCACGCTGTCTGATGCGGATATCGGGCATAGTGCTGCCACAATGGGACAGTGTCGGAGGTTGTGCACCACAGTCATCGATACGGGAATGAGCCGCGAAGAGTTTTGCCAGGAGGTCGGCTTTCTCCTGCGGCTAATGAGCAAGTGAGCCATCGGCATGTTTTTTTTTTTTTTTTTTTTTTTTTATGTAAGGCCCGGCAAATGACCTCCTCCCGCCTGATGTAAAGCGGTGAAAGAGGCCCAAATGAGTTGACAGATAGAGTAGGGACGACATCCACTATCCTACCTGCCCGCCCCTTGCCGGCCTAAAAGATGCTTTTTCACACCTCTTTTGAAGGAACCCATGTTGTAGGATGGAGGAAACACGTGCGCAGGTAGAGAATTCCAAGTGTGGGATGAACGACAGAAGAAGGAATCTTGGAATTTCTTGGTACGGTGTGAAAAGGAGGACACAGTGTACGGATGACTCCGAAGGCCCTTACGCGTGTTTCTGTTAAGGAATGGAGAGGGAGGGATAAGGTTAAAGAGCTCCTCAGAGCATTCCCCATGGAACATTCGGTAAAAGGCGCTAAGAGAGGCGATGTCACGACGAAGTTGCAGAGGCTCGAGGGTGTTAGTTGCCTCTACATCGCCAATTATTCGAATAGCGCGACGCTGCAATCTGTCCAGAGCATCGAGGAGGTACTGAGCGGAGCCGTCCCAAAGGTGCGAGCAATATTCCACGCAAGACCTAACCTGAGTTTTATACAACAGGCATAGTTGGTCCGGCGCAAAATACCTACGCACCTTGTTTAGGACACCGAGTTTCCGTGAGGCAGCAGTTATAACGGATTCGATGTAGTCTCTGGGGTTCAGATCGCAGCGAATGTTCATTCCGAGCAAGGTGATGTTACTCTGTGTGTGAAGGGTTGTGCCCTGAAGAGAAGGAGGGGGGAGGAAAGGTGACCTTTTCGCCGAGAACGCGCACACCTGTGTTTTCTTAGCATTGAACTCGACAAGATTGTTGGAACCCCATTCGGAGATGAGGTCCAGCGTCCTGTTGAGCTCAATGATAAGATTCTGCCTCTCCCTATCAATATTGCCACGAGCAGCCCCTGAGCTTCCGTGATATCCCCCATGCACTGTACTGTCGTCTGCATAGCAATGTATACTTCCCAAGGAAAGCATGTCATTGATATGCAGAAGAAACAATGTTGGGGATAGAACGGAGCCTTGTGGAACACCAGCATTCACTGCCACGAACCGCGAAGCGCAGCCGTCAACGACAACGCGAATTCTACGCTCGTGGAGGAAGCTGGCAATCCACGTACAGAACTGAGCGGGCAATCCGTATGCCGGAAGCTTGGAAAGGAGAGCCTTGTGCCAGACTCTATCAAAAGCTTTGGCGATGTCGAGACTAATAGCCACAGACTCGCCGCGCTTATCGATAGATTCACCCCATTTGTGCAAAAGGAACGCTAGAAGGTCACCTGTTGACCGTTTAGGACGAAACCCATACTGACGGTCATTAAGCAACGAGTGACCTTCCAGGTAACGGATCAGCTGGGTGTTAAGGATCCTCTCCATGATTTTACACAAAATGGAAGTGACGGCTATAGGGCGATAGTTAGCCGGATCAGAACGATCTCCCTTTTTGGGAACCGGCTGGACATTGGCCTCTTTCCAAGATTTCGGCACACAACCAGCAGAGAACGACAGACGGTATAGACGCGTCAGGACCGGAGTCAACTCCGCTGCACACTTCTTAAGTACAATCGCAGGAATGCCGTCTGGTCCACTTGCTTTTCGAATATCAATCGACTGTAGCTCCGCCCGCACATCTCGCTGTCTGATGCGGATATCGGGCATAGTGCTGCCACAATGGGACAGTGTCGGAGGTTGTGCACCACAGTCATCGATACGGGAATGGGCCGCGAAGAGTTTTGCCAGGAGGTCGGCTTTCTCCTGCGGCTGATGAGCAAGTGAGCCATCGGCATGTCTCAGCGGTGGCAGCGAGGGTTGGCAGAAGTTTGATTGCACAGCTTTGGCCAGGCGCCAGAAAGAACGGCTACCCGTAGGGTGCGCTAGCAGTTCCTGACCCACTTGTGCAATGCGCTGAGCATCCGCTCTAATGTAAGCCCTCTTACACAACTTGGTGGCATTATTATAGGCTGTTTTCAGTAGGTTAGTATTGGGATCCCTAGAAGCTCGACCTCTGATCCAAGCGCGGTAAGCTAGCTGTTTGTTTTCAACAGCAGAGGCACACTCGCGATTGAACCAGAGGTTACGTCTCCCTCTACTGACGAGATTGGAATGTGGAATATAATATTCCATTCCTAATCTGATCTCGTCAGCAACAGAGGTAGCGCAGGAGTTCGGATCCATCCCACTGAAACAGCGCTGCCACCAAGGGACAGACGCGTAATAATCCCGCATACCGTCCCAATCTGCTGACGCATAGTGCCACAGACGGCGTGCTGCAACCACAGGCGACGGTCGCGACGCCTGAGGCACTGAGACGGATACCAGGCAGTGATCTGAAGATCCTAGTGGAGCTCGAATCACCACCTGATATCCGTCGGGGCGATTTGTCAGCAGAAGGTTCAACAAAGAGGGCGCTTGACCGATAATATCTGGTACCCTGGTGTGCTGGGTAACCAATTGTGTCAGGTCGTGCGTGAGAGCGAATGCGTGGGCAGTCCTACCCGCATGGTCAGTTTTAGAGGAACTTAACCACAACTCGTGGTGAGCATTGAAGTCCCCTAAAAACACCAGCTCGGCGGAAGGAAATTGCTCCTGCGCGTCATCTGCCACCCGACTTAGGTGTTCAAAAAGTCGAGTTGTCTCCAAGTCACCACGGTGGGAACGATAGACGCACACGTAGACACTGCAATGAGTGCCAAAATCGACGTGTACCACAAGGAGGGAAAAGGAAGGTTCCTCCAAACAGCGCAGGCGACGACAACAAACGTCCGCCCGGACGAACAAGCAAACACCTGCCTTTGCCTTGAAGGACTCCTCAAGAGCGTAGCCGGGGTAATTAAGGTAGCTTGTATCGGCCGGGCAGATAATTTGCGTCTCTGTCAAAAACAGCATTGCTGGACGGGCTGTCTCAAGATGGTGGTGGACAGCCAAGAGGTTAGAATGGAGCCCGCGGATGTTAGCGAGCCCCACCTCGAATAGTGGTGTTTTGGTGGAATAGTGCACCGCTGTACGACCAGTCCTAATATTGTGCGCTAACATGTTTGTTGGAGTGAGAGGTGTGAAATTGAGGTGTCGTTGCAGCGATTAGCATAGTTAACGTGTGTAGGCCTGTTTCGCCAGGGAACAGCCGACAGCTGATTTGCGCTGACTCTCCGCACGAAAGGGCCCCCGAACCCCCCCGGAAGTGGTCGCCGGGACCCACCGTCCGGTCACCAACCGGCACGGTTGTATGTTGTATGTCTCAGCGGTGGCAGCGAGGGTTGGCAGAAGTTTGATTGCACAGCTTTGGCCAGGCGCCAGAAAGAACGGCTACCCGTAGGGTGCGCTAGAAGTTCCTGACCCACTTGTGCAGTGCGCTGAGCATCCGCTCTAATGTAAGCCCTCTTACACAACTTGGTGGCATTATTGTAGGCTGTTTTCAGTAGGTTAGTATTGGGATCCCTAGAAGCTCGACCTCCGATCCAAGCGCGGTAAGCTAGCTGTTTGTTTTCAACAGCAGAGGCGCACTCGCGATGGAACCAGAGGTTACGTCTCCCTCTACTGACGAGATTGGAATGCGGAATATAATATTCCATTCCTAGTCTGATCTCGTCAGCAACAGAGGTAGCGCAGGAGTTCGGATAAATCCCACTGAAACAGCGCTGCCACCAAGGGACAGATGCGTAATAATCCCGCATACCGTCCCAATCTGCTGACGCATAGTGCCACAGACGGCGTGCTGCAACCACAGGCGACGGTCGCGACGCCTGAGGCACTGAGACGGATACCAGGCAGTGATCTGAAGATCCTCGTGGAGCTCGAATCACCACCTGATATCCGTCGGGGTGATTTTTCAGCAGAAGGTCCAACAAAGAGGGCGCTTGACCGCTAATATCTGGTACCCTGGTGTGCTGGGTAACCAATTGTGTCAGGTCGTGCGTGAGAGGAACTTATCCACAACTCGTGGTGAGCATTGAAGTCCCCTAAAAACACCAGCACGGCGGACGGAAATTGCTCCTGCGCGTCATCTGCCACCCGACTTAGGTGTTCAAAAAGTCGAGTTGTCTCCAAGTCACCACGGTGGGAACGATAGACGCAGATGTAGACACTGCAATGAGTGCCAAAATCGACGTGTACCACAAGGAGGGAAAAGGAAGGTTCCTCCAAACAGCGCAGGCGACGACAGCAAACGTCCGCCCGGACGAACAAGCAAACACCTGCCTTCGCCTTGAAGGACTTCTCAAGAGCGTAGCCGGGGTAATTAAGGTAGCTTTTATCGGCCGGGCAGATAATTTGCGTCTCTTGATACCCCCACGCGTTCCTGAGAAAAAGGGTCTTGACAGACAGACAGACAGACGGACGGACGGTCAACAAAGTGATCCTATAAGGTTTCCGTTTTTTCCTTTCGAGGTACGGAACCCTAAAAAATATACGGTTGAACTAAGAGACCTCCTTTTTTGAAGTCTGTTAAAAGGTTATACAATGGAAAATTCAAAAGCGCAATGAATGATAATAATATAACAAAAAACTATATTAAAAAATAGGACTTGTACTTCGATACGAACTTTCAAGTTTCATTTTTAGTAGGATATTTTTTTTAATTAAATAAAATGTTTAAAACAAAAAAAAACATGCTTATTCTCAGCGTTATCTCTTATTCAATGCTCACGTTCTCGATATATCACTTTTCTTTGTCCATTCATATTTTTCCGAGGTTCTGACTTTTTGAAGCGCTAATAGAGTCTGACAAGCGAATCGTGGCGGTAAATTTCAAAATGAAAAAGATAAATGACAAGTCTTGGCAAGTTTTTGTCTACGTGTTCATGCTTGGTTCGTCAGGACTTGCCGTATCGACATGTCGGTGATTACTAACGTAGAACAATTCACTCTAGCGCCGCCAACCGACATAAAATTACTTAGTTTTTGAAAAATAAAAGAACTAAACAGGTGAATCATGTTTATATGAAATCATATAATTATTTTAAAAATATTATTATTTCTAATGTCGCGAAAAACAAATTATAACGAGGTGGAATCACTTTGCTGTATTTTTTTTAATTGGTAGCGCTAGCCTGCGCGTCGTTCCACCTTAATAAGACATTAATAAGTAAAAAGGCATGGAAAACGGATATACACAAAATGTATAAAAAAACCATTTATTTATTCTGAACCATAATCAAAATCTGACTCTAGAAATTCAATGCCTTCAGATGATTTATGACTGTCACTTTCATCATCACAAACCCTGATGAGAAATGGTTCAAGTTGCTCTTCTGTTATTCGGTCTTTGACTTTGTATTCATTTTCAATATTAATTACATGATCTGTACATTTCTTCCAATCAGCCGCTGTCACAGTGGCAAAACATTCTCTTATTAAATTTTCTGTATCAGCACCTGGCACACCTAAATTTTCACCAAGCTCCAGATTAATTCGATGGCATTAAGGTCGCAATGATAAGGTGGCAATTTTAAAACCTCATGTCCGTGCTGTTTTAAAAGTTCCTCAGCTTCATATAAGGGTGCAGGTTTGTTTTTTTTAACAATATACAAAAGTTCAGCCTTTGTAAAACTTTCTTCAAAAGGAATGCCATTGTCACTGAGCCACTTCCGAATATCAGCCTTTAAATTACTCATCGTAGGGGCCTTGTTGATTTGTGTAACGTGGTAACTCGCATTATCCATAACAATTACAGAACGTTAAATTAGAAATCAATTTTTCTTCTAACCATTTCATGAAGTTGTTACGGTTCATGTCATAATGATAGTCTGCCATTTTAGATTTTGTGCTAAACACTAATAACCTCTTTGGCACAAAACCAGATTCTCAGATCCAGCGTGAACTATGATGTATCTTTTACCTGTAAATAAAATAAAATTTTAACCTTTAGAAATTTTGTCAATTACTCCACTTGTGCTCGGACCTTGCCATGATTTTTTTGGCGAATCTAGAAGAAAGTGGTTCGAATACATGTTTAAATGATTTAATTTAGTATTTATTTAAATTACAGTTTTCCTTAAAAGTAAAAAATAGGATTCATAGAGAGATCACCGTAAGAAATAGGAGCCGAGGATTTTCTGTACAAAATGTATGGGAAAAGTTTTTGGCGATTTCTGTCATTTCTAGTACTCATACCTTAAATGGTTCCATAGAGTCTTTTGATCCCTACATGAAATAGGATCGATAGGCATAAAAAAATTTTTTTTGCTATCTCAGCATTTTTTTTGTTGACTGTAACTTTTTTACAAAATCTGTGAATGCAGATCAGAATATCTTAAAAAGTTATGGATGGTTGCCTAACAATGTTTTCTTGTAACTATAACGGTTAATGTACCTGCCCTTTAAATCCCATCTCAAAAATCCATCATGTATACAAATCTGGTGGGTTATTGTGTAAGAAAAAATCAATCACGATCGTCTTTAATGTCTAAGAAAGAAATCTATCCCTGCGTTCCGTAAAACGATAAAAGTGATAATATCGCGAATCCGGCCAAAGTCACAACATAACCTACTGATTCAATAGCCCTTATATTTTGTGACGATTTAATTTGGTCGGATTCGCGATATTATCGCTTTTATCGCAATTCGGAACGCACCATATCGCGAACCGCAGTCCATCCATCACTACTTTTTAAAAGGAAGTCGACGGCGTAAAGGCTGTTAGATCTGGTAACCCAAAAAGAAAGCAAAAGTTACCAAATCAATAATAGGTATTCATGAAATCTGCCAAATTCTGCCACTTTTTTGAATCGTCAGATTTTTCTGCCAGAGTTTTTACTAAAATAGCATAAATCTGCCAAAAATGGTCACTGGGGATACGATATTTCGGATTAAAGGAATTCATATTGGATAACAGTGATGCTGATACTTTTATATCCGCACCCTCATCGTCTCGGCAGAATATGCAAATATGTTAAGTATACCCATTCAGACTGGAATAAGATAAATAGTCGCTAGTAAACTTCATCCGATTTCGTTCGTTCGTATACATTTTTTTACAATAATTCGACGTTTAACGAATTCCTGTGAGTAGGTACACGCCGATTTTATCAAACTTACGGATGCTGTAAAAATATTTGAAGCTGTGATTCACTGCAAAATTATACGCGCCAGGTGATTAAAAAGTATTATGTTACAATTAATTATCTCTATAAAAGAAAAATAATAATAATTTCATTTTTCTTTTTTTTCTTAGCACTTAAAAATATCGAAAATATATTTATATGTATCGATATAAAAGCATTCGATAATATCGTGTATCGATTCAAACGATTGCGATACGATGCGATACGATATATCGATACAAAATACTTTTTTTGGCATCCTTAAAGCATGTCAAAAGACTTGTTCCCTTGGGCCAAGGATGATCTATAGAAAGGATTGTCAATGTCTAACATTTCTAAAATTAGTTATAACCACGAGCAATAGATGGAGCGAGCTGTATCAAATCCAAAATTTGTCGATATTTCTAAAAGCAACAAAGCACACACGCTCCTAGGGTGTACAGCAGTGATTACAGATTTATGTAGTTATACAAGAGCACGATAGATGGCGCTATATACATTTTTGACACTTTCTGCCAGACATTCCCTCTCATTCGAGAACAAGGTAATTGATAACGTTCGAGAAGCAAAGTGGAGTAATTTTCGCCTGACAGGAGTGAATTTCTCGTGGACCCCAGAAAGCGTTAAATTTTACCTGGTATTGACAGATGATTGTTCTGTGATTAGTGGCTTTCGTTGTTATGTAGAAGTTAAAGTTTGCAAATAGTAAGTAAAGCTTTGCCCAGAACAGTTGTAAAATAAAGCAAGTTCGCGTTGCAAAACACAAAAACTCTTTTCTTTATTTTTGAGCTACTAAAAAATTTAGGAGTGGCAAAAAATAAACCCTTTATTAACCGACTTCTAAAAATACCGTATCGGGCCACGCGCAGTGTAGGGTTTCGTAGTTGCAAATGCCAACTTCGAGTTCACACTCACATCACACCTCACAACACGTTATGATTATGATTAAAGCTCCAATGATTTTATATTTACTTAACTTCACCTGGTTCGTAAATTTATATTCAGTACTAATTTTTCGTCTATAACTTTTTAGTTTGTACTTAATACTCAACTCTGATAGTTTTCCTTTAAACTTCGTTATACAAGTTGATTTTTTAGTTATGACAAAAATTTGGTGTGCTTGTTCAGACAAGCAAACTGAAACACTTTCACTATGGGACCAACTTAAAAATCGCAAAAAAAAATCAGCTGTTTCATACAAATGTTCAACATTCACTGAACCTAAATGTATGAAACAGCAGATTTTTTTTGCGATTTCGAAGTTGGTCCCATAGTGAAAGTTGTTCAGTTTGCTTGTCTGAACAAGCACACATTTTTGTCATAACTAAAAAATAACCTTGTATACATATACTACTGTTGTAATTTTTTTCACGTGTCCATATAAACGGTTATTTTTTTATCACCCTGGAAAATTTAAGGGACGCTTCATGACATGGTACTGATTTAAATTACCTATTAATAAAAAAATAACTCCCATACTTAATTTTATATTAATTTCCCAAAAAAATTCAAAGAATGCTGCACTAGTTAAGAGCAGCATTTTAGAGATTTATCTAATTTTTTCTATTTTTTTAAATTTTTATTTAATTTTTTTTTATATAATAATGGATGTGTCCTGAAGCGTCCCTAAAATTTTCCAGGGTGATATAAAAATAAACGTATATAACCGTTTAGCAGTTAGAGGGGGGGGACACTTACCTCTAAGAAAAATTTGCACATTAAAACCAAATATTTCAGAAACGAATCCCTAAATCGAAAAATGGTATTCTGAACCGTACATTGTTTTTAAAGACCTATTCAGCAATACCCCACACGATGGGTTAGTCGAGAAAAAAATGTTACTCCCGCTATACTATGTATGGTAGCCACCCCAAAAAAATTTTTTTTTTTCAATATTTTTTGCTACCACTTTTTTGGCATGATTAATATACATTACCCATACAAAATTACAGCTTTCTAGTACTAATAGTTTCTGAGTAAAAGCGCAGACAGACAGACAGACATGACGAATCTATAAGGGTTCCTTGTTTACTACGGAACCCTAAAAAGGAGGAGGTTTCTCAATTCGACCGTATATATGCTTTTGTTATGTTTGTTCGCGGATAACTTCGTCGTTTATGAACCGATTTTTATGATTCTTTTTGTATTCGATAGAGGATACTCCAAGGGTGGTTCCATGGTTAGGATCTGATGATTGAATTCCATAAAGATCGAGGGAATCCCTTAAAGTTTTAGGTGTGTCCAACGTGTTTTGACCGATTTTCAAAATTCCTTTTGTATTCGATAGAGTAGGTATACTCCTGGGGTGGCCCCAAGATCACTAAAGTCAGGATCTGATGATGGGATCTCATGAAAATCGAGGGAAATCCCAAATTTCCTTTATATTATTTTAGGGTTCTTTTCACTAAAAAGATTTCATTCACTAAAAAGTTAAAAATAAAAAATATTTTACAAAAAATTAAAACCGACTTCACAAACACTGAAAAGTTTAAAATAATATAAGAATAGTTACAGACAACATCACATTTCTATATTGAAGTCGGTGACAAATTTAAGACTTTCTGGATCATCGTTTGATACCGACTTCAATATAGAAGTGTGATGTTGTCTGTACCTATTTGTAGACTTTTCAGTGTTTTTGAAGTCGGTTTTTATTTTTTGTAAAATATTTTTCTATAGTGAAGAACGCAAAATTGTTTCAATCTTTGATGTGCCTCATTTAATAAAAAATATAAGAAATAATGTTTTAACTCATAATATCATTAACAACAAAAATGAAGTCTTTTAAAGATATCATCAACTTATCATTTAGACAAAAATAATAAAAGTAGGTCGCTTCTAAAAATAACCGATCGGCACATAAATCCGAACGCATTCCAAAAAAAGACTAGAAGCCTTGCAACTCAGCACCTAAAAGTTTAGGTACCTACCGTGCATAGAATCAAGATAGAATTAAAATGTATCGGAGCATCGGGTATAACGAAGTTAATTTCTCCGCGTGTATTTTTTCTTTTTTTTACAGCTTAAAATACACTTTTTGTTACTTCTTTTAATATTTGTGTACATGAGATATCATTTACAATTCCTATAATATACACAGAAAGAATTTAAAAAATATATATTATTGAATGTAACATTATCCATTAAATTAAGCGCCATCTAGTAAAAAAGTATTATAACAATCTAAGCACCGCACTGACCGCACCGTGCTTAATTGTATTCGCCATCTAGCGCGAAACCGTAGAAACCGTGTAATAGGATTAAACTTTTCGATAAAGATTAAAATTGTTCTGGCGGAATATTGTAGAATTATTTGTAATTTACTATTATTAAAACAACTTTTTATTAATTTTCAGGCATGATTCAGTATAAACTATCAACAAAATTTAAGTTAGCAACCTTATAGGTCAGCGCCATCTAGATATAAGGCGGGAATAGGACCTTTCTTATCACAGATTTAGAGTAGGCTAGATACCACTTGTTCATTAAATAGTATGAGAACTAGAAGTGGAAAAAACGGCTTAATATTTTAAAACGTTTAAACGTTGTACTTATTTAAATAAGCGCGCTTGTAAAAAAGCTTTTCGTTTAAACGCTTATTGTTTATTGCGTATAATTATGTTTGCAAAAACGTTTAAGTACAACGTATGCACCGTTCTATTGCTAATGACAAAAACACTATAGGGATAGCTTTATACTATTAAACGAAAAAACTGCTCTCATATCAATCAAATGAAAAATTTTTATTGATGGAAATATTAATATTCTTATTTTATTATTTAATAAACAATGTTTCTACAAATATTGCATCACGCGACTTAATTTACCAAGTTCCTTTCAAAAAAGTCCCACATTACATTATTACCACCTCTCGACACTAAAACTATCAAATTATATATTTATAAACTTTATTTAATCGCACTTTATACACACACGCATAACAAACGTAAATACAATGCTTATTTATACACGTATTTAAAAAAATAAAACGAAAGCGTACGTAAAAGCAGCCAGCCACAACACAACAAACGCGTACTTATCTCTCGACAGTGAAAAGCTTACTACTTTTTTAAACGAAAAGCGTGGTAAGCCATCCAATTTTGGGATGCGTTTTGGTCGCTTTATAACTCCAGCACGCAGTATAATGCCATCTAGCGGCGAACGTTCTATTTCCGATGCATGTATACAGAGCATGCTTTCAAAGTAGGTAATTTTATTGCGGGAGTACAGATGGCGGGACTAATGTATGTCGGTAAAAAGCAAAGCGTAAGTAAAAGCGTAATGTTTTGATTAGAAAAAGTCTGCTTTTGTACTTTTGTTCAAAAGCAAACTTTTTTAAGTGCTTTTCGTTTAAACGCTCACCTCTAATGAGAACCGAGCGTGCCTCCGTATCCCCACTCACTATGACGTCACGCGAGTCATTTAGTGATGTACACACATAAAAAGAATCGTTTCAATCGCAACGCGCGATGCGCCGCGCTCGCTCAGTGAGCCAACAGACTTCGACGAGAGACGATGCGCGTTTAAAAACTATCTGTGTGCCAAATTTCATCCAAATCCGTCATCCACATTAACAAACATTGAGACACAGACACACTATCAAACATTCACACTATAATAAAATTGATAGAATGTAACAAAATGTGTTTGATCCCTAAATTACCTGTAATAGCTTCCTTTTTCTGGTTGAATCAGAAAATGTCGTATTTTCATTTGTTGTTGGTTGGTGGTAAACTTTCTGTAAAATAGAATATTATTTCTTTTTTAGCCCACTTGATTCAGACTTGACCAAGTAGGCTCGTTAAAGAATAGAATAGAATCTCAAAATTACTAATAAATGTCATAATTATCAGTAGCAGGTATATGTCATTAGTCATTAGCATAGAACACTTATCCACTTACTTCTTCATTTTGTGTCGTATTCAGCACCAAAATTTTCGGATATGCTGTTCCGGATAATCGTCTTAACTTTTTGCTGATTAAGTCCTCTTTATTGAAGTGGATTGAGCAAATTGTACTGTAGTGAAGGAAACCAATTTCTATTACCTGTCGCTTCAATCCATTTATTTTTTACAATGGGATCGCTTGGAAAACTGAAAACAATCATATCCTATCTATACTGAATTCGAAAATGCATTTTCATTGGTCGTTCTTAAACCGAATTGATGGCTCGATTGCTTGAATCGATTTGAAAGTAACCATTGTACATCACTAATCGCAAAATTTGACAGACGAATGATAAAAGCCCTTGTACCATGAAACTTGTTTACTTTGAAGTGATTCTCTCGTTTAAAATTCATTGCGTACGGCCAGAACACCCGATGGCGGTCTTTCAAAGCCAAACCCGCAATGTAAAATAAATATATCAACATTCCCAAATACGAATTTATCGCAGTAGTATCACGCGAATATCACAACAAATCATAAATAATTGATTTTAAAATGAATTACAGCTATTTGTGAAACAAAGTTACTTACCGATGATAGGATACATCTCCATTGACACGATTTACTACTTTTGAAGAGTTTTTACAGTTTACAGTTTGCGCAATTTGGCATTTTTACGTTTTCAACCACAGGACTCGTCAACGTGACGTTAGAATGCCAACTAAAGTAGAAGCGCGGTCAGTTTGAGCATTGCTCAAACTCGGGGCACGCCTCGGGCACGCTGCGCCGGGCAACAGGTGGTATCTAGCCTACTCTAAATCTATGTTTCTTATAGTTGTATGACATTGGCAGTCTATATTATTCTTCGTCTATGCTTGGGCTTTGCTTGGGCTGCGTTCTTAGACAATAGAAACCAATAGACATGAAATACCTACGAAAAAAGCGTACCAGCATTTGGGTTGGTGCTCTAAGATGGCGGAAAGAAACTAGGCACGCCGCATCCAAGATTCCACACTTTTTATGTTTTTCTTTATAGAATTCATTAAAAAAATCAATAAAAAACGTATAACTGTAAAATGCACTCACAAATAATGCACACCGACTGATATTTTAGCACAACAACAAACACGGTGCTTTGTAATATTGGACTGAACTGGACGCAAATTTATTTGAGACATCACCCCCATGTATGTTCCGCGATTATTCGTAGTTTTCGAGTAATAATTTTTTTTCTGACTTTTTGAAAATTTTGATCCAAAGAACTTAAAAATTTTAAATAAAAGAAAGTAGAACATATTTTAATGTTTTTCTTTTTGCCACTGAATCATCTTTAGTGCTTCTTTTATGTCTAAAATAATCAGCTTCGTAACTTTAGTGGAAATTTAGAAAACAGTAGTGTAAAGTCAAAATTTGAATGTTAGTGAATAATTACTTAAAAATTTATCTTTAAATTAAAAATCTAAACAGGCAAATTCATGGTTTCTAAGTATGTGTAAAAACTTCTCTAGACTCTCTGCTTTCATAATCATTTAAAAAAAGAAGTACTTAATAGGGCTACTTTGGCTTAAATCGGCCATCAAAGACAGCGAGGTGAAAATTTCATAAAATTTACCAAATTCCTATCAGATGATAAAAAAAAATATCTGGTCTGTTTATAATTTCTAAGGTTCAGATTAATTACAATTTAGCAAAAATTAACTACATGAAACCCATATTTAAATATTTTTCTCGCGGATCACATCGGTTGTAGTGTTGGATGTAACGCAGTACTTACCTGCTAAAAAATTGCCCGAGTGAGAGGATATGAAAGAGACCGCATTATTGCTATCTCTCTTACTCTCATTGGCGAAATGGATAACTGTAACTGAGGAATGCTATTCTTTGTGACAAGGGGATGAGGCGGTGGGTGTAGTCCGAGCGCCTATTATGTTCTGGCACCAGTCGTTTGCCTGCTTTTGTTTGCGCCTTACGTACGATACGCTCATTTGTGATTATTTGACGAACTTTGCTTTCTTTACGGACCTTGAGTGCGATTACGATTTGGTTTTGTGTGAATTCGGGATTATGACAAATTTGGAATTCTAAACGGACTTTTCAAGCTCTTCATTTTGTGATGTCTTTTTCATCGCAAGAATATGCTCTTATGCATTACTTTTATGGATATGCAAGAGGAAATGCTTCTGAAGCAGCCAGGTTGTTCCGGCAGCAAGTACAAAATGGAGGTGGACCTCAGCCTGAAACTTGGCCTGATCATCGCATGATTTTAAGAGTACATAACTCTTACATGGAAGTACGCCTACCAGGTAGAAGATCGGGGCGCCCATCTGAAATGAGTGACCCAGATACTGTCCAATCAGTGGTCGAAGAAGTGGTGAGAGATCCATCAGTTAGTGTAAGAACAATAGAACGTCGAATCGGAATTCCGAAATCACAAGCACATCGAATACTTCATCAAGAGCGTTTTCACCCATATCACATCCAGAAAGTTCAGCAGCTCAAGCCCGCAGACTACCCGAGAAGGGTGGCATTTTGTCAGGAAATTTTACGGAGACAAGCTGAAAACGAAAATTTCTTTAAAAATATTCTATGGACTGATGAATCACATTTTAAGCGATGTGGGGTGTTTAATGCGCATAACTACCATTCGTGGAGTATTGAAAATCCACACCTCACTAGGGAATCTAATTTCCAAGAACAATTTAGTATCAATTTGTGGTCAGGCATCCTAAACGGACAGCTGATTGGTCCGTTCGAACTACCGGACCGACTGAACAGCGAGGCCTACTTGCAATTTCTACGACGTGATCTCGGCATCTTATTAGAAGATGCAGACCTATTAACATATGAATATGATTTTTCAAAACGACGGCGCTCCATGCCATTTTGCTAGAAATGTTAGACAACATTTGTCTGAAACATTTCCAGGCAGATGGATCGGTCGTGGAGAGCCCATTGCGTGGCCGCCACGGTCCCCCGACTTGAACCCCATAGATTTTTTCGTCTGGGGATACTACAAGGAATTAGTACACGCCAAGGACATTACAAACGTCACAGTGTTAAGAACAAAATTAAGACAAGCGGGAGAAACAATAAAAAACAACAGAATTGCATTTATAAATTTAAAAGAAAACTTTTTTAGACGATGTAGAATATGTATTGAGCACGAAGGTCGTCATTTTGAAAACTTTCTTTAAGCGATCGAATAATAAATACTTTGAAAATAATGTTTTGTTTCATTTATTAAGTTATAATAAACCTTCAAAGGTTATTAAAGATGGCAGCAGGAACAGTTATTTTTGTCCTTCAAATAATAAATTTTTAGCTTTTCTACAATCATTTTTGGTTTATTAATAAATAATTGGAATTTAAAAAAAATTATTCAGAAGTCGAGTTTTATGAAATTTTCACCTTGCTGTCTTTGATGGCCGATTTAAGCCAAAGTAGTCCTATTAAGTACTTTTTTTTAAATTATTATGAAAGCAGAGAGTCTAGAGAAGTTTTTACACATACTTAGAAAGCATGAATTCGCCTGTTTAGATTTTTAATTTAAAGATGAATTTTTAAGTAATTATTCACTAACATTCAAAGACTTTACACTACTGTTTTCTAAATTTCCACTAAAGTTACGAAGCTGATTATTTTAGACATAAAAGAAGCACTAAAGATAATTCAGTGGCATAAAGAAAAACATTAAAATATGGTCAACTTTTTTTTATTAAAAAATTTTAAGTTCTTTAGATCGAAATTTTCAAAAAGTCAGAAAAAAATTATTACTCTAAAACTACGAATAATCGCGGAACATACATGGGGGTGATTCGGGTACTCCAAGAGATGCTCTAACTCTGGACTTTCGCTTGACACTATTTTTTGGGACATTCTGTATAATTACATTGCGAATCCATTGGTTTAGTTAATCTGAGGCTGCGTTCGAAAACATCACCCGAAGTAAGTCGGTGGTGGGGGAATAGTGGCCGGTTAGGGCTTAGACTAGAGATACCAATAGACATGAAATACGTACGAAAAAAGCGTGCCAACATTTGGGTTGGTGCTCTAAGATGGCGGAAAAAAACTAGGGACGCCGCATCCAAGATTCCACACTTTTTATGTTTTTCTTTATAGAATTCATTAAAAAAATCAATAAAAAACGTATAACTGTAAAATGTACTCACAAATAATGCTCACCGACTGATATTTTAGCACAACAACAAACACGGTTTTTTGTAATGGCGGACTGAACTGGACGCAAATTTATTTGAGACATAATAATAACATTGCGAATCCATTGGTTTAGTTAATCTGAGGGTTAGGGTGGTCGGAGTGTTATTTGTTTTCGAACGGCAAGGATGTTGTCTGCTTTGTTTACATAACCAAATGTACAAAAATAAGAAAACATATAATTCATCGGCGCGCCTGTTCGCTATATGCATGGATTACATTCCTCTGTTTCATCTACGAAAATGCTAAAACCAACAGAATATGAATTCAATTAAATCGCAGCCTAACCTGGCTTCAGCAGAAATGAAGGCCAATTTTACAATCATGTCACTCACGATACCTATATAGTCTTTAGCATCAAAAATTAACTTATTGTCGACGTTACGAAGCGCATCCTCGCTCTCCGAGGTGCACAAATTGTGTGTGAATATGAAATCTTTGTAATCACAATCACAAACAACTTTAAAATCCACACAATTTCCCGCCAAATCCAATCGAGTGAAATTACACCTTGCTATATTAAACGGGTGAGATTCTACTCGATCGAGTGCACTCCGTAGCGTTCTCGGACACGCCACTCCAACACTCCCGAGTGCACCCGAAATGTTCTTGGACAGACTTCGGGTGACGGAGTGCACTCCGAGAATGTTTTCGAACGCAGCCCTGTTGAATCTTAGACTATAGATAAAAAAGAACATGAAACACCTACGAAAAAAGCGTGCCATTTGGGTTGGTGCTATAAGATGGCGGAAAAAACTAGGGATGCCGCATCCAAGATTCCACACTTTTTATGTTAAAACTAAAAACCCGACAGCGTCCTACAACCGCGTAGCCTAGAGGAGCCTACCGGGAGTCCGATTGGATTCCTCCAGAGCTCGACCCTAGATACGGTTAGCTGCCTTTTGGACAGCTACTCCTCTAAAGTGAGAGGACAGATGGTCGTCCCCCCACATCACCGCTAGGAAGGCGTACGGGATACGCACGCCGCCTCCCCGGAACCAGATGACGGATCATCCCCAGCCCACAGCTCAAGGTTCGCTGGTGGCAACTCCTTCGACAAGCGCGGAGGCCTCACATAAGTGAAGCGTGGAACGCGCTTGTTCGGGGCCGCCCGGCAAGCCGGGCTACCCACACCGGAAAGAGTCCCGGCTGCGGTTGACCTCCTCCACACAAAGTGCAGCCATGTGGCCCACCTTGAGGCATCTGTAGCAGCGAGTCGGCCTGGGGGGTAATAGCCGCACCCCAGCCGAAAACCACCCCATTACCACGTGTTTAAACCCCATACCTGGCTAAACCCCCTCCAGCAACTTCTACCTCCGTTGGGTTGGGACACAATCGGGATCGGCGTTAGCCATTCCCCGAGTTGAACATAAGAATTTCTAGTGTTAAAAAATTTTAACACTAGAAATATAAAAACAATGTCAAATTTAAAGGTGAATATAATACATATTGTTTACATTGTTTGTTTACCGGTCATTTGACCAGCCAAGAGACCGGTCAGGTAATGCTGTCGGTCAGTCGACCGGTCAGGCGACCGGTCAGGTAATGCTGTCGGTCAGTTGACCGGTCACCCGACCGGATCGATGTTACTTTTAATCACTCGCGTGCCTATTCGACGAAACAGTTACCGTGTATGGCTTTAATAGCTACGAGTAAGTCGGTTTTAATCATCGAAAGGCAGTCAAGAATGTGTGCGAACGATAATGTCAAGTCATGAAGATAAATGTAAGTCAAATGGAATAAAATAATAAATGTCAGAATAAGTAAATGTCAAAATTAAAGAATTATGTATATTTGGCAAATAATAAAATAAAATTAACTTAAAAACTTTTACACTAGCGGCCTTACAAATAAAAAACTTATTCCTAGGAATAACCTCGGAATAGTTATTCCGTGTTTTGTCTTATTAGATGTAATATGTCAAATATTACATCTGACATGTGCTAAAACAAGACAAAACACAGAATAAATTATTCCGAGGATTATCCTCGGTATAAGTTTTTATTTGTAAGGCCGTAAAACTTTTACTTATAATGTCATTTCACATTTGACACAATTATTACATAAAACTTGTCGCGAGATTTACTTTTGTAGATAACAAGTAAATTAAATAATTTGATGTGAATAATTTTATACATTACAATTTTCAAACTAAGTAAATACGAGTAGGTACTTAAACCTACATTTTCCTTAATGCGTTGCATTATTATTTAACATAAGTGTTCTTAAAATTAATTTACGTACTTTCGTATTTTCGAAAAATAAAAACGATAGTTTCTTATTTCATACATTCCATTTTTTAACAATCTACCTCCGGTTTTCATTTCGCTCGCATTTAAACGTCAAACGGCCAATCGATAGCTTCAGTTTTATTTGCTTAAGTTATTACTTATTAATCCGTGTCTTATATTGTTTTTGCAATATATTTTGCGTTTATAACAACGAAATATAATAAATGTTAAAGTGTAAAACAAATAGTGGTTGATTAAAGTATAAAGTGTAAGTACATATCTTGTGTTCGTTAAGTTTTATTCTAATCTTATTATTATTTTGTTACGGTACAAAAAAGTGTCATCATTTAAAATGGATAAGCTAATTAAGCAGCGTGCGAGTTTAAAGGCTAAATTAACTCAATTTAATAATTGTGTATCTTTACTTTACAAGTGTGAAAAACTAAGTGATCTTCAATTGAGTGACTTAAAAATTCGCATTAGTAAAATGGACATTTTATATTCCAACTTCGATGTTTTACAGACGGAAATTGAGGTTCAGGCGGAAATTCCTGACGAAGCATTTGCCGAACGGGAGCAGTTCGAAACGCAATACTATTCAATTTTATCAAAGGCCAATATAATAGTAAAGCGTAGTGAAAATTCCAATCAACCGGTAAGTTCTGATTCTTCATATAACATACAAGCAAACAATGCAAAACATAATATGATAAAATTACCTCAAATTTCTTTGCCACATTTTAACGGTGATTATCAGTTTTGGTTGGAATTCCGAGATACATTTAAATCACTTATTCACGATAATAGTGAATTGGATAACATAAACAAGTTTCACTATTTGCGTGCTTCATTACATGGCACCGCAGCACTTGTAATAAAAAGTATTGAGTTTACATCTAATAATTATAACATAGCATGGGACCTACTTTGTGACAGATTTAATAATTCAAGGCTCTTGATTAGCAATCACATACAAGCATTGAGTGTATTAAAACTGAATCTTGCAAAGAAATAAGGCACATTGTAGACGTTACAAATAAAAACTTAAGGTCATTAAAAATATTAGGGCAACCTACACAGTACTGGGATTCTATAGTTATATATTTAATTTCTAAAAAATTTGATTCACAAACAAAATGTCACTGGGAAGAACACAAAAGTACTGTACGATATAGTGGACTGTATTATAGATTATATAAAAAATGCGACAAATTCCTTTATGAACAAATTAATGTATAAAAACAACTCACCTGAATATTTCAGGACGCCAACTTAGCACAAAAGTAATGGTAAGAGATTCCTAGGGTTTACCTATTGCTGGATCCAGATGAGTTCTTCCTATTCCACTCCTAATCAAAACTAAAGTGCTATGTTGTTTTACAAATAAATTAATGGTGAATTGATTAAAAACGATATTAATTAAGATGACGATAATATTATAAATTACTGGATTTACGATGGTATACGACAAAATTATATTCGATAAACAACGACAACGATAATTCGAAAGGAAGTTCAGAAAGCAAGTAAGTTTAAATTGTCAACTGTAGCTCATTTTATTCAAAATTCGCGATCTTTTTTAAAAGGTGTTGCCACTACAAAATATTACTAAAGATAACGAAAATAAAATTACCAGTAGCGGTACGAACAGTCACAACTCGACAAATACCATCAGTACCTGAATGGAGCTGAACGACTCTACCGGTTTTCCATTTCATGGGGGAACATTGTTCATTAACAATAAGCACCAAAGTACCTACAGCAATATTCCTTTGCTTGTCGAACCATTTGTGTCGAGCCTGCAAAGTATGCAGGTATTCTAGATGCCACTTGCGCCAAAAATCTTGGTGAATCTTTTGCAATAGTTTCCACCTTTGCCGATAACTTATATGTGTATCCACTAAGTCAGTTTCAGGCAAAATAGTAAGTGGCTCCTGAGTAAGAAAATGACCAGGCGTTAACACCGAAAAATCATTAGGATCAGAGCTAAGAGGTGAAAGGGGTCTCGAATTTAGCATTGATTCTATTTGCGATAGAACAGTATAAAACTCTTCGTAAGTAAGACGCTGCGATCCAATGACACCATATAAATGAGTTTTCATGGACTTGACACCAGACTCTGCCAAACCTGAAAAATGTGGACTACCTGGAGGGTTAAACACAAACAAACTGGCAAATTACCCATGAAAGGGGGCGCAGAAACCTTTGGACGTACACGAAAACATTTTACACAAGAAGAAATTACTTTATGAATAGCTCTCTTTGACGATAAGATCCAAAACTCTTGAGCTATTAAATTTTGTAACGTATTCAAACCTGGGTGCATAAAACGTTGATGATAATTATCAATTATCAATACCGTCAGTCTATGATCACGAGGCAATAAAATTGGATGCTTGACATCATACGATAGATCTCCCTTAGAAAGTCGACCACCAACCCTTAGAAGACCACGCTCATCTATGAAGGGCGCTAATTTTCTCATGGCCTTCGACAAAGTGCACGAACCCTTTTTTGATAAGCAACGAAGTTCGCTTGCAAAAGAACGCTCTTGGACATGCTTAACTAAAAAATAGAGCATATTTGATCTCATTTCCCGACAAAGATCCAATAAGCCTTGAATTCGAAAATTTTATATTAGTAACAAATCTGAAACAATATGCTAAGACATGCAATAGTTTGTCAAACGAAGAATAACGCTCTAATAATTTATCGACAAATTGCATATTAGAACCAGTAAAAAGCGAAAAAATTCTTTGCTCATCAGAAGCAGTCTTATCAAAAGTAAACTCCGACTGTGGCCATGTCTCTGGAGAATTAACTAGCCATGGTGGCCCCGCCCACCATAAGACATTCTGGACGAGGTCAGCTGGAAGCAGTCCACGTGAACCGCAATCAGCAGGATTATCATAACCAGCAATGTGATGCCAATGTTGAGGGGCATTCCTTTCCTGAATATCAGAGACTCTATTAGCCACAAATGTTTTCCACCTTGATGGACATGAGCGGATCCAGGATAAAGAAACTGTAGAGTCTGACCACGCATATGTGTCATCGAAAACAAAGAGATCCTTGAGGGATTCCTTAAACGATACCATTAATTCCGACAATAACACAGCTGCTAGCAACTCAAGTCTAGGTATTGAACGCTTACGAATGGGAGCTACTTTAGATTTCGCACAGCAAAGTCTCACAGAAACAGTACCATCATTAGAAACGACACGACAATAAATAACGGCACAGTAACCCTTTTCAGAAGCGTCACAAAATCCATGGAGCTGTATGGATACGAAATTTTCAATAATTCTCCTAGGAATGGAGAGTGACTCCAATGACCACAGTTGAGTTTTAAATTTACACCATTCCTCAGCAATAGCTACAGGGACCTGACTATCCCAATCAACCCCCGACATCCATAATAACTGTATTAAATATTTAGCAAAGAATACAAGAGGCGACAATAACCCTAAGGGATCGAATATCCTAGCAATATCAGATAGAATGTTTCGTTTTGTACAGCGATAATCATTAAGTTGAGTTATAAAATTAAATGTATCATTCTTAGGAAACCACGAGAGACCCAAGATTTTTAGTGACACATTTTCATCTGTAAATATACGATCTGACTCCATATCAGTGTCTAATAGTTCATCTAAAAATGGCTGACAGTTTAAGGCCCATTTACGTAGATGCAGACCAGCCGACGACAATATTTGTACTAACTGATGACGTATACATTGAGCAGTTTCCAAACAATCAGCTCCGGATACTACATTATCAATGTATGTGTCTCTAGCCAATACAGTAGAGCCTTGTTTAGCACAAGACGAGAACTCTTTTGAAAGTTTATTGATACACCAAAGTGCTTGGTAAGGGGCACAAGGCACGCCATAAGTTACAGTCAGTAATTTGTAATCCTTTACTGACTCATTGCATGACGGTCGCCATAATATTCGCTGATAATTACAGTCATCAGGTCTCACAAGAAACTGGCGATACATTTGCTTGATATCCGCTGTGAAGACAACAGCATGCCAGCGAAATCTAAGTAGTAATTCAAAGATATTCTTTTGTAACTTTGGGCCAGGCAATAATTCCTCATTCAGAGACCTGTCCCCAGCATCTTTTGCACTTGCATCGAAAACTACACGCAAGGGGGTAGTCACGGAATCAGGGCGCAAAACTCCATGGTGAGGTATATAATAAAAATTACCGTCTGAAGTTGAAGGAGGATTCACCTGAATCATGTGACCACACTTTAGGTAGTCTTCCATGAATGTTACATAGGCTAAGTAAAATTGTGAATTTAATTTAAATTTCTTTTCTAAGTTTATGAGACGTTTCATAGCTATATCACGTGAATTCGAGAACTGAGGTCTTTCATTAGTGTCCTTGAATGTTAAGGGTACTATCATACGACCATCAGGATTTTTACAAAATGAAGCTTCCATATATTTTTCACATAATAATTCGCATTTAGAGAGTATGAGAGGTTTGGGCGTTTCTATATTTTCTAACTCCCAAAATCGTTTAATGCTAGCATCCAAATATGCATTCGATACGAAAAGGCAGGGCTGTGTAGCCACGCAGGAATTAGGATAACGAGAAGGGCAGCTTTCGATAGCGCATTCGCCCATAACTATCCAGCCAAAGGTAGTATGGATAACGACAGGTTGGCCTTCTTCACCCTTTATAATACCAGGCTGAAGAATGGCAGCAAATATGTTGACATTAAGTAACATATCAATAGGTCCAGGCTTTCCAAAATTTGGATCAGCAAGTTTTAAGTTTTTAATATGATTCCAAGAAGAGGAATCGACATGACCAGTGGGCATTTTAGAGCAAATATTAGGCAAAACAAATGCAACGAGGGAAAGTTTACCTGATTTTTTACCACTTGACGGAAAAATCTCACAATGTACGGAACCAAGTGTATCAGCCGATATCTGCCCAATACCACGAACTGATTGCTTACTATTATTATTAAAATGTAAACCAAGTCTGTGTGCACAAGATGATGTAATAAAATTACATGCACTAGCACTATCAATAAGGACTCTGATACGTGTCAATCTGCCAAACTTGTTTTTAATTAAAACAATCGCTGTTGAAAACAATACTTGAGTATCACAACCCGATACAGCTAACGTTACAGGCTTTTGATTCGATAAAGACTGATCAGTGACCTCAATTTTATCAAAATGAAGTAAATCATGATGTCGATTTTTGCATTGTTTACAAAATGAATTAACCCTACACTCCTTCACAGTATGTGAACCCTGAAAACAACCAATACAAAGCCTAAGATCTTTTATTTTTGAAAATCTTTGAAACGGAGTTAAATTCAAAAATTGTGGACATTGTGCAATTTTATGACTATCTCTGTGACAAATACCACAATTCTCAACCGACGAAACAACAAGAACCTTTGGTTTTTTATTTATTTTATTATAATTATTCACATTTAAGTTGAAATGTGAATTTTCTAACGCTTGACTTCTCTGGTCAATAAAGTTTCATAACTCATCTAGGAATATCACCCTTAACATCAAGTTGCAATTCAAATGCTTCCTTGGTTGATACATCCAATTTTGACCACAACAAATAAAAAAGCATGAAATTACTATCAGGCAAGTGATACTTGGATAAAATATCCAGGTTTTCTCTAAATGTTTTGTTAATCCTACTTAACTCAATGCTATTTTTCGATTTAATTGGCTCACAATTTAATAATTTTTCATAAAATACTGTTGCAATTACTCTTTTCTTGTCATAATGACCCTTCAAAGTGTTATAAGCCAATTCATAATTCTCCTCAGAAAGGGGATAATTCTTTATTAAATCATATGCATTACCTTGCACACTCGACAACAAATAATGCAACTTTTCCACCTGTGAGATATCCTTGTTATGTATTAAGGAATCAAACAGCTGGATAAATGATACCCAATTTTCTATATTCCCGTCTAAGGGTTTGATGTTTATTCTGGGCAATTTGATTGAACTGCTCACAGGCACAGTGGGCTTTTGTTCTATACTAGTGTTAAGCTTTTGCAAGCGATATTTTATACTTTTGACTTTTAGTTCAAATTGTGAAGAAACTTTCAATTCACTAGCTCGTTCAGCACTAGACAATGTCGATACTAATGCTATTTGTGACCCGTGAAATTCATTCGCTATCTCATTGACATCTTGCAACGAATATCCAAGCAAGTCCGTACTCTCCATCAATTCAAGCCTCGCAAAAGCATAGTCCCTGCCGATTCGATGTTTATCGGCAGAATCACTCATTAAATTATCTTCCATCATAATTAACGAAACAAAAATAAACACAACAAATTGTTATTCGAAACTAATAACAATATGAATACGAATATGTTTACGATGGAGGACAATTATTGTTTTACGAAAATATAAACGAAAGAAACGATATACTTAATTATTAAACACAATGATTCGACAATTAATCAAATATTACCTATGTTATGTAGGTAACAAGAAACGTTATGAATATTTCAAAGGAAACCCAGTACCAATTAATAAAAAATATACCCTCACAATCTTTTATTATTAGTGACGGTACCCACTTTTAGAAAAGTATAAAAGGCAACTATATTTGAAATATCGAAATATTATTTAGATTTCTAGATACAAACTATGTTCCTCTTAGATCATTTAACCTATGGATGCGGTACGCCACAAATCGCAGTATAAATTTTTCTGCCACTTTTCGCGGGAGGCGAGGTAAACACGCTACGCACACTACGAAAATGTTTACGAACACACACTATGAAAATATTACCCTACAATGAAGAAACACACACACATCGACAAATTAACGTGTATCTACGCAATCCCCACCACAAATAATTAATGCCCCTAGTGATGTGACACAAAGAATGAGTAACTATTTTGTTCGTCGTGAGTGAATGATTGAAATGTTACAATAAATTGTATTTTTATTACTATACCCTGTTCGGCTAGAGTTAATAAAAATACAATGAAGACTTATTTCTTAAATTAGTACAAAGTGAGGCCTGCTAATTATTATTAAAATGCTTTTGTGTCAAATACAGCAATTTCACTTGCTATTTAGCTGATCGACTGAAATAAATACATATTTTCAGTCATAGGCGTAGGTATAATGTTTTGTTGGGAGGGGGGGGGGGGGGGACGAATTTATATTTTCAGTTAAAGAAAGACAAAAGACAGTAAGCGCTCCGATGCGTAATCATAAATTTTATCAGCTCTCGGGGATGCTATGTTGGATGACTATCGATCCAAGATGGCCGCCGCCATGATGGATGGATGGTGGATTACGTATTTTTGCACAACTCTCTTAATATGGGTATCAAATGAAAGGGCTTAACTAGTAGAATACCACACACTATAATAAATGTAACTGGTTTATTTACATTAAAATACATCAAGTAATTAGTCATGGTCAAAGTAAAATAAAGGTACCATGAAAAGTCAGTAAACAAATAACAGAACGACACTCCGGAGTGCGATCAAAACAATGACTAGTGTGCCTTGACTTGCGCCACGCTTCTATCTGAACCCGTTGAAACAAGTTAGCGCGGGGTGCAGTGGGAGGGTGGGGGGATACCGGGAATGTCTTAGATGTTTTACGTAAGAATTGTTACTACCAAGAACTAATTTCTGACTTTATTATAGATCTACCTACATAGTTATAAACATGTTTAATAGGTAGGCACTTTTTCGTTTAGCTTTGCTCGTATGGTAGAAATTTGCTATCTCGTGCAAGTAAAAAGCACGAGATAGCAACTTACTGCCATACAAACCAAATTAGTATTTTAGAAAACCTTTCATTTGTGATAGGGCCCAACGTGTTATAACGCTTGGAACGATATCGGGCATTTTCCTTTAAGTTGCACCAAAAAATGTGAGTTAAAGTAAACATAAAATTAATTGCTACACGTATATGGCGTTAATTCTACCATTTTAGCTTAGTAAATGTTTACTACTATGAAAGTTTTTATTTACATATAGTAAGACATGTTATATGTTATTCATTTGTCATAACGTGACGTTGAAAGTGTTTTTGTTTACATTGCCCGTACAAACTTCAAAGCCACTAAAATAAGAAGAAAAAGCTTTATTGTGTGATTTTAATAATGATGTTGCATTATTAACATTTTCTCTGACGACGACGATAACGACAATCACTTGCTTTGTGCTCTTTACTGATGTCCCCAACAACTTGCTGCATAAAGCAGGTGGCATGAAATCGCAATGCAACGCGGAAACGAAACGAAAACGCGGTTAACGGTGACCGCAAACAATAGTTTTTCTATTTTGTATGCTGTCTGGCAGTCAACCTGTAAAATTAAATAGAAGTACAGTTGAATAAAATATACTTGAAAGTTTATGAACATTTTGCATCTTTTCAGCCTTTTAAACAAAAAACTAAAAGTACAAAAAAATAATTCATTTTTTTGTACTTATGACCTCAACTACAACATAAAATTTAGAGGACGTTATTGACATTTGTCTATCTGGAGTAAACTTACATTGCATTTTGTAAAATACCAATATATAGATTATTTAATAGGCTTAAAATCAAGTGAGATGCAGTCGAAAAATTGTTTAGAGTAAGTATGTATATTGTATGGCCGATTTAACCATGAGGTGTACGGCCATTAAATAAAGAAAAAAAAGTGTATTGTATAGAAAAAGATTTTTTAAACTACAAAGCAAAGTTGAGCAATATAATAATATAATATTTTCTTGATATTTTTTTGTTCTATTATATTACACGTGAATTTCTATTTTAATCTTATATCTGGTTAAACAAACTCCGGAGTGAATGAATGATAAATAAAAATATGAATCAGCATCATTCACTCACGTTGTCCCAGCACTAAGCAATAATGCCCGTGTCACAGATAATATAATGCCCGTGTATTGTGGTGAGCTACTATCGTACCATTATATTTTTCTATCGTAAAACGGCATAAAAATACTTCAAAATTGTAAACAAATGAAACACGGTAATGTATATTTTATACTTAAATGTGATAGGAAACGCCATAATCTCGAAGATTTGAGTAGCTGGATCACCTTTTGCAAGAGGAAACTGCACAATTAACCATTTTTTTGGAGCTCTTAGTGCGACACGAAAACGACACCAAATGGCAGCGGCCGCGCGTTAACTAGTTTTATATAACGTGTATGGTCATATGGTCAGCGTAAATTGGCAGAGGGGTTCGCCCAGCCTTGCCGTCTCCCGTATGAATGCTCTAAGATGTTCCTAGATCGCTTTTCATTAAATCCGGGTGAAGGATCAAAAAAATGTACGATATAGTGGACTGTATTATAGATTATATAAAAAATGCGACAAATTCCTTTATGAACAAATTAATGTATAAAAACAACTCACCTGAATATTTCAGGACGCCAACTTAGCACAAAAGTAATGGTAAGAGATTCCTAGGGTTTACCTATTGCTGGATCCAGATGAGTTCTTCCTATTCCACTCCTAATCAAAACTAAAGTGCTATGTTGTTTTACAAATAAATTAATGGTGAATTGATTAAAAACGATATTAATTAAGATGACGATAATATTATAAATTACTGGATTTACGATGGTATGCGACAAAATTATATTCGATAAACAACGACAACGATAATTCGAAAGGAAGTTCAGAAAGCAAGTAAGTTTAAATTGTCAACTGTAGCTCATTTTATTCCAAATTCGCGATCTTTTTTAAAAGGTGTTGCCACTACAAAATATTACTAAAGATAACGAAAATATCAATTTTGAACAAGTACACTAACTGATTATCCTACGTTGAGCAATTTTTGTTGTTTTTAAATAATAGGGGAGATCTTTTAGAGACATTAGAAGACAATAAAACAACAAAAAAGGTCGACTTTCAGAAAAATAAATCATTTGTTGTTTCAACGAAGGATCCTTCGTCATATAAAAAAGTTAACAGGGAATGTCCATTGTGTAATCAAAATCATTATATTTTTAATTGCGAATCATTCGAGGCTTTGCCAGTACAAACACGAATTGACAAAGCTAAAGAATATAATCTTTGCATAAACTGCTTGCGCCCTGGTCATTATACAGCATATAAGTGTAAGCTATCTCATTGTAAATTTTGTAACCATAAGCACAATAGTCGACTTCATCTTTCACAAGCGGAGCAGTTGCCTAGCAACAGCGTAGCCCTTACAACTGACGCAATTCCCTTAAAGCCTTCTACCTCTTCGCAAATTTTACTTTCCACAGTAATGGTGAAGGTGCTTGATTGCGACGGTAACCGGCATGATGCTCGGCTGTTGCTGGATAACGGCAGCACCTCCAACTTCATAACCGAGAGCTTGGTAAGCTGCGATTGCCGCGAGCCGCCACTGGTTCCACTATTACAGGTATCAATAATCTTACTTCTCGTAGTACACAATCTTGCTCACTCGTCGTTGAGTCTTACAAAGGTGACTATAGAGTAGATTTACAATGCTTAATATTACCTCAAATTACTAATTACTTACCAGCATCATTTATAAATATAAAACATATACCTATACCCTCCGGTTTGCGCCAAAAATGTATCGTCGCCTGCGCTCGTAGCTGCTCGGGTGGACTCGGTAAAAACGTTTTGTTTCTTCATGATGATATGAAGTGAGTGAAGGAACATGCTCCCCCTGTTGAAGTAATTTAATAGATGAGTAAGGGGCAGATGTTGTTGTTTTTAAATAATAGGGGAGATCTTTTAGAGACATTAGAAGACAATATAAGAGGAGTGGTAATTATCGGCTCGAAGGACCATTTGTTGGGGTGTTGGTTTATAAAGAAGTGGACTGTATATTTAAAGCTGGTTTAATGACTAAAATACAAAAATAATATTAATATTCGTTGGTCAGTTAATGTGAAGCGCGAAAAGTCTAGATGCGAAGTGTCGTGGATCGCGCCAAAAATGTATCGTCGCCTCCGCTCGTAGCTGCTCGGGTGGACTCGGTAAAAACGTTTTGTTTCTTCATGATGATATGAAGTGAGTGAAGGGACAAGTACTGTTTTAAGTACTTTTAAGTTACTACACACAAGTAAATCTCGCGACAAGCTTTTATGTACTTAATTTAAATTGTGTCAAATGTGAAATGACGTTATAAGTAAAAGTTTTTAAGTTAATTTTATTTTATTATTTGACATTCTTTAATTTTGACATTCTGGAGCCTCGGTGGCGCTGTGGACTCGGCACTTGCCTTCCAATCGGGGGTCGGGGTTCGAGATCCGCCATGTACCAATGTGTTTTTCGTTTGAATTTCATATGTACATTTGTCTGACGCTCCTATGGTGAAGGAAAACATCGTGAGGCAACCTGCATACACCTGCGAAGAAATTCAATGATGTATGCGAAGTCGACCAATCCGCACTGGGCCAGCGTGGTTGACTAAGGCCTAATCACCCTAACATAGGGTAGGCTCGAACCCCTCGGTGGGGGACGTATATGAGCTGTGATGATGATGATGAATTTTGACATTTACTTATTCTGACATTTATTATTTTATTCCATTTGACTTACATTTATCTTCATGACTCTTGACATTATCGTTCGCACACATTCTTGACTGTCTTTCGATGATTTAGTGTAAGAGTTTATTTTTTCTTTTTAGCACATTTAAATAAAGGTAAGTTTTTAAATAGGTTTTTTTACATTTAATTTTTGAGTTACTTTTAGCAAGACCTTTTATTTAATACACATATTGTAGGGGTGCATTAAAAATAATTTGTCCGCCATCTTGGATTTAGAATGACGTCACACAGTTAACCATGCATTTTCATCCAAACTGTGTGTGTATACAAAATTTCAGCTCAATCGGTTAAAGATATCTACTTCAAAATTGATTTTCAAGCTTTAGAAGTCCGCCATATTGGATTAATAGTGACGTCACATTATTTTTCAAGTAACTCTTAGCAAAACCTTTATTTGATACCCATATTGTAGGAGTGCATTAAAAATAATTGATCCGCCATCTTGGATTTAGAATGACGTCACACCTCAGATTAAGTACAGTAAGCTCCCATTCAAGCTATACATTTACACTACGAAAACCGTCCCTATTACGAGCGACATAAGAACGGTCCAAAGGTCAAACAGTATAGCTTGATAAGGAGCTTACTGTACACCAATGGATTCGCAATGTTATTATATGTCTCAAATTTTGCGTCCAGTTCAGTCCGCCATTACAAAGCACCGTGTTTGTTGTTGTCCTAAAATATCATTCGGTGAGCATTATTTGTGAGTGCATTTTACAGTTATACGTTTTTTATTGATTTTTTAAATGAATTCTATAAAGAAAAACAAAAAAGTGTGGAATCTTGGATGCGGCGTCCCTAGTTTTTTTCCGCCATCTTAGAGCACCAACCCAAATGTTGGCACGCTTTTTTCGTTGGTATTTCATGTCTATTGGTATCTATAGTCTAAGCGTCACACAGACAACCATGCATTGTCATCCAAACTGAACGTGTATCCACATTTCAGCTCAATCGGTTAATGATATCTGCTTCAAAATTGAGTTGCAAGATTTCACCTGAACATACATACTTACTTGCAAGTTAAATAAAAGCTTGTAATAAATAGAAATAGAATAAAGTGAATTAAATTACAGAAGATGGATCAATCGAATTGTGTTGAACCATTTGGTTTCGCTGCCGAAATGTAAGCCCTTTCGGCAAAGCACAAGAAGTGACTTCTTGTCTTTTTGTCACTGACAATTTCGGCTAAGGTGTTGGGCTTCAAACTACGGCCAATGGCCAGTTCGCTGTCCATGCGGGCCGCTCCGTATTTCGGACATTCAAAAAGTATATGCTCCATGGATTCCACTGCTGCGCCGTCGCATGAGCAATGCGGATCGGATCATCCGCTAGGTGGAACCTGTGCAGGTATTCGCGAACGCCACCATCACCCGTGAAAATTTGCGTGTGAAGGTTAGAGACCCCGATGTCGTTAACATATTTATAGGCTCGTTTGACGTCCGGAAAGAAAAGTCTCGTGACGCTCCCTGTGCTTGCAGCATCACATCTGTCTTGCCACCGGTCCAGAGTCTTCGCCCTGATGATACCCCTGGCGCAGGACAGCGGAAAGGCGTCATAAACTGGGCGGGTTTTTTCTTTAGTGCGGCATACTTTGCCAGGTCATCAGCTCTCTCGTTGCCCTTTATGCCGATATGGGCCTTAACCCAGCAAAGTCCGACGTCCCTTCCGCTGTCCCTCGCCCTCTCAAGAGCACCGGAGATCTCAAAAGCCAAGGGGTTTTCGCTGCAGGAGGCTCCCATGGCTTGGAGGGATGAGAGGGAGTCGCTGAGGATTACCCTATTCAACTTCCTCTCCTCGAGGTAGGATACCGCTCGCCTGATGTCAACCATCTCGGTCTGGAAGACGCTGCAGTATCCCGTCAGGCGGAGGGAAGTAGACCAAGTCTCTCTTCCTTCCACCCAGCAGGACACCCCAGCGTCAACCTTTCCCTCTATGCGGCTGCCATCAGTGTATAGGGAGACAGTGCCCTCCCCGACCTCGTCCGCCTCCTCTTGGGTAACTGCGATCCTGAAGTCCTTCGGCGAGCGAAGTGCCGGGTGAGGGAGCTCGAAAGGGGAAATCCTCCTTTCCCAACTCCCGCCCCGGCAGCTCATCGAGGGACCCCCCCTCTTTACCCTGAAAAGCTCCTCCACCTCCAGCGCTCTTAGGTTGAGAGGGAGTAACCCTGACAGAAGTAGGCCCGAAGTGAGCGACACCGTTCGGTGCGTTCTAGCTAGTTTCTGGGCGAAGACTCTGGCTATCCTGTCAAGCCTCTTCTTGACATATTTCTTCCCGACAGCACGGGACCACACTGGCGCAGCGTACAGAACCGTAGGCTCAATGACAGTTCTGTACAGGAGTCTGACTATATCCGGGTTCAAGGCCCCTGTAGTGTTTGTATAGGACACTTTCGGGTTCAGAAGAAAATCCAAGCTCGAACACAAGAAAACTGTTTAATAACAACTCTAATCACAATATAGGTAGGTACAATACAACGTGTGTCTCGACTAGCGGTTGGCTGCGGACTGCCGTTAACTATGAAACGAACAATAGATTTTTTTTAACTCTCACCGCGCATAGACAATACAGTACACAGATAGGCAAAATGAGCGGGTCGCCAACACTCCCCACCCCAGTGCTGTCTCAGCACTCATTAAGGTCAATAGGAGCAACACGAGCTACGGAACGCCGCCACGTCCCACTACGAGTTTTCACCTCAACCAATCGTATCCTCCCATCCTTACCCGGAATAACCTGCGTTATAAGTCCTTTCGGCCATATTTTCCGGGGCGAGTTAGGGTCTACTACTAAGACTAAGTCTCCTACCTGCAGAGGCTTACGCTCTTCTAGCCACTTAGAACGAGGAACGAGATCTGGTAAGACTACTTTGACCCACCTCTGCCAATACATATCGGCCAGCCTTTGAACTATACGCCAGCGCTTACGTAGACAAAAGTCAGAGTCATCAAACTCTCCAATGACTGGTAAGTTCGATGAACTACCGATAAGGAAGTGGTTAGGTGTGAGAGATTCGACGTCTCCAGGCTCCACCGAGACATGCACCAAGGGGCGGCTGTTGACCATGTTTTCTACTTCTGCCATTAAAGTGATCAACACCTCCTCTTGTGGTGTACGCTCCTTCAAAGTTACCTTGAGTGTAGACTTTACACTACGAATCAATCTTTCCCATGCCCCACCCCAATGGGGACTAGCGGGAGGGATAAAAATCCACTCCATACCATTATTCATACCTTCAGTTTTCAGTACGTCGGTATCCAACGCCTGCATGCATCTCTGCAACTCGGTGTCGGCGCCCCTAAGGTTAGTACCGTTATCAGAGAAGAGGCGGTGTGGCCAGCCACGCCGTGCTGCCATGCGTCGTAGCGCCATGATGAGCGAGTCCGAAGTAAGAGAGGTGACCAATTCAATATGGATTGCACGTACTGTCATACAGGTAAATAGCACACCATACCTTTTTTCCCTCCGTCGACCCACGGCGACTTCCATTGGACCGAACAGATCGAGTCCACAGTACGAGAATGGCCGATGATTGTGTGCCACCCGGGCCTTCGGCAAGTCACCCATCCGTGGTACCTGCGGCTTGCATTTAAGAATCCTACACATCATGCATTGCGATGCGACACCTTTAACCGTAGGCCTAAGTCTTAGCAACCAATACCGTTGTTTAATTTCGTTAACAACGGTTTCCTGGTTTCCGTGGGCGGCTTTTATGTGGTAATGCCTGACAATGAGCTTAGATATGGGATGACGACCATCTAAGATCACTGGCCTTTTGACATCTGTGGCAGCCTGTGCAGCATCAACGCGCCCGCCCACCCGAAGCAGCCCACAATCGTCCAATACTGGCGTCAACCTCAGCAACCTACTGCTTCGATGCAAAGGTAAGACCTTTTGTAGTTTTTCCATATCGGTGCTAAAACTTTCTTGCTGTGCATACTTTAGTAGCAATTTTTCAGCGCGCTCCATACTACTACAATCAATGTCACCTGCTTGACCTTTGCATCTAGCTATGAACTTAAGTACCGCAGCCGCCGCCCGCAATAAACGCAGCCAAGATGAAAAGCGCTGCGGGTCCGGTACAGGTAAAGACACAAGTGATCCTGAACAGTTGCTACGCACTCCTCAATATCAGCAACCGGGCAAACGACATCTTTTGGCCATGATGTTTCGCGACTGTATAAAAAATTCGGGCCAGAGAACCACTCATCTTTTAGGGCTTGATCGAACGTTTCCCGCGTAGCTAGATCGGCAATATTCAATTTACTAGGAATATACCTCCATTCGGCCACGCGGGTTAACTCGTCGATTTCGCCTAACCGGTTCGCCTCGTATTTTATACGTACGCGTATTGTTGCGAATCCACTGCAGTACAGTAGTCGAGTCGCACCAAAAAATTCGGCGCCCGGCGACAGGCGATGTTCCTTTTCAATGCTGTTAGCCAACCTCGCAGCTAACAACGCGGCCTGCAGTTCAGCTTTAGGGATAGTAAGTTGTTTTATAGGCATAACTTTGCATTTACAGGTAATGAATGCGACCTTTACAATACCATCTTTGACCCAGCGCCAATAACCTACAGCCGACATCGCTTGAGTAGATGCGTCACTAAATATATGCAACTGTAAGTCATTATACTGCGACAACGTAGCTGTAGCGGTTCTCGCCATTTCTACGCCGTCGTAGTAGCTCGTAGCGGGCTGCGCAGGAGCATTCAATGAGGCATGGTGGAGGGGCGGCGTCGAAAGTGCTACGGACTCGTCTAGCGATCGTGCATGCGTCACCTTCGCACTTACAGGTTCCGTATCGCTGACCCTTTCTTCATTACGCCCAGATGTTTTTTTGTAGCACCGAGGTATAGACCGATAGCGCTAGGCTTTTTTGATGTCATAAGTTTCAATAATTCTAAAGTTGTTTATTTCTTGCATGTGGATGTAGTCATACCTATGAAGCTTATTATTTCGTTTTGTGTCACATCTGGTACTTGCATTTTCAGTAATTCGATGATTTGTGTTTGATTATTTTTATTCAAATTAAAACTGGCAAAATTTATTTTAAGTTTAAAATAATTATGGTACCATATCTAGGAGAGCCTGCGGAGTGTGCAAACCCAGTTTGTGTCATCTTCATCCAGAGCAAACTGACATAGAATCAGTATTTAAGTACACTACGAAAAAAAAATTACAGTTAATGAAATAACTATTTTCTATCTCAGATCACTTACATATGCCTATTTAATAAATTTGTGCCAAGTTGGATCACGCAATTTTAAGATTATTAATTATTTTCCTTTTCCAAGCTATAAACGCTTCAAAAAAATATTACAATAATTAGAGTTTACACATTTAATATCATAAATGCATGAAAAGTCGACATTGCAAATTTGTGTCATTTTCATGCACGATAAACATAGAATGAATAAAACACAAAAACAATGGTTACGGTCGAAGCGGGTCGACGCGCGGCGCGACGCGGGCGAGCGGCGGCGGGTGACGCTCGCCGTACGCAATGTTCACCTTCGTTTGGTAATCACAGCTAATTCCATTCAGCCGTTAAAGCGTGATTGATTAACAAACATACAAACACACGCGTAATACTAGGAACTCGAGAAACATTTTGTCTACTCCGTAATGTCATTTTTCTCTCGTAGACTAATCTTCTCGTGTACTTTGTGTTACTAGTGCAATGTACTATACTTTGTGTTACTAGCAAGTGCAGGTATAGCCTCTAGATAGAATAATCGTTTCTTACTATAACTCGAAGAACATCCAGCAACTTCCTTTCTTTTTCATTTCATTTTTCCCGCTTCAATACATTTCGGATTTCTATATCGCACACCTAGATCTAAGCTGAGTCAACTCAAAAATACGTGATTTTTTAGTTATCCTTGTATTCGAATGCTCGCTGATCATATACATCTATCCGGCATAACAGTTACGGTCAAAGCTTAAACCAGTCGTCGTTAGATAGAAATAGCTTACCTTGCTGAATCAACGCATGTCAGTTCTTCCCACCGAAACAAGTGTATTGTCAGTTGACCTCCGCTTGTTATCAATCTCAAAGACTTCGATACTGATATTTTGTGATTTATTAATAGCACCACATTTTTTTATATTTAAGTCTTATCTGTTAAAGATTAAGACAGTTTTTGTGAAGTAATAAGAGAAAAATGTCTCATTTTTTGTTCCCAATTAGTTCAGAGACAATTATTTTTGATTTGTTAGATCTTTTGTCTTCAATTCGTGCGTGTTGCCAGTGATGACATACGGAACTGAGACGTGGCCGCTTACAATGGGTCTCATAAGAAGGCTCAAAGTCACCCAAAGGGCAATGGAGAGGGCTATGTTCGGGGCTTCTCTACGTGATCACATCAGAAATGATGAGATCCGTAGAAGAACTAGAATTACTGACATTGCGAATTGCAAACCTTAAGTGGCAGTAGGCAGGACACATCGCTCGTAGGACTGACGGCCGCTGGGGCGGAAAGGTCCTCGAGTGGCGGCCGCGTACCGGGAGACGCAATGTTGGTAGGCCCCCCACAAGGTGGACCGACGATCTGGTGAAGGTCGCGGGAAGCCGCTGGATGCGGGAGGCGCAGGACCGATCGGTATGGAGATCCTTGGGGGAGGCCTATGTCCAACAGTGGGCGTCTCTTGGCTGATATGATGATGATGATTAAAAATATAACAGAATAATTCACTCAATTATACCTATGTGAATGTATTTTTTTTTGAGGGCCCGACAAATGCAGGCCCCTCTTACCCATTGGGCACAATGGGCACGTGCCCAGGGCCCCTGATGGACTGGGGCCCCCTAGTCCCTACTCAATTACCAAGCGATAACCGATAGCTACTCTACTTTCTCATTATACATACTATGTATATTATATACTACTCAAAACAAAATTACAGCCACCTGTAAAATTGTATGATAAACAAACTAACATTAGGTAGGTACTCATTTCTTTGCTCATTTCTTCTCTGTGTTTGTTTATTGGTTTTAAGGTCCCGAACGTTTTTGACGACAAATAAATTAAGTGCGTACCTAATATAAATAAGCAATAAGATTCTATTGAAAATCAATAAAAATAATAGGTGGCTCTTATTTTCTTTTGAATAGATATATGTTACTGTAAAAGTCCTTATATTGGTAAATCTTAGGTTTTGTCAGTAAAGAACATTATTATCCACTTTGGACCTGATGATGTGTAGAAATGAAATATATTTTAATATAAAGGTGATTTTATAGTGTATCTGTTACTGTAAAAGCCCGTATGTCAGTAAATCTTAGGTTTTGCCGGTAAATCCTACATGAGCTGGTAACTGTTAGGATTTTAAAAATAATAGATGATTTTTCGGGCTTTTAGACTTTGGGGTATGCTAGGTTTTACGGTTAGTAAATATTGGTTTTCGGAATAAAACAATGTGTATTTCTGTCGTTTTTCTTTTCAATTTAACTATGAGTCAGCACCTTACAAATTAATTAAGTGACGAATCCACCTAGACTGTATAAAACCACACAGTTACATGCGACCTGTAATTGTACACATTAAAACTAAACAAAGTCTAAATTAAATACTAAATAAAAAATTGATAATTATCGTTATGATAAAACATTTGTTATTGTAATTATATTTATTTTATTTTTAATCTATACTAATATTATAAAGAGGAAAGATTTGATTGTTTGTGTGTTTGTATTGAATAGGTTTCGAAACTACTGAACCGATTTTGTTGAAAGTTTGTATAGGGATATATTTCGAGACCAGGGGAAGGACATAGGGTAATTTTCCTACGGGAAAAAAAATCCCACGAGAAAACAAAAATAACGCGGGCGAAGTCGCGAGCGGATAGCTATAGTAACTTATAAAACATAATTTTAAAACACCTTAAAAAAACAAAACAATTCAAAAACTTTTTACTGTTTAGTTTTAGTTTAAAGAATTTATTATTATTTATTTATTTATTATTAAAAACGAAAATTATTTGCTTACAAATGCCTACGTTGGCCTGTGGTAACTGAATCATTATTTATCTTATTATTTGGTATTTTAAATATTTGACCAATTTAAAAAGTCCCACGTTTTATGCGTCTCAAGAGAAAACACTAAGGTCAGGAGAATTCAAAAATAGGATTTTTTAAAATGCAAGTATTGCTGTCGCGTTGTGCCCCCAAACAAACGAGTGCGATAGAGACATCTGAAAAATACACAAAATAGACGTTTCGTAGTCCTCTATTTTCTCCTCTAAAACTTGAACGATTTAATTACTTTTTTTTAAATTTAAGGAAAATTTTTTGGTTATGTTTCTGTGTTTCATCTTTTTACATATAATAATCGCGTTAAATTTGTTTGCTGGATGTTTGAAACAGCAGAAAATGTTTGAGGGATTAAATCGCCTGTAATAATTAATGTAATAAAAAAGGAGAACGTAGGACCATGTGCATAGCTTTTTTTTGTAAAATTGCCACTATCAAGGAAGGAAACCCGTATGATTTCCTCTTAAAAATATTTTTAACATTGACCGCGTCTTGGTGTTGGTGGTAAGTTCTAGGATTTACCGGGTGTATAATGATAAAAGTCCGAAATGAACAATGATCACAGAACAGTTCGGACTTTTAACTATTAAGAGTTGATAAATCTTAGGTTAGGTTAACCGGAAAATGTTAGGATTTACCGTAGTTCGGGCTTTTATAGTAAGATATACACAAAACACGTTGGAAATACCTATACAATTTAAGGGTTTCCCTCGATTTTTATGGGATCCTATCGTCAGGTCCTTTGATGACATACTTTGGTGACCTTGGGACCACCCGAGGAGTATACTCTATCAAATACAAACAGAATTTTGAAAATCGGTCCACAATTGGCGGTGTAATCGCGTACATACACACAAACAAAACAACATACGGGTCGAATTAATAAGCAAGACTTTTCGTGCCGCACCCAGTGCTGCTCACCACCACTCGTCGGGCCACCTACCACCTCGGCCGCCTTCAGGGAAGTCTGGGAAGAAGGCAAATTACCAGTCGGCTATAAAAACCCACGCCTTCTTTTACCGGGGCAAATAAATTCATTGTCCACGTACCTATGTGAGTTCTCATTTAGACCCCTACGCGACAACCTCCTCCTTTTTAAAGTCGGTTAAATAGTGGTTTATTATGGTCATAGGGGGCCCACTGTCCTAATGTGCCCAGGGCCTCTAATAGGTGAAAGACGGCCCTGGACAAATGACATCCTCCCGCCTGATGTTAAGCGGTGAAAGTGGCCCAAATGAGTTGACAGATAAAGGAGGGACGACATCCACTATTCTACCTGCCCGCCCCTTGCCGGCCTAAAATATGCTTTTTCACGCCTCTTTTGAAGGAACCCATGTTGAAGGATTGAGGAAACACGTGCGCAGGTAGAGAATCTCAAGTGTGGGATGAACAACAGAAGAAGGAATCTTGGAATTTCTTAGTGCGGTGTGAAAAGGTGGATACAGTGTAAGGATGACTCCGAAGGCCCTTACACGTGTTTCTGTTAAGGAATGGAGAGGGATGGATAAGGTTTAAGAGCTCCTCAGAGCATTCCCCATGGAACATTCGCTAAAAGACGCTAAGAGAGGCGATGTCACAACGAAGTTGTAAAGGCTCGAGGGTATTATGCGAATAGCGCGACACTGCAATCTATCCAGAGCATCGAGGAGGTACTAAGTGGGGCTGTCCCAAAGGTGCGAGCAATATTCCACGCAAGACCTAACTTGAGTTTTATACAACAGGCATAGTTGGTACGGCGCAAAATACCTACGCAACTTGTTCAGGACACCGAGATTCCGTGAGGCGTGTGAAGGTTTGTGCCCTGAAAATAAGGAAGGGGGAGGAAAGGTGACCATTGAGAACGCGCACATCTGTGTTTTCCTCGCAGCGAATGTTCATTCCGAGCAAAGCGATGTTGCTTTGCGTGTGATAGGTTGTGCCCTAAAGAGAAGGAAGGGGGAGGAAAGGTAACCTTTTCACCGAGAACGCGCACACCTGTGTTTTCTTAGCATTGAACTCAACAAGATTGTTGGAACTCCATTCGGAGACGAGGCCCAGCGTCCTGTTGGGCTCAATGATAAGATTCTGCCTCTCCCTACCAATATCACCATGAGCAGCCCCTGAGCTTCCGTGATATCCCCCATGCACAGTACTGTCGTCTGCATAGCAATGTATACTTCCCAAGGAAAGCATGTCATTGATATGCAGAAGAAACAATGTTGGGGATAGAACGGAGCCTTGTGGAACTCCAGCGTTCACTGCCACGAACTGCGAAGCGCAGCCGTCAACGACAACGTGAATTCTATGCTCGTGGAGGAAGCTGGCAATCCACGTACAGAACTGCGCAGGTAATCCGTATGCCGGTAGCTTGAAAAGGAGAGCCTTGTGGCAAACTATCTACTAAAAGCTTTAGCGATGTCGAGACTAATAGCCACCGACTCGCCGCGCTTATCGATAGATTCACCCCATTTGTGTAAAAGGAACGCTAGAAGGTCACGCTAGGACGAAACCCATACTGACGGTCATTAAGCAACGAGTGACCTTCCAGGTAATGGATCAGCTGGATATTAAGGATCCTCCAAGATTTTACACAAAATGGAAGTGGCGGCTATAGGGCGATAGTTTGATCTCCCTTTTTGGGAATGGGCTAGACATTGAATGAATGAATAAACACTTTATTTCACATTAAACACAGGACATTACAATACATTATATTGGCAATAGGCGGCCTTATTGCTAAGGTAGCAATTTCTACCAGGCAACCTTAGGGCTAGGAAAGTAGCTACGTATTCAAGATACGGGATAGTGCAATAAAAAGAAGAAAAAAAAAACTAAGTAGAATAAATTAACAATTAAAATTGATACCTATACATATAACTAAATATATAAATACAATACATACAAGACATTGGCCTCTTTCCAAGATTTCGGCACACAACCAACAAAGAACGACAAATAGTATAGACGCGTCAAGACAGGAGTCAACTCCGCTGCACACTTCTTAAGAACAATCACAGAAATGCCGTCTGGTCCATTTGCTTTTCGAATATCGATCGACTGTAGCTCCGTCCGCACATAACGCTGTCTGATGCGGATATCGGGAATGGTGCTGCCACAATATGACAGTGTCGGAGGTTGTGCACCACAGTCATCGACACGGGAATGAGCCGCAAAGAGTTTTGCCAGGAGGTCAGCTTTCTTCTGCGGCTGATAAGCAAGTGAGCCATCGGTATGTCTCAGGGGTGGCAGCGAGGGTTGGCAGAAGTTTGATTGAAAGATCGGCTACCCGTAGGGTGCGCTAGCAGTTCCTTCTGATCCACTTGTGCAATAAGCTGAGCATCCGCTCTAATGTAAGCCCTCTTACACAGCTTGGTGGCATTATTGTAGGCTGTTTTCAGTAGGCTTGTGTTGGGATCCCTGGAAGCTCGACCTCTGATCCAAGCGCGGTAAGCCAGCTGTTTGTTTTTTAAACAGCAGAGGCGCACTCGCAATTGAACCAGAGGTTACATCTGTGACTACTGACGAAATTGAAATGCAGAATATAATATTCCATTCCTAGTATGATTTCGTCAGCAACAGAGGTAGCGCAGGAGTTCGGGTCTATCTCACTGAAACAGCGCTGCCACCAAGGGACAGATGCGTAATAATCCCGCATACCGTCCCAATCTGCTGACGCATAAGCTACAGACGGCGTGCTGCAACTACAGGTGACCGTTGCGACACCTGAGGCACTGAGACGGATACCAGGTAGTGATCCGAAGATCCTAGTAGAACTCGAATCACCACCTGATATCCGTCAGGAAGATTTGTCAGAAGGTCCAACAAAGAGGGTACTTGACCGATAATATCTGGTACCCTAGTGTGCTGGGTAACCAATTGTGTCAGGTGGTGCGTGAGAGCGAATGCGTAGGCAGTCCTACCCGCATGGTCAATTTTAGAGGAACTTAACCACAATTCGTGGTGAGCATTGAAGTCCCCCAAAACACTAGCTCGGCGGAAGGAAATCGCTCCTGCACGTCATCTGCCACCCGATTTAGATGTTAAAAAAGTCGAGTTGTCTCCAAGTCACCTCGATGTTAACGGTAGACGCAGACTTAAGACACTGCAATGAGTGCCAAAATCGACGTGTATCGCAAGAAGGGAAAAGGAAGGTTCTTCCAAACAAACGTTCTTCCAAAACGCAGGCAATGACAGCAAACGTCCGCCCGGACGAACAAGCAAACACCTGCCTTCGCCTTGAACAACTCCTTAAGAGTGTAGCCGGGGTAATTAAGGTAGCTTGTCGGTCGCGCAGATAAGATAATGCGTCTCCATCAAAAACAGCATTGCTGGACGGGGTGTCATGAAATTGTTGGGACAGCTAAGAGGTTATAATGGAGCCGGCGGATGTTAGCAAGCCCCACCTCGAATAGTGGTGTTTTGATGGGATAGTGCACCGATGTACGACCAGTCCTAATATAGTGCACTGACATATTTGTTGGAGTTAGAGAGGCGTTAAATTACGGTGTCGTTGCAGCCCGTTAACTATTAACGGGCGTAGGCCTGTTTCGCCAGGGAACTGCCGATAGCTGATTTGCGCTGACCCTCTGCACGGAAGGGCTCCCGAACCTCCCCGGAAGTGGCCGCCGGGACCCACCGTCCGGTCACCAACCGGCACGACGGACCACCCCGAGATTATGCGATGCATGGTGGGGCAGCCTCAAGGACTGGTTAGGTCCGCTTGGGCCCCTGTATTTTACCACGGGCGGCCAGCGGAACAGCCGTTTCTTCAGATCTTCCTAGACGGAGGGTCAACGCAGTCAACCTGGCATTGGGTCGACGGAAGCCCACACGAATCGCAGCAACGACCCCTCAAGCTCTGGCTGTGCGCTGACTGATCTCGAAACGTGGACAAGAAATGGCCTTTTTACGGGTTGACGTGTTTTACGTCATGCGCACGGTGGTCGCGAGCCAGTCCGGTTTCTCAAGCGCTACCACCAGAAGTTGATCACTCCATCAGCACCACCCGAGGATCACGTGTAGGGTCTCGAGGTTCAAACCTACGGACGCGAGCGACTCCAATCCCCTATTATACATTTATATTTAATTTTTCATATTTTTTTAAATATTTCATTTCATGTTGATGTTTTATTATTAATTTTATATTTAAAACAAAGTTTAACAAATTATTTATTTAAATTTTGTTGTAGACTAAGTTCAACTCAAAATGGTTCAATAAAACTGATTCACGTCTAAATGTAGTTTATTTTTTGTACAAAGCCACCACCCTAAAGTGTAACAACTCAAAATAATCAATTATCTGTAAAAAGGATTGATTCTTAGCCGAATTTTATAAATTGCGATTGCGATTTTAAATAATATCGGGTTTCATAAGTTCCCTCACAAACAAATCTCCTGAAAAATATAATTTTTTGAATTGTCTCAGTTTAGTTCTAGCTGTGCGATATATATTTCGGCAAGTTTTGTGTAGTTTTATTTCAGCAGCACGGTCCTTGAAACAATCTGTTTTTCCGTCATCCCTAACAGTAACAATGCTTGATTCTACGAACTTTAATCGTCAACTTTCTTTGACAATTACCATATTAACGTCTAGTATGACACCATATATAATACATTTATTTTCAATCTCCATTTTAGTCTTCATAATGTTAAATCTCAGAATAACGCACGCACTCGTTTGTCGCAACTTGGAAAGATCGAAAGTGCCTAAACAATCAGCTCAGCGCGTGCCACGCGCGCGTGTGACTGGCCGGTGCCCGCCGCCCACGCCTGCGCGCTTCCCCGCGCTCGGCGTTCGTGCAAAGAAGTCTGGTATTTTTTTGAAATAAAAGGATTTCGTGGATGAAAACAACACAAATTATGAATAGTGTTTTGTTACAAAATAATAATTAGAAACACGTGAACTCTAATAACTTGCATTTTATTTTGAGGATTTTACAGGGTGTTGTAGTAAAATAATAAAATATCTATACATCTCGTGGATGAATTTGACACAAAATAGTTTAAACAACAGATACTAGTATTCTAAAACGCATAACACCTATTTTACCAATTGTAATATTCTTTCAAAGCTAGTTGGGCGTCATGTTAGCCACTGGTTAAAAATTAAGATTCTCGTGGACAGAGATGACACAAAATGCCTATGCACATCAGATACTACTTCGTTATTATGATGAAAGTAAAATTTTCATCTCTAATTTTGTTTTCGGCCAATACTGATTGAAACGACAAATACCTAAATTTCTACCTATGCAAGTACCTAGAATGACACAAAATATTTTTTTAGGTTGGGCAAATGGTCTGGAAACTATATGCGAAAAACAAACAACTTTAATATTTTTGAAACTTAAAAACCTAGCGCTACGGGTCTAGTATGCGTATCGTGTTTACAAGTTTAAGTAGGTCAAGCCATTTTAACCATTTCGAATGAATGTCGCCTGGGATTAAATCATCCCATCCGATTTTCACTCGCCAAATGTCTTGTATTAAAATGCGACCCTGTATTGTGAACGAAGCTAAAAATCCTAAAACGTCAAATATAGACATTATTACCCTTAGTATAATACGCTTTGTTGGTCGTTCTGCGCTACTTATAATTTTCTCGGGAACCCGCCTTAATGATAAGTCGAACCCTAAAGTATCATCAGCGGGAAACCATATAAGCCCGAGTGTGCGCTCGCTACCATGTTCGTGGCCGATTTTGAACTTTACGGCCGCGGTACCTAAAGTTTCTTTTGGTATACTCTCTAAAACTGCAACACTGTTGCTTGTCCAGTTTCGCATCTCAAAACCGCCTGCTCTGTGTATGTCACTTATATTTTTGACCATATCGATTGCCGTAGTTTCATCTACTATACTATCGATATAGTCATCCATATAATGTGAATTTAATATAGCATTTACTGCGGCTGGCATCGACGATTCAAAACGACATGCGTTTTTATTTTTGAGAAACTGGGCAACAAAAGGTGAGCAGTTTGCTCCAAATATAAGAGAGGTCATTACGTACGTTTTCATGTCCTCCGCTGGGTCCTCCCTCCGAAGAAAGCGTAAAGCCTGTTGATCCTCGGCATGAATTTTTACTCTTAGGAACATGTCCTTGATGTCACCTGTTACTGCAATTTCGTTTTCCCTGAAGCGCAGCATAATACCAAACAGCGATGACAGCAAGTCGGGCCCAGTGAGTAAATAATCATTAAGGCACCTACCGTCTACTTTACTAGCTGCGTCGAAGACCAATCTAAGCTTTTGCTTATTGGGGTTGTCCACGCCAAAGTGGGGAAGATACCAGGTCCTTGACGTGACCTCAGTGTTCACAAGCTCTTTTGCATAATCATTTTTAAATAAATGACTTACGCGTTCCCGATACCTATCAGCAAACCCTGTATCTTTACCCATTTTCCTCTCAATACCTGTCATCCTCTTGACCGCGCTGGGGAAAGCATTGGGCAAGGTGCAACCCTCGTCACGCCACGGCAGCCCCACGTGCCAGCGGCCATCGACGAGCCTCGCGGAGCGCGCAAGCTGTTCCACGGCGCGGGCCTCGTCGGCGTTCTGGCGCGGGCGACACGATATCCCTAGGGAGTCCAAGGCAAACGACTTACGCACTTCCTCTTGGATCTCCCTCAGCACGACCTCGCTCCGTAGTCCCCCATCATCGGTACCGTCTTCTAATATACACAGGTTAGTGTGGGATTCGATGGGAGAAGAACGCTTGGCCAGGCGTTCATGTCGCGGCGCTGACAGTCTACCATGCACACACCAGCCTAGGGGAGTGAGAGTAGCGGATGGCTCATTTAAGCTACCTAACTTAATTTCTAAAGGTAACAATAAATGATAATTGTCTTGTCCTATTAACAATTCGGGTTTTAAATCGGATGTACAAATGTTATCTTTGATATCATTTAAATGAGAATAATTAGCTAATTTTAAAACAGACAAAGTTTGCAAAGTTAATTTAAATTATTAACACAGCGCATTGTTATATTATGTAGCTTATTATTGTCCATACCTGCGAGGCACACTTTTGCTATTGTAGACTCACAAACCAGTTCGTTATCAGCGAAGGCGCCGCGCATGCGCAGCGTAACTGACCGCCCGTGCAGGCCTACACGTTGCGCAAGATTTGCATTTATTAGCGACACTGTAGAACCATCATCAAGTAACGCGGTACTCTTGACAACTCCACTCGGTCCCATAACTCGTACCGGCACTACTTTTAGGAGTACTTTTTTTATATCACTCGCGCTTATGTTTGCTATAGTCTCGGGGACGGAAACTGTCTCACATTGACGCGACACTACCGCACTATTCACCACAGTAGCGGGACCCAAAGGCGGCACCGGGATTGGCACACGCCCTGCGCCGTCGCCGGTCTTGTTTACATTATAGTGCAGAAGTCGATGATGCGCCTCGCCGCATCCATCCTTATCACACACTGGGGCTTGACAAGTCTGCCGTTCATACCTACACGATATGCATTTGTAACACAGGCCATTTTTTCTAACAAACTGCCATCGTACTTTCCGTAGCGCCTTTTTAAATTGTTTGCAGTCTTGTAAATTATGTACGGATTTTTTACAAAATTGGCACATTTTATCACTGTCTTCGGTTTGTACTAAAATGGTATGCGAACGCGTTGGCATGTACATCGCTTTATTTTTGTGATATTCATACTTTGTAGCAGTAAAAAGGCTTGCAGTAGTCGAAATCTTCAGTGCCTCTTCGGTTAGAAATTCAGATAAAATTATAAGTCTTGATTTGGTACCTTCTTTAATAAAACTGTAGCTGTAGTCAGACCACTTGGAGATTAAGACTGTGGGAAGCTTAGACAAAATTATAGACACAATGTCCACTCCCTGCAGGTATTCTTCCCGTCGCACTGCTCGAACTGCTTCCACAAAATTTTGAACTTTTAAGTAGTGCAAACGTTATGATGTCTTTGTGATACTCGTGATGCAGAGGTTGTAGCTTTTTATATCATGTACAATACGTGAAATAAGACAGTCAGGGTTACCAAAACGTAATTCCAACGCCGACATTACTTTGGCGGGCGATGTGGCACTTATAAACAATGCTGCGACTGCCTCCTTTGCGGGTCCACGTAGACATTTTCTCAACCTCCACAAGTTCTCTCTGTCGGTGAACTTACATATTTCTATCGATTCCTCATAGGCTTGTTTGAATTGTAGCCACTCTAATTGGTCCCCAGAGAAATCGGGTAGTTCCTTTGGTGTACTGATACGGCTGAGCAAACTGGTGTTAGCCACATTATTTAAGTTGGCTGTGGAGATATCCTTAAGCGCTCCAGTTAGTATTTGAACAGCGTTATGGAATGCCATGACTGAACACAAATGTAGGTGATACACAAACCTTCCTAGAGACACCAACCACTCACTAATAGTCACTCATTTAGTTGAAAGTCCCGCAAAACCTATATACTCGTATTTCACTTTAAAGGGGATTTCAATATTGGGAGGGAGGGACCTAATCTCTTCGGACGAAGCAACTCTTATAATTATGATAGAACATCACTTTAGGTAAGTTCGTTTAATCACTAATTATACATTCGTTGCTTCGTCCTTTGAGATTAATTAATAATTGTAGATTTTGAAAGCAAGTGAAATATTAAAACCAAATAATAATTAATAGTAGATTATGCACCAAGGGATTAAAGCAGTGTCTAACGTCACGGGCGCCATATTGATCCCCAAGCGCAACGAAGGACTCTAGAGTTAACTCCCGAGCGTAGCGAGGGAGTTAAAATTTAACTCCTGAGCGAAGCGAGGGAGTTATGTAGAGTCCTAAGTGAAGCGAGGGGTTCAACAAGTCGCCTAAGACGAAGACACTGCTTTATTCCAGAGGTGAATACTCTACTTTTCATGCCATCTGCGAGACAATAAACTCAGGGCTCTATAACCAATTACTTAGGTGGTAATTTTCATCATAAACACTGTCACATTATCATTATTACTATAACTATAGTTAAAATTACGATATTATCATGAAAACCATAAAATAAAAAAAAGATTTATTTTTCTCAAGCACGAACACGTCACGCAATAATTTTATCTTAAGTAAAGCTTAAAACATTACAAAAACTTAAAACATATTTAATAATAATATAACAAGTACTTATGAACTTAGTCTACCCATCGATTTACAATACGATACGATCAGCTGCTGGACCCTGTCAATGACCATTAGTAGCACGCAGGACGAATGTTAATTTGTTACCAATAAAATGGTATCATATAAATTTCTTTTATTTTTCAACTTCGTTCCATATTTACTTTTGAAACAGCAATTAATTACTACACACAACTGTCGAAATAAATCTCAAATAGTCGACAGCCTATTGACCCCAAATAAAATAAAAAGCTGAAGCACCTGGACATTTACTACGTTTTTTAACTTTATCAATAAAACACTGAATAAACTTCTAAAAAGACTGTATTGTTAATGCCACAAAACACATTCCACTAAGCACTTTACTAACGTAAGCAACAAGATATTACAATTTTGAAATACGTAATGGCGTTGGCGGCAGCTATGAAAATAATACAACAGAACACTGTCGGTGCAAATTATGGAACAAATTGTAGAAACATTCTTTATTTTTAAATATGCCGCGTAATTTTTCCAAATGCTGTTTATCCGCCGGCAGCGTGTGTTCTTGCTTTACTCTGCTTTTTATTCGTTTTTATCGATAGTTAATGGTGGCCGTCAAAAGATGGCGCTTTTGCATAAAAAGTATTTTATCAATAAAAAATAAAGTGAAATGTAATTGATTTTTTGAGCTTGCAGTATTATGTAGATAAATATTTTATAATTTTTGTAAAGAAATTAATGTATTTAGATTTTATAAAAACATTATTTACACAGGTAGAATGTCTTTGTCTCTAGTGGATGCACGCTACTGCTGTATGGGCGTAGAACCTTTGCCTTCCTAAGCTAGCATCTATGCTAAATTTTTATATGTATGTTCCATATTTAATACACTTTAATCCCTTGGGAGTTTCATACAATATTATATCCCTTGGGATATAATGTCTTGCTTTACGTTGAAGTTAAGGGGGATCTAATTGAACATTGTCGAGCAGGTGGTATGAAACATATATTATGATATTCATTCCGTAACCAAAAAAAAATAAATCTATAAAGGAATCAACGTAACAACAAATAATATCAATTATTTATTGGCATAATGTTGGCTATTAAAGATAGAGGTAGTTTTCCAATTACAGAGCATAATGCGACTCAGTGGCGCACAATGCCGAATTATGCTGATGCTTAATTGGAACGTGAATTAGTTTTCAAATGCACCAGCAGAGTGCGCTAAGTTCAGTGTTGAAAAAAAGAAATATTCAGAGTTAGCAATAACCTCATTAATGTGTAAATAATGTAGTATACATAATAATTGGTTGAAAACTATTTACAGAGGCGCGTTCAGCGCCTTCGCGCGAAGTACAACTTTTCGCTCTAACCCCGTTCAATGCCTTCGAGCGTGACAACCGGGTGAAACAACCGCCCGTTCAAGACCTTTGAGTGTCGGCGCGAGTTACAACCGAACAACCATCGAATTTGATGGTTGTAAAACGCTCTGACGTTTATGACTGAAATACTCTTACGTGATTGGATGATATTGGCGGCCATATTCTATAATGTCATCTACTAGAAAGAGAAAGAAATAAAAAATCATGTGAAAGAGGGAGATAAAAGATTTGGTTGCTGCAATCCGTTCAACGCCTTTGAGCGAGTTAAAAAACAACCGGACAACTACACCCAGAGGCGCTGAACGCGCCTCGGTTATTTTAAGTAATTTGGATTTTGATTATTTCATTACCATTTTTTTGTTTTGAGTAATTTTTGTACCTTCATCCATACTTATATTTATTTTTTAACACAGTTTGAATTAACTTTGATTATTTCAAAAAAACTACAATGAAACGAAAGCTTTAAAAATTTTTCAACAATAAATAATATTACTAACGATTATCTCTATATATAATAAAATCGTAGGGGTACAAAAATCTGTAATTGCAAAATATTAAGAAAAAAAATACACAGGTCGCCTTAAAATCATTAGCAGAACACGATAGAATAGTTTTTAAAAAAATTGTTTGTTTGTTTGTTTGTTGGTTTGTTTGTTTGTTTGTTTGTTTGTTTGTTTGTCTGTTTGTCCGGAAGGATCTCCGAAACTACTGGACAGAATTTGATATGGCTTACACCACAATGCTTAGAATTTTGCGGAAGAACATTTAGGCATAATTTCGTTTGTTTAAATTCACTTTTTATTTTTAGTGAAAAAATACCATATAAAATTTTCGAATTGGCTTTATGTAGAAAAACAACATGGCGCACGTGAAATTATTTTGACAAGTCTGTCACATAGTACAGAGAGAAGGTATTTTCTTCCACGAAGGAAAGGCAATGGAACTACGCCATACAGCCTGATCTTAAGTAATTGGATTTCGAAAATTGAAAGGCAGGAATGAAGTGTTTCACATAGTAGAAATAAAATTTAATATTTTCTGTTAATGGCTGTGCCCAACTGGATTTCGCCAACCAAATTGTCTTTTTCTTATGTCGTACCGTGGTGGTAAGGCAAAAAGATCAAGCCATACAACGTATAAAGCATTTTTTATGATAATACTTATCGAGTGACCATAAAATTTGTAGATTGGTTTAATTCTTGACTAATTTTCACAAAATCGGTACAATTTTTGAAATATTTGAAATGTTGAAAAATGAAGATACTCTTTTCAAGGTATTTTGAAAGGTGTTATATGTTTTTACATTAGGACTAAGGAATCAAACTCTTTCATCCATTTAAAACTATTAAAAGTAATAGATTAATATTGATAATTAAAAAAAATATCTGACTGCAATGTTCTGGGTTCCGCGTAGAGGGACGGGACGGGACTCTTGATCCTAATGTCTAAAATGACGGATCACATTTTTTTGGATCCACCCAAGGAACATGGATATCGAACGAAGAACCTAAAGAGTAGAACACATTGAACCTAGCCACGTTGATTAAATTTGACATGACTGCCGATAAAGTTCGTTTCCAAACCCAGCGATATGCATAGCAAATGAAAGGCCTTGATGAGTAGAGCACTATGAACATAGGAAAATCGCCCTAAATTCAACATGGCCGCCGCTCAAATAAAACGGATAAAAGTTCGTTTCCAAACCCAGCAATATGGGTATCAAATGAAAGGCATTGATGAGTAGAGCATTATGAACCTAGCAACATTGACATAAATTCAACATGGCCGCCGCTCAAAAAAGGTGGAATAAAGTTAGTTTCCAAACCTAGCAATATGGGTATCAAATGAAAGGACTTGAAGAGTAGAGCACTATGAACCTAGCAACATTGACATAAATTTAACATGGCCGCCGCTCAAAAAAGGTGGATAAAAGTTAGTTTCCAAGCCTAGCAATATGGGTATCAAATGAAAGGCCTTGATGAGTAGAGCATTAGGTACCTAGGAAAATCGACCTAAATTCAACATGGCCGCCGCTCAAAAAAAAAGGATAAAAGTTCGTTTTCAAACCTAGCAATATGGGTATCAAATGAAAGCCCCTGATGAGTAGAGCACTATGAACCTAGCAACATTGACATAAATTCAACATGGCCGCCGCTCAAAAAGATAGATAAAAGTTCGTTTCCAAACCTAGCAATATGGGTATCAAATGAAAGGCCTTGAAGAGTAGAGCATTAGGAACCTAGCAAAATCGACCTAAATTCAACATGGCCGCCGCTCAAAAAATGGATAATAGTTCGTTTCCAAACCCAGCAATATGGGTCTCAAATGAAAGGCCTTGATGAGTAGAGCACTATGAACCTAGCAACACATAAATAAATTCAACATGGCCGCCGCTCAATAAAGGTGGATAAAAGTTCGTTTTCTAATCTAGGAATATAGGTATCAAATGAAAGGTCTTCAAGAGTAGAGCACTATGGACCTAGCAATATTGACGTAAATTCGACATGTTCACCGCTCAAAAAAGGTGGATAAAAGTTCGTTTCCAAACCTAGCAATATAGGTATCAAATAAAAGGCCTTGAAGAGTAGAGCACTATGAACCTAGGAAAATAGTACAAAATTCAATATGGCCGCTGCTCAAAAAAACCTGTTAAAAATTCGTTTCTAAGCCCAGCAATATGGGTATCAAATGAAAGGCCTTGATCAGTAGAGCACTATGAACGTAGCAATATTGACGTAAATTCAACATGGCCGCCGCTCAAAAAAGACGGATAACAGTTGTTTTTCAAACCCAGCAATAGGGGTTAAATGAAAGTAGGCCCTGAAGGGTACCTAGAGCAGCCATGCTCTACGTGTGTTCCGCGGAACCCTAGGGCTCCACAATACCCTTATAAGGGTTCCGCAATAATTTAGAAAAATCAAAACACCCTCTCTGGTCGTACTTATATAATGCTTATTAATAAAGAATACACTTTTAAAAACTATTGTTTTATTTTAGGGTTCCGTCAAGTATTTCGCTTTCCAAAAGGGTTCCGTCACCAAAAAAGTTTGAGAACCGCTTTGGGGCCTATAGGATGTTCGATGTTAGATGTTACCTGTGTTTAGTGTCCTTCGAGACCGTGATAATGCAACGATCGTGAACTTACTAACGATAACTCCAAGTTTGTGTGTTGGATGTTAGTCATCACGGCGAGTTTGCTAACCGAACTATGCCAGCAACACTATATCGCACAGTACACGTTACAAAAACGGAAGTCTCAATACATTTTAAGGCTAACCGCAAAAATACGTTTTTTGCATTCGTTTTCTGAATGCGGGCATCCGAATGCATCAAATCTATACAAAATACTCATTGACTGCCACACACGTTCGTTTTTATTACGAACGGAACACGTTCTGTACGTACGTTTAGGTAGAATGGTAGAAATCCCGAATGAGAAGAATCGAACGTCTGCGCTACGTTCACGAAACTCCGTGTCTCTATTCCGTGATCGGATATCGAATACGGAAAACGTATTTGTACAGTAACCCCCATTCATGCTATACATTAACTCTACGAAAACCGCCAGTATTACGAGCTACATAAGAACGGTTCAAAGGTCAAACAGTATAGCTTGACAAGGAGCTTACTGTACGACCAGTCAAAATTGGCCAAGTTGTCATATCCAAAAAATATATTTTGTTGGTGTTACCAACACCCATTATAAAATCTAAACTTTATTCGTATACAGTTCTAATTTATTAACAATTGTTTATTTTAATTCGAAACATGAATACGATAAAGATTATTCTTGCAACTGTGTAGTTCTTTCTGAAGAGGAATTAATATCAATAATATCTCAAAAAAATAATAATACTTAGTGTTTATAGTAATATGTAATGTATTTAATTTTGTGGACTGTTAGAAAAAGAGCATTTACGAACCTACGAAAATTGTCCTAATTTCGCAATGGCCGATGCTCAAGAAAGGCAGAATAAAGTTGAATCATTATGGAATAAAATGGAGGAAAAAACTAAACACTGTGTTAAGTATTTTGATAGCGAAACGTAGTTCGCGGGCACAGCTAGTATATAAATAAAGCATTTCGATCAATGCCAACTTAAAGAAAAAACACTTGTTAATTTTCTGTCACTGAGTTGGTATCGATTGCACGCATCACACGAAAACATTGCTTTTGAGAGTGCTCGATTGTGCGAAGTGTTGCTGTAGTTGGAACATTCAACGTTAAGCATTATGCCGCATAATGCGCTCTGGTGCTGTAATTGGAAAACTACCAGACAATGCAAAACTATTTGATTCATCTGGTTGAATATTTTTATAGTAATAATTAGCAAACACATTGGAACTGCCACTCTACAAAAAGGTTTGTAGAGTCGTTTCTTAAAGATCTTGTCCTCTCAATGTACTCTTTTAATGTCTTTTTTTTTACTTTCCGTCGGTTGACTGGTAGAGAATGCCTTAGAATGCCATAGAAATTGGAGCAGATTTTAAATATTTTCCATAGAAAATTTCAACCCCTATTTTGCACCCTTAGGGAATGAATTCCCATAAACCATGAAACACGTGTCCAATTAAATATTTTTAAGAGTCAAGTTTTATCAAAATCGTTGCTATTTAAAAAAAAACATACAAACTTGCAAGCCCCTTTTTTTTAGGAGGGAAGATACTCTTTACTGTATTCGACAAGGGGCCGACTGACGAGGACACCCCAACGATATGTCGGACTCGAGTAGAAGACCCCATACTGGCTAAAAATCCTCCAGATACTTCTACCTCCGTAGAGACACAATCGGGATCGGCGTTAGCCATTCCCCCCATTAGGCTTAAATTTTTTTAAAATCCCTTCTACGTGTTTTTCCACATCAAAATTTCACATTTCTACCATTAGCGGTTACAGCTGTGCATGCGTCTATAGATGGGAACTTCTCCTTTTATATACATATGTATATATAAGTATTATTGTTGAAGTGAATAATTATAATATTGTTGTTAATTTATATAAAACGCTTTATCTTTGCTCTTAAAATAAGCCTCAGTTTCGGCAATCACCTCTTCTTTTGAGCCGAATTTTTTTCCCTGGAGCATCTTTTTCATTTCTGCAAAAAGCCAGTAGTCGCTGGGGGCCAAATCTGGAGTACGATAGGTGGGGAAGCAATTCAGAGTGTAATTCATCCAATTTAACCATTGTTTTCATCGATTTGTGACACGGGGCATTGTCTTGATGAAACAGGATTTTTTTCATTCCCATGTAGGGCCGTTTTTCCTTGATTTCTGCACTTAATCGATCCAATAATGCCATGTAATATTCACTATTGATAGTTTTGCCTTTCTCAAGATAGTCAATAAACAAAATTCCATATTTTTTACCTACGAGCTTTTTTATGTTTAATTTGCTTAATAGAGTTCATAATTGAGGAAAAAGTAGTTTTTCTTGTTTGAAGAGACTTATTTCTATAATTATTGTCACATAAGTTCTTTATTTCGTTATACTAAGTAAAATTTATTAAAATGTTATTTAATTTGTATTGGTTTTAGGCCTAATGTCTAAAAAAACGTGTGAACTGCGTAACGAAGAACAGGAGCCTCAGTGACCCCGTCCATAGAAGTGTAAGGAAAAAATGACGTCCAAAATTAAAGGCGAAACAGTGAAAAATATTTAAATGTGCAAGTTTTTAGTGATATTAATGTATTGTGGGGGTAAATTGATAATGATTTTACTTAGTTAAAATAGTATTGCACTCGTGTCAGCAATAGCAATGGCGGGTGCTACGCGGCTAAATGCAATAGGGTAGTTGACTCATATCAAAATTTATTAAAATATTGTTTATTTCTAACAGTATTTGGCATAAGGTTCCACAATATACCGATTTTAATAAATAACAATGAATGATTGCTGTAAAATTTTAATTTGAAAATGCTAGAAATAATCTTTTTTTATCTCACGCCGTAAACGCTTTGATATCCTGTGGTCAGGGCCGTGACGTCACTCATATAGTAAACAAAGAAATGTCAAATTTGATTCAACAACTCGTCGATTTGCACTACTATTCTTTCCTAAAACTGGCAAAAAATCGTCCAAGTCTCCGTTATTATATTTGTAAATATCGTAAATTATTATAATAATTAAGTATTAATAGCAAAATCAACCATTGATGTTGGATTTGTGAGAGCAGATAGTACAAATCTTCCGAAAATAGACAGATTGATGGTCAGGAGATTCTTTGTGTATCGCTCTAAACAATAAGAGTACAGTTTCAATACTGTTATAATGAGGAACAGGTTACAAGTGTACTTGTCAAGATTGTCACGCGGCAGAAGAGAGTTGCAAACGCATTTTTGGTGTGGTTGCACCATCACAGTGAGGAGCTATTTTGTACAGCAGTTGAATGCTATTGGATAGAATTCCATCTCTCAAAAGTCAAATAAACACTAAAAGTATTTACTTCAAGAGATATGTTGAAAAGAAAACATCAGGATCATGTGTCAAATACCAGTGTAGTACTGCAAGAATTTGTAAATGAACATAAAAAGAGAAAGATTGGCAGTTGTTCATTTGTCAAACATGAAGAAAATTACTGGGAGGAAAAATATATATACATTCACAGACACAGATTGTGACATATTTCTTAAAAAATAAAAGACCTCTTCAATGAAGGAAGAATAAAATGCATTCAATGAGCATAGAAAACTAAACCACGAATCATCAATACAGAAGTGCTATTTAGTTCGAGCTTCGTTATAAACAATAACAGGGAAATCTTGCAGACACCTACGAGTATAATGAAATGTGGATAAAAGTTGAAAGATGAAGATTTGGGTTGAAATTTGCAAAATGTGACCTCATTTCTGATTAATACCCTGTAATAGTCTATTCAACAAATGGTATCCATAAAATTAGATTAATACAAAATTGTCATGCTCTTTTACTGAAGAAAATGTTAATTATCAAAGACGGAAAACTGTGAACAGTATGCTTAACTCAAGTATAGATGCAGATGTTTTGTGCTGAAGCAAAACTTATATACTTTTGTGTTGCTAGCAGTATGTAATTTTGAAAACACTCAAAAGGTGACAATATTAGCTATAATAGGTATTTGTTCTAACAATCTGTATGTCAAATAACTTATTGATCAAATAGTGCCATTTTGGAAACTATACATTTTTCCTAAATTATATGAAAGTATTACTTCATAATAAATCACTTTACTATTATTTTGACTTTTATTACCTGCGACCTTAAGGCAATATATACAAATTAATAAATTACTTTTGGAACATTTAATATATTTGAGTAACAATGATAAATATGAGCAACAAACCTATAAAATATTTTTCAACACACTTCCTCATAAAGTGGCTCTAATCCCATGGCAATTAGGCACATAATGACACCTATAATCAAACTGTGACTTTTTCATTACTATTATTCACGAGTGAGTAATAGTTTTTTTTAAATATTATTGGTTGAGTTACGCTTACACTTGCGCTAAAATGCTATCCGCGAAAAGCCCAAAAAAAAAGAAACCTCATTTTTTAGTCTATGGCCGATGCGCGCGCATAGGAAAACTGATTAATTTTTCCCGCCATTACGAAATTTATTAGTCTATGGCCGATGCGCGCGCATAGGAAAACTGATTAATTTTTCCCGCCATTACGAAACATTTTTCACAACTCGTCTCGTTTTCTCTTTTGAAGTTATTTAGTTAGTTATTAATTAAGATGTCTGCAAATACAATTTATGAAGAATAGTACATTATGGTACAAGTGTGTAATGTTGGTGATTACCGCTGAGCGCATTGAGGCCCGAGCCGTCAGGCGAGGGTCTTAAGAAGCCGAGGACGGTAACCATCAATACACACGTGTATCATACAACGTTTTTCAACACACTTCTGAATAAAACAATTCTTAAATAAAAAACCATTTTACATAGTAGATAAAAAGTTTACTTAGAGAAACAATTAGTAAATGTGCAGTTAGTAAAATTATAATTAACTATTTTTGATGACATAGCGGTCTCATCAGATAGATTATTTATTGAAATACTTTCATGTTCTATTGTTATTTGTGATGGTTCATTATTCGTGTAGGTAGGTGAAATCCAATCATTGGACGTACTTGGTATTTCGCCAGTAGGATGCGTCTCAGAATCAAGTTTATTAATTCTTTTTGTGATTTTTGCACAAATTTCCTTCTTGTTTTGTATGGAATCTTCTACGTATGATTCTGCTACATTGCTAGATCGCCACCCGCCATGTCGCTTCAAAGTCATTATATCAGCTCCTGAATTTGCCAGCAATGTAGCTGAAGTTCTTCTGAAACTATGTCCAGTGTAGCTCTCAGCATCTACTAAACCCAAAAACTTAGCGATTTCTTTAGGCATAAAACCAAATTTGTTTATACCTATAGGCTGACAGGTACATTTACCATTCTGGTAATTTAGAAAGAAACGGTCATTTTTTGTTTTTGGCGAACGCAAACTTTCATACTTCTTAACAATATCATAGAATGGACCGTGTATGGTGAATGACCTAGGTATTTTATTTTTCGTGATAGGTATCTTCACTAAAAGCATCTGGCCATGGTTCTCTATATCTTTTACAGTTATATTTGTTAATTCTTGTATCCTACAGGCACCAGTTACACCAAATATTAAAGCAACCTGAAACAAAAGAAACAATAATTAAGGTCAACACACAACACAAGCTGCTATTAAATATTTAATTAATATTAATTTAACTAACCTTTGTAGCCAAATATTGGTTATCTGGAGCATCTTTAATAAATTTTTCAATATCATCAGATGATAAAACCTTTGATTTTTTGCTTCTAAATCCATCAGATAGTCTCTTTAGATAAGCTGACAAATTCGAGTATGTTTTTAAGTCCACTTCATTCTTTGTTCAGACTGTACTTTTTAACATTGAGTAAATACACCACAAAGAGCTAGGTTTGTACTTAGATAATTCTTTAAAGTACGCCATGAACACATTTTCTGAAAAAGACTGCGTATTCTTGTTGTTCTGCCATTGTATGAAATTTTGGTACGCTAATAGATATTTTTCCTTTGAGTTTTCTGGTAGTAAACTTTCCATAACGTTCTGGGCTTCACATCTTATATCGGGCGGTGTACAACATAAATCATTATATAATAAAAATATTAATAATTATTTAATAAAAAGGGGCTTGTAAATTAAGAAGAGCACAGGCTAACAACACAGCAATCACATTTAATATATTTGTATACGGCTTTAAAATGAATAACTTGCATATTCTTGCGTAAGCTGTTCTGAAATTTACCAGCCATGGTGGCCAGCAGGTTTAATCAGTGAAGATATAACATCTTTCAGTTTTACCAAACTGGACCTATTTACTTCTATGGTGCTTTGATATATGAATACTTGAGTTATTTTGTTGACATACTGTTGTTCTAGTTGACGGGTCACATTTTGATGTTGTGGCTGAGCATGCACTGCTTTGTATTATGTTGCACAACTTTTACTGCCTTATCAATCTCGTTGTCAAGAGGAGAACAGGTTAGTACACAATAGTTCTCATTAAGTAACCACTGAAAGCAACAAATTTTAATTAGGTACTCAGTAAATTCAAGTAAAAGTTGTTTAGATAAATATATTCATTATGAAACTTTGATATTTTTGTTTGTATTACATACTTTTCAATTAATATTCAATTACATCATTATTCAATTGGACATAAGTACATATGCTTTTCTTTGAAACATCATCTAGTGTCAGTGTATAACTTAGATTAAATCAAAAAGGCGTGAATGGTTAAGTTTTCTCTCAGTTTTCTGGTCAAGTTAAAATTTGGTTGGTTGGCTGCAGTCAGTTTTCATTCTAACTGAAAGATAAAAATTTAATTAATTTACATACAGATTTGATTTTACATACAACCTAAAAACTTCTATTTTGTTTAAGTTGAAACTGAAGTACCTACACAGATTGAGTTATTCAGTTATAGTACTTACATTAATGTGATTTTCGCAAAAATACATTTGAGTTTCAGTAGATAGTTACAGGATTTCTTTAAGCGAGTGTTAACCAAATATTTCGCATGTCTATATCACTGGGTACGTCTAATCCACAGATTTCCTGGAGTCTTTGAAGAGGTAATTCTATATTCTTGTTCTATTGTCCCGTTCCATATACAGTTTTATTATATTTTGTGATATTTAATAGAAAGCATTGTTTTTGTGAGGTTATTTCGCCCCCGTGCTTTGTTTACTATAAGACTGACGTCATTGCCACAGATAATGAACAGACTATCATGGCTGACCGTGTTTTCGGTCCAAAATTGAAAATCTTAATTTAAAATAGATTTTTTGCACTTTTTAGCCATCGAAAAAAATAATATTCATGTGCTATGGTCTAATACAACAATTATGAACATTTTAAGCCCTACTTTAAAAAAGGATCAACTAGCCTATTGTTCAAAATCAAAAAAATCAAAATCATTTATTCATTCACAATAGAAAATGGTGGGTATAGTTATAGATGGTGAGCTTTAAAAAGGTTAAACATTTTCTAGTTATACTACTATAACATGTGAATATAATAATATGTGTTACAATAAAAGTTTAAAAACTAATACTAAAATTAATTATTATCTAAAAATTCTTTAACAGAATAAAATAATTTACATAGCAACCATTTATATAACTCAACTTTAAATCTGTTAAATGTTAAATTTTTAAAATTTTCTGGTAACTTAATATATATAGAGATACACATACAACAACAGTTAATTATGAATTTTGTACAATTTGGTCGAACACCACGATCAAGTCTATTTATATATCTTGTATATTTATTTGGAAATAATTCTTTAGTACTTTTAAAGAGACTTCTATTTTTACACGCTTTTTATTGAGTTGCTCTGTCTGTTGGTTTCTTTGTCACGATCAAATCTTGCAATCGATTTTTCAAACACTTCTATTGCTCCAATTGAGCTCAAATTTTTTCTACATATGTATTCCCGGTGACAATACAATATTTTGGCATTTTCAACTTTTTGGTTTTTAGTCTTTTTGGTAAAAGCGTGTTTTTTTTACAAATTGTCTCTGTCACACTTCGTAAAATGACTCTCCAGGTCTCACTCAAACTAGAATGGTGGTGCCCAAGGTAGACACCACCACGTCGGCGATTCACCGACTTATATTGCTTGCTGATTTTTGTACCCTACTACCAGCTCATAGAAAACATTGGTATTACTTACCCTGGATCCGATTGGTCTCCGTATGTAGCCGGTGGACTTCCTGAGCTAGCTCGAAGGAAGTCGCGGCTTCTGAAGTTCTGCTGTCTGACCGAACCGGATGGTACACTTGCCTATTAGGCCACCACGGCTCACACACGCGACGATAACACAAAGCGGGCACTCTTTTGCACAACACAAAGCGGGCTTTCGCACCCCGATATTAGGTGCGCCGCGCAAATCACTATAAGCGATCACGATTAGAATCACAAAATTAAACGAGGCTTTTTTTGACGCTGTCACTTCTGCAAGAGAAGGCAAAGGGAGTTAAGTCCATACAGCCATGTTTTTCGTAAATCTTGATAAAACATTAAAAATGTAATTTATGTGAATTTTAGTCAGAAAGTCACTCACTATCACATCGTTTGTGCGCTTTTGTTACTTATTTATTCGTTTGTGACACGTTTCAGTAACTTGTCATTGGTTTCCATACAAAAATCGCTCTGTTTTAAGTCAATCAGAAAATTGCTGTTTTTTTGAATTTGCAGGCCTAAAAAAACCTAAATTTTATTCTAAACCCTAGATTTTTGAGTACTCTTTACAATAATACCTGAAACATGTTGGTTAATAAATAAATATATTCTTAGCCCAAAAGAGGACATGTCCTTTTAAGTACGTAGGAAAAATTTGTTCAAAACTGCTGTTTTTGGAAAAAAAAACATTGTCTGCAATCGTAGAAATTATCTACCAAGTATTATACCATTTTGGAATCCTTATTGAATGCGTCAACTTTTGCAGTTACTTGCCAAACTCGCATAGTACATTTTTTTTTCAGTACAGCTTGTTAAAGCTATGCGAAAAATTAATTTTGAATATTTAATTTAGATAAAAATGGCATATTCTTCTAATTTGGAGCAGCTGGCTTTAAATTTTAGATTAGAGTATACAGAAACATTATTCAGGATTACAAAACAAAAGAAAATGTTTAGAAAAGTCAAGATTTGTAGCAACAAGAGTGAAAAAACCGTCACAGGGTGTAAATTATATCGATTTTTTTAAATGTTAGATTTTTTTTTTAAATAGGTGACTTTGATTTTTTTTTTATATTTTTCTGATAACATATATGAGTTAGTCTATCGCCTGCTTTCGGCTTGACGTCGGCTTCTGGGACATCCTGTATAAGCAAGGAAGGGGTAGTAAATTAAGTTTCTTAAAGAGCATTCATAGTGAACTTCACCCACATTGCTTAGTTTTGGACAGTTAATATCATTGGTAATAAGCCAAATTCTTGAGTCATATTGTTGATAATTATTAGGGAAATAAGCAGTTTTTTGTCATGATTTATATATTTATCTCAAAACTATGTTTTGTTTTAAACTTACGTCGTAGAAAGTGTCTTAAACATTTAAAAAAGGTTCCTACTTTAAATTTACTTCAAACATTTTTGTAGCTGACTGTACATAAATATGTCAGATTCCACCATCGAGCGAGTTGACGACAAAAAAATTAGGTAAAATCGGAAGGTGCCAACTGGCGAGCGCTCGCGAGTTTTGCGTTCGCCAGTTGACGAATAAGTCCGGGGACTTATAGAGTGACGTTATTACATCACTCAATAAGTCTCCGGTCTATATATATTTGTATAGGAATATTTATGCGTAACTGTTTTAAATAATAAAGTATCGTTTGCTAAGTCCGAGAGACACATGTGTTACATAAGTGCTGCATTCATTAAAGGATTATATCCCTTAATAGCACGTATACTGTTTGAAAAGCTCTGATTGCTCTGCTATGAAGAAGATACCTACCCATTATTTTTATTTTATGATCCTTTCGGTTATGGTATTTAGGCGATTTATTGGCGAGATTATAATGCTTTATTATTATTATTATAATGGTTACGTTCGCCGGATTCGGTATTAACATAACAAGTGTTGTAATAATATTATGTACTTACCTACGAACATTATACGGAGCATCATTCATAGGGATGAAATATTACGTGCTATAATGGGATTTGTTTTTACTGTATTTTTGTAGCAATACCAGAAAATTTGGGTATTAGCCATATTATCGGTAAAGAGCACTGAGATTATACCACAATGGACTGGCTGCTCTCAACCTAATATTGGTGCTTAAAAGCAAACAAATGTTTTGTGCTATTTTGAAGTTGTTGGTTAAGATTATTACGAGAGAGAAAACATGGAAATAAATCTAAATGCGTTTATTAATTGGATTATTCCACTTTTAGCTCCTGGGTGATATCATTCGTTTTCGTTTCCCATCCAATTGGACCCGTTTGAAAGAATGAAATTAAATGGATCATTTTTACAAACATATTTTGGAGTAGACAATGATTCCCTAGACTGACGATCATTTACCTGTAACTTGGATCCTTATGATAATGACCCCGATCACTGTGTAAAATATTTTTTAGGGCACAGCGTATTTCCTGGCCAGACCGACCTGCAAATAGACCGGGTTTAAGCCCGATAGAAAATCTTGGTATATCGTCAAAAAGAAAGTCTTAAACAGACGCAATTCCAGTGAAAACAATCTTTTATAGAGGCACTAGCTGCTGCCCGCGACTTCATCTGCGTTCCCTGGGGAACTCATTAAAATTCGGGATAAAAATTAGCCTATGTCCTTTACCGAAACTTAATCTATCTCTAAACCAAATTTCATCTAAATCAGTTCAGCAGTTTAGGCGTGAAGAGGTAAACGATGGACAGACAGACACACTTTCGCATTTATAATATTATATACTATGGATTGAACACAATTCTACTCGAGAAATGTCTGAAATTGCTTAAATCAATGCCACGTCTTTGTAGAGCTGTCATTGACAACAAAGGCTACGCAACTTAATATTAATCCAGAAGTTCTAGAAGTTTGACTCACCCGGTAAAATTGGTTTACACGAAAGCGATAAACGACAATTGGTAGCAGTGTTATTGGTGATAAAAGGAAATATAACAGGTAACTTAGGGCTGAAGTATTCTGATAACCAGCCTTTTACATACACGAAGGGTTTTACTAAAGATATCTGTGAGTCAGTTGATTTTGTTATACAAAAGAATAGACCTGTGATTGTATTGATTTTTTGAAAAAACTGGCCTAGTTGCATAAGTAGGAAATAAAATATTCTTTTGTTGCCTCTCAAGGCTTAACACCCGGATCATATTCTAGTATTATTGTGCTTTTTTAAGACTATTTATATATATAATATATAGTTTCCTCACGCTATTAAAAAAGATGCAAGAATTGTTCATTACTTTTTTATACACACATGTTTATACCTAAAAATAAGTTATAATCCATGTACATATTATATTCATAATCTCTAATGTTCAGGATATACTTATAGTGGGTACGTCGTACTACAAAACACATAATAATAATATGTCATTTCTTCATGATTGATTTCCCTCAGCGGAAACTGGAAACATAAGAATAATATATTTTTACTGGGATTCCGTACCTTAAAATGAATAGCCCTTATCTGTCCGTCTTTTTTATGTCAATGGTGACAGACGAGCCAGTAGCCCGCTGGGTGGGTGCCTGATGGGTGGTGGTAACTACCGCTAATGGACATCTGCAATGCCAGGGGCATAGCTCATTTGCTGTCTACCCGAAGAAAAGTGCTCTTTTTAAGGCACGTTTGAAGTTGGACATATCGTAGCGCTCAGCAACAACCTATCAGCGGAGAGAAAGTGGGAAAACGATTCCCACGCCGCTCCCCTCCGGCGCAGACGGTTGGGTGGTAGAAGGCGAGCTTATTTTTATTTATTTATTTGTGCTCGGGCAACTTAGGCCCATAGATACATACCTTATAAACTAACATACATATATCTATAATACAATTTGGTTAGTATACATGTTATGTATGTATGCTTATGTAGCCTGTCTTCCCTGACTGCCCCAGAGACAGGGAAACCTATAATCGTCCTAAACAACCTAGCGCGCTCCCGAAACGGACAATTATAGGTTTCCCTGTCTCTGGGGATTATCTCCTTGTTCAGGGTAATGCCCCACAGACGCTAAGATCTGGCCCGTAGCTGGCCAGGCCGTCTCGGTGTGTTCCGGAGAAATTGCTCGGTTCGGCTAAGAACAAGATGGATGTCGATTTAGTTTAGTGGGTATACTCCGCATAGTAAATGCCCATTCACCCTTTTTTTTTAAAAGACCCAGGCTATAATGGTCTGGGAACACCGATAAAGGTAAAGAGTTCCATTCCTTGGCGACACGAATAAGGGGGCGTCCATAAATTACGTGAGGCGTTTTTTTAAATTTTCTGTGGCCTCCCCGCTGGTGAGATGTCGTGAGATTTTATTTAACCCCCTCCCCCATCCCCCAATCTCACGTGAGATTTTTCAAAATGTGGGTTTCTTACCTAAACGCGTTGGATTGTTATTGTAAAAAGAAAAAAAATTTGCTTCGTGCTTTTATTTACGACTAGTTAAGACTAGTAATCAATATTGCTGAGAGTTATAAGTGTAATAAAAATTACCAAACCAACCAACCAAAATAGTATTTTTTTGTTTCAATCAGAAAAAAAATTGCGTGGTATTTGCCGAGACCCCCCCCCTCTCTCCAACGTAAGATTAGATGAGATATGACTCGACCCCTTCCCCCCCTTAAACATCTCACGTAATTTATGGACTAAGGAAAGAATTGCCGAATCGTTTAGTTCGGCAAAATGGAATGTCCACAGTGTAGGGATCTTAGATCTCTAAAAAGGAATGGAGCAGGAGGTATAAGACTATGTAGCTCTTGAGCGCACTCTCCAAAATGTATCTTATAAAATACCGACAGACAGGCCACTTTACGCCGATGTTCGAGGCTTTGGAGTTTGGTCTCTAATAGATGACAATTATTTACCAATCACAGGGCACGACGTTCAACTGAGTCCATAGCAGCCAGCTGTTTTTTGGCAGAGCCGTCCCAAAGGTGGGAATTTGTAAAGTTTCAAGAGTTGTTCTGGTGTGAAGTACTGTATATCAGTCACCAGTCAATGAGCAATCTAGTTTTCATTGTAAGATGTCTGTGTCTAAGCCTAAATGCATTATTTTTTGTGATGACATAGGCAATGGTATGGGCCAGTTATTGACAAATCAGTTGGATTTTAGTGTCATTAATTATTGTATACCTGGCTCAAGTTTCCACGATATTGCAAATAAAATTAATAGTTATAAGTTTGATATTAATGACAAACTGGTTATGATCTTGGGAAATAGGGGTAATTTGAACAAAAAAGCACTAAAAAAATTTGTCTCATTTAAATAATTTACATGTTAATCAAATAATAATGTTTACCCTTCCCTACCATAATCGTTTGTCACAACATGAAAATAATATTAGATATAAACTTATCTTATCTTATCTTAGGGGGTGGGGTGACTCAAGCGGTGAGCCCTCGCACTTCGACCCATTGTGGATCTTTTGTGCTTCCCCTAGTTATTAGTCCCTTAAGCCATCGCCACCAGCGGTCCAGTCCACCATGCCCATGAGCTTGATGATGTCCTTTGGTGGCATGGCCCTATAGTCTTCCGGTTTTGGGTAACCAATTCCCGTCAGCCTTAACCTCCTGCCCGCTAGAGCGTCGCAGTGGCATAGTATATGCTCCATCCAGATACAAACTTAATGTGACATTAGATTTAATGACAAATTATTCGAAAAAAATCCATATTATTGACTTTAACAAACTGACATGTATTAAAGCTAATTTGACAGAAGATAGATTATATCTATCAACATTCTATAAAAAGCAATTAGCTATTTCGCTAAGATTTTATTTACAAACTATAGTCAAAAACATGACTATAAATTCTTTCTCTGACAATGCTTTTATTGAGCACTCAAAGTACTGAAATTGCTCCTATTGAGCAATACTGTGATAGTGAAACGACTGTCAGTAATGTTACTGATGATGTTTTTGATAAATCTTTAAATTAAGTAATGAGACAAAAGAGACATCCTCTTGCTTATCATTAAGTAGAAAAGATACTGAAAACTTTGTAAATGTATTGCAAAACCCATTTGAAAACAAAAATAAAGTAAATCCTATCAACCTGGTGCACCAGAACATTCAAGGAATGTTAGGCAAGGATCTGGAAGTGGAATTATTCTTGAACTGTAGTAATATAGACATCTTTTGTGTAACTGAACACTGGCTTAAGAGGATTGTGAAGCTGTAAATTTTCATACAAAAAGCGATAACGCTTTTCTCCCTCTAAACATAGTCCAATTTTCATAATTTTTGGAAATCTTGTAGATATAATGAAAAACTAGGTTTGTACGTTTTGATTTTGAAGAAATATTGCTCAGAATATAAGTTATTAGCATCTAAATATCTATATTTTTGACTTAAAAACTACCTTGAGCATTTTTGTCTTTTTTGACTAAATTATACTGAATTACAAGAAAAGCAAAACGTACAAACATAGATTAAGGTATACTGAATCTAATGACACCAAAAGCGTCTAATTTCATAAAGGTTTAGGGGGGTAAAACAGTTATCGCCCGAAACAATATTTCAAACAGGAATTGTAGGCAATTTCGACCATTTCTTGCAACTCTCTCTATCGTACGATACGGGTCGGGGGCAGGGGTACAATGTAGTGATAGTGATGTGACATAATGTTATCGTAGTTATTGTCGCCTAGGGAGGAGAAAGTAATATCGATATATCGATCAATAGTGAAAGTTATTACTCAAGTCGGAACTATTAATCTTCACAAATACCTTATACATGAAAAAGTAAATATCTTTTTGAATACGTTTATTGATTTTAGTGTTTTATTTTAAAGATTTTATTTCAATACAAATTTCCTTATTTAAGGGTTAGCAGCCTGTAGCCTGTTAACTTTACTGTAAATTCCCAAAACCAAAAAAGGAAAAAAATGTAAGTATGTAAGTAGTTGTTTGTTATAATAATAAATATGTGCCATAAAGAAACCAACTCAAAATAAATTCGTATTTTGTTTCTTGTGATAGGTATTTGTTATGCAATGTATGAAGTTGGAGCAGCTAAAAACGTGTAATACACTATGCAAGTAGCGTTATTTTTAATATTATTTTATTTGAATTTTATTCCTCTAAAGCTGGGCTCTAAGGTTTTACTCGCGTTATGGAATCTACGATTGTATAAAAAATACAAACGACAAAGTATCTAAATAATATACGAGTATGTAGGGTAGGCAGGGTAGGCATATATGGGAAGAAGGCACCCTTCGTACGGTTTTGAAGTTTTTTTTTTCACTTTTACTATAAAATTTAAAGCAGCTGATTACATATACTAATAGATATTTTTTAACCGACTTCAAAAAAGGAGTTTCTCAATTCGATGCGTATGTTTTTTTTGTGTATGTTACGGGATTACGCCGCCAATTGCAGACCGATTTTCAAAATTCTTTTTGTATTCTCAAGATTATACTCCAATGGTGGTCCCACGGTTACCAAAGTTAGGATCTGATGATGGGATCCCATAAAAATGGAGGGAAATCCTTAAATTTTTAGGTGCGTCTGTGTTTTTTTTTATAAAAACGTCGCCCCACACTACGATTCTCCTGTGTCGTGGGTGCAGTTACAAACATAGAATATCACATGCACATACGCCCAGACCGGAACAAATTTCTGTAGGCCATACAAAACATCTGTCCCGCGCGGGAATCGAACCCGCGACCTGTTGCGCAGTAGGCGATCGCTCGACCTCTGCGCTAACCGTGTCAACCGTTTTGTGTGTATGTTACGCGATTACTCCACCAATTGTGGACCGATTTTCAAAATTCATTTTGTATTCGGTAGAGTATATTCCTAGGGTGGTCCCTAGGTCACCAAAGTCAGGTTCTGATGATGGGATCCTATGAAAACCGAGGGATACTCTAATTTAATAAGGGTTTCTTTCATTACAAAGTTAAACAAAAAAATATTTTACAAAAAATAAAAACTGACTTCAACAACACTGAAAAGTTAAAAATAGTGTAAGAATAGGTACAGCCAACATTACATTTCTATATTGAAGTCGGTGCCAAACGATGATCTCCTACAAAGTCTTAAAATTTGGCACCGTCTTCAATAATGATGTGTGATGTTGACTGTACGTATTCTTATATTATTTCTAACTTTTCAGTGTTTTTGTAGTCCGGACGAACCCGACGAATCGAACCCCGCCGGACGGACCTCCCGATCAACATCCGGTGGCCTCAATCACTAGACCACGGAGGTGGTAAAAATTAGAATTCTAAGACTATTAGTATAACTACCCAAGATTAGTGTATAAAAATGAGAGGTATTTTTTATTTGATGCATAATTATTACTTTATATTTTTTAAATCCCTGCTCCTATTTAGTTTGTATGTAAAAGTATTAATTTATCTATCTAAAATAATAGATTTTTTGTTATTTATTTTTAAGTTAACAAGAGGTCTGTTCTTGTTTAAAAAATTGTGTCATTTTATGTTTAGTGTTTATTTTTTTCATAAAAGGATCCATTATTGATTCACATCTCAAATGAAAATCATTTTAATTCAGTATAACACTCATCTTACAAAAAGTAATTTTCTTTAGACAGGTAAATGTACGATAGATAGATACTTTCATAACAAATAACAGCTCAGTCCTATAAAATAGGACTTGGTATATAGGGATACCAAGTAAGTGCCTACACTATAAATTTCAAAGGAATACTGAAATAATTTACGAAACTTATCTACTAAAATATTATAAAGAAAGAAGATTTGTATTTTTGTTTGTAATGAATAAACTCAAAAACTAGCTCACTGGGAAGTCTCGGCGAAATTATTGTCAAAATGATTTTTAGAAATAAAGCTATTTTTATTTATTATATTTTTTATTTTTAAAAACTACTAGGCTGATTTAAAAAAAATTGACTAATAGAATGCTACATTATCACTGAGTAATATAAGGTTATAAAATAATTTTTCATACGGGAAAACAAAATTCCCTCACGAAAAACGAAAATAACGAAGGCAAAGTTGCGAGCGGAAAGGCAGTCAGGAATACCTAAGCAACGCAAAACATTACAAACGGTAAAATAATGATCTCGAGTTCTCGCGCCGAGGAGTCGCGCGCTGCTGTCGTAGTGTGCGTGAGAATTTGCGCGTGTTGTATTTGTGGTGTAAACGCCAGACGGGAGGCCGAGCGGTGTGAAACAGATAGCATTTTAGAAAATACCTACTCGCGCCGCGCACGATTACTTCACAATCCTCTTAAAAGTTATCAGTTCATGTTTAATTTCAGCAATCATCTGGTTGGTAGTTCGTTCAGTCGAGAAAATGCAATTCGTGGTGGTTCTTTAATAATATTAGATAAAAAGCTGAAATTAAAGGATCGTAAGGATATTGTGAGTCTTTCGATGGAGCCTCCTGGATTTAATCGCGAATCCGACCAAATTAAATCGTCACAAAATATAAGGGCTATTGAATCAGTAGGTTATGTTGTGACTTTGGTCGGATTCGCGATATTATCACTTTTATCGTTTTACGGAACGCAGGGTAAAGAGGGTATTAGACTATCCTAAATTCAGGATCCGATATTTAGTCGTTCCTGAATTCGGAGAAGTCTAATCGCATTTAGGAAGGTAGCATCCGATTTAAGCTGGACGTTGACGATCAGTTTTGCGCGTCAGTTGAACTGATAGTGAGTGTCGAATCATCACTCCAGAGTTTTAACTGACGACGCTCCACGAAATTTCCGGGGCTACCATAAATCCAACCCGGCGCGTCGCGCCAAACTGAACGTGAGTGTTTGATCGTCATGCCAATCGCGTCAGTTCGTGCGCAGCGCCCGCGCCGCGCGGTTATTTATCGTGCTGTGCTGCTGTGTATGGTATTTTGTTGATACAATGACGGCGTCGCTGTCCTCTAGACGTGTTATAATGACAGAATTTATTGAAAAATATAAAAATTCTGAATGTTTGTGGAAAGTATCGGACAAAAACTATAAAACAAAACAGCATCGACAAAAAGCTCTAGATGAATTGCTTCCTATTTTAATTGACGTGAGTTAATTGATTTCTTTTTTTAAGTCATTCCTTCATCCATTGCTTTCTTTTTTGCTTTTTGGTAAGTATTTGGCAACAAAGAGTAACCGCAGTAAGAAATAATGTTTCTTCAGGATCAGAATCCACTTTTTTCTCGACACAAATAGGTAGTACACGTTCTTTAAACAGCCCGACCGGTCGAAAACTGAAGAGCCGGAGTGACGCCAGTGAATGGGCAAATCTAGTTGGCATAAAACCATTGGAGTGACGCCACAGTTTACATCTAGACTGACGCGAAAAACTGATCGTCAATGTCCAGCTTTTAGGATGCCGATTTAGGAGAAGGATGGTTTCCGACGTTCTAAATACTAAATCGGATACTAAATCGAATAGGTGTAATCACAGTTCCGATTTAGGACGCTCAGTCGCCGCTCGCCTACCGTCGTGAGCGCACCGTTTGTTGTTTCTTGCCTCATTATTATTGCGTAGTTACGCACGCAAAACAAAATGACTTCAGAAAAGGAGGCGATACAAAATATCTTGGAACTATATAAGGACATGGCTTATCTTTGGAACAAAAGTGATCCAAACTATATGAATAAAAATATCAGAAACGACGGGTACAGTGTGTTACTAGGTTCTAACACACCCATAATGTTCATACTTGCTAGCTTTTGACCAAATCTATACTAATATTATAAAGAGGAGAGATTTGATTGTTTCGAGACCAGGGGAAGGACATAGCGTATTTTTCCTACGGGAAAATATAAAATTCCCACGGGAAAACAAAAATAACGCGGGCGAAGTCGCGAGCGGAAAGCTAGTAAGTAACAAATATTCCTTCACCCATCCAACGACACGGTTAGCGCAGAGGTCGAGTGATCGCCTACTGTGCAACGGGTCGCGGGTTCGATTCCCGCACGGGACAGATATTTTGTATGGCCTACAGAAATTTGTTCCGGTCTAGGCGTATGTGCATGTGATATTCTATGTTCGTAACTGCACCCACGACACAGGAGAAAATCCTAGTGTGGGGCGACGTTTTTATAAAAAAAAATCTCGTTCTTTTTTTCTTTTTTTTATAGTATGGAGCCATTGATTTACTACCAAGCGTTTGGTAGTAAATCAATGTATGAAGCCAACCGCTAGGGCTATGGCAATACCAATTTTCTCGTTTTTCGTTAGACTTGGCATTTTGTTATACTTTTCCATTGATTTACTACCACACGTAGTAAATCAATGTACTTTTCACTCGACACGTCCGTCACTTGTCGCTCTTCCATGAAGTCTGATTCAGAGCCCTGAATCAGTGAACGTGTAATCAGGAGCTGCAGCGACTGAATTTAGTGTCCTAAATCGGACACTGAATATCGGATCCTGAATTTAGGATGGTCTAATATCCACTTAAGTTGGTTTGTAACTTCAGTGCTAAGTGTCACATGTGAAATGGCGGATCGGCGGTGAACTGAATATTGGATCGTCGCCGAGGAACGTGAGATTCTTCAAATTATTATCGGGGCGTGGCGCCACGGGGTGGTCAGGGTGATTAGGAATCACAAGAGCAAGTTATGAAGAAACACGTCAAGTTGTGACCCGTGACGAGTGATCGGCGGACTCCATAACGAAGTGAGTATAGTATATTTAGTATAGTTAGTAACTGTAAGTTAGTATTATAGATATCAAAACATTTTGGTAGATATTAAGTTAATTTTAATTTTAACGGGACTCGAGGCCCAACTTGTCTTCGAGTGGTAGCAGAGAATGATTTGGGTTGCACCAAATCAAACAATCTATAACCTTAAAATGAGAGATTCTTTGCGAGAAAAGTTCAAAGAAATTGGTATTATGACAGTAGCGTCGCAATATATTTATGAGAATCTAATATATGTTCGTAAGAATATTCATGTGTTTTGTAAAAATAGTGATAGTTATTCAGTTAATACTAGACAAAAGAATATGTTAGCTTTACCAAATACCAGGTTCCAAAAAAATAATAATTCTTTCAGAGGCCTGTGTATAACATGAAGCAATGCTTCATGGTGTATACGTTTCTATAATAAAATCCCAAGTTGTATACAAGAACTTAGCTTAAACAAATTTAAAGTTGCAATCAAAGATGTACTTATTAAAAAAGCATATTATAAAGTGTCTTATTACATGACGGACAAAAAAGCTTGGGTTTGAACTCTCAATTCTAATATTTAACAATGTATTGCGTTTTGTTTCAAAGAAACGTTCAGTGAGAGCAATTTATAAGCTAAGTTCACGCACTTCTCTCAGAGATAGCTTATAATAATGTGAATTAACACATCTATTCTTGTAATGGAAGTTGAGCTCTAACTTTTGCTTTGAGGTCAGCTTCCAATTGACGACTCTGTAACAAATCAAAATTGTAAATGGCGATTTAAACGAGGAGATAAAAAATTTTGACCTTTCGAGTTTCTTGCCTGTTCTTCTCGAGAAGGCTCTCCCAATTTCCGAACAGGTGTAGAGTCAACTTTTTTGAAGTGAAAACTTCTTTAGCGGCGTTGTACACTTTTTTTGTAATGGGTAAAAAATGATAAACTCGCGTCAGGATCACGTGACACTGATTAAAAATGCGTAAGACCAATTAAAATTGAAATGGCCGCAGGAACTATCGAGGTGCGGTGAGGGGTCCACGTAAGCCGGCCGAGAACAATAAGGATCACGTGACACTGATCGAAAATGCGTAAGACCAATTAAAATTGAAATGGCCGCAGGAACTGTCGAGGTGCGGTGAGGGGTCCACGTAAGCCGGCCGAGAACAATAGCGGCTGTCAAAAGTACTGGAAGTCACACGTTACTTGAGACAGTTTTAATCAATTTATTTACTTTGTTAGGAAAAATCTAAATTGTGCTTTTATTTGATTTTGTTGTAAATATTAATTAGGTAAGTTAGTATAAATTAAATATTATTTATTTGTTATAAAATTACGTTTTTAAGTAGTATATTAATGTCTGTTTTGATCATATTTTTAATTTAATTGTAAATATTTTGATTCATTATTACTAGTTATATAATTATGTACGCACAACGTTACAACAGGAAGTGGATTTTTCTGAGGGATAAACTTTTTAATGTAATATAAATTGTCATGTTTGTGTACGATAGCGCAATAAATAAATATTGTATTCTACCACATAAAAGATAGTACTTTTATTCTGACAATTAAAGCAATTCGTGCAAAATTATTCCATAACCATTCCAAAATATCCAAAACGCACAACGTTAATACTTAAGTTTTAACTTCTGCCGGCACTCCCGGAGTGCAACCCGTATTTTTTTTTTTCATTCCTACTTGTATTTGCAGACATCTTGAATATATTTAAGATGTATCCACATACAAGGTTAATATGATTTCTTTAAATTAGATTGTTTTGACGTCAATAAGTGCCTGTTAAGGCCTATGTTGAATAAAGATTTTTGAATTTTGAATTTTTTGAATTCCACCTGGTTAAAAAAGGTACACCCAGTCTGATTATTCTAAAAAGTGAATCGTTTAATTAATTAATTAATTTATTAAACAAGCACATATAGCAGAAGTAAAGCATAGACGCTAAACAAAATATACATTTTAAATAATAATATATATCTCTATATATAATAAAATCGTAGGGGTACAAAAATCTGTAATTGCGAAATATTAAGAAAAAAAATACACAGGTCGCCTTAAAATCATTAGCAGAACACGATAGAATAGTTTTTAAAAAAATTGTTTGTTTGTTGGTTTGTTTGTTTGTTTGTTTGTCTGTTTGTCCGGAAAGATCTCCGAAACTACTGGACAGAATTTGATATGGCTTACACCACAATGCTTAGAATTTTCCGGAAGAACATTTAGGCATAATTTCGTTTGTTTAAATTCACTTTTTATTTTTAGTGAAAAAATACCATATAAAATTTTCGAATTGGCTTTAGGTAGAAAAACAACATGGCGCACGTGAAATTATTTTGACAAGTCTGTCACATAGTACAGAGAGAAGGTATTTTCTTCCACGAAGGAAAGACAATGGAACTACGCCATACAGCCTGATCTTAAGTAATTGGATTTCGAAAATTGAAAGGCAGGAATGAAGTGTTTCACATAGTACAAATAAAATTTAATATTTTCTGTTAATGGCTGTGCCCAACTGGATTTCGCCAACCAAATTGTCTTTTTCTTATGTCGTACCGTGGTGGTAAGGCAAAAAGATCAAGCCATACAACCAATGTATAAAGCATTTTTTATGATAATACTTATCGAGTGACCATAAAATTTGTAGATTGGTTTAATTCTTGGCTAATTTTCAGAAAATCGGTACAATGTTTGAAATATTTGAAATGTTGACAAATGAAGATACTCTTTTCAAGGTATTTTGAAAGATGTTTGATGTTTTTACATTAGGACTAAGGAATCAAACTCTTTCATCCATTTAAAACTATTAAAAGTAATAGATTAATATTGATAATTAAAAAAAATATCTGTCTGCAATGTTCTGGGTTACGCGTAGAGGGACGGGACGGGACTCTTGATCCTAATGTCTAAAATGACGGATCACATTTTTTTGGATCCACCCAAGGAACATGGATATCGAACGAAGAACCTAAAGAGTAGAACACATTGAACCTAGCCACGTTGAAAAAATCGCCCTAAATTCAACATGGCCGCCGCTCAAATAAAACGGATAAAAGTTCGTTTTCAAACCCAGCAATATGAGTATCAAATGAAAGGCATTGATGAGTAGAGCACTATGAACCTAGCAACATTGACATAAATTCAACATGGCCGCCGCTCAAAAAAGGTGGATAAAAGTTAGTTTCCAAACCTAGCAATATGGGTATCAAATGAAAGGCATTGATGAGTAGAGCACTATGAACCTAGCAACATTGACATAAATTCAACATGGCCGCCGCTCAAAAAAGGTGGAATAAAGTTAGTTTCCAAACCTAGCAATATGGGTATCAAATGAAAGGCCTTGAAGAGTAGAGCACTATGAACCTAGCAACATTGACATAAATTTAATATGGCCGCCGCTCAAAAAAGGTGGATAAAAGTTAGTTTCCAAGCCTAGCAATATGGGTATCAAATGAAAGGCCTTGAAGAGTAGAGCATTAGGTACCTAGGAAAATCGACCTAAGTTCAACATGGCCGCCGCTCAAAAAAAAGGATAAAAGTTCGTTTTCAAACCCAGCAATATGGGTATCAAATGAAAGGCCCTGATGAGTAGAGCACTATGAACCTAGCAACATTGACATAAATTCAACATAGCCGCCGCTCTAAAAAGAAGAATAATAGTTCGTTTCCAAGCCTAGCAATATGGGTATCAACTAAAAGGCCTAAAGAGTAGAGCATTATGAACTAAGGAAAATTGCCCTAAATTAAACATGGCCGCCGCTCAAAAAATGGATAAAAGTTCGTTTTCAAACCCAGCAATATGGGTATCAAATAAAAGGCTTTGATAAGTGCACTATGAACCTAGCAACATTGACATAAATTCAACATGGCCGCCGCTCAAAAAAGATAGATAAAAGTTCGTTTCCAAACCTAGCAATATGGGTATCAAATGAAAGGCCTTGAAGAGTAGAGCATTAGGAACCTAGCAAAATCGACCTAAATTCAACATGGCCGCCGCTCAAAAAAAAAGGATAAAAATTCGTTTCCAAACCTAGCAATATGGGTATCAAATGAAAAGCCTAAAAGAGTAGAACATTATGAACTTAGGAAAATTGCTATAAATTCAACATGGCCGCCGCTCAAAAAATGGATAATAGTTCGTTTCCAAATCCAGCAATATGGGTCTCAAATGAAATGCCTTGATGAGTAGAGCACTATGAACCTAGCAACACATAAATAAATTCAACATGGCAGCCGCTCAATAAAGGTGGATAAAAGTTCGTTTTCTAATCTAGCAATATAGGTATCAAATGAAAGGTCTTCAAGAGTAGAGCACTATGGACCTAGCAATATTGACGTAAATTCGACATGACCACCGCTCAAAAAAGGTGGATAAAAGTTCGTTTCCAAACCTAGCAATATAGGTATCAAATGAAAGGCCTTGAAGAGTAGAGCACTATGAACCTAGGAAAATAGCAAAAAATTCAATATGGCCGCTGCTCAAAAAAAACTGTTAAAAGTTCGTTTCTAAGCCCAGCAATATGGGTATCAAATGAAAGGCCTTGATCAGTAGAGCACTATGAACATGAACGTAGCAACATTGACGTAAATTCAACATGGCCGCCGCTCAAAAAAGACGGATAACAGTTGCTTTTCAAACCCAGCAATAGGGGTATTAAATGAAAGTAGGCCCTGAAGGGTACCTAGAGCAGCCATGCTCTAAGTGTGTTCCGCGGAACCCTAGGGCTCCACAATACCCCTATAAGGGTTCCGCAATAATTTAGAAAAATCAAAACACCCTCTCTGGTCGTACTTTTATTATGCTTATTAATAAAGAATACACTTTTAAAAACTATTGTTTTATTTTAGGGTTCCGTCAAGTATTTCGCTTTCCAAAAGGGTTCCGTCACCAAAAAAGTTTGAGAACCGTTCCGGGGCCTATTGGATGTTCGATGTTAGATGTTACCTGTGTTTAGTGTCCTTCGAGACCGTGATAATGCAACGATCGTGAACTAACTAACGATAACTCCAAGTTTGTGTGTTGGATGTTAGTCATCACGGCGAGTTTGCTAACCGAACTATGCCAGCAACACTATATCGCACAGTACACGTCACAAAAACGGAAGTCTCAATACATTTTAAGTCTAAGCGCATAAATACGTTTTTTCGCATTCGTTTTCTGAATGCGGGCATCCGAATGCATCAAATCTATACAAAATACTCATTGACTGCCGCACACGTTCGTTTTTATAACAAACGGAACACGTTCTGTATGTACGTTTAGGTAGAATGGTAGAAATCCCGAATGAGAAGAAACGAACGTCTGCGCTACGTTCACGAAACTCCGTGTCTGTATTCCGTGATCGGATATCGAATACGGAAAACGTATTTGTACAGTAACCCCCCCCATTCATGCTATACATTAACTCTACGAAAACCGCCAGTATTACGAGCGACATAGGAATGGTTCAAAGGTCAAACAGTATAGCTTGACAAGGAGCTTACTGTACAACCAGTCAAAATTGGCCAAGTTGTCATATCCAAAAAATATATTTTGTTGGTGTTACCAACACCCATTATAAAATCTAAACTTTATTCGTATACAGTTCTAATTTATTAACAATTGTTTATTTTAATTCGAGACATGAATACGATAAAGATTATTCTTGTAACTGTGTAGTTCTTTCTACTGAATAAGAATTTATTAATATCAATAATGTCTCTAAAACAATAATAATACTTAGTGTTTATAGTAATATGTAATGTATTTAATTTTGTGGACTGTTAGAAAAAGAGCATTACGAACATACGAAAATTGTCCTAATTTCGAAATGGCCGATGCTCAAGAAAGGCAGAATAAAGTTGAATCATTATGGAATAAAATGAAGGAAAAAACTAAACACTGTGTTAAGTATTTTGATGGCGAAACGTAGTTCGCGGGCACAGCTAGTATATAATATATTTCATAATGAATTCACGCCTCTTTCTATAGTGTAGGCACAGTTTTCGACTTGTTTCGATCTAAATATCCTTCTCTAGTCTTATAAGCTTTTATTAATGCTTTTATACATGCTTGTATATGTTACGGCCTTCGGGCACTCTTGGCCTGGCTTGAATCTTTTTCAGGATGTCTATTAATACTAAATCCAGGTAAGTTATCGCCCTAGTTCTCCTATACCAACTTATCCATTTGCATTCACCTTATTATTATTTTCTTTCCTCAGTAGTTTTTAATCCATCCTTTTTACAAAAAACTAAGTGTTTCATAATGCAAGAAATCTATATGTATAATATTGTATTTTTTTAGTATGGTCCTTTGAAAATTGCTATAGATGTCATAAGTAGATGTAAAATTATAATAAATTCTGTTGATTAAAACTTACATGTGTATAGTATATAGCTATTTTGTCACACTGTAATGAATAAAGTATTAAATGGCTCTACAACGTGTACCGAACACTCGAATGACTACAAATTGCTTAATTTGTATGAAAGGTTTGTAAATCGTTGTGATTATTTTCACTCATGAACGGTATGGGATAAGTTGACTTTACCTGTGGAATAGTATCGTAGATACCTTAAGGCTAATCACGAGTGCCATAAGAAAAACCATAATATGAAATGATATAAAAGAGAGTCAGCGCTATTGCAGTACATGTACTACGAAAATGGGTTTGACTGGAGCTTATACTCTTTTAAATGCTCTAATATTCTGTTATCCAATAAAAACCCGTAAGCACAAGATGGTATAGGGACTATCTAGATCAGGGTTTCTTAAAGTGGGGTCCACGGACCCCTTAGGGGTCCGTAGCATGTGTATCAGGGGTCCGCAGTAGGTCAGTCTGTAAACATATTTACCTAGGAGAGTGTGTAGTAATTGTCGAAGACAATTCCACAATTATTTAACGTTCTCATTGAGGTCAACAGCAGCACCCTTCTCATTAACTAAGTAGTAAGTGTAATGAAAGAATCAATAATAGTTTTTTTTTATTAATATAAAGAAGGCTTTTTTCATTTCCAAAAATATTTTTGACAGGGTCCGTGGAATTGTTTAAATTGTGGAAGTGGTCCATGACTGCAAAAAGTTTAAGTAACCCTGATCTAGATGGAATGGACAGACAAAGGTGAGGACATAAGTGTTACCTAACAAAGTTTGGTTCATGCTGAAAATTATTATTTAAAATATTATGCAAGGCTCATGTAATGCAAAACGCACTAGTGCACTTATATTAAGGTACAGTCGAATATATAGAGATAGATACGTATGGTCACAAGGTAGAGTATACACATTGATTTTTGGTAGTAAATCAATGAGTATACATCATATTTTTGTAACTTATCGCTGCGCTAGACAATATTTTTTAAGCCTGGATCCGGGGGGCTTATTGTGTAACTCAAAATCTGTCATTATCGTTTTCGATTTGGCAGTCATTTCGTCGAGTATAGAAGACACACGTCTACGACATTGATACAGTTTTGTAATTAGAATAGTCAATTGAGGACGAACATCAACAGCCCAAAATTGAATTTCACTGCTTGTTTAAATTATAATTGAATCTCAAAACGAGACAGATTTTCTTGATTTCAACAATACACAGATCTATAATTCGATTGAATTCGTGGGATGTTGTGTGCGATAAATTAATTATCTAGAAATATGTTATGCGTCACACCGCCTCAGCCAATCGCAAGCCAGCCGAAGCCAGCCAATTAGAGCCAAGCACGTGCAGCCATGTGCCAGCCAGCCCAAGCCAGCCAATCAGAGCCAAGCACGTGCAGCCATGTGCCAGCCAGCCCAAGCCAGCCAATCAGAGCCAAGCCAAGCTAGCGCCTTACTACCGGAGAAACTATAAAATGCCGCGATATCTCATATTTAGAGGACTTCTCTGTTTTACTGTTTCTGAGACGGAACTCTGCCCGATTGTAAATCTAAATTAAATCAGTGTGATTCTGCAACGTCTACTTTTTATTATATCCCGTTACATATCAGAAGTGGGATAAATATAAAAAAAAAACCCTAAAACGTAGTTACGTCAATGCGTCGAGTGTAGGCCGCCTGGTCCGTCCGCACGAATGGGGCAAATCTCCGCGTGAAGATTCATCCGAGACAACTAGTGAAAACGAAGACTGAAAGTTTCGCCACCAGCCTCGCCTTCAGCTCGAAAAATCCTACGCAAGCTTTTGAAATCAGAGGTACAAAAGGCCATGAGTTCTTTAAATTACGAAATACCCTCCGTCACTACAAGAAAAGAACCCCGTGCAGCCTTGCTAATCCCCGAGTTCGACCCGGATAGCGAAGAGTGTACTACTGCGACAGCATGGCTCAAAAAAAAAAAAATTTGATCAACTTGGCGAAATTCATATGGATGGTGCGAAAACACGAAGTCGTTTCATCTGCAAGATAGATTAAGGAGGTCAAGCAAGAAGATGGTACAACCGGCTGGATGAATACGATTACTCTTGGGAAGACTGGAAGCAAATATTGATACGTGCATTTCCCAGACATCGCAAATATGGATTCGATGACCAAATATTATCATGACAAAGTCGCCATGTGTTTTCGGTGTAAGTTGTCAGACAGCGCAGTTGTCTCATGCATCATTCGCGGTCTACCACCACCAGGCGAATGCGAGAGCATATCATTGCGAGCGACCCGAAGAATTATACGAAGGCTTCCTATGTGTGATGGATGACTACCAGCCACCGTCAATTTGGATTGGAACAAGCCCGTCAAGTAAAGATGTCATCAGCCGACAAGGAAACAAAAAATGTCTGCCTCGTTAGCAAGAAGCAGGGCGAAGTGCTGAGCAGAGCCACCAGCTGCACTACTACACCGCCTTCGGAGGTTCAGGTTAGCCCACATTATTTTATTGCACTACCTTTGTAGCCAAAATAATCTATTGCACACTAGCCAAGCCAATATTAGCACAATCGGGGCATCAAACATAGAGGAAATCAGTTCAGATCTATTGAATAAAACCGATTATGATTATTTGATTGCTATACTAATCAATTTCCCTGACTATTTTGCGAGTAAAACACAAGACTTAGGATGTACAGATTTATTAAACATAAAAATAAAGTTAACAAGTGAACAGCCTATATACCGTCAACCTTACAGCTTGTCGCACAGTCAGTAGTTAGATAGACTTTGTGTTGACCCTTACCTAATATCGATGATTAGGTCTCCAAATTAGCCGTTAAGAATTTCTTTACGAGTCTTAATTTGGCACAAAGTTACCATCAGATCAAAATCGACCCTGCAGATAACCACAAAACAGCCTTTATAACGCCACATTGATATTTGAATATACGCGTGTTCCGTTTGGCTTAGATAACGCACCGTCTGTTGTTATACGAATAATGAATAAGGTTGTAGATTCAATACGAAATTCCAATCACAAAAGGCGGTAGTTCAAAAACCCATAATGACTTTCCCGATAAATATGAAATTTTAGCATTCTTAGACAATTTGTTGCCTTTTGATGTTCAGTCAGGTTTAGATATTTTACAAAAAGTTCTTCATAAATGAAGATCGGAAAATTTAAAGTGAAATGTGAGTAAGTGTTCATTTTTATAAAACAAAATTACATACTTAGGACATGAAATATCTTCGAATGGCATTCAATCAGGTGAATCAAAATTGTTAGCAGTGTCACAGTTTCCTACCCCTAGTAGTGTTCATGAAATACGTCAATTTATAGGGCTATGTAGCTATTTCAGTAAATTTATTAAAAGCTTCGCAATTTAATTGCTCACCCTTTAACAGATTTAACAAAGAAAAACGCAGTTACGCGGGCGAAGTCGCGAGCGGAAAGCTAGTATTTAATATATAGAATGTTTTCTTCCAACTACTTTTTCCACTCTGTTACTGATTAGTTTCTGAGATTGATTATTGAATTTCCGAAAATAGGTGTTGACGATGTTTCTCCAAATAAATATTTTTTACCTACTTGAGTGAACACATGTAAATTTTTGGCGTCCTGTAAATGCAAACTAGAACGATTTATTCTGGTCATACTGCTCATTTTAAATGGTTGGAAGGATTTCATTATTGTAAGAATGTATTAACAAGGTCGAAAAAAACGGGACAATCAAAATTCCACGCCCGAGATAAAGCAAGAATATAGAAGTTTGAAGCCTTCAATTTAACTCGCTTTCTGCCCGCAGATTTGCTCACGTTATTTTCGTAAGAATTCTATATTTCACCACAGTGAAAGGATTAAAATTATAAAGCAAAAGCTTTCAGAAACTCCCCATTGAAAAGCGTTAAGTAGTTGTTAGTGGCATACTCAAACAAAAATCAAAACTTCGGCCGCTATTTCACATTTCTAAGGGAAGAATTTCACGTGTTCACTCATTTCATACATACAAAATTTCATATTCCTAACCTCACATATCATCCGCTGACAAAAAATTCTATGCAAAGCTAGCGCCCAAATTTTCGGGACCGTATAGATTATGCGAACAAATATCTCCAGTAATTTTCACCTTCAAGAATGAGAGAAACAAAATATGCACATTACACGTAAAAGATATGAAGCCGTACCATTATTGACAAAAAGGAATAAGCACGCAGCCAATAAAAAAAAAAGATTACAGACTAAAAATAAAAGGTTGCCAGTAACCTAACCAACCGAGGAAAAAAATTGAGGGTAGAAATAATAATAAGTCAAAACAGTTGCATCGAAAAGCATTGCGTCACCCTCGTTCGCCAAGTATACTACGCAAATAGTTATTGCCTTTTAAGTGCTTCCGAAATGAATCCTTGCCAAAGAAAGTCCACTTAACCTCGCCTGGTAACAGGCAAATCAAAAAATACAGTTTTATATACAAATCCCTGCCTGCATCAATAGTGATTGTGCCGAAGACAGATACTTTCGATGTGCACGGGGAAACACGCATCGATATGCCTTGCAAAGACACCAACCTCGCGGTGAAAGAGGATATATTAGATGTGATACCCCAATACCCACCAAGGACAATTATGAACCCACTGCGGCAAGCATGGAGGAGCCAAGTTGCTCCAGGAACAACTTGGATGGGCCCGAAGGTAATGATGAGGATATCTTTGATATCCTTATCGGAAATGATATCAAGGAGTGGGAAAGACAGGAGAAAAAGGCAAGACGTCAAAAGAAGAAGAGGAAGAATAGGCCAGGGCCACTTAAGAAGGAAATAAGAGAGAGAAAGAGTCTAGAAAAGGAAGAAAGGATAAAACAATTAATAAGCGACAACAAGAAACCTAAGAAACTATAAAAAAAACAGATTGTGCATTTCTGTATAATTACCTAATTAGTAAAATAAGTTCTTAAATTGAAAGACTAATTAGTGTTTAAACCGTATCTAACCGCCGTAATCAGTATAAGCTTTAGTCATCCTTATATTTTTTTTGTTGGTTATTTTTTCGTTAAAACAATCAAGAAGTTCTAAGTTTTGTTAATTTATTGATTTAATGTGATCTAATAGTGTGTTTTCTGATAACAGGTGATTTTTGCCTTGGCAGCCATAAATCTTCAAAAGAAGGGGGGATGTAACGTGATCAACGGCGGACCGACACACCACATAACCGGACAGCTGCCGTTATATAAGCCCCTCACGCGCTGTCTCGGCTGCCAGTAGCGCACAGCGTTTGGTAGTAGTCACACCCAGGGTATACGCTCAGGGTGGGCGACCAATTGCTCTCCGTGCGCTGTGCTATACTAGCCCGTAGGCTAAGTTAAACTTTGAAAATTTTAACAAGTCCGGTCCCGTCACTTAGAATATTTCCGTGGTGTGAATAACTTAAACTTCTCGCGTTCGAGTAGTCTGACTGATAGAATAACTTGGTCACCAGTGGGTTACGCTCAAGGTGGGACGAAGCCAAAGTTATTCATCAGAAGACTTAGAAAATTTCGCTAGAGCAATAACTTGGTAGCTCGCGGGTTAAGCTCGGGGTGGGTCTAAGCCTCAGTTATTAACTCTGGTGAAATTGTAGTTAGTTCGCGTTCGAATGACTTAGTCACTACGGGGTCCAAGCTCCTGGTGGATTCGCTAAGTTATTCATTCAAGTTAACCGTTAGAAGCGTTTCGATAGGGAAACAACTTATTCACCAAGGGGCCAAGCTCCTGGTGGGAAAGGTAAGTTGTCTTTTATAAGATTGTTGATTAATCACCTGGTCCGTTTCAGTCTTTCAAAACCGCCGTTCCTGTTCCTTTTGAAATTAAGCTATATTTATAAGCGTGTTATTGTTATTAGTATAAGTTCGTTCCGATAATATAAATACCGATTTATGGTTTAAATATCCTATCTTTCATTTGTCTCGAACTAACCTTATCTTCTATAAAAGAAATGTTAAAATATTCTATAACGTCGAAAGTTCCAGAGTCCTCCGCTAGACTCCGAACCAACACTACGTTACAACTTTTTGGCTTGGTGATGATAAATTAGTTAGGACATGTAATTTTATATATGGACTAGCTTATCCCCCGCTCGGCTTCGCTCGCGTTGAATATGTCATTTTATAGCGCGCTTCAGTCGCGCTCGCGCAGCTATTAATGACGGGTGTATTTTAATTTCGGAGCGGTGATTACCGCACGGAAAAAAAAGATATCTTGATTCAAGAAAATATGCGGTTATATATGCACTATGCAGTTAAATGTCTTGAATTAAGACAATGTATTTTTTTGAATTCAAAAATGATATCATTTTGAACGAATGTAAACTGCATTCAATCAAAATAACACTGTCGATTCACTAAACATAACATAATCTTGAATTAATTAATGATTGTCTTATTCCAATGTATTGGTTTTCAATAATACTTTAGTATAACACGATCACGCCATTCAGTCAAGATAACAGAGATTTTGTCCTGAACTCATCTGCCTCAAATAAATGAAATATTTTTTTGATTCAATGATATCGGTTTTCTAAACCACTTTATTTAGACGATCATTTCTTCCAGTCAAGATAATATTACCTTGTGCTCATCTCTACACAATTAAATGAATTAAATATAAAGTATTGAATGGAGATTCTGTCTGCCTTGGTTTAACATGATCGATATGATTGATTCAAGTCATTACTTCTTTCAGCCAATATAACTGAAATCTTGGTTCTAAATACCATCTACTTTAAACTAAGTAGATATATTATTGTTCTGAACAATTATTTGTTTTGCATTATAACATCAGCATATTAGCTCAATACAATATTTTGTTTTCGTAAGATTTAACATTTTGAACCAAGCATATCGACTTATCTGATAGAAATCTAGGTATTCGAGTCAATATAATTTTTTATTGTCTTAAAAGAATAATTTATATTTAGAAGAAAATATTCTCTCGGTTTAAAGTATAAATGATCTTCAAAGAAACTGACAAAAGCTTGACTTAATGGAATAAATTTATCAGGGCAAAACCCCACTAAACAGCACCGTTTAGATTCCTTCTCCTCATAGGTATATTAAATGTTTTTGTGGCATTATTGCTATTGTTACGTACACTTTAGTTACACGGCGTATTTATAAATAATGCAAGAACTCCAAGGGTGCTACACTACTGCTTAGATTTCTACACGACGATTCGGAGGTGCGATAAATAAAGTGGTTGCATCTGAGCAGTACTATAACATTTTCGGAGCTCTTGCATTATTTCTGGTTACGTCGTGTAACTGATGTGTGGATAGCAACATTATGCCACAAAAAATAATAAGAATGAGGAGAAGAATGTTAAACGGTAATGCTTAGTGGGGTTTTGCTCTGATAAATTCATTCCATAGAGCCAAGTAGAGGTACAACTGGATCTGAAACAACAAAAATAATTATCACTACAAAGTACTTCGATCATCAAAAACACATTCTTTTACTTTAGTATTGTCAGTTTCTTATTTAATTCATTCTGGGAAAGAGTTTTAAAAATGAAAACATTCTTAATAAAGTATAAAATATTATTTATTCATTAAAAATTAACTTTACAGTAAGCGATTTCCTTAAGATACACAATTAATTAATTCCCATTTTTATAAAATTTTATTGCTTAACTATATAGTCGATATATTTTATAATTTTTTTACAGATGCAATAAAATATTAATGTGCCACATACATCAAAAGATCTAATGACCTAAGCCATCCTGATGATCCCTACGTGCAATACCCTATGCGGTAGATCACTTATCTACATTTTTGCATTTTTTGTGGTCTTAATCTACAAACCTTACATCTGACAGAATAAGTCTATATTGGCAGACTAAAGTTTAAATCTAGACTCAAGTTTCCCTTAACTAACACAATATACACAATAACATATTTTTTTCGTTTTCCACCTTTTTCATCATCTGCTTTTATATAGAGGCGTTATTATCACCAGGATTCTGAAAGAAAAATGAAAGTAAAATACAATATTTTTGTCATCATCATAACAGCTCATCTACATTACGTCCCCATCGAAGGACTCGAGCCTTCCTTAAGTTACGGTGTTTAGGCCTTAGTCAACCACGCTGGCCCAGTGCGGATTGGTCGACTTCACATACACCTGTGAATTTCTTCACAGATGTATGCAGGTTGCCTCACAATGTTTTCCTTTACCGTAGGAGCGCCAGACAAATGTAATACATATGAAATTCGAAAAAAAAACACATTGGTACATAGCGGTCTCGAACCTTGAACCTCCCGATTGGAAGGCAAGTGCCGAGTCCATAGCGCAGTCATTTTTGAAATGACTAAATTTTTATGCAATTTTGTAGCTGACATATTCATGTTCAGTCCGATCTGCTGATTATGAATGTGCCAGCTATAAAATTGTATAACACTTTTTGGTCGACCAAACTTTTTTTAAAGTTATGTTATGGACAATATAATCCAAAATGCAAGGTGACTCGATTTAGGTGTCCCGGAGTGTATAAACGACCATGAGCCATCGGACTCGCCCACCGAGGGTTCCAGTAACATTATAGAGATGCAACCGCATATTATCGTAAGCTTAGAGGATTTTAAAAAGTTTTGAAGGATTTTTTATGATTTCTAAAAGCGTTAAAAGAATTCAATGAAGTTGTATTCTACGTTGCATAAGTGTTGACTCACCTCAACTAATATCATGATACTGTCTGACATTCTTGAGTGAAAGCTTCCCAGTCTTGGATGACTCCCAGGATGTCTTTCCATGGATTCTGGGACGAGTGGGATAATGTAGGCTTGCATCGAACCCATGTTAACTCCGTTGGTAATTTTGTATCTGAAAATTTATATTTTCAATGTTATTTGGAAACGTCATATGTCATTTACGAGGTGTAATAAAGTACCTTACTCTAACACTCAAGGAAGTGAATGAATACCTATTGCCAAACATCTATCGAAATATGAAAAATTTTGACTACAAAACAAATTTAGATTAAGTATATTGGTATACTCACTGCAAAACGTTGGATTAAATCTTTCGGAATTTTCCAGGACTCCAAAAGAACAGCAATAATATTTTTTGGTACGGCCATGGTAATAGTGCGCTGCTTGCTTCATGTTTCACTAAATTTGATCTGAGAACTATTAAAATTATCACTAAACTTATTAGCACAGTATTCGTTGGTTTTCATACTCCAAACCAGTCGCAAACACAGAAAGAATTCTTCAGACGAAGGCTTCTTCACTGAATCAGTCAATCAGGAACGCGTAGTGTGGTATGGTTGACGCATTGTGGAAGAATACTCGTACAAGTTCTCTGTGGAAATTGTGTTTTTCATCCAAGCATTGTGTATTACATATGAAAATCTGACATCTCGTTTGAAAGTAAAAGTTGTAAACCGAAAGTGATATTGCCTTAGTTGAAAAGAACATTTATTTTCAAAGTAAGATAACGGAATTCTTGTGCTAAAGCAATATCGCATTAGATTGAAATTGTATTGACTCTATTCAAAATTTACAATTTATTTACATTAAAACAGTCATAAATTTTCGTCCAAGAAAAATAAAAGGTTGGACGGACCAAAGATGTACTTGTAACAAAGAAAAATACGGTATTAAAGCAAAATTTTCAAATATTTTAATTGAAGAACTTTTTGCATTAAAATAATATATACACACTCTTGAACGAAAACAAAGGGAGTTGTGATAAAAAACCTCAGTGTATTCGAACCAAGACAATGATTTTCTTGTGTTAAAGTAATGTTGCATTCTATTAACAATCTGTTGACTCCATTCAATAATGTAATTAAATTTCATCAAAAAAAATAAAAGTTTCACTGGGAAACAAAATTTACTTTGATCAATTGGCTGTGATATTAAAACAAAATTTTGGAATAAGTATTTCAATCCAAGAAGTTTTTGTATTGAAATGAAGCACACACACCCTTCAACGAAAACAGAGAGAATTCTGATGAAAAACATCACTCTATTAGAACCAAGACATCGGTTTTCTTGTGTTAAAGAAATATTAAATTATATTAATATTCTATTAGTTTCGTTTAATATTATAACTGAGTTTCGTTGCATATTTATAAATACTTGATCTAAAGGCATATTTTGTAAAACAAGAACATGAAAGTATTGAAACAATTATTTGAGATATCTTCGGTCAAGTAAGTTTCATGTTATTGAAGCAACGAAATTAACTTCAGGTTAAAATAATATGTTCGAATTGAATTAAGAAAATGAACATTCTTAATTCAATTCCGTGGCATACTGTTTCAAAGTAAATTGTTTTGTCTCAACAAAATATGTTCAAGACAATATAATGTTTTGAATGAAAGAAATCCCGGGACTCTTTTTTTTCCGTGCGAGTAATAAAATATGACGAACGTTAATAACGTGATAAAGTGCAATGAATGTAATATTGTTATAAGTGAACTGCTGTCTTATATACAAAATAAGGTGTCTGTGATAGATGAAGAAACTCTAGTGCGAATTTGTACGTCTGCGTTTACCGCCGAAGAAATTAAAAACGCGAAGTCACTTTTGTTTGACTCGATTCCGACGGAGAAGCGAAGAATATTACGCAAAAACAAAGGAAAAGAAGAGCGCGATTTAGGGGATATTATAAATCTTCTAAAATCTACTGAACCCGATATAATATCAATTTTTGTAGCGAGAAACCTGGACAAACTGCCTCCGATCTTATTTGATCATTTAGATTGCACGAAACTGTTTAAGGATATTTTGAAACTGAAAAATGAAATCGATGAAATAAAGACGAATTATGCCACCCATAGTAGTGTTAACGAATTAAAAACAGAAATAATGCGTATACGGCGTGATTCATTACCGCCATCATCGGCTTTTAAAGTGAACGCAAGACGTGGTGCTTGGATAGACAGTGGACCTGCAAGGTTGACGCATGATTACCAGTTGTCATCTCTCAATGAGTCTCATACTTATGACAATACCGACTCAGGAAACAACAGGTCACCTATTACACAATATAGAGATTTGAGGGTAGAAGATATACAAACATCAAGTCAATCGTGTGAGAACCAACGGTCGGCGGAGTGCGAACAGGTGAACGCGGGCGCCGAGTACTGCGCGGAGGCAGAGCGGTCAGCTGATGTGAGTCATGAGACGGTCGCTCGGACCGGTTTCGCGGCGGCCGTGGCTCCACTCATACCTATACCGAGCTTCGCTCAACAGCTGACCGTCACTGATAACGCTAGCTGCAGTTATGTGACAGAGCAGCGCGATTTGATGCAACTTGTTAACGAAACGAAGGAAAATAACTCTAATGAAGGATGGCAAAGAGTATCAACTAAAAAGAAACAAACGAAATATCGTTTTCTAGGCAAGTCCGGTGTAGCTAAAGATGCAGAGTGTAGTTTCAAAGCTGCAGACAAGAAAATTCTCATGTTCATTACGAATATACACTGTGATACGACTGAAAATGATATTATAAGCTATATCCGTAATAAAACAAAGGAAACAGTGGTATTAGAGAAAATAAACATGAAAATAGAAAGAGGTCATAAAGCTTTCAAGTTTTTAGCGTCCGAGTGTAAGCTGCCACAGTATTTGGATGAAACTAACTGGCCTACCGGAATAATATTTAGGCGTTTTGTGAATTTTAAGCCTAGACATACGAACACTGTAACCGGCAAGCAAAAATATAATAATGGGTAAAGATTCGTGTAAGTTAGCAAGTTTTAACTGTAAAAATATAAAACGGTCAATAGATGACGTCAGAAAATTATGTCGTACATGTGATGTGGTCTGCCTTCAAGAAACGTGGCTCCTTCCACACGATATTCCTTTTATCGGTACGATTGACTCCAGTTTTGGCTACACGGCAACATCAGCAGTGGATACCAGTTCTGGAATTGCGAAGGGGCGGCCCCACGGGGGCGTTTGTGTATTGTACCGGTATAGCGCGTTCAAACAAGTGACCGTGTTACAGTGTAATAATGCCCGTATCTGTGCTGTGAAAATTACAACAGGCGATAGCAAGCTGATCGTGATGAGCGTGTATTTGCCTACAAACGATATTGACAATCTGCTCGAATTCACGGACTGCATAAGCGCAGTTAGTGCAATCATTGATGAACATGGGATTGAATCCGTGTTCATATTGGGCGACTTCAATGCGGACCCGGGTAAGTTGTTTTATAGTGAACTAGCTAGTATGTGTCGAGAGCAACAATGGTCATGTGTCGATGTGGATGTGATTGGGTCGGACTCGGGTACTTTTACGTTTGTTAGTGAGGTACACTGGACGACCAGCTGGCTTGATCATTGTGTAGCAACTTGCTCGGCAAAGCAAGCGGTGGTTGCCGTACAAGTGAATTATGACACTCTGTGGTCTGACCACTTCCCACTAATTATTGAGTGTAATATGAAAATGCTTACCCCAATATATTCACCTGTAACTTCTAATGTAAATAAAGATGTAGTATGGGGAAGTAGAAACGAGGACCAATTAGCGTGGTATAAGAAAGAGTGTCATGATAAACTCAAACTTATTGACTTTCCCTCTGATTTTGTAAATTGTGCCGGTCATTTTTGTGGTAGCTGTGACCACACGCGTATTCTGGACAAGCTTTATTCCGATATTGTCACCGTTCTTCGTGACGCAGCGGTTGCAAGTCGGGGAAGTAACAACACACGGAAACGCGGAAACAGCCCGCGTCTACTAGGGTGGAACAAGCACGTCAGCGGGGCTCACGGGGTGGCCAGGGCTAGGTTTAGGGAATGGGTGTTATGTGGTAGGCCTAAATCAGGCTGCGTATATCAGGAAATGTCAGAAAGTAGAAGGGCGTTCAAGTCTAAATTAAAATGGTGCCAAAATCATCAGGTACAGATACGAATGGACGCTCTTGCTGAAAAACATTCAAAAGGAGATTTTCGCGGTTTCTGGCAGGCAACCTGCAAAGAAAATGCACAACCTGGCCTTCCAGTGAGCGTCGATGGTGTGAGTGACGTCAAGGAGATTGCGAATATGTTTAAAAATTATTTTTCCGTGAAATCGCCTCTGGGCCCGTCGAGGGAGGGGCTCAACGCTGAAACGAACAAACATGTTGTGGGGACCACCTTTTTGGCGAAGGATGTAAGTGAAGCCATAATGCCTATTTCTAAAGGTAAATCCCCTGGACACGATGGACTCAGCATTGAGCACCTCCGGTACGCCGGACCACATATCAATAGAGTGTTGGCCATGTTCTATTCGCTGTGTGTGAGCCATTCGTACTTACCACCAGATTTCATGAAAACTGTAGTAGTGCCTGTAGTTAAAAATAAGACTGGTGACCTTGCTGATAAGTCTAACTACAGGCCTATATCACTAGCTACGGTCATAGCAAAGGTGTTTGATGGTCTGCTTAATGCACAGCTAAATAGATACGTATTACTGCATGATAACCAGTTTGGGTTCCGTCCTCGGTTGTCCACTGAAAGTGCTATACTGTGTCTTAAGCATACCGTTAAATACTATACGAAGCGTAGAACTCCAGTGTATGCTTGCTTCCTCGATTTGTCGAAAGCATTTGACTTGGTGTCGTATGACTTATTATGGCAGAAACTTAGAGACATCAGCTTGCCACTAGAACTTGTCAACATGTTCCAATACTGGTACGCGAACCAATGTAACAGTGTGAGATGGGCGGGGACAGTGTCGGATTCCTATCAGCTTGAGTGTGGGATGAGGCAAGGTGGAGTGACTTCCCTAACCCTGTTTAACTTATATTTAAATAATTTGATCATAGAGCTCAGCAGTCAGCATGTCGGTTGCCACATTGACGGTGTTTGTATTAACAATCTGAGCTACGCAGATGACATGGTGCTGCTGAGTGCATCCGTTTGCGGTTTGAGGAGGCTGACTCGAATATGTGAGGAATACGCGTGTGGCCACGGTTTACAGTATAATGTAAAAAAGAGCCAGTGGATGGTCTTTGAGTCTGGTGGAAGATGCCCTGTGGATGTACCTCCTGTGGTGCTTAACAATGTTCCTTTGCAAAGAGTAGACCATTTTAAGTACTTGGGGCATGTGGTCACCACCGACCTTAAAGACAACGAGGACATTGGAAGGGAGCGAAGGTCTCTGTCGATCAGAGCCAACATGATAGCCCGCAGGTTTGCTGGTTGTTCGGCTGGGGTGAAAATTACGCTCTTCAAAGCGTATTGTACATCCCTTTACACTTGCAGCCTATGGGCTGATTACACTAAAAAGGCGTACAGTGACCTTCGCGTCCTCTATAACAATGCATTTAGGGCGTTGTTGGGGCTGCCGCGATTCTGCAGCGCCTCAGGCATGTTCGCAGACGCACACACGGCTTGCTTCCACGCGACTATGCGGTCGCGAGCCGCGTCCTTAGTGCGCAGAGTTCGGGCCAGCTCCAACACCGTCCTAGCAATGATAGCGAGCAGGATTGACTGTCCCTACCTCTGGCATTGCTGTGAGAGACATGTCTCGGTACCAAAACAAGGGAGAAATTATTAGTTCCCATAATTATAATTTACATTTTCAATAAACGTGTCAATTTTAATTTTGTTATGTTTTAATTTGTGATTTTATGTAAATTTGATAATGTTGATTTATAATGTATGATTTTACTTAATCTTAATTGTATTTTTTTTTTCTCTTATTTTATTCTGATTGACATTTGCGTAATTTTTATGATATTTTATTTATGACATTTTCATTAATTGGTATGTAATCTTTGTTTGTAATTTTGTATTTTATGGGTCTAATGTAACCTGAAATAAATGTAATTGAATTTGAATTTGAATAGCCTGTATAACATTTTCCCTGAACCCATGGGATATTTATTTATTTTTACTTTATGTATTTGCAGCACGCCGTCTGTGGCACTATGCACCGCTGAGACATGCCGATGGCTCACTTGCTCATCAGCCGCAGGAGAAAGCCGACCTCCTGGCAAAACTCTTCGCGGCCCATTCCCGTATCGATGACTGTGGTGCACAACCTCCGACACTGTCCCATTGTGGCAGCACTATGCCTGATATCCGCATTAGACAGCGAGATGTGCGGGCGGAGCTACAGTCGATTGATATTCGAAAAGCAAGTGGACCAGACGGCATTCCTGCGATTATACTTAAGAAGTGTGCAGCGGAGTTGACTCCGGTCCTGACGCGTCTATACCGTCTGTCGTTCTTTGCTGGTTGTGTGCCGAAATCTTGGAAAGAGGCCAATGTCCAGCCGGTTCCCAAAAAGGGAGATCGTTCTGATCCGGCGAACTATCGCCCTATAGCCGTCACTTCCATTTTGTGTAAAATCATGGAGAGGATCCTTAACACCCAGCTGATCCGTTACCTGGAAGGTCACTCGTTGCTTAATGACCGTCAATATGGGTTTCGTCCTAAACGGTCAACAGGTGACCTTCTAGCGTTCCTTTTGCACAAATGGGGTGAATCTATCGATAAGCGCGGCGAGTCTGTGGCTATTAGTCTCGACATCGCCAAAGCTTTTGATAGAGTCTGGCACAAGGCTCTCCTTTCCAAGCTTCCGGCATACGGATTGCCCGCTCAGTTCTGTACGTGGATTGCCAGCTTCCTCCACGAGCGTAGAATTCGCGTTGTCGTTGACGGCTGCGCTTCGCGGTTCGTGGCAGTGAATGCTGGTGTTCCACAAGGCTCCGTTCTATCCCCAACATTGTTTCTTCTGCATTTCAATGACATATGCTTTCCTTGGGAAGTATACATTGCTATGCAGACGACAGTACAGTACATGGGGGATATCACGGAAGCTCAAGGGCTGCTCGTGGTAATATTGATAGGGAGAGGCAGAATCTTATCATTGAGCTCAACAGGACGCTGGACCTCATCTCCGAATGGGGTTCCAACAATCTTGTCGAGTTCAATGCTAAGAAAACACAGGTGTGCGCGTTCTCATCGAAAAGGTCACCTTTCCTCCCCCCTCCTTCTCTTCAGGGCACAACCCTTCACACACAGAGTAACATCACCTTGCTCGGAATGAACATTCGCTGCGATCTGAACCCCAGAGACTACATCGAATCCGTTATAACTGCTGCCTCACGGAAACTCGGTGTCCTAAACAAGGTGCGTAGGTATTTTGCGCTGGACCAACTATGCCTGTTGTATAAAACTCAGGTTAGGTCTTGCGTGGAATATTGCTCGCACCTTTGGGATGACTCCGCTCAGTACCTCCTCGATGCTCTGGACAGATTGCAGCGTCGCGCTATTCGAATAATTGGCGATGTAGAGGCAACTAACACCCTCGAGCCTCTACAACTTCGTCGTGACATCGCCTCTCTTAGCGCCTTTTACCGAATGTTCCATGGGGAATGCTCTGAGGAGCTCTTTAACCTTATCCCTTCCTCTCCATTCCTTAACAGAAACACGCGTAAGGGCTTTCGGAGTCATCCTTACACTTGTGGAGGCTTGCAGTCTTGCAGAGATAATGAGAGTCGAGTACCAAAGTTGTGATGATTTTTATTAGACACTGCACGTTCTTATATACTATTTGCACAATGACACAGTTGAGACGGACATACAGCTATTTCGCACAACATACATATTACAAATATGGACGGTAAACAAACATTGAAAGTATTTACATTCTACCCGCTCATTCTACATACTTCTAAAAATATCAATAATATAAATTGATTCGGTGGTGGTATCTCGCCATAGTACGACCAGTTCTCGTTCCCGATGCGGACGTGTATGATACAACGTCACAGTGCTCCCCCTCAAGCGAAGCGTATAGTTCGCTTCACCTCTCGGCCGCTTCGGGTGATATACGGCTGACTTGTAGGTGCCGTTGTTGACTTGTGACTGGCCATGGTGCTGGTACTGGGAGTGTCCAATGCGTATTCTGTCTGATCGTTGATTAGATAAGCGGGTTTCAATCTATCTAGCGAGATCACTGTAGTACGTAGTGGCAGTTTGATCTTGTAGCACTTATCGTATCGCTCCAATACTTCATAAGGTCCGTCGTATGGAGGTGTTAAAGATGGTTTCATTGCGTCATTGCGTATGAAAACATGGGTGCACGTCGCTAGGTCCTTATAGACGAACGGTTGTGTTGTTGAGTGCGATCTCTGCGGCGCTGGGGTAAGTGACGTCATCGTGCGAGTTAGACGGCGTACTAGTTCAGCATCTTCTATTCTTGATTGATGCGGAGTGAAAAAGTCTGCTGGCACGCGTAGAGTTGTCCCGTACGTCATAAGAGCTGGGCTAAGATTGTTGTCTTGACGAAGCGCGTTGCGTAGCCCTAGTAGCACGGTGGGTAGTTCTTCTGTCCACTGAGTCGTAGCGCCACGGGCCATAAGTGCGGCCTTCATAGTGCGGTGCCATCTCTCAACTAGGCCATTCGCCTGCGGATGGTAGGCCGTGGTGCGTAGCCTAGTGATGCCAAATTTCTTCATTAGTGCATTGAAGAGAGATGACTCAAACTGGCGTCCCTGATCGGTTGTGATGCGAAGTGGGCAGCCGAATCGCACTATCCAGGTGTCGTATAGGGCTTGGGCTACGATTTCTGCTGTGATATCTCGTACGGGTACAGCTTCTGGCCACTTAGTACAGCGGTCGATGATGGTCACGCAATATCGAAAGTCGTTCGACAGTCGCAGGGGTCCGACTATGTCGATGTGTATATGCTCGAAGCGCTGCGAAGGCGGGAACTGTTCTAACGGCGTTGTGACGTGACGTTGTACTTTAGCCCGCTGGCAGTTGAAACAGGCTTGTGTCCAATGACCCACCTCTTTGTTCATCGACGGCCAGAAGAATTTTGTCGTCATCAGCTTGCGTGTTGTTCTTACGCCTGGGTGGCATAGCTCGTGTTGCGCTTTGTATGCAGCATAACGATATGACACCGGAAGATAGGGGCGTGGCGTGGAAGTTGATACTTCGCACGTGATTGTTCGATTCATTCCAGGCAGCATGACTTCGCCAAATTTCAAATTTGTTTGTTGCTTGAGTTTCTTTAGTTCATCGTCGTTGTCCTGGTCGATACTGAGCTGTGTGTAGTCGATTGTAGTTGGACACTGGATCTCTCCTATGCGTGACAGCGCGTCGGCGACAATATTTTCTTCTCCCTTCAGGTACATGATTCTTGAGCAGAATTGACTGATGAAATGTAGTTGTCGCTCTCGTCTTGGCGTGTCGGTGCTACTCGCTGGTCTTATGAGAGCATATACTAGCGGTTTGTGGTCCGTATACAGGACCACGTCGCAGCCTTCTATCAGTCGTCGGAAGTGTTTCACAGCTGTGTACATAGCCAACAGCTCGCGGTCATAAACGCTGTAGCGACGTTGCGTTGCACTCATTGCTTTCGAGAAAAAGGCGAGTGGCTTCCATATGTTGTTTATCTTCTGCTGAACCACTGCGCCGAGACTGTGATCAGACGCGTCTGTCATGATGGCGAGCGCGGAGCCTTGGACAGGGTGGCTGAGTGTGGTCGCCTTTGAAATGCTTTGGCGGCATTTTTCGAAGGCTTCCTCTGCTGCTGGTGTCCAGTTAATAGGCGTCTTGTCATTTTTCTTTTTGTCATGTAGGTACTTGTTGAGTTCTACTTGTAGCTCAGCTTGATGAGGTAGGCAATCTCGGTAAAAATTAATCATGCCGAGGAAGCGACGTAGTTCGATGACAGTCTTCGGTTTCGGGTAGGTGGATATTGCCTTGGTGCGTTCTTGACAGGGTTTAATACCATCTGCAGATACCTCATAACCGAGAAATGTTATGACTTTTCTTCCGAACTCGCATTTTTCAATGTTCAGAGTGACGCCATACTGGTCCAATCGCTGCAGTACTCGATGAAGAAGTTCTTTGTCTTGTTCTTCGTTTTCAGAGCACAATAGAATGTCATCGACGAAGCAAAAACAGCCGTCAATCCCTCTTAGTACTTGATGCATAAATCGTTGGAATGTCTGACTTGCGTTTCGGAGGCCAAAGGTCATGCAGGTGAACTCGAACAAGCCGAACGGCGTGGTAATCGCTGTCTTTGGTGCGTCTTCTCTGGCAATAGGAACCCAATAGTACGCCATTTTCAGATCAAGTTTGGAGAATATTTTCTTGTTGTGCAGCTGGTACGTGAAGTCTTGTATGCGTGGTATAGGGTAGCGGTCAGGTTGAGTTACTGTATTGAGTCTTCTGTAGTCACCGCATACACGCAGTCCTCCATCTTTCTTCTTCACTACATGAAGCGGGCTCGCCCATGGGCTCTTTGAGGGCTTGCAAATTCCCAGCTCCATCATTCGATTGAATTCTTCCTTGGCGGCTTTGTATTTTTCAGGCGGTAGAGGGCGTGGGCGGGCAAAGAGGGGTGGGCCTGTTGTTTCAATATGGTGGACGACATCATGTTTGCTTGGTTGTTTCAGCGACATGGGTCGAAGTACATCGGGATATTGCTTGAGAATGTCTTGATATACTTGGTTCTTGCTAACGATGTGGACGGATTCGCCGGAGGTAGTTATATCTAGTGCATCGATCGACAAATCTGTGATTTTGTCCACCAGTCGCTTCTTGTCCAAATCCACCAGTAGTTTGAAGTTTCGTAGAAAATCGGCCCCGAGGATGGATGTTTTTACATCTGCGACGACGAATGTCCATACAAATACACGGCGGAGTCCCAAGTTTAGTCGCAATGTTTTCTCTCCATATGTCTTGATTGGTGAATTATTTGCGGCGTACAGTTGGTAGGTGCTCTCAGTGCTTCTAGTTTTCTTGTGAGTGGCGGCCAGTACGGATATATCAGCGCCTGTGTCCACGAGGAAACGTTCGTGTGAGTCGCGATCGTAGACGCAGAGGCGATGACTGGTGCTGAGGACACCGACGTCCGCCACCGTCGGTGTCGAGTTTAGTTTTCCGCAGTTTTCCTTTTTCGACAGCAGGGTGATTCGCATCGTTTCGCCTTGTCACCGAAACGAAAGTGATATCTACACTCCCAAGTAGCGTCTCCAGGCTTCGGTGTGGATCGGTGGGTAGATTGAGAACGTGAACGTGAGCGGGTACGATAAGGGCGGCGATGTCTTCGGCGTACTGCTTGATGGCAACGTCGGAGTTCTGTGATTTCTAGTGAAATTTTCTCAACTTGTTTTGACAGGGCTTCGATTTGCAATGAGGCTCCCGATGAGGTTGAAGGGGACACCGCGGCGATGGTGGGGCTTTCAGCGTACTCCGACATCTTGTCAGCCATTGCGGCGAGCGTTTCTAGTGATACTTCCTCGTTGACGGAGAGTACGACTCGCATTTGTGGAGGTAAGTGATTTAGCCATTCGATTTTTAGACCTTCATCAGTTATCATTCCACTGCCGAGCTCGCGCATCTTCCTCAGTAGCTGAGATGGCTTCTGGTCTCCAAGTTCGAGTCCGCTGATAAGCTTCTGGAAGTTCCTTACGTCTGATTTATCATACGCTGCGAGGAGACGATTCTTCACTGCGAGGTACTTGCCGGTGGCGGGAGGGTTGTACAGAATGTCTGTCAAATGTTGCAGGTCCACCGCTTGCAGTTGTTGTAGCAGGTATCGGAACTTTTGGTCATCAGATGTCTTAAGCGGATCGATAACGGCCTCAAACTGGATGAACCATGCTCTAGGGATTTCACGCCAGAACGGTAACAATCTTGACTGCACGCTGACGACGTTGACGTCGCAGTTGGACTCTTCGTTGGGCGTCCTTTTCTGTTCTTCAGTCATTGCTGCTCCACTGAACGCTTCTTTTTTGAGAACACGTCGGGGTCACCAAATGTGGAGGCTTGCAGTCTTGCAGAGATAATGAGAGTCGAGTACCAAAGTTGTGATGATTTTTATTAGACACTGCACGTTCTTATATACTATTTGCACAATGACACAGTTGAGACGGACATACAGCTATTTCGCACAACATACATATTACAAATATGGACGGTAAACAAACATTGAAAGTATTTACATTCTACCCGCTCATTCTACATACTTCTAAAAATATCAATAATATAAATTGATTCGGTGGTGGTATCTCGCCATAGTACGACCAGTTCTCGTTCCCGATGCGGACGTGTATGATACAACGTCACACACTGTATCTTCCTTTTCACACCGTACTAAGAAATTCCAAGATTCCTTCTTCTGTCGTTCATCCCACACTTGGAATTCTCTACCTGCGCACGTGTTTCCTCCATCCTACAACATGGGTTCCTTCAAAAGAGGTGTGAAAAAGCATCTTTTAGGCCGGCAAGGGGCGGGCAGGTAGGATAGTGGATGTCGTCCCTACTCTATCTGTCAACTCATTTGGGCCTCTTTCACCGCTTAACATCAGGCGGGAGGAGGTCATTTGCCGGGCCTTGCATAAAAAAAAATTTACATTGTGTACAACGGCGGACTTAATGCCTGAGGCATTTTCTTCCAGTCTACCTTCAGGTGGTGCAGAGAGCAAACGTGGTAGTTGTACCCAAAAACAAAACTAATAAGAAATCAATTAAGCAAATATTCAAATCCTAATACATCAATATAACAGAATAAGAAAACTAATACATATTATTATTCACCAACAATAATAAGTTGCGACAATAATACAGCTAACAAAAGAGCGACGTAATTAGATACAGTTCTGTTATACATATTTCCGAAGTTTATTTTTTAAAGTCGGTTGATAGATTTCTTAATATCTGAAGGCAGAGCATTCCAGAGAAGAATGGATTGTACGAAAAAGGAAGAGTGAATTATTTCCCAACTATGAGATGGACAAATGAGGAGACAATTGGATGATGACCGCAGAGCTCTATTATGAAAATTACATAAGTACTGAAAATGTGGGTTGAAATAACTGGGTGTATAGGGACCATTCAGAAAGGCGAAAAGAGTATTTGAAGTTCTCACGTGCCTACGCTGCCGAATAGGTAGCCAGTTCAAACGCTGTCGATATTCAGATATATGGTCATATTTTCTCAGGTTGTAGACGAATCGAATGCAGTTATTCAGAAGGCGGCGGAATAATTTGTTGAGCAGATCTGCATTCAGGTCGAGATAGCACACATCACCATAATCGATGACAGGAAATATCAAGGTACAAGCATTTTCTTAATATCAGGCGGAAGAAAATTCTTTAACCGGTACAGAAACCGCAGTATCCCAGTTACCCGTTGACAGATGCTGGTTACCTGAGACTGCCAATTAAACGTTGAATCTAAATAAAGGCCAAGATCCTTAACACTGCTGCAAAATGGGACAAAATTGTTGTCAAATATAACTGGGTGCAAATTAACTGTAGCCACTTTTGCAATAATTTTGGGACTACCTACAATGATTGCTTGGCATTTTGCTGGGTTAACAAGGATTCCAAAATGAGCAGACCAGATTTTAATGGCAATCAGGTCTTCATTAACTTTATCTATAGCCTCATTTATGTTATCAACACCAGCCTCAGTGTAAAGTTGAAGATCATCGGCATACAAAATTAAATGATACGAACAGCGAAGTCGGTGAGTAACGAGATTAATAAAAATTGAAAAAAGAATTGGAAATAAAATGCCGCCTTGAGGAACACCAGCTTTAAGATTACACCACGAGGAGAACTTGTCTCCCCAGACAACCGACTGCTGGCGATCCTGAAGATATGAAGAGTACCAATCTACCGCTTCACGAGAGACCCCATAATGGGAGAGGATGGACAAAAGAATTTGGTGATTCACAGCACATTAAAAGCGTTGGAAAAGTCAATCAAAACAAGAACAGTAAATTTAGTGCCCTTTATGCCAGCTCTAATATCTCCAGTCACCTTAAGGAGAGCCGACACTGTACTGTGGCCTGGTCTAAACCCCGACTGGAGAGGGCTCAGCATAGAGTTCGTAAAAAGAAAACTGGAAAATTGTTTGTAGACACAGGCCTATTTACCATCCGTGGAGGCCTGCGTGCACCGCTGGCCGCGTGCACGCCGCCGCAAGGCCCCCCGTCTGGGGATTGCCCTGGTGTTCTCGGGCAATCCCCCCTTGGCGATAGCCCGAGATAGAGTTGGTCGGGCTTGCCCGGGCGCGTGGGTAGTGGAGTCGCAGTGTGGACCTTACCTAGCGCGCCCTTATGGTCAGGGAGAGCACCGGGGGGTTTTAGTGGGTAGGCCTGGCACTCCGCCGGGAGAGCCCCACACTCGCTCGCCGTCTAGCCAACGGCGGGTACGGTGCGGCTACGCATTTCCCCCCGAGAAAAAAAGGCCTATTTACCATATTTACCTAATCGGATAGAAATTATTTATACTGTCATATAATTTAAAATTATGATGAAATATATTTTTTACTCTGTTTTAAAATGTTGTTAGAATGTCTATAATATTGAGGTGTTCCGACAATTAGAAGTAAGTTCCTCAGTTGTAGAGGAGTCCAGGTGAAGCTCGCTTTCATTTTCGGCCTTATCATCACTTACCATCAGGTGAGATGAAGGTCAAGTTTTGTATAAAAAAAATATTTTACGGTGGTATTGTTAAAGGCGTGTTACGTGTCACAGTATCTACGTTGACGAACAATATTATGGAATTGTATTAGGTTACTCTGTCGCCTTAAATGGTTGGCAAACTCTCCAGGCAAATGTAAACGAAAGGCGTATTTCGTTTCATATGACCTGAATACTTATTATATTTTGATAGTGCTACCGACTGGTGATTTATACATCAAAATTGGCAAACAGGCAGCCTGCCTCATCATCATCAGCTCCCAGCCGCACGCACGACGCCCACTGCTGGGCAAAGGTCACTCCCATGGATCTCCACAACGATCGGTCTTGTGCTGCCCGCACCCAAAAAAAATATCCCCACTTTACGTATCGCGCAAAAAACATTTTTTCAAAATGTTATTTTACTACTTTTTCTGCGTGATTTTTTTTATATACCCATGCAGACCCATGCCAAATTACATCTTTCTAGTACTAAGAATCTTTGACCAAAACCATGGACAGACATACAGACGGACATAGCGAAACTATAAGGGTTACTTGTTGTCTACGGAACCCTAAAAAGACCTGCCCAGCATATATGGATTGTATGAAATTTCCTCTTTTACGCATATACGGTTTGTCCGCAAGATAATGATCTTAATACTCAATAATCTCATACTCACCTAATACGAATATTATTTTATTATACATTCATCAACACCCAATTTGTATGAAGGGCTAATTAATAATTTTAAAAAGCTACTTTCAAAGAGAGTGTGCCCTAATTTATTAAAATGAACCCCTTTTTGATTGCCCAAGAGGAAATTTTTGGAAAATGAATCGTTCGACGGTGTTAATCCTCTTTTCGGCCCCTTGATGAATAAAGGACAGACTTCGGGGAATTATAATTAGAATAAGTAGGAAGCTACCTGGTAAGTGTGGACACTGCAATGAATCGGAATAAGAGGCCATCTGGCATTTCAGGCTACGCCATACCTTGAATGAATAAGGTAAAACATACGTAAGTACCCTTAATCCATTCTAATATACAAAATTTATTGTCTTTCGCCGATCTGAAATTAAGAGGAAATTAAAAAAGAAGAAAAATTAGGTTACGAAAACGGTGTAAGTATGGAAAATACATGGCGTCATAAAAGTTCGTCATATTCAGACAAACGATGAACATGAACATACATAAAAAAGTCCGTTATTGTATCGAACCAGAGCGGGGCTAAAATACCATTTTTAGTAATAGGGGATAAAGTTTTTTTCCATTTCATTCTCCCTATTCGGGGGAAGGCAAAGGAAATAAAGGTTATTCATATATAGAATAATCATGAGTAAAGAATCGACTTATTATACCGTTTCATAAAAGGGAACATATTTGAAAATGTAACCAAAAGCGTCAATCTTTTCGGTAGAATGCGTGGATTGCGTTGCGACTCGGCTACAGAAGAAAGAAAGGCGTTAGCGCGAAATTAGAATTTATTACAAATTGAATTAGTGACCGTAATTTATTTAGTACCTAGGAGTATTGTATTGGATTGTTTATTTTTCGCAATCGAAGTGAAAAGTAGACTGTAACATACTGCGCCTAAAATCTATTATTACTCAGTATTTAATGGGTCATTTTGGCCCCTTGTATAACAATTAACTATTTCACTTCTCTTGCTTAAAATGTCCACAATATTGTAGCATACCAAAGGCGGGGTTAAATTAACATTATTTAGGACGAAGTATTTCTTTCTTTTCACTCGTACTGTTTAGTTGAAAACAAAAGAAAGAAAGGTCCAAGCAGCCTTGTCAGTGGTAAATTGATTAATTTCTTTTTACGAGTATTGAATTTTTTTGTTATTTATTCATTACTAGCTGTGCCCGCGAACTACGTTTCGCCACCAAAATGCTTAACACAGTGTTTAGTTTTTTCCTCCATTTTATTCCATAAGGATTTAACTTTATTCTGCCTTTCTTGAGCAGCGGTCATTTCGAAATTAGGACAATTTTTGTAGGTTCGTAATGCTCTAGGTACTCTTCAGGTCTTTTCATTTAATACCCATATTGCTGGGTGTGAAAAGGAGCTTTTATCCGCCTTTTTTGAGAGGTGGCCATGTTGAATTTACGTCAATGTTGCTACGTTTATAGTGCTATACTCATCAAGGCCTTTCATTAGATACCCATATTGCTGGGTTTGGAAACGAACTTTTGTCAATTTTTTTGTGCGGCGGCCATGTTGAATTTATGGCAATTTTCCTAAGTTCATAATGCTCTACTCTTTGAGGCCCATATTGCTAGTTTCGGAAATGAACTTTTATCCACCTTTTTTGAGTAGCGGCTATGTTAAATTTATGTCAGTGTTGCTAGGTTCATAGTGCTCTACTCATCAAGGCTTTTCATTTGACCCCCATATTGCTGGGTTTGAAAAAAACTTTTATACTTTTTTGAGCTGCGGCCATGTTGAATTTAGGTCGATTTTCCTAGGTGCCTAATGCTCTATTCTTCAAGGCCTTTCACTTGATACCCATATTGCTAGGGTTGAAAACGAACTTTTATCCATCTTTTTTGAGCGGCGGCCATGTTGAATTTAGGGCAATTTTCCTAAGTTCATAATGCTCTACTCTTTGAGGCCTTTCATTTGATACCCATATTGCTGGGTTTGGAAACGAACTTTCATCCGTTTTTTCGAGCGGCGGCCATGTGGAATTGATGTCAATATTGCTAGGTTCATAGTGCTCTACTCGTCAAGGCCTTTCATTTGATACCTATATTGCTGGGTTTGGAAACGAACTTTAATCTGATTTTTTTGAGCGGCGGCCATGTTGAATTAGGGCGATTTTCCTAGGTTCATAATGCTCTACTCTTCAAGACCTTTCATTGGATACCTATATTGCTAGATTTGGAAACGAACTTTTATCCGCCTTTTTGAGCGGCAGGCTATGTTGAATTCACGTCAATGTTGCCAGGTTCATAGTGCTCTACTCATCAAGGCCTTTCATTTGATATCAATATTGCTGGGTTTGGAAACGAACTTTTATCGGCAGCCATGTCGAATTAGGTCAACGTTAGGCTAGGTTCAATGTGTTTTAGGTCCTTCGTTCAATATTCATGTTCCTTGGGTGGATAAAATGATTCGTCATTTTAGACATTAGGATCAAGAGTCCCGTACTACTACGGGAACTACGCGCGTAACGCGTAACCCAGAATCATTGCAGCCAGATATTTTTTTTAATTATTATCAATATAAATTAATTACTTTAATAGTTTTAAATGGATGAAAGAGTTTGATTCCTTGGTCATAATGTAAAAACATATAACACCTTTCAAAATACCTTGAAAAGGATATCTTCACTTTTCAACATTTCAAATATTTCAAAAATTGTACCGATTTTGTGAAAATTGGTCAAGAATTAAACCAACCTACAAATTTTATATTTGTGACGTGATATTGTCATAAAAATGCTTTATACATTGCTTGTATGGCTTGATCCTTTTGCCTTACCACCACGGTAATAAATAAGAAAAAGATAATTTAGACTTCTAAACTTCTTGGTTGACGAAATCCATAATAATATGGGCACAGCCATTAACAGAAAAGATTAAATTTTTCTTTGCACTGCAATAAGTGATAGACTTGTCAAAATAATTTCACGTGCGCCATGTTGATTTTCTACATAAGCATTGTTCGAAAATTTTATATGGTATTTTTTTACTAAAAATTAAAGTGAATTTAAACAAATGAAATTATGCCTAAATGTTCTTCCGGAAAATTCTAAACATTGTGGTATAAGCCATATCAAATTCTGTCCAGTAGTTTCGGAGATCTTTCCGGACAAACAGACAAATAAACAAATAAACAAACAAACAATTTTTTTGGAAACTATTCTATTTGTTCTGCTAATGTTTTTAAGAGGTGTTATATTTTTCCATTCCAAGAAGAAAAACCACTTGCAAATTGTAAATTAATTATTATATTTTCATAACTCAAAATCACATACATACAATAGGTAATAGAATAGCGTAATGCTCCACAGACTAAAGACTATAGACACATACCTCTTATAATACTGACATTGACACAACAATCTAATACATCACCTTCCCTTCTAGATTTTAATGCAAATTAAAATTAAGCTATGATTCAATTTACAAATTTAAAATATTTCTGGGCTTAACAATTCTGCCACTTCTTGTTTTAATTCGAGAAGATAAATCTGGCAACACAGATCTATTATTATTACTGCTTATCTCATTATCACTGCCAATTATCTCTATATATTTATTTTTCTCTTTAATACCAATACAATTATAATCATCAATAAAATTCCTATTAGTTACATATTTATTTTGTGAGTAAGATTTTTTTAAATGTTTTATATTCCTTCTTATTATATTATTTTCCTTCCCCTTAATCCAAAAACTTCTAGGCTCCTTACATTTGTCTATTATTTTCCCTTTTTTCCAGAATTTCTCCTTATCTGTTTTATAAACAATCTCATCTCCAATATTAAATTTAGTTTCTTTCTTTCTTATATATTTATAATCTTTGTTAATGGACTGTCTTAACATTAGTAGATTATATACATTTTCTTCAACCTTAGGTTCTAACAACACATTGTTAGTAGGAATAAGAGTTCTAACTCTTCGACTATTTAAGATTTGTGAAGGTGAAACTTCTAGTCCTGTTAAAGGAGTATTATTATAGCTAAGCAAATAATCTCTATAATCTGCCCTATCCTCATGAGCTTTCTTTAATATGTTTTTGCTAATATGTACAGCTTTTTCAGTCATACCATTGCTTCTTGGATAGTGGGGGCTGCTGGAAGTTAACACAATATCCTTAGACTTATAATAATTGTGACATTCATACGAATTAAATGGATTGTTATCAGCTATTATTTCATCCGGAAAATCAAATCTACAGAAACATTCTTGAAACGCGTTTATGACGGAATTAGATGACTTATCATTTAAAGTTAAAATTTCTAACCAATGAGACAAATAATCTATAACCACTATGTAATATTTTCCCTGAAAATCTAAGATATCTGTACCAACTTTAGCATATCTACGGTTAGGTATTTTATGTGGTAGTAACTTATCATGTGAATTAGATGATCTAAACTTTTCACAAGTACGACATTCTAAAACATATTTATTTATATCAGTTGACATCCCTGGCCAATAAAATAACTGTCTGGCCTTACTTATAGATTTACAAATGCCAGGATGTCCCTCATGTACTAAATTTAACACATAAGACCTTAGAGACTTAGGTACAATTATTTTGTTGTTTAAAAATGCTAATCCACATTCAAAATATATATCATCTTTTAATTTACAGTACTCTTTACATTCTTTGGGTATCCTGGTTTCATTAGGCCAACCATTTAAATAATACTCATGTAATAAACTTAAGACGGAATCAAACTTTGTTTCATTTCTAAATTGAGATTTTCTTTCAGATGACATAGGTAAGTGTATGCTAACAGAATGAACAACCTGTGACATTGATTTATCAAATTCAGTATGCTTAAGGCTGTTCCTTGACAACATGTCTGCAAAATGCAACAACTTACCTGGAACATAATAAACATTTAGGTTGTACAATAACAACTTTAGTCGTAATCTTTTCAAGCGAGGAGAGCCTATCTTACAAATAGGTTTTAACATTATTGAAACAATAGGTTTATGGTCGGTTTGTACATCAGCCATATATGAATCGATGAAACTTCTTAACAGCATAACAAATAGACAGTATTTCTTTCTCCGTTTGGCTATAATTGAGTTCGGAGTCATTCATAGTTCTTGATGCACAAGTTACCAATCTCAAAACATTATTAACATCTTCTTGAAATAAACAGCATCCTATTCCACTTTTAGACGCATCACACTGCAATATACTCTTCTTTTTTGAATCAAATGGAGTAAGAGCCGGTGCAGTACATACCTTTCTTTTAAGTTCAGCAAATGCCAATCTATGAGCAGGTAACCAAATAAACTCAGTATTCTTTTTTAACAATTTGAAAAATGGCGACATAAGATTTGCCATGTCTGGCACATATCTGCGTACATAATTAAATGAACCTAAAATTTGTCGAAGTTCATCTTTATTGCTAGGCTCTTTCAAGCTTACTAAACACTCAATTCTTTCTTTATCTAAAGACATTCCGTGCTCATTGAACACTTGACCTACATAATGAACTTCTGATTGCTTATATTGGAATTTATTCTTATTAAAAACTATGCCAAGTTTTTCCGCTTTCTTTATTACACTTAATAGTGCTAGATCATGCTCAGATATACTAGACCCCATGATCAAAATATCATCAGCCCATATAGTTACATTAGGGATGTCCCCGAAGTGATTTTCAAGCACATCTTGAAATAATTCTGGCGCATTCATCAGACCATATGGTAAGACAAGATATCTAAACACACCAAAGGGAGTAGCAAAACAACATTTCCAGGATGCCTCCTCCGAGAGAAATAAATGATGAAAGCCTTCTGATAAATCTAATACGGAAAAAAATTTCTTACCTTTTAATTTAAAACTCAAATCTTCTAACGTAGGCAAGGTCTTGGGTTTTTTTACAATTATTTTATTTAAGTCTGATGGATCTAGACACAATCTTACACTTCCATTAGGTTTTTCTACCAAAACCATTCTGTTTACACAAGCAATTTCGTTAATTTCATTTACTTTTACTATAGCTTTCCTATTTGCTAACCTAATCAACTCAGTTTTTAATGGCTCAAGTAAACAAGATGGTAATCTAGGTGAAGGGTGACAGATCTGTTCCTCTGTAAACTTAGTAGGAATGTCGACTTTTCCTGGCATTCTACCTATACCCTCAAAAACTTTAATATGTTGCTCTATAAACTTTTCTTTATCATTATTTAATTCCACTGAATGAATTCGCTTAACTAAATTTAATGATACACAGGCAGGTAATCCTAATAACATAGTGTTACAATCAACCACAATGAAATTTTCATAACATTCGTTCTCTTTAAATTGACACTTAAAATTTATGATTCCAATAGGTTGTACTTTCTCCCCTACAAAAGATTCAACTTTTAAATCCGTATCATATAATTTACATTTCAAACTTTTGTTAATTTTATCAAAAATATTTTTAGGCATGATACTCACATCCGCTCCTGTGTCTAATTTACATTTAATGTTTTGACCTTCAATTGCAATATTTTCAGTCCACTCACATTTATTTATATTCCGAATTTTTTTAACGGAACCACAGTAAAAATTATCTTCAGAGCTTGAAGGAGAGTAAGCTTCCTTTTCTTGAGATACCCCTGACTCTGTATAATTCACCTTATTCACTCTTCTCACTTTACAGCTCACCGCAAAATGGTTGAGAAGACCACATTTCGCACATTTTCGCCCATAAGCGAGACACTCCTTTGGACCATGTTGTTGCTGACACCTCCGACACAAAAATGTTCTTGAATTAACAATTTTCTTTTCAATTCCTTTTGTACAAGACCTGTTTAGGCTTCTGTAATTATTCTTGTTTACCGCATCAATTTCAATACTTGGGTTCATTTCTCTGACTTGTGATTTACTGATCTCGCTTGCTCTGCAGATATTAGCTACTTTATTTAGTGTTAATCCTTCAACACGCAGTAAATTTTCTTGAAGTGACTTGTCCCTTATTCCATGTACTAGTCTATCTCTCAATAATTGATCTTCAAGAGATTTTGTTTTAACTGAATAATTACAAGTAGAAATTAATTGCCTTAATGCAGTATAAAAATCTTCAAAACTTTCTCCATCCCTTTGCTTTCTCTCGTTGAATTTGTATCTTTCAAACACTTCATTGCTCTTTGGATTAACATAGGTATCAATAGCAGAAATAACTGTACTGTAACATTGAAATTCTTCTGGTGTGAGCTTTAAAGACATAACAACTTTTGTTGACTCTGGTCCCATCATATTTCTGAGTAACTATAATTTTATTTTATCGGATTCTGAATCCTTACCAGTAGCAATAAAATAATCCTCTAGCATACATTTCCACGACGACCACTCTTCGGCTGCAGAGGGTGATCTAATGTCGAAATTAGGTGGAAGCTTAACCTTGTCCATTTTAATCGTATCGTAGGTAATCTTAGTTTTTACATTTAAACTTCGAAATATTTTTATTACAAACACTTCATATTTAGTGTTGGCGACTGCGCCATGTTATATTTTTCCATTCCAAGAAGAAAAACCACTTGCAAATTGTAAATTAATAATTATATTTTCATAACTCAAAATCACATACATACAATAGGTAATAGAATAGCGTAATGCTCCACAGACTAAAGACTATAGACACATACCTCTTTTATTTACTGACATTGACACAATTTTCCTAGATTCATAGTGCTCTACTCTTGAAGGCTTTGTGGAATTTATTTCAGTGATGCTACGTTTATAGTGCTATACTCATCAAGGCCTTTCATTAGATACCCATATTGCTGGGTTTGGAAACGAACTTTTGTCAATTTTTTTGTGCGGCGGCCATGTTGAATTTATGGCAATTTTCCTAAGTTCATAATGCTCTACTCTTTGAGGCCCATATTGCTAGTTTCGGAAACGAACTTTTATCCACCTTTTTTGAGTAGCAGCTATGTTAAATTTATGTCAGTGTTGCTAGGTTCATAGTGCTCTACTCATCAAGGCCTTTCATTTGACCCCCATATTGCTGGGTTTGAAAAAAACTTTTATACTTTTTTTGAGCTGCGGCCATGTTGAATTTAGGTCGATTTTCCTAGGTGCCTAATGCTCTATTCTTCAAGGCCTTTCACTTGATACCCATATTGCTAGGGTTGAAAACGAACTTTTATCCATCTTTTTTGAGCGGCGGCCATGTTGAATTAATGTCAATGTTGAAACGAACTTTTATCCATCTTTTTTGAGCGGCGGCTATGTTGAATTTATGTCAATGTTGCTAGGTTCATAGTGCTCTACTCATCAAGGCCTTTTATTTGATACCTATATTGCTGGGTTTGGAAACGAACTTTAATCTGATTTTTTTGAGCGGCGGCCATGTTGAATTAGGGCGATTTTCCTAGGTTCATAATGCTCTACTCTTCAAGACCTTTCATTGGATACCTATATTGCTAGATTTGGAAACGAACTTTTATCCGCCACGGTAATAAATAAGAAAAAGACAATTTAAACTTCTAAACTTCTTGGTTGACGAAATCCATAATAATATGGGCACAGCCATTAACAGAAAAGATTAAATTTTTCTTTGCACTGCACTATGTGACAGACTTGTCAAAATAATTTCACGTGCGCCATGTTGATTTTCTACATAAGCATTGTTCGAAAATTTTATATGGTATTTTTTCACTAAAAATTAAAGTGAATTTAAACAAATGAAATTATGCCTAAATGTTCTTCCGGAAAATTCTAAGCATTGTGGTATAAGCCATATCAAATTCTGTCCAGTAGTTTCGGAGATCTTTCCGGACAAACAGACAAATAAACAAATAAACAAACAAACAATTTTTTTGGAAACTATTCTATTGTGTTCTGAGGATTGTGAAGTAATCGTGCGCGGCGCGAGTAGGTATTTTATAAAATGCTATCTGTTTCACACCGCTCGGCCTCCCGTCTGGCGTTTACACCACAAATACAACACGCGCAAATTCTCACGCACACAACGACAGCAGCGCGCGACTCCTCGGCGCGAGAACTCGAGATCATTATTTTACCGTTTGTAATGTTTTGCATTGCTTAGGTATTCCTGACTGCCTTTCCGCTCGCAACTTTGCCTTCGTTATTTTCGTTTTTCGTGAGGGAATTTTGTTTTCCCGTATGAAAAATTATTTTATAACCTTATATTACTCAGTGATAATGTAGCATTTTATTAGTCAAAAAATTTTTTAAATCAGCCTAGTAGTTTTTAAAAATAAAAAATACAATAAATAAAAATAGCTTTATTCCTAAAAATCATTTTAACAATTTACGCCGAGACTTCCCAGTGAGCTAGTTTTTGAGTTTATTCATGACAAACAAAAAAACAAATCTTCTTTCTTTATAATATTTTAGTAGATAAGTTTCGTAAATTATTTCAGTATTCCTTTGAAATTTATTGTGTAGGCACTTACTTGGTATCCCTACCAAGTCCTACTTTATAGGACTGAGCTGTTATTTGTTATGAAAGTACCTGTCTATCGTACATTTACCTGTCTAAAGAAATTGACTTTTTGTAAGATGAGTGTTATACTGAATTAAAATGATTTTCATTTGAGATGTGAATCAATAATGGATGCTTTTATGAAAAAAATAAACAATTGTTTAAACAAGAACAGACCTCTTGTTAACTTAAAAATAAATAACAAAAAATCTATTATTTTAGATAGATAAATTAATACTTTTACATACAAACTAAATAGGAGCAGGGATTTAAAAAATATAAAGTAATAATTATGCATCAAATAAAAAATACCTCTCATTTTTATACACTAATCTTGGGTAGTTATACTAATAGTCTTAGAATTCTAATTTTTACCACCTCCGTGGTCTAGTGGTTGAGGCCACCGGATGTTGATCGGGAGGTCTGTCTGTCGGGGTTCGATTCGTCGGGTTCGTCCGGACTACAAAAACATTGAAAAGTTAGAAATAATATAAGAATAGGTACAGACGACATCACACATCATTATTGAAGACGGTGCCAAATTTTAAGACTTTCTAGGAGATCATCGTTTGGCACCGACTTCAATATAGAAAGAGATGTAATGTTGTCTGTACCTATTCTTACACTATTTTTAACTTTTCAGTGTTTTGAAGTTAGTTTTAATTTTTTGTAAAATATTTTTTTTGTTTAACTTTTTAGTGAAAGAACCCCTAATTAAATTAGGGTATCCCTCGATTTTCATAGGATCCCATCATCAGAGCCTGACTTTGGTGACCTAGGGACCACCCTAGGAGTATACTCTACCGAATACAAAATGAATTTTGAAAATCGGTCCACAATTGGTGGAGTAATCGCGTAACATACACACAAAACGGTTGACACGGTTAGCGCAGAGGTCGAGCGATCGCCTACTGTGCAACAGGTCGCGGGTTCGATTCCCGCACGGGACAGATGTTTTGTATGGCCTACAGAAATTTGTTCCGGTCTGGGCGTATGTGCATGTGATATTCTATGTTTGTAACTGCACAGGAGAAAATCCTAGTGTGGGGCGACGTTTTTATAAAAAAAAAAACACGTTGGACGCACCTAAAAATTTAAGGATTTCCCTCCATTTTTATGGGATCCCATCATCAGATCCTAACTTTGGTAACCGTGGGACCACCATTGGAGTATAATCTTGAGAATACAAAAAGAATTTTGAAAATCGGTCTGCAATTGGCGGCGTAATCGCGTAACATACACAAAAAAAACATACGCATCGAATTGAGAAACTCCTTTTTTGAAGTCGGTTAAAAAATACCTATTAGTATATGTAATCAGCTGCTTTAAATTTTATAGTTAAAATGAAAAAAAAAAAACTTCAAAACCGTACGAAGGGTGCCTTCTTCCCGTATATGCCTACCCTGCCTACACTACATACTCGTATATTATTTAGGTACTTTGTCGTTTGTATTTTTTATACATTCGTAGATTCCATAACGCGAGTAAAACCTTAGAGCCAGCTTTAGAGGAATAAAATTCAAATACATTTTAATAATTGCATAACAAATACCCATCACAAGAAACAAAATACGAATTTATTTTGAGTTGGTTTCTTTATGGCACATATTTATTATAACAAACAACTACTTACATACTTACATTTTTTTCCTGTTTTGGTTTTGGGAATTTACAGTAAAGTTAACAGGCTACAGGCTGCTAACCCTTAAATAAGGAAATTTGTATTGAAATAAAATCTTTAAAATAAAACACTAAAATCAATAAACGTATTCAAAAAGATATTTACTTTTTCATGTATAAGGTATTTGTGAAAATTAATAGTTCCGACTTGAGTAATAACTTTCACTATTGATCGATATATCAATATTACTTTCTCCTCCCTAGGCGACTACGATAACATTATGTCACATCACTATCACTACATTGTACCCCTGCCCCCGACCCGTATCGTGCGATAGAGAGAGTTGCAAGAAATGGTCGAAATTGCCTACAATTCCTGTTTGAAATATTGTTTCGGGCGATAACTGTTTTACCCCCCTAAACCTTTATGAAATTAGACGCTTTACAGTCAGTCAGTCAGTCAGTATACCTTAAGAGGATTGTGAAGTAATCGTGCGCGGCGCGAGTAGGTATTTTCTAAAATGCTATCTGTTTCACATCGCTCGGCCTCCGGTCTGGCGTTTACACCACAAATACAACATGCGCAAATTTTCACGCACACTACGACACAGCAGCGTGCGACTCGGCTACGATACTCGGCGGCCGGCCGGCGCGAGAGCTCGAAATTATTATTCTATCGTTCGTAATGTTTTGCGTTGCTTATATTTCTGACTCCCTTTCCGCTCGCAACTTCGCCATCGTTACTTTCATTTTTCGTGTGGGAATTTTATGTTTTCACACAGGAAAAATAATTTTATAGCCTATATTACTCAGTGATAATGTAGCATTCTATTAGCCAAAGAATTTTTAAAATCAGTCTGGTAGTGTTTGAGTTTATTCATTACAAACAAAAATACAAACGTACTTAATCTTCTTTCTTCATAATATTTTAGTAGATGAGGTTCGGAATACAGAATTTATTTACATTTCGTAAATTATTTCTGTATTGAAATTTATTGTGAAGGCACTTATTTGGTATCCCTATAGGTACCTTATAGAATTGAGGGTGAGGACTTTTTGTTAGGAAAGTATGTATCCTATATTTACCTGTCTAAGGAAAATGCCATTTTTTAAGATGAGTGTTATACTGAATTAAAATAACTTGCATTTGAGATGTGAATCTTTTCTGAAAAAAAAACATTAAACATATAATAATACTTTTACATACAAACTAAATAGGAACAGGGATACAAAAATAAAAAGTAATAATAAAGAATAATAATATTTTTTTGATTGGGCTGGGCAGCTTTTGCAGAACTTGGCTTTGCTTTTAAGAGCATTAGCATAAAACAGAAAGCGCGGATCTTCAACTAGTGTGTCCTACCAGTGCTTACTTATGGAGCCGAGATATGGATAACAACTAAGGCCATCGTCCACAAACTAGAGGTGGCACAAAGAGCAATGGTAAGAAAATTGGTAGGAGTAACACTCCGGGATACGAAAACACCACGTAGCAAAGCTCAAGTGGCAATGGGCTGGACAGAAAGCCGGACTCGTGGTGCAGAACTATCTTAGAGTGGAGGCCATGGAACCGTAAAAGACCCAACGGGAGACCACAGATGCGGTAGAAGGACGACATCGTCAAGATGGTGGGCACAAACTGGATTAGAGTAGCCCAAAATAGAACGGAATGGAGAAAGTTGAAGGAGGCCTATACCGCCATGGTAGAAGAAAAGGCTTAGATGATGAATAATATTTTTTAATAATTATATGATTATTTTTGTTGGTGATGTTCACCTCAATTTCTTTATTAATAAGCCAAACGTAACATCATCTGCAACTAGCTCCATCTCCATCCATCTTTGAAATTAGTCAGCAGCAAAACAAAAATAATGTGCGTCGGTGGAATCAGGGTTAACAACAGGGCTCTGTGACTGATCCCTCTATGAGTTTCCATAATTGATCCTCAAACCCAAGATTCCTCGAAAAGCTCGGAATACCAAAGGAAAGGTGGCTAGATGACATTAAAAAAGTAGACTGGACTGACATCCACAATTAAAAAACGCAGGCGTTTTATTAAGTAAATAACTAGTTATAGTAATAGTTTTAGAATTTATTTTTTTCCACCTCCGTGGTCTAGTGGTTGAGGCCACCGGGTATTGATCGGGAGGTCCGGGTTCGATTCCCATCGGGACAGAAGCTTTTCTGATCGGTTTGGTTGGTGGTAGGGCTTCTAAGCCCACCTGGCTAGCTACCACGGTCTTACCTAAGTTTGTCGCCATATACATAACATATTAACAACAACATGTTAATAGCATTGCTGTGTTCCGATATAAGGCCAAGAGCTTCCCTGTCGTATGAAAAACAATAACATGTTAATAGCATTGCTGTGTTCCGATATAAGGCGAAGAGCTTCCCTGTCGTATGAAAAAAAAAATACCTATTAGTAGGATTATATGTAATCAGGTGCTTTAAATTATATTGTTAAAATGAAAAAAAAAAACGTCGAAACCGTACGAAGGGTGCCTTCTCCAAATATATGCCTACCCTGCCTAACCTACATATATTTTTTACTTTGTCGTTTGTATTTGTTATACATTCGTAGATTCCATAACGCGAGTACAAATAAAATAATATTGAAAATAACGCTACTTGCATATAGTTTGTTACACGTTTTTAGCTGCTCCAACTTGGTTATACGAAAAATAGTTTGTGAGCAACTTTGAATACGATAACGAACATACAATGCATAACAAATACATATCACAATAAACAAAAAACGAATTTCTTTTGACTGTGTGTCTTTGTGGCACATATCTATTAGGTTGGGGAAAAAGTCTTTTCGCATTATAGTATGTATAAACTTGTAATAAAATCTCTTTGGCTATACTATTTGTATCTGGCTGGTTTTGGTATCATTGAACGTTTAAATTTTAAAGAACATAATTCCAAATTCAAATTAGGAAAATGTGTGATTTTCATTTGTTTTTCGTACCGCCAAGATGAGTGAATCTAATGAAGAAATTCGATACATTTTAAAATTTTACTACAAAAAAGGTAAAAATGCAACGCAAGCCGCGAAAAAAATTTGCGATGTTTATGGACCTAGTGCAGTGTCTGTGAGAGTAGCACAAATTTGGTTTAAGCGTTTTCAATCCGGAAATTTTGATGTCAAAGATGCACGTCGCTCTGGTCGCCCTATTACAGATAAAATGGATGCCATTTTTGAAAAAGTGGAGCAAGATCGGCATGTCAGTAGTTACGACGTAGCTGAAGAACTGGGAATTGACCACAAAACAGTTTTGGCGCATTTGAAAAAAACTGGGTACACAAAAAAGCTCGACATTTGGGTACCTCACGAGCTCACTGAAAGAAACCTAATGAACCGTGTACTCATTTGTGATTCTTTATTACGACGTAATGAAACCGAACCATTTTTGAAGAAGATGATAACTGGTGATGAAAAGTGGATCACGTACGACAAGAACGTGCGAAAAAGGTCGTGGTCAAAAGCCGGTCAGGCTTCACAGACTGTGGCGAAACCCGGGTTAACTCGCAACAAGGTGATGCTGTGTGTGTGGTGGGATTGGAAGGGCATTATTCATTATGAGCTGTTACCACCAGGCAGGACCATCGATTCTGAACTCTACTGCGAACAACTGATGAGATTAAAGCAAGAAGTTGAGAGAAAGCGGCCGGAATTAATCAACAGAAGGGGTGTGGTTTTTCATCATGATAACGCTAGACCTCACACATCTTTAGCCACTCAGCAAAAATTAAGAGAGTTTGGCTGGGAGGTGTTAATGCACCCGCCGTATAGTCCTGACCTTGCACCTTCAGATTTCCACCTGTTTCGGTCTCTTCAGAATTCTTTAGGCAGTGTCAGGTTAACATCACGAGAGGGCTGCCAAAACCACTTGTCGCGGTATTTTGACCAGAAGTCCCAAAATTTCTATAGCAATGGGATCATGTCCCTACCTACAAGATGGCAAAAAGTTATCGAACAAAATGGTACCTACATACTTTAGTTAAATGTAAATAAACTATATTAAAAAATGTTTTGAATTTTCTTTAAAAATGCAAAGAAACTTTTTCCCCAAACTATTATTATAAAAAATAAAAACCGACTTCAAAAACACTGAAAAGTTAAAAATAATTATAAGAATAGGTACAGACAACATCACACTTTTATATTGAAGTCGGTGCCGGTAACTTTTCAGTGTTTTTGAAGTCGGTTTTTATTTTTTGTAAAATATTTTTTATTTTTAACTTTTTAGTGAATGAAGTCTTTTTAGTGAAAGAAACCCTAATATAATACCCTAGTATTAAATTAGGGTTTCCCTCGATTTTCATGGGATCCCATCATCACCATACTCTATCGAATACAAAAATAATTTTGAAAATCGGTCAACAATTGGCGGAGTAATCGCGTAACATATACACAAAACACGTTGGACACACGTAAAAATTTAATGGTTTTTCTCGATTTTTATGGGATCCCATTATCAGATCCTAACTTTGATGACCATGGGACCAGCCTTGGAGTATCCTATCGAATACAAAAAGAATCATCAAAATCGGTTCATAAACGACGAAGTTATCCGCGAACAAACATAAAAAAAAGCATATAGGTATACGGTCGAATTCAGTAACCTCCTTTTTTCGAAGTCGGTTATCAAACAACTACATACTTACTTACAATTTATTTTCTTATTTGATTTTGGGAATTTACAGTTAGTTAACAGGCTACAGGCTGCTTACCCTTAAATAAGGTTTGTATTGAAATAAGATCCTTAAAATAAAACACTAAAATCAATAAACGTATTCGAAAAGACATTTACTTTTTGATGTAGAAGGTATTTGTGTAGACTTGAGTAATACCTTTCAGTATTGATCGATATATCGATATTACTTTCTCCTCCCTAGTCGACAATAACTACGATAACATTATGTCACATCACTAGTAGATTATGCCCCATTATACCCCTGCCCCCGACCCGTATCGTGCGATAGAGAGAGTTGCAAGAACTGATCGAAATTGCCTACAATTCCTGTTTGAAATATTGTTTCGGGCGATAACTGTTTTACCCCCCTAAACCTTTACGAAATTAGACACTTTTGGTCTCATTCTATTCAGTATACCTTAAACGATGTTTGTACGTTTTGCTTTTTTCGTAATTCAGTAAAATTTAGTCAAAAAAAGATAAAAATGCTCAAGGTAGTTTTTAAGTCTAAAATATAGATATTTAGATGCTAATAATTTATATTCTGAGCAATATTTCTTCAAAATCAAAACGTATAAACCTAGATCTTCATTATATCTACAACATTTCCAAAAATTATGAAAATTGGACTATGTTTAGTGGGAGAAAAGCGTTATCGCTTTTTGTATGAAAATTTACAGCCTCACAATCCTCTTAATCTATGTTTGTACGTTTTGATTTTTTTGTAATTCAGTATAATTTAGTCAAAAAAAGACAAAAATTCTCAAGGTAGTTTTTAAGTCGAAAATATAGATATTTAGATGCTAATAACTTATATTCTGAGCAATATTTCTTCAAAATCAAAACGTACAAACCTAGTTTTTCATTATATCTACAAGATTTCCAAAAATTATGAAAATTGGACTATGTTTAGAGGGAGAAAAGCGTTATCGCTTTTTGTATGAAAATTTACAGCTTCACAATCCTCTTAAGGCGATTTTTTTTCTTAATATTTTGCAATTACAGATTTTTGTACCCCTGCGATTTTATTATACAAACAAAGTGACAGGAAAAGTCGACGTATTCCTTGAAAGGGGTACATATAGTACAATATAGTACAAACGTAAAATATAGTACAAATCATAAGCAACAAAAAAAGCCCAATTAACCAGGGGTCAAAAACAGTTGGTTATCGAGCTAGCGATGTGCCGAGTCGCTATTTTGGTGGATCGAGTCGACTCGAGTAGGTTTATACTGTATTCGAATCATGACTCGATTCTGCGATTCGAGCCCAGTACTCGAGTTCTTCTTGGTATTCGCATGTTGACTCGAGTCTGGAACTCGAGTCCAGGTCTCGATCCTAGAATTTCGAGTCCAGGACTCGAGTCTCTAACTTCGAGTGCAGGACTCGAGTCTAGAACTTCGAGTCCAGAACTCGAGTCCGTTACCTATTTTAAAACAAAAAGGAAAAATCGAAAAGGACTTCAAACAGCATGTAGGTTTAGCATAATCAAAGACGCAACGCAACTGTAGTAAACTACACATTTTTAATAAAAATAAGAGTGTGATTGACCCCAGCTGGGCCACAAAAAAAAAACTGAAAAATAGATTTTTTGAATATGCTGAGCCACACGGATCTCGAAAACGAAAAGACATAGCGAAAATCTGTTTACTGATATAGATAGGTAGTAGTTAGTTTGTTTGATACTTTATTCAAAAATTCAGAGTTTGTCGACACCCAAATCCAGATAATGAAAGAATTTTTTATTTAGGTAAATAGTCCAGGAGCTAGGAGTCCGGAATGCACGAGGTTTCGTTATTTTTTTTATATTGTCTAATTTCTTACTATAAGAAGTTGGTTTTAAATAATCAATCGAATTCAATGGTGAAACAGTAATCACTTTAATTTGATTTTATGTAAATCCTCTATGAATGATTGATATATTGTCAAGGTATTAAGGCAACATTTGGTATCTGATCTCCTAGTCTATCTAGGTACACGAAGCCTATAATTTTTGGATTGGAGCTCGACAAACTCATGAATAAACAGATTTTCGCTATGTCTTTTCGTTTTCGAGATCAGAATCACTCTGAGCGGGTGTAGTTTGCCATGCCATACACCTGAGGTTTTTCGGCGCCAAACTACTGGACTACTGGACCGATTTGAACAAATCTTTTACTAATAGAATGCTACAATATCACTGAGTAACATAGGCTATAGAATATTTTCCTACAAAAAAATATGAAATTCCCACGGGAAAAACGGAGATACCGCAGACAAAACTGCGAGTGGAAAGCTAGTTTTGTAATAAAGTTAATTATCACCACAGTAACAACTTATTGACACAAATCAAAACAAAAATTTGCAGGTTCAAACTTGTATTATTAGGCGTCACTTTATTCCATAAGTAAAAAGAGACGTGAGTACGAGCGAGTCAACCTAACTTGAATACTAGATTCGAGTCAGTTGAACTCGCATAGAATCGAGTTAGTTGGACTCACATAGAATCGAGTGAGCGAGTACAAAAACGATTCTTCCTGACTCGAGTACCGGAATCGAGTTCGGCGTACTCGAATGAAAAGAAATTGGTATTCGAATAAGCGAATCCAATACAGGAATCGAGTCTGACATAAGAGGTCTTTATTGACAATTAAGTCGATAAATTTTATATCTTTCTGAAAATCGACGTAAATTTAAAAAAAAATGTATGACAGTTGGCGTAAAAACTACTAAAATAACTTGCTGGTTTCATAAGCTTTTAAAAAAGGTAAAAATATTATTTACTTTTATTAGTAGTTTTTACAGAAATTAGCAAAAAGTTGCGCTGTAGGTCAAAATTCATAATTTCATCTTTGAATAAAAATTGTCTGGAAAAGGCAAAAGTACGAAGTAGAAATAAAGGAAATTGCATTTTAATACACAAAAGACTGAAAAAAACTAAACAACAAACCAACATAAATAAAAACATTTATAAGTCCTGTTCAAATTGTCTGCCATTGTTACGTATGCACGCACGCAGCCTACGGCGTACCTCACTCACTGTCACACGCGTTGAAAGTGAGGTCTTAATGACTTCAGCAGCTGATACGATCCTCGCCCTCAAATCTTCAATGGAAGTCGCAGGTGTGGGGTAGATTAGATCTTTCATGTGACCCCAAAGATAATAGTCACAGGGCGTTAAATCAGGACTTCTCGCCGGCCATGGAGTCGGGCCACCTCTACCGATCCATCTTAGTGGATAATTTTCGTCCAGCCACTGTCGTACACCACGGTAAAAGTGAGCTGGGCACCCATCATGTTGGTATACTATATTTCTTCTTGTAGCTAGCGGAACATCTTCCAAAAGCGTGTTTTTTATTGTGGTTGTCTTCCACGTGGCCCGACGCTCAGTGCGCTGGGCCCCCGGCTCGCTCAGTGCGGGTAACGGGTTGCCCAACGGCAGATCCCACTGGATTCACTGCCGCGCGGGTGAGCCGAAGCTCGGGGAAATCCCCAACGGGCGCGAAGCGCCTTGGCGAGAAACTCGCCTCCACCCTACTACCAGCCGCCGGGATCGGCTTCTAGCGAGAGCCACACCTCTTCTTAACATAAGAAGAGGGGACTTCGCCCTTCTCCGCATGAAGCGGGTGGCCACACGAAGTGGCCCGCCAGGTTGAACCCGGCCATCCCACGCCCCACCCTCCATGGGGGTCCTCTCGTCAGACTATTAGCCCGCGGCAGAGAATCTGCTGGGTTGCCCAGGGTGCACCACAAGGAGGTTGTCTGACATCGCACCCCGCGGATAATGACGTACTGCCATGATTTCTTTTAGGTTGCATAAATTATCTAAATAAACCATAGCCTTAGATAATTTTGAACAGAACTTGTAGTATTATTTTGTAATTTAGTATTTTTCATCTTTTATGTATTAGAAGTATTTTTCTTTATTTCTACTTCGTCTTTTCCAGACAATTTTTATTCAAAGATGAAATTATGAATTTTGACCTACAGCGCAACTTTTTGCTAATTTCTGTAAAAACTACTAATAAAAGTAAATAATATTTTAATCTTTTTTAAAAGATTATGAAACCAGCAAGTTATTTTAGTAGTTTTTACGCCAACTGTCATACATTTTTTTTAATAATTGACGTCGATTTTCAGTGGTATGGTGAAAGGTAATCCAAATAGACAAATACCGTCGAGAAAAGTTTTGGCGCGAATGGTGAAAAACTTAGTATAAATGTCGTAGGTTTCAAAAAGCATTTAGTACGAAGGCCAGAAGAACATCGTAATCTGCACTTTTTCGATATGGAACTCAATATTTTGTCATTTTTTGAGTGACACTCGAAAGCGTCTAGCAGGGAAGCCGCTCAAGAGGTAGGCACTAGTCATACTCGTGTGTTAATGTATTAAAAAAGTACAAATACAAATGTTTTCGTGATGGACGACTGGTGCAGAAACTACATCCCGGAGACCGTCAAAGAAGGTTAGAGTTTTGTCGAAATGTACAGGCAGAAATAGCTTGGAGCCCCAACTTCTTGGAATGGTCAACATAATATGGTCTGATGAAACAAACTTCAGCAATAACGAAATGTGTAACAGGCGTAGCAATCATTATTGGTCCCGTGAAAATCCATTCCGTGTTCGCGAAACAAACAATCAGGTCCGATTTTCGATTAATGTTTGGTGCGGAATCATTAGCAACATGGTTGTGCTGGTCCATATTTACGAAGGACATCTGAATACAGCCAAATACATTATTTCAATGAGAGCTTAGAGCTTTTACAACATCGATTAAACCTTCTACCAGAAGAGGAACGAAATAATATCATTTTTCAACAAGATGGTACACCTGCTCATAATAGTAGAATTTCCAGGGCTTACCTTAATGAAAAATTCAATGTCTGGATTAGTACTAACGGGACGATTCGATGGCCTGCAAGAAATCCAGATCTTACGCCTCTTGACTATTTTTTATGGGGCCATGTAAAAAATGTTATTTACAAATATCTTATGAAACTGTAGAAGAGCTAAGAGTTGAGGTAGAAAATGTAATTTATAGCATACACCACAGTACTTTGCAGAAGGCCACACAAAATGAACTTCAACGAAGACTAAATTTATGTATCCGGAACAAGGGGTCTCATTCCGAACAATTTATTAGTTAAATTATTAGCCTCTTGCTAGGTGATATTTTTCTTCCATGTTAGTTTATGTATCTTTCAATTCTAATAAAATAAGATTATTTTAAGGATCAAGAGTATTCGAGAGTAAAAGTTAAATGAATGTTAGATTTCATAATGTTTTTTTTTCTATTTGTAAAACCCTAAGTTTCTAAGAGAAAATTTATCTTTAACATCGACTTTTTTTTTTTTTTTTTATGAATGCTGGATAAGCGTTTGGCCTCCATCTCACCTGATGGAAAGTGATGATGAGGCCGAAGATGGGACACGCCTAGCCAGAAGGTGCCTATTCACTCTCATCTTGAATAACTCCAAGTTATATTGCTCAGGGAACAAATCCGCGGGCAAAGAGTTCCACTCCCTTGCCGTTCGCCATATGAATGAGGAAGCGCATCGCTTCGTGCGTTTAATTGGAATATCAATGACAAAAGGGTGGAACCCCAGCCGCCGTCTGGTTCCCCTGAGATGGAAAGGAGAAGCCGGAATTATTTCATGTAATTCCAAAGCACACTCTCCGTGATATATCCTATAAAATACCGATAAACATGCCACCTTACGACGATGTTCGAGGCTCTGAAGCTTGGCCCCCGTTAATTTGGTGTCACCAATGAGGGTCTTAGCACGCTTATCAATAGAATCAAGGGCCGCTAGTTGATATTTAGCAGACCCATCCCACAAGTGGCAGCAGTACTCCATACAAGATCGAACTTGTGCTTGATATAGTTGGAGCAACTGTTCCGGTGTGAAGTACCGCCATCGATTAGTAAAATAATTAATTAATTAGGCAAAGATTAATTTTTTGATTTTTTAGTTGGTTCGATTCCCGGTTCGGGTAAGCTTTTTGAGAATTCTGTGAATGCAGTTATGTTTCTTTTTAAAATTAAAGGAATGTTTCCTTTCAGTAAATTGAGCTAATTTAAAGATTAAGGGCCCATTTTTTATTTCCACCCTATACACGGTTATTTTTTTATCACCCTGGAAAATTTTAGGGACGCTTCAGGACACATCCAATATTATATAAAAAATAAAAAAAATGAAATAAAAAATATAAAAAAATATTTAAAAAAAATAAAAAAATCTCAAAAAATGCTGCTCACAACTAGTGCAGCATTTTTTGTATTTTTTAAAAAATTAATATAAAATTAAGGTTATTTTTTTTATTTATATTTAAATCATTCTAATACCATGTCGTGAAGCGTCCCTTAAATTTTCCAGGGTGATAAAAAAATAACCGTGTATATGTAGTGGGCATGCTGCCAAGCTCGACCAATTCATACTATCTTGCCTAATTACGATTCTTTGTATACCTATTTCAAATTATTCAAGTATAAATTTACATATGTTTTTTTTATACATTAAAACGCCACATAAAATAAGTTTATCTGATATAAATGTAACGTAAGGCCCAAACGCAAAGAGCGTAAAGGTACATTTTGCGGCTGATTGCTCAATTCAAATCACAAAGGAAATTCCAAATAGTACCGCGCCGACTTGATCAATGTAGTGTTCCAGATTAGTTTTTTTTTCTATAAGAATTAAGAAAAACGTATTTTTCGAATTTCTACAAGAAAAGGCCAAAGAGCAAAAGTGATTCGAATTTCTAATACTAACTTTCGTAATTTTCGGCCCCGAAAAAATGTTTCAACATTACTTCTCGATAGTTATTTTATAATTTCGCTTTTCTCGCTGGTAGAAGTAAAAAGTTGTATATGTTTCTCACGCGATAAGTTTTTATGTCTCGTTCCTAAAAAAACGAATTAATAGAGAGGTAGCCTTTAATAAAATTAAAAACTTTTCAACATAAAAGGCCTTTAAGGGCAATTATTTGTGTCAAGAACAAAACAAAATTCTAATCAGACGGAGGAAAACGTACTTAACCATGTATGTGCATACATCCCAAATATAATGAGCGCTCCACATTCACGCGAGATTCTCGGCGAGAGTCTTGGCAAGAATCTACGCGAGAAGTACGCGAGAACCTCGGCAAGAACTTCTTGGGTACACACTTCTCGCGAGATTCTAGCGAGAACGTACAAGGCAGGGTTGACACAAAATCAGTGATTAAATCAAATGTCTTTATTTTTGTGAATTAGTATTTTTATGAATATCTATTTTCCGAGTAAATGTGATATTTCATATTTCAGTGTCATTATTGTAATTCTTGATTAAAAAACTAATTTTCCAGCTTTTTGGTCCCTAGTCTGTTACATAATTTCGAGTGAACAATGCCAAATGTAAAAAAAACTTTCCACTGATGCTGAGGAGGCTATCGTTCCAAATAGTTGCCTCAGAACTGGGTAAATATTTAACTTTTCCTCTTCCTCTTTCGTTTCCGCAAAATAGTTGCTTACTTATTAAAATTAGGAAAGATAAAAATTAAAACATCAAAAAAATCATGATAAATTAGGATTAATTCAATAAATCATTATTAATTGGATTTTATTAAAAAATCATGATTTTTTCCAACCCTGGAACAAGGTTCTCAATATAGTTCTCGCGCCTTTGTCTCGCGCCAAAAAACCGACAAAAGTCGGAGAACTACGCGAGAACATGCGAATCGAATCCACATTCACGGTTCTCGTGTTGTTCTCGCGTTCTCGCGAGATTCTCGCGAGAATGTGGAGCGCTTATAACAAAATCTGTCTGCAAATACAAATAGGAGAGAAAAAAGTAGACTCAACACTTGCCTCCTGACCATGATCGCCCAATACAAAACAATAAAACCGCACTGTGAGCGGGATGGCGCTATAGGCAGCAAGAGCGGTGTCCTTGTTTCAGTATTGTTTTAATCTTGCTGTAAGCGATCATTGTTCGGAATTGGTACTTGAAATTGGTACTTTATATAGACTTAGAATACCAAAAAAAAATCTTATAAACATAACCAGCAAATTATATTATTAAGACACATGACATATGAACTTAGTCTAGCTAGTAAAGGGCTGCCATACGTCCCGGTACACCGGGACATGTCCCGGTACACCGGGACATTTCCCGGTTTGTAGCGTTATGTCCCGGTGTCCTCGTCAATAACTCATTTGTCCCGGTCTGGGAGCTAGGTGGGTAGATATACCTACACGAGTTGATCACTATTAGCGCTTCAAAAAGTCAGAACCTCGGAAAAATATGAATGGACAAAGAAAAGTGATATATCGAGAACGCGAACATTGAATAAGAGAGATAACGCTGAGAATAAGCATGTTTTTTTTTGTTTTATTGTTGGTTTAATTGAACATTTTATTTAATTAAAAAATATCCTACTAAAAATGAAACTTGAAAGTTCGTATCGAAGTACAAGTCCTATTTTTTAATATAGTTTTTTGTTATATTATCAGTCATTGAGCTTTTGAAATCCATTCCTTTGTATAACCTTTTTAACAGACTTCAAAAAAGGAGGTTTCTCAGTTTGACTGTATATTTTTTAGGGTCCTGAACCTCGAAAGGAAAAAACGGAACCCTTATAGGATCACTTTGTTGTCCGTCCGTCCGTCTGTCTGTCTGTCAAGACCCATTTCTCAGGAACGCGTGGAGGTATCAAGCTGAAATTTATATCAAATACTTAGGTCTACTGTCTCTTAGAGCTGTGAAAAAATCAAACTTCTAAGCCAACGCAATCAAAAGATACAGCCGTTTATACCGCAAATTTCCGCAAATTTTCGACACTCGCAAGGGAATCAAAACCTACAGCGTACTTTCCGTGAACTCAGAATCATGAAATTTGGTACAAAGTAACGTCTTATAGCACAGATAAAGGAAAAAACGCAAAAACCGTAAATTTTTAGTTACATCATATAATAAAAATATTTTTATTAATTATAAATTTACTACCCCTTTCCCTGTGAACGCGTAGAGGTATTAAATTGAAATTCATATCAAATACTCAAGTCTATAATACCTTTAAGCTGTAACGCAATAAAACTTATATACCTACAGGTTTGTTCGGAACCCTCGGTGTGCGAGTCCGACTCGCACTTGGCCGGTTTTTTGTGTGTTCGCGGGTAACTGCGTCGTTTATAAACCGATTTTGATGATTCTGGAAAGGAGATATTCCAAGGGTGGTCCCATGACAAGGAAACCAGGATCTGATGATGGCATCCAATGAAAATCGAGGGAAACCCTTGAATTTCAAGGCACTTCCAACGTGTTTTATGTTTCTTCTTAAGATATTCAGGTATTTGCATTTGGTAGTCGTCATGTCTTATTACTGAACTGATGATGGAAGGTTTCTGATAGATTAGGAGCTCGAGAATAATTCCTTTGGAACTGTGTTGAGCAAAAGACGTTTTATTTTGAGTTATTCTGGTGTTTGCCTTGGCTCAAATTCCTATATGTATACTTAGTCTGGCCATAAATACTGTTACACTTAAAAATAAAAAAATATTACATTTGAATTTCGAATCTGTCATTTTTATACGGTTGTTCATTGTGTTTTCTCATTTTGGCGCCAATACATTTTATAATATTTTGCGATATTAAAATAGAGTGGGGTGATAAAGAGAACCGAATCGCTGTGATTGCATTACACAAAGTAGGTATGGAGCCAAATGCAATTTTTAAAACTCTCCATACCCTTGGTATTAGTAAAATGTTTGTGTACCGGGCTATTAGTAGGTACAATGAGACTTCCTCTGTTTGTGATAGAAAAAGATCTGGCCGTCCACGTAGTGTTCGTACGAAAAAGGTGGTCAAAGCAGTAAGGAAAAGAATTCGAAGAAATCCTGTCCGAAAGCAAAAGATTTTATCTCGGGAAATGAAGATAGCACCTAGAACCATGTCATGTATTTTAAAAGATGACTTAGGACTTGCAGCCTATAAGAGACGCACTGGTCACTTCTTAACTGATAATTTAAAGAAGAATAGGGTGGTAAAATCGAAACAACTACTGAAGCGGTACGCAAAGGGAGGTCACAGAAAAATTTTGTTTACGGATGAGAAAATTTTAACAATAGAGCAACATTTTAACAAACAAAATGACCGTATTTATGCTCAAAGCTCTAAGGAAGCTTCCCAATTAGTCGACAGAGTGCAACGTGGACATTATCCGAGTTCAGTGATGGTTTGGTGGGGTGTTAGCTATGAAGGAGTGACTGAGCCATATTTTTGTGAAAAAGGTATCAAAACATCGGCACAAGTATATCAAGATACCATTCTTGAGAAGGTAGTTAAGCCCCTTAACATCACCATGTTCAATAACCAAGTATGGTCCTTCCAGCAAGACTCGCCGCCGGGTCATAAAGCTCGTTCCACGCAGTCTTGGTTCGTTTATTATTTGAATTTTTGGTGTTATTGAAGTGGGTTCTATATTTTGTAAAAAAATCTAAGTAGGTATTCTAAATGTCCCGGTCGATGGTTTAAAACGTATAGCAGCCCTGAGTTCCATATCATAATAATCATTAATTTTGTAATAAGCTCTGCTTATAAAGCAGATTGTTTTTCTAATGGCTGAACACTACCCATTAGATTAGAGTCTAGATATGAGTGCTGTGCCGGCTAGGCACGTATGACTACACGTAACGTGCTCATCTAATTAATACTAAATCGGATACTTGACGTCGCCTCTCTTAGCAGCTTTTACCGAATGTTCCACGGGGAATGCTCTCAGGAGCTCTTTAATCATATCCCTCCCTCTCCATTCCTTAACAGAAACACGCGTAAGGGCCTTCGGAGTCATCCGTAAACTGTATCCTCCTTTTCACACCGTACCAAGAAATTCGAAGATTCCTTCTTCTGTCGTTCATCCCACACTTGGAATTCTCTACCTGCGCTCGTGTTTCCTCCATCCTACAACATGGGTTCCTTTAAAAGAGGCGTGAAAAAGCATCTTTTGGGCGGGGACCCTACTCTATTTGTCAGCTCATTTGGGCCTCTTTCACCGCTTAACATCAGGCAGGTCATTTGCCGGGCTCTCCATAAAAAAACACTCTACTTTTCATTTTGAAAATGAGTAAAGTAAAACTAGGCCATTATTCTTCCAAAGTTATATTTATGTGCGATGATATGGAGGCTTGCCATTTTTCACGCATATTATGATATATGTAAATTTTAAATGTGTATTTGTGACTGTTAAATCAGTTACTATTAAAATACTTCTATACATTTGAAAAAAAAAAATAAGTGGGTAGTAAAATATTTTTAAGCTATTGCATAGCTTTTATCGCGGGCTTTGAGCGTGGCGACCGAATCAAGAAATTCCGTAACGAAAAAAACCTAACACCTCCCACTCCGACCGCGGCAGGCCTATTCGCTAACTGCGGTTGGTAACTAGAACTGTCATTTTTGAAAGACATTTTATATCCATTACTAGTTAAGTGATCTTATGTCTTACGGCAGCGTTCATGATAGCAGTAATGGATGATAAGTTCCTTTCAAAAATGACAGTACTAGTTAGCAACCTAAGTTAGAGAATAGGCCTGTGGCACAGCGGTGCGGCGTTAAAAGCCGTGCATCGTTTCAGTACCCCTAGTATGAGTTTTCATCGTCATCGAGCTCGATCAATCGTATCGTCTCCTCTCCATACATTGACTAGTAGCGCCCCTAGCGTCCAATAGCAGGAACTAATATTGGCAGTATGAGTCAATTCGAGGCCTCGATTTACGAAATCGTCTATCGTTGGCGCTCGAAAAGTGCATTTTGGCAGTATAAGTTGCTGTTTTGACAGTTCTCACGAAGTATTTCGAGACGAAATTTCGTATCGAGTGACGATACAAAAAATTCAGTGAGAGGTAATGTGATATCTAGTTTTAAAAGCCAAATTAATATTTCTTTGGCAATAACATTAGTGGAAGAGTTTGACAAAACCGGCTGACATTTTCAAGAACGCCGGGAGATAAAACAACGGTCGTAAATATGTAATAAAAGGTAGGACCATATGAGGTTATGTTTCTCTGTGTTAACTTTATTTTATTACTAATGTAGAGGGTGCTTTGTTGTAGGTGTTGTAAATGCTTTGCTGATATTTGAGAAGAAAGACTTGACAAGACATTTTGATAAAGACAAGACAACAAATAAGACTAACTCGCTGCATTTTCTAATAAATCATCCTAACCCTAGTGACCAAAAATATAGTAAACAAATTGATAAAATTTCTTGCTGAAGGACAGTATGGCGCATAAGTTGGTAAGATATTTATTGTAATAATTCATTAAATCATTTCTCTCTATAAGAATAATTATGAGAAGGTTACATACCTACCTACATGTTTCCATTTATAAGATTTGGTACTGTGTTATGCCCCATACTACATAATTATTTAATAAAAGTAGGATTCTTTTTATCTTGATGACAAAAATAAATAACATTTTTAATAATACATTGAGCTATTCGTGTGTATTCAGTTACATTTGTTGTTACATAGGTACCTATATGAAGAAATGTAGCTAATTACTGTTAATTTTTGTTTCAGCTTTTATTTATATGGTTTGTGTGGGTTATAAAGATGGCTACCACTCAGCATATTTGCTCCATAAAATGAAATAGAACATTTACATAACTATACAAAACATGTCAATTCATTAAATTCATTTGTCAATGTACAAATGATATAAGCAAGCACCGAACTCAAGATTACCTGCTTATGATTATAAACTTCACACTTATGGAAGTGCTTTATTAAATTGCCATAGTATGCTAAAGATTCACAAATCCAGTGGTTCCTGTAAGTTTAAAGAAAATTATATACCAACTAGGTATGTGCAAGATATTAAAAATTGACATAATAGGTATTTTATGTGCTGAATCTTTATGAAAGTAGATAATTTTCATCATGTTTAAGAAATCAGAGGATCAGACATGGAACCTATTGTATATGAAAAATAATATTGGTAACTACTTATCTTTATGAAGAAAAACTGTAACTAAAGAATTAATACTATTAATTTTTGAGTAGGTAAATTGTAGATGGCTATTGCTTGGAATATTTAAACCACAAAGGCGGCTTTATGTTAATTTAAGAAAGTTATGTCCTCTGTGTAAGTTATTAAAAGTGGCATAATATTTTAATTCGGAAATGTAATTTATAATGCTGAATCTTTATGAAAGTAGACAATTTTCATCATGTTTAAGAAATCAGAGGATCAGACATGGAACCTATTGTATATGAAAAATAATATTGGTAACTACTTATCTTTATGAAGAAAAACTGTAACTAAAGAATTAATACTATTAATTTTTGAGGAGTAGGTAAATTGTAGATGGCTATTGCTTGGAATATTTAAACCACAAAGGTGGCTTTATGTTAATTGAAGAATGTTATGTCCTCTGTGTAAGTTATTAAAAGTGGCATTATATTTTAATTCGGAAATGTAATTTATAAATTATAAATGGTTGATTGTATCATTAAAAAATAAAGATTCATTAAAAAGTAAGTAAATCTAACTTTTATTGTATAAATTTGATAATCCTGTTACTGACTTCAAGAATAATGAAGATTTCACTGAGATTTTACCATACCATATGGGAATAGTGGTTAATGTGTTTAATATTGCATATTACTCAATAATAAAATATATGTATAAAAAGCAAACGGTGTAAATGAGAATCTTCTCTTTTATGAAGTTCATAAAAACAATTACTATACTACCAGTGTTTCATGGTTTCCAATCTATATCATGGATCATAAACATACATATCACTGCTGGGCAAGGGTCTCTTAATTTCACAGGTTTTCATAATGAAATAAAAAACCAGAGTAAATAATTTATGTTTAATTTTACAAAGACTGGAAACATATAACTTTAATTTAAATATTATCAATGTAATATTTTCCATTTACATGAAATTGATGAAATCGCTAAGGACAACGCCTCTACTGAATCAATAGAATAGAAAATTTTCCATTTTACACTATTGTATACAAAGCAAATACAAAGGAATATTTCCTTAAATTAACTGAATAATGAAAAAGTAAGTAGTAGGACAAATTCTTGAAAAAGTAACATTGTTGCTTAAAATTAGGCTCATCAAACCAGGATCAGTGGAAAAGTAGGTTTGCTTTTTGATTTGGCTTTTATGGGAATGATTGTGGTCCGACCTCTATACTTTAAAAAGGAAGACTACATCAAAGTACCACAGGACACCCATAAACAAGTCCCATTTGCCGTTTCACACTGTTTTGAAGTGAGGTTGTGTTGGATCCAAAATCATGGTAGTGCCAAGATTCACCCATTTAAATAATGTAATACAATTTAAACTTTTCAAATATGAAATGTTTCTATTTTGATAAAAGGACAACTACCTATTATGACTAAAGTTAAATATCTTTGTAAACACACACTTTGAAATCCAAGTTATTTATTTGATTAATATTGAGTATTTCCTCCTATTGCACGAAAAATGGTTCTGCTTCTTCATCTTGAATTTATCTTTATAGTAACAGCTTTTTATAATTGCTTGAAGGATTCCAAATCCTCCTCCCTGTTAATTCCATATTGCCGCCGGCAACTTGGTCTTTTGAGTGGTAGTTGACCTGCCTTAGATATCTTCAGCAGCTTCTAGAGATCTTCGATTTCTCTTTTTATATATAATTCTAAACATATTCAATTATTTTCTTGAATTGCGTACGATGCACTAGTACGGTTCATATTTATGAGTTAAACCTATAAAATAAGAATAATTGGTTGTATTAGATACAAATAACCCATCATATTTAAATAAATAAAAGAATGCATGAACACACCGCCAATAATTAAACTTACTTTTTGTCTGTTTTTGCATTATCAACAAATAAAATTAAAAATTCACATCATAAATAACCTCAAAACGGTGTGGCCCCTTTTTTTCTGCTTTTCTACTAAAAGTTTAGAAAATATCTACTTAAACATTATTAAAATAAATTAAGTCCATATTACATTCGTGTAATAAAATCTGCGGAAGAACGAATACATTTATATTTTAATAGATTTTTTAGCGTGTAAAGTTATAATCACCTCCTAGAGTGTTTTGCACTGATGTACCCTATTTTTGATTTATTTATTTGTCCGTTTTGTCCTCGGGCAACGTAGGCCCTTATATCTATATTTTTCATATTAGTAAAATCTCCAAAAACTGCAAGAATTCTTTACGGAATTACGAACTAAATGCTTAATTTCCATGCTTTAAATCTACTAAAAAAGTAAAAATATACCAAAAGTGGTATCACCGAATTTTAGTGAAACGTCGAGTTATGAATGAATGCTACGTGTCTCTTTTTAGCACATATAAAGTGAAAGAGATAGAGAATAAGCAATATGAAGTTCGTTCAATCGAGTGATCGTGAGCTCGATATGGTGAAGACGCGCGATCGAATTGTAAACTCATACTACCAATTGACTCGATGACGATCAACGTTATCGTTTACTCGACGACGATCACTCGATCGGTTTTGAGAAAACTCATACTAGGGGTACAGTTCGGCAGACTTCGGCACGGTGTTTGACGCGGTATTTTCCAGATATTTAGAGGATATCAAGTCTCAAACTTATGTTTCTTATTTCATACCATAAACCCATAGTTTCAATGATAAAAATACCTGAATAACCTACATGTATTGTAAGATAATAAAAATATTTTAAACAATATTAACTTCTCATTTATTTAATACAACAGACCGATAAAAAAAATTTAGACCGATAAAAAAAATTGTTTTCTTATCGGTCACCACGCTCAAAAAGTGTAACTTGAATTAATATCAGAGAAAAAACTTGAATTAATATCAATGAAAAAAATACTGCATAAATAAAATAAATAAATAATTATAATTGCATAAGTTGATAAAAAATGCTATGCAATAGCTTTACCGCGGCAGTCCCCGAGTGCCACTTTAATTTTTAAAACAAGCTTAATAGAGGAAAATAAAATTTATTTCAATTCCATGATACAATCTTTTATAATACAAGTAATACGAGCTCGTATAAAAGCTTGTCGCGAGATTCGGCATATGTTTTGCCTCAAGAGCACCACAAAGGAACGAACATATTATATTTGTTATCTATAGGATGTGAAACAAATTACCTTCCTTTGCGCAGTCGGGTAAAAAAGGAATTAATATTTTAACGAAAAGGAAACAAACACATCTGTGCTAATCGTATAAACATTTTATAATCACAAAAAATAAAAACCGACCACAGAAACATTAAGAAGTCTGAAATAGTTTATGGATAAACACAACATCAGAAGTTTACTACGGAACCCTTATAGTTTCGCCATGTCTGTGTCTGTCTGTCTGTCTGTCCGCAGTTTTACTCAGAGACTATTAGTACTAGAAAGCTGTAATTTAGTATGGGTATGTATAAAATTGTTGAATAGGTCTTTAAAAGATAATGTAAGGTTCAGAAAACCATTTTTCGATTTAGGGATCCATTTCTGATCTATTTGGTTTTAAACTGCAAATTGTTAGAGGTAAGTGCCCCCCCCCCTCCCTCTATCTGCTAAACGGTTATATATGGACACGTGAAAAAAATTACAACAGTAGTACCTATACACGGTTATTTTTTTATCACCCTGGTTATTTTAAGGGTGGCTTCAGGACACGGTAGAAGAATTATTTAACCATTAATAATAAAATTTACTCACCTGTTTAATTAGATATTTATTATCTAAAATATCCAAAAAATACTGCACTGGTATGGACACTGAGTGAAGTTGTAGGCAAAACATTGAATGAACGCGAACTGGCAACAACTTCGCCGATTCAAAGTCATCACTGAGTTGATCACAATTTCACCTTCCTACTTTACGGGCTTAGGACCGGCAAAACAAAGTTTTTAAAGAAAACAAACAGTACTAGGTAGGTATTACTGTTATGGTAGGTTGTTTTGGCGTAGTTAAAAAATTGGAATCAACTTTAAATACTTACCTACCTAAGAAACAATTTAAATCAACTTTAGTTCTAATAACAAAAGAGTTCTAAATTTAAAGGAAGTCCTCTAACTCATACATAGTCGTGCACGTTTAAAACTATCATGACCACAACAACATATCACTTTGGTTAGTGTTTAACGTCTCGAAATGCAGTTTTCGCTGCCAAGTCTTACGTTTGTGGGTTCACTTTCTTACACCAAACACTTAATTTCACTTCACAAGTAAAAGTCTACGGTCTACCGGAGTAAGGTCTGTGTATTCGCGAGATGTGTTAACTTGAAACTAAAATTCCGAATGCGCCCGATTGCCGCGCGTCAGGCGCGGGCGCGATATCGCAATACGTTCACACGCGCCGCGGTCAAAGGCGAACTAAAGCCGACCGGCTCGTGCCGACAAGCGACAGCAAACAACAAAATGCCGCCGCCGGCGCTCGGTGCCGGCGCCGACTGTCTCTGTCTTTCACTATTGTAGTGTCTAGTGCAATAATAACTCTTATTTCAAACGAGTTGTAGATTGATCTTGCTTGAATTAATAATGCGACGTTGCCGCATTTTCCTAAGCCCGTAGTAGTAAATGCTTTATTCATTCATAATCTTACCTTATCTTGTAGTAAACAAGAACAATGTCTATAATTTAATATTATTGGCGGATAAAATTTAAAAAATTTTACCACATGTTTTTTTTATTGATATGAGTCGTCTAGCGTCTACCGAGCTGCCTCTAAAATTTTCCAGTATGATAAAAAAATAACCGTGTATATTACGAAGTTTAAAAGAAAACTATCAGAGTTGAGTACTAAGTACAAACTAAAAAGTTATAGACGACCAATTTATAATAAGTTAAATTTAATTGAAAATTAGTACTGAATATAAGATAGATATATAAACAGTTTATTGTTGCTTCAATAATAGGGAAGATAATAAATTTACGAACCACGTGAAGTTAAGGACATATAAAATCATTGCAGCTTTAATAATAATAATGACTAATTTTTTTAGAATTGTTATACTTTCCCTCACCAGCTCACCGAAACAACTTGAGTCAATACAGCTAAGGGTCAATACCTACGTGCCTATTATATTGAAAAAAAACAACCCATAATTCTTAAATTAAGGATTCTTCTCAATATCTAAATAGCTCCAGATAAAACATAAAACACGTTGGATGTGCCAATAAAATTTAAGGGTGTTGGGGAAATATCAAATATAAATGTTAAGGGGGGAACAACAATATAATTTTATTATTTATATTATGCTAGGCTGTAACTGTAAGGTTATTATGTAGTCAATTCTGGTACTTTACCGCATTCCTGGATTTCGGTGTTACCTAGGTCGACCATAGGATATGCACGAAGACTCTGCGATTTCTTATTTTCTCCAGGCTTCTTTAGGTAATAATCACTAGTTCTAGGTAGGTGCGCGAGTATTCTGGTCAGTTAGGTATACGTCTGGCGTCGGAAAAAGGCAACAACTGGGACTGTCATCGCGTTTCGGTTATAAATAATAAGAGGGCGCGCCCGGCGCGCGGGAAGGAAGTAGGTATTCGAAACACATCGCCCGCCCTAAACATCTTAATGTTTACGTTATCTAATAATAAAAAAAGGCAAGGAAATAGGATTAATCAACAGGGAGCCGAACTAATTTTGTTAGGGATCTTTTCAAGGAACCAATAGGAGTTTGGACATCGACCACTCTTACAACCTTATCTTGTCCAGGGTATAAATTGGTGATACGGCCACGGCGCCATTGTAACGGGGTGAGATTATCATCTTTTATTAAGACTAGTTCACCTCCACGAGGAGGATTCATAGGAGAGGTCCACTTTGATCTAGTCTGTAAGGTGTGAAGGTACGCCAGGTGCCAGCGCGACCAAAAGTGCTGAGTAATTTGTTGCACCAGTTGAAAACGACTCAGCCGGTGCACCTTCACATCTTGGAATTGGAGTTCAGGTAAAGCAGTAAGCAACCTATAATTAAATGACCAGGGGTTAGAACTTCCATGTTATGAGGGTCTGAGGAAACAGGATACAGGGGACGTGAATTGAGAACTGCTTCGATTTCCGACGAAGACAGTTGTTAATTCTTCGAAGGATAAGGGAGTATCGCCAATTACACGCTTAAGGTGGGATTTTGCAGATTTGACGGCCGCATCAAAAAGACCACCCCTATGAGGACATTTGGGGGGATCAAAGACCCAGTTGATATTAAGTTTTGTCAGTTCAGAACCAATTGCAGTTTGGTTTTTGGACAAGAAGGACATTAGCTCTTTGAGGTAATTATTAGCACCTATATAATCAGATCGGACTAGGCTAGGTATACCACGACGGGATACGAAACGGGTAAAGGCAGCAATAAAGGCTTCGGTTGTGAGATCAGAAACAACTTCAAGATGGACGGCTTTGGTGGAAAGGCAAACGAACACACACAAGTAACTCTTGACCAAGGTACGGTTACGATGGTTTTTAAACTTTGGTGTAGAAAGGTCCAGCAAAGTCAGTGCCTACACCATCAAATGCTCGGACAGCAGTGACACGGTCTTTGGGTAAATCACCCATTGGAGGTTGGGAAGTGACAGCTTTTAGTCGATAACAAGTAAGACATTTAAATATCACATGCTGAATAGCACGGCGGGCGGACAGGATTCAAAATTCACGGCTGAGCATTGCCAGCAAGGTATTGGCTCCAGCATGAGCGTTCTCATGGTGGTACTTTTGAATTAAAATAGTCGTAAAATGACTACTTTTAGGTAGAAGTAGAGGATGACGTGCGTCAAACGTTAAATTAGAGTAACGTAATCGACCACCCACTCTGATAAGGCCTTTATCATCTAGGAATAAATTAAGTCGTGTCAAGGAATTAATAATAAGATCACGATGTAAACGATCTAGTTCATCTGGGAAGGATATTGATTGAACTACTTTTACCAGGTGTAAGAGGGAATCCTTACGCTCGCTAGGGGACAGGTAGGGAGACGAAATACGGCTTGTTGGATGTTTTGCATTATGAATAAATCTTCTTATGAAACCAACGATACCCACTAACTTAGTAGCCCTGGAAGATTGGCAGAGGGCTCTTGCCCTTATGTATAAGATTGGCTCTTTGGTCAGAGGCCACAGGTCATGAGATTGCTTCAACCACGGAGGGGAATACCATAGGGGATGATTGATTAAACGAGAGGCCGAAAGACCACGTGACGCACAATCACAGGGGTTCATATGTCCAGGGACATGTCACCATTTAGAAACCGTTTCTGAATTAACAATCTGAGAGACACGGTTTGCCTCGAAGGTTTGAAGGTGATGAAGAGGCGTTTTAATCCAGGTAAGTACTATCATGTTATCCGTCCAGGAAGTTATTGATTCGAACACAATCGATTTCTTAAGACAGAGAGCGACGTGATTCATTAATTTTGAAAGGAGTGTAGCTCCCAACAATTCCAACTTGGGAATTGTTTAGCGGGTTCGAATTGGGGCAATCTTAATTTTAGCCATTACAAGATGGACGGAGCATGTGCCTGATGGATGTTCTGCGCGTAAATATACGGCTGCTGCATAGCCAGCTTCTGACGCATCGCAGAAACCGTGGAGGGAAAAGGAAGTAGAACCGCGAGGTAGGATATGGCGAGGAATGGCTATTTAATTGATTCTGCTCAGATCCTGGGTAAACGACGCCCACTCAGAAGAAAGGGCATGAGTAAGGGGTTCATCCCAAGTCAATCCTGACAACCATAAGCGCTGCATGAATTCCTTAGCTGCAAACATTACAGGAGCCATCCAGCCGCATGGATGGCTCCTGTAATGTTCATAGGTACGATAAGGGATAAAACTTTGCGCTTGGTAGGTACTTCAGTTTGAGTACTAAGGGAAGTGCTATATGTGAAACAGTCACGGATAGGATCTTCTCAACCACTTGAGACAAAGATATACCTGTCATAGGTGACTCAAGATCGGAGGCACAACTAGAAATCGGACCACAGAGGATATACCCAAAAATGGTGGATAAGGCTGTGAGGCCACTAGGAAGTGGAAGAATCTCAGGGTTGAGTAAAGATCCAATGACATCAGTGCCTAGGAGAACACTAATGACACCTGTTTTATAAAAAGTTGGGTCTGCCAAATGAAGGTGGGAAACGGAGGGCACTATATGTTAAGGTAGGTCTACCTCAGGGTGAGAACCAGCAATGGTGTCTACTACCATTGCGGTTGTTTTGATTTCGGGATGAGAACGATGCACAGGCTTAAAACACAAGGAAACAGTACCACGAGAATGAACAGCTGGCACATTACCCATGCCATGCACAGGTACACAGGAGGAAGACACAGGAAGATTTAATTGATTAACGACTAAATCTAAGGTAAGGAGACAACCCTGTGCTCCAGTATCACATAACGCACGTGCTTCTACGTAATACCCACAGGATGTTTTAATATGTATAAGAGTAGTAGGTAAGAGTACAATAGAGTTTGGTGGTATGTAAGTAGAAGCAGGTGAAGGGGAGTGCTCAGAATCTAGTCAATATGAGGAACCCTGCTGGATTCTAGGGTCATAATCACGGTTGGATGACTGCTGATGGGGGGTGTGCGTACCAGGAGGTGGGGAGCTGGAGCGGGAAGGTGTACGTGAATCAGGTGGATGATTTCTGAAGGTCAAGGTCACTCGGGGGGTTGAATTTGGGGGTAAGGATCTATTCGAGCGGGGAGGTGTTTGTGGGGGTGAATATTGATAAGTCCGACGGGGTGATGTAACAACCGAACGGGGAACTAAATATCGCCCGCCCGAGCCGGGTGGTGATGAACGTGGGGACCGAATATTTCTGTCATGAAATTTAACATTACGTTCATTGTCATAACACAATGTGGTGTGGTGGGAAGAACGACGACAGGTATTACAACGATAATTACGGCGACATGACGACAATGAATGACCATCCAAGAACCGGTAACATAAGCCTGCCTCTCTCACATAGCCAACTCGATCACGCACAGGTAAACTATGTGATTATGGGAATGATTTTTACTGTAACACATAAAACAAGTAGGGTTAGGTGTTGGCGTAATTGTAACATAAGCCCTAGGTATAGGGGGTGAACGTCGGGGTTTATTTACTAAAGGACTATTGGTATTAGGTGGGGAACTATCAACTATTGCAGCACTACCGACATTATCATAATGACGACATTCACCTTCTATGAAAGTAATGAGGTGGTCAAAGGTGGGAAGAGAGTTTTGGTTATCACCAAAACGACGTTCAAAATCAAAATCAAAATATTTTATTCAACTTGGATTTTACAATCTCTTTTGAAAGCCAAGGAAGCTACGCCAATGATTCACAAGTCTACGGCGGGAGACCTTGTACTGGAAAGAACCAGCAAGAAAACCAGCAAGGGCTATTTTTTTCTCCCTGTATTGTTACAGAGTCGTCAATTCAAATTCAAATTCAAAAATCTTTATTCAACATAGGCCTTTACAGGCACTTATTGACGTCAAAACAGAGCAAAACAATCTAATTTAAAGAAATTATATTAACCTTGTATGTGCATACATCCTAAATATACTCAAGATGTCTGCAAATACAAGTAGGAATGAAAAAAAAAAAGTTGACTCTACACCTGTTCGGAAATTGGGAGAGCCTTCTCGAGAAGAACAGGCAAGAAACTCGAAAGGTCTAAATTTTTTATCTCCTCTTTTAAATCGCCATTTACAATTTTGGTTTGTTACAGAGTCGTCAATTGGAAGCTGACCTCAAAGCAAAAGTTTGAGCTCAACTTCCATTACAAGAATAGATGTGTTAATTCACATTAAAGCTATCTCTGAGAGAAGTGCGTGAACTTAGCTTATAAATTGCTCTCACTGAACGTTTCTTTGAAACAAAACGCAATACATTGTTAAATATTAGAATTGAGAGTTCAAACCCAAGCTTTTTTGTCCGTCATGTAATCAGACACTTTATAATATGCTTTTTTAATAAGTACATCTTTGATTGCAACTTTAAATTTGTTTAAGCTAAGTTCTTGTATACAACTTGGGATTTTATTGTAGAAACGTATACACAGGCCTCTAAAAGAATTATTAATTTTTTGGAGCCTGGTATTCGGTAAAGCTAACATATTCTTTTGTCTAGTATTAACTGAATGAATATCACTATTTTTACAAAACACATGAATATTCTTACGAACATATATTAGATTCTCATAAATATATTGCGACGCTACTGTCATAATACCAATTTCTTTGAACTTTTCTCGCAAAGAATCTCTCATTTTAAGGTTATAGATTGCTCGAATAGCCCTTTTCTGCAGTACAAAAACAATCTGAATGTCGGCAGCATTTCCCCACAACAAAATACCATACGACATCACACTATGAAAGTAAGAAAAGTATACAAGTCTTGCTGTATCAACATCAGTCAGTTGACGTATTTTCCATACAGCGTGAGTTGCAGAACTAAGTCTCTTTGACAATTTATCGATATGTGGGCCCCATTGCAGCTTAGAATCAAGTGTGATCCCAAGAAATACTGTGGTGTCCACAGGGTCAACACCTATATCCTTTATTTTTACAGTGGTGTGAACCTCTTTGACATTGGGTAAAACAAATTTTATACATTTTGTTTTCCCTTCATTAAGTGACAGGTTGTTCACATTAAACCAATGAACAATTCTTGAGATAGAATTATTGACATCGTCATTAATTTGCACACCTCTTTTAATTTTAAATAAAAGTGAAGTATAATCTGCAAATAATACCATCTCATGTCTGTCCTGTACAAAATCAGGGAGGTCATTGACATATATAAGAAATAGAAAAGGACCAAGAATTGAACCTTGCGGAACTCCCATTTTAACTGCAGAACCTTGAGACCTTTTTCCATTGATGTCTACTTTTTGAATCCTCCCATTTAGATAAGAGATTAGAAGATCTAGTGCAGTGTCACGAAACCCATAGTGGTGTAATTTTCTGATCAAGATTTCGTGATAAACGCAATCAAATGCCTTGGACAAGTCACAAAAAATGCCCAACGCATCGTGTGAGTCTTCCCAGGCGTCGAATATATGTTGTATTAACTCAACACCAGCATCGGTTGTTGAGCGACCCCTCCTAAAACCAAATTGTTTACAGTGTAGAAGATTATTCCTATTAAAATAACTTTGCATTTGCTCCAACATTATTTTTTCAAAAATTTTGCTAAAAGTAGGTAGCACAGAGATAGGTCTAAAATTACTGGGGTCTGATGTGCTACCAGATTTATGTAAAGGAATAATTTTACTTAGCTTCATTAGATCAGGAAATACACCACAGTCAATGCAATCATTAAAAATGTTAGCAAGTATTGGAGCTATTGTTTCAATTACGGATTTAGTAACATCAACGGAATTACCCCACAGATCCGCAGTTTTCTTTTTATTTAAAGTTTTAAATGACTTTGTTATATCAATTCCACTAATGTGTACAAATTCGAATTTATCATTATAAACTTTAACATGATCCTTCACTATAGATTCAGCAATAGCGGGGGATGAATCCAAAGACTTTGTGATTGACACTGGAATATCAGTAAAGAAATTTTCAAATTCTGCAGCTACTTCTGTGTCAACTGTTACCTTCTTACCATCAACATTCAAACAATATTGATTATTAGTAGTTTTAGCTTTTCCAGTTTCATTATTTATAATATTCCATGTCATTTTAATTTTATTATTACTGTTTTTTATTTTTGAACTTAAATAATTAGATTTAGCAAATTTGCAAACTTTTTTGAACACTTTGGAATAAGTTTTTACATAAAGTTTAAATTCATCATTAGTATTGAATGAGCGTTCATTGTAAAGTTCAAAAAGTTTTATTCTGCTTTTGTGAATACCTGGTGTAGCCCATTCACTAAAAGCTAAAGTGCCATCAACCGATATAGTCTTTGGAATAAAAATATTTTTAAATTCAGAACAAAATGTATGAAAAAAAATTTCATATAATTTATTTGGATTTTCTTCATAACCTATATAATTTAATTTAATACCAATATTATTTTTCAGCCGTTCTAAGCGACCAGCAGTCTTTGGTACAACAGTGATATTCTTTTTTTCCATGCGTTTACATTTAAGTGGAATGGTAACAATTTGCCCAGAATGGTCAGATTCTAAATTATTAAAAACTCTTCTTGCTAAAGGAACAATATTTGTATAAATATTGTCAATGCATGTGGCAGACGATTGAGTTGTTCTTGTTGGCTCCAAAAATAAATTTCCAAGGTTATATGACCAAAACAGATTTTTAATCCTAATAGATAAACTAGAATTTTCTAATAAATTAATATTAAAATCATCACAAACAATGGTTTGTTTTGTGGAACTACACACTTTTTTCAATACTTCATCCATAGTATCTTCACAAAGGTCATATAATCCTGAAGGAGGCCTGTATATATTTAATACAATAATCTGGTCCAGCTCCACGCAGGCTATTTTTATTGTTCGCTCAATCGAAAGACTCACAATATCCTTACGATCCTTAAATTTTAAGCTTTTTATCTAATATTATTAAAGAACCACTACGAATTGATTTTTCTCGACTGAACGAACTACCAACCAGATGATTGCTGAAATTAAACATGAACTGATAACTTTTAAGCCAATGTTCCGTTACACAAAAGATGTCTACATTACTACAGTTCAAGAATAATTCCACTTCCAGATCCTTGCCTAACATTCCTTGAATGTTCTGGTGCACCAGGTTGATAAGATTTACTTTATTTTTGTTTTCAAATGGCTTTTGCAATACATTTACAAAGTTTTCAGTATCTTTTCTACCTAATGATAAGCAAGAGGATGTCTCTTTTGTCTCATTACTTAATTTAAAGATTTATTAAAAATATCATCAGTAACATTACTGACAGTCGTTTCACTACCACAGTATTGCTCAATAGGAGCAATTTCAGTACTTTGAGTGGGCTGCTCAATAAAAGCATTGTCAGAGAAAGAATTTATAGCCATGTTTTTGGCTAAAGTTTGTAAATAAAATCTTAGCGAAATAGCTAATTGTTTTTTATAGAATGTTGATAGATATAATCTATCTTCTGTCAAATAAGCTTTAATACATGTCAGTTTGTTGAAGTCAATAATATGGAATTTTTTCGAATAATTTGTCATTAAATCTAATGTCAAATTAAGTTTGTATCTAATATTATTTTCATGTTGTGACAAACGATTATGGTAGGGAAGGGTAAACATTATTATTTGATTAACATGTAAATTATTTAAATAAGAACAAAAATGTTTTAGTACTTTTTTGTTCAAATTACCCCTATTTCCCAAGATCATAACCAGTTTGTCATTAATATCAAACTTATAACTATTAATTTTATTTGCAATATCATGAAAACTTGAGCCAGGCATACAATAATTAATGACACTAAAATCCAACTGATTTGTCAATAACTGGCCCATACCTTTGCCTATGTCATCACAAAAAATAATACATTTAGGCTTAGACACAGACATCTTACAATGAAAACTAGATTGCTCATTGACTGGTGACTGACATACAATACTATGAGCGGAGGATGTATGACTGGGTGCATTGTTATTATTTGTGACATTGCATTCTGTTATTGAAATATTCTCACTTGCAGTCAAAAGTTGTTTGTCAAGAAGGGACTGATAGCGGTCCTCGTTATGCTGACAGAGTGTGGCTAGTTCTCTGAAGCTGACCTCAAGGCAAAAATTTGAGCTCAACTTCCATAACAAATTTAGATTTGTCAGTTCTCTTCTTAGTACAACGTTGTCAATACTACTTAATGAATAGTTATACACAACAACACGATTATTGACATTATTATAATTAATAATTTCTTCAAATTAACACCAGGCATTGGCATCTTGTAAATAATCGTTGACTTTATATTATACCACGACGTTGCATCCTCGAGATTTATATATTAACCAGGTAGTCCACTTTCCAATGTACCGGGCACCAAGTACAATTTTAGAGCGAAGACATAAAAATAAAAAGATAGGTAGGTAGTTTTAGTATTATTCACCCGCTTGCGCGATGTTACGTCGTTTGACTCATTCGCTTTCTTTGTGCGGGCATCACAGCATCGGAATATTAAAGATCAAAGTTTTATTATTTTATAACTTTATTTTTAGTGTGTTGTGTAGTTGTTATAGATATCAATATGTGTAAATGAAAACGTAAGTATTCTAAGCAATATATTAAGGAAAAGATTCGTAAACTAGAGAAACGTTTGCGTCACCGCCGCCGCCGCTGCGAGCATTTTGATGGTGCTGGAAGTACCTATGTAAGTTTAAATTATAAGTGTTTATTGTTTATTATATTGTACTATTTTTTCGACACGTTCTCATCTTTGCATTTCGTTCGTTTAAAGCAAAACTTTATTTCGTGTTTGTTCGAATCAGTAGATTATATTTAGCTCACTAATTAATTTCATTTTGAAATTTATTGAGCAACAAAAAGAGCCTTGCTATTTGCGCATTGCCTAACGTTACTGTTTAATTAGAAAATATTCTGTATACAGTGTTAAATAAAATGGTATCCGCAGAATACCAGCGTCAAAGCACTCTGTGCCTCTGCATGCGGGGCCTATTTGGCCTAAAATCTATCTGAATATATATTTATATTTTTTTGTTACATTGTGTGTTGTATTTTTTGTACCAAATAAACGTCTATTCAAGCAATAATTCATAATTACTAAAGAACCGTGAATCGGCACTTTGAAACACGCCTTGTACACGTGTTTAAGTGTTATTATTTCTTTATATTTATAGAACAGTGTGCCTTGGAACTATGATGCGATTATAGTCACGCACAGTACTACGATGCGATTGTAGTCATGTTTTTTGGTCAGATTTATTGGTACCGTGACGCGATCACGGTCTCGATCACAACACTTCGTGTCATGATGCGATAATGACCTAGCTTATTTTTTCAACAGAATGTTATTATTTCTTTATATTTTATAGAACTGTGTGCCTTGGAACTATGATGCGATTATAGACACACACAGTACTACAATGCGATTGTAGTCATGGTTTTTGGTCACATTTATTAGTACCGTGACGCGATTACGGTCTCGATCACAGCACTTCCTGTCATGATGCGATCATGACCTAGCTTATTTTTTGAAAGAATGTTATTATTTCTTTATATTTTATAGAACAGTGTGCCTTGGTACTATGACGAGATTATAGTCACGCACAGTACTACGACGCGATTGTAGTCATGTTTTTTGGTCATATTTATTAGTACCGTGACGCGATTACGGTCTCGACCACAGCACTTCCTGTCATGGTGTGAGCATGACCTAGCTTATTTATTCAACGGAATGTTATTATTTCTTTATTTTTTAATAGAACAGTGTGCCTTTGTACTATGATGCGATCATAGTCGCGCACAGTACTACCACAATATAGAGAATGGTACTACGATGCGATTGTAGTCATGTTTTTTGGTCATATATATTAGTACACAGGCTGAGGATAGCCTCGCAGAATATGACTCGCCTCGCAGAATATTACTAATGTTACTCGCCGACAAACTACTTCGTAGTTTTGTGTTTATGTTTATAATAGTACAAATTGCGATTGTAAGCATGTTTTTTGGTCATATATAATATATTAGTACACAGGCTGAGGATAGCCCCGCAGAATATGACTCGCCTCGCAGAATATTACTAATATTACTCGCCGACAAACTACTTCGTAGTTTTGTGTTTATGTTTATAATAAATAAAATAAAATAAAAATCTATGGAGAGGATGAATTGGCTTCAGTGTGTTATCATACATCCCATATGTTCAGTCAGTGGTTCATGTGACTGAAACTTGTAATGAATGACAACCTAGTAATGTACAGGTCGTGATATCAGAAGCATCAGCCAAGTGTCCCATACCACCCACTAGCTCTCAGGTACGTGTAAATGATGTTAACCCTCCAGCAACCAATTTATTTGAGAATATTTTAGAGGTCTTAGGGACCTCAAAAGGGAAACACGAGCTTTTCGGAACAAAAATCCAGGATGAAATCTCTGAACGTTGGGGTCATATATTGTGCGGAGGCTTAAATAAGGATTAAAAGAAAGAGTTAGAGGGCAACATCTTCATACCTGAAAACTTTCAATTAGTTAAAACACCCAAATCGAATCCTGAAATCACTGCTGTGTTACTCAAAGAAATCAGCTTATATTGGACCTTCATTATAAAAACACGCTTAATCGAAGGAAATTAATAATGTATTCATTAGATTATAAGTTTAAAAGGATATTGCACGTGTACGAAGTGATTCATTTCTCTTTGGCGGGAATCTCACTAATAAAATTAAAGCATCGAAGTTGGCAGAAATATCGACTCCAAATCAAGAAAGTTCCAGCGGCGAGTACTTCTTCTTCTAATAGGCCTTCAGTCAGCCAGCAGGGAAACTGCAAAGCTCCACCGCGTCAAATGCCACGCACGCAGAGACGTGGTTAGGCGAGGAGTCACTCGTACAATTAGTCTGCGAGGAAAGCACCTGTAGTAGATCGATATCAGACAACGAAGTCTCGACCAAAGGCGCCGATCAAAACATAATAAAAAAAAAAAAATTATTATTTTGGTACTTAAATGAAAATATTTTATTCACACCTGAAAAAAAAAAAAATACAATCGATCCAGTTCTCTTATGAGTTGTAACGGGTAAAACGGATTACAAATTTCTTTTTAAGAAACCGAATCTCAAAGATGTTTACCTACTTATAAGTTCACGTTTTTCACAGTCAAATATTGTGACATTACGTTATGAAATTAAGAAGTTATACTAAATGAGAGCAGTAAGATGATGCAATGATGAATTAGATCAATTTATATATAAACTAACTAACATAATATTTCCCACCTGTAATGCTCTTTTCTTGCTACTTGTCAAAATTTGGGAAAAGAAAACAAATTTAATCCTTGACTTATTGAAATAATAAGCTTTATATGTTTACATACAGTTTCCTTATGCATAAGCATAAGAGAACAATACAATCATAAGCCAGCCATCATAATAATAGCCAGATACAATCATATCCTTAGAGTTGTAAGTTAAATTAAAGAGAATCAGGTACCTATATTATAATAGATACAGAAATCTATACAATCAAAGGGCAGAATGGTTCGGGATTTTTTATCAATCTCGGTATCAAACTAATATATCTAAAAATTGGGTACGAATCTGGGTAATGGAATACACCAAATGAAAATGTTTTGTTTCTTTTTTTTAAGATTAGCCTTCCCCGTAACGGTGGTTAGTGGATCGTACCTTCGACTTTAAGTTCTTGCGATCACGGGTCAATGATACTGTACTCCAATTCCTTAGATTTTATATGTTTTAGATATGTAATTCCACAGAATTCTTCCTTGTTATACTAGTTGTTTCTTAGTTCCTCCACTGAAAAACCAGACAGCCAAGCCTTAAGGGAACTGCCCTGGAGATTCATAGTACAGTGTTGGGTTAAATATATGTAACATGTCTATGATCATATGGCCCGGGGCTCTCACACTGGTATTTACAAACATATTTTTTAATAAATTGTTATATTTTGTTATTTGTTGGATTATAAAAATAACATATGGAGGAGAGAGCACCTATTTTGTGTACAACTACTACCATTAATTCAAAGAAAATAGCCTTTGTGAGTTATTTGCCAAGGAGTGATCTGAAACTTTCTATGGTGAAAATCTAGAATATTTATAACATGAAATCTGTAAATATTGTTCATTAATCCACCAAGATGCCGCTTACTATCAGGTTTTTTTATGAAATAGGGGATGTAAAAGACGGATTTTGGGAATATAATGTGTTTGAAAAAAAAAATCCTACCTACCAAAAAACTTAATAAAATCTGTTCTAAATCAAAAAGAAAATTCAAGTAATTAAGATATACCTAAGGTACCTTGGTAATTACCGTAAGTACTTAAATTATTATAACAAATTGATGAATCATTCGGAGAATCCTTATTATTTATAGCTAAACATGTATTGCGTGTCCTGAGCCTTGATCTCGAGCTGGAAACGGAACCTCGAAGGTCGCGTGCACTTGATATGTTCCAACGAAACTATTTCGTAATTTTTCTTGAATAAAATGAAAAGCAGGAGAAATGATACACTTCGATTATAACTAGGGATTGATTTTTCTATGGTCAAGGTATTGGTAAAGGAATCACACCCATAATACCCCAACCAGTTACACCACCTATGAAACTCTTGTTATGAACTATCAATTTAGATGTCTATTTTTTAGCCACTATGCATTAATCGTCGAAACATTATCTTAGATTTAAATTTGAGCAAATAACTTAAGAATTTCAATGTCTTCCCTTTGCACTTGCTTCAGCTTCATACATTTTCACTAAGCTTTTGAAACCCATATTATCTTATCTTAGAAGTCTAGTTTACTATTATAAATTATTTAGGTGATTTTCTGTGCCTTGGAAATTCTTATCAAGATTCTATCAAGTGTCTATCATGCGTAATAAAACTCTTATTCACTGATTTAGATTTTGTTATAAATTAAAAAAAAAGTCAACATATACCGAATTAACGACAAGCTTCCTTTTTTCTCTCTCTTCTAATCAAAAATTTCTCAAAATACTCTAAACATCCTACCTGGTTAATATATAAATCTCGAGGATGCAACGTCGTGGTATAATTAATGGTTAAACAAACTTACCTTTGTGATGTTTGACCATAATTATACGAGACGTTGCATCCGAAGAGATTTATACTCCCTCCCTACCCATTATTTGCTGTGTTGCAAATAAATACCCAATGTTTTTGAGAAATTTTGCTCTAAAGGAATGAGTCAAACGACGTAACATCGCGCAAGCGGGTGAATAATACTAAAACTACCTACCTATCTTTTTATTTTTATGTCTTCGCTCTAAAATTGTGCTTGGTGCCCGGTACATTGGAAAGTGGACTACCTGGTTAATATATAAATCTCTTCGGATGCAACGTCTCGTATAATTATGGTCAAACATCACAAAGGTAAGTTTGTTTAACCATTAAATATCCTTTACTCATCAGAGTCTTTTTTACATGCGCTTTAAACTTATCAAAAGGCAAGTCAGTTACACTTTGTGGGACTTTGTTATAAAAAGTTATACATTTCCCCATAAATGAGCCTTTAGTTTTTTGGAGCCTGTACGTTGGAACGGCAAGTTTATTTTTATTTCTTGTGTTTAAATGGTGAAGTTGGAAATTGGTTTCAAATGTATTATAATTTTTATAGACATAAATCAAATTTTCATAAATGTACTGTCCTGCTAAAGTCAATATGTTAATTTCTCTAAATAAATCTCTAAGAGAGTCTCTTGCTCGTAAATTATAAATAGCGCGAACCGCTCTTTTTTGAAGTACAAAAACAAGCTTGACCCAGATTCAATAAAATGATTTAACCGTATTAAACACACGCTCTGCTACCAAAATGTTAGGCAAATATCATAATGTTAAGGGGGGAACAACAATATAATTAATTATTTATAATATGCTGGGCTGTAACTGTAAGGTTATTATGTAGTCAAGTCTGGTACTTTACCGCATTCCTAGATTTCGGTGTTACCCAGAGATTTAAATCTCTGGTGTTACCTAGGTCGACCATATGATATGCACGTAGACTCTACGATTTCTTATTTTCTCCAGGCTTCTTTAGGTAATAATCACTAGTTCTAGGTAGGTGCGCGACTACCGTGGTCAGTTAGGTATACGTCTGGCGTCGGGAAAAGGCAACAAACAACTGGGACTGTCATCGCGTTTCGGTTATAAATAATAAGAGGGCGCGCCCGGCGCGAGGGAAGGAAGTAAGTATTCGAAACAAAGGTTTTCTTCCCTTTCCTGGGACCTTTACCTATCACAAATCCTAATATGGTGACAAAGGGTCTATCTCAGGAGTATGCTCTTTCGAATACAAAAGGAATTTGGAAAATCACATCCAAGATAAATAATTATGAAACAATTGAATGAAGAACCTATTAATTTTTTGAATTCGTTTAATAGAATTCTTTTGCAACCCACACCACATAAATTTCAGGTATTTGTTTGCCCTGCCCGGCCAGCGGGCGTACCTCCTAACTCCCTCGCTATCGTTTTAGCTCTCGTTTTTAGGGTTCCGTACTAAACAAGGAACCCGTATAGTATCGTCATGTCTGTCTGTCTGTCCGCGGTTTTACTCAGAGACTACTAGTACTAGAAAGCTGTAATTTGGTATGGGTATGATATTAATCATGCCTAAAAAGTGGTAGAAAAAAATATAGAAATATAGAATAAAAAATTTTTTTTAGGGTAGCTCCCATACAAGTAAACTGGGAGTAATTTATTTTTCTTAACTAACCCACCCATCGTGTGGGGTATTGTTGAATAGGTCTTTAAAAAATAATGTAAGGTTCAGAACACCATTTTTCGATTTAGGGATCCGTTTCTGTATTATTTGGTTTTAAAGTGCACATTTTTGTTAGAGGTAAGTGTCCCCCCCTCTATCTGCTAAACGGTTATATATGGACACGTGAAGAAAATTACAGCAGTAGTATATATAACGAAGTTTAAAGGGAAACTATCAGAGTTGAGTAGGTACTAAGTACAAACTAAAAAGTTATAGGCGACCAACTTATAAAATGTACTCGGAAAAGTAAAATTTCATTGAAAATGAGTACTGAATATAAATTTACGAACCACGTGAAATTAAGGAAATATAAAATCATTGCAGCTTTAATAATAATAATAGTGCCTGATTTAAGGCGAGGATTTCCCAAATTTGCCGATCTTAGAACGTCTAGATCTGGATAATATTAGAACCCACAATTCTGAAATTCACACACCTTAAACTTGAAGATATAATCTAGTGAACTGTAAAAGCAGAAACACGATTTACTCCATTTCATTCGATAGAAAAAAAATCCAAACATAGGTCTAAATCAAAAACTAAAACCACGATTTGAAATCGAAATATACATAAAACACTATAAAAGTTATACCAAAACACGTAGTTCGTTATTATCTAGTGAAGTGTGAAGACAGATTTTTTGATGTCATATAAAATATTTAGGAAAATGACGAAAATTCTATAATTTCGCTTGGTTGCAATCGCGCTCCATATAAGACAGTACTCGCCAAGTCGTCTCAGGGTATGGTCATGTCGCTTCGTGTCGCGGGCGCAAAAAAATATATTACGTGTTTCTTTACGATCGAATTTTAATTTTGCAGTTTGCGTTTATTTTGTTAACTTTCATTATTATTATAGATTAGTGTAGTAATATGGTGAATAGTGTAAATAATGAATTAGGTATTATAAAGGAGAAAACTATTTTAATCCTTCTTCCTAAATTATTTTATGTGTGAAAAAATATGTTTTTCGTTCTTTTTTTCTATAAGTTATTTTATGTGTAAAAATCGCTAATAAAAGAAGTCAAAGACGAAATGTTAAATCAAATGCATACAAAAAATGCTGAAAGAAAAGTGGTAAATATTTATTTCCCAAATGTTTATATTTTATTGCCGCGGCCATATAGCACAGTGCAGTGTTAATAAACCAGTATGATAATTTCTTCAAGTAAATATGCAACGATTTATAGGTTCAAAATAATGTTTCCTATAAAACTTTATTGCTGAATTCCTTTAATTACTTAATGTTACCCCCTTTATTCACAACGCCTTGCATCAAAGCTTTAGAAGGTAGAATCAACAGCACATTATACATGTAGCTAAATAATAGAGTTTTATTCGAGCCTATGTATTATATATGATTATGAACAGTAAAATAGTATTTTAGGAATCTTTTAAATTTCGTAACATTTATGGTCAAGCGTGAGTTGATTATAAAAAAGTAAAAAATAATTAACATAAATTTCCGTTCGATTTATGTAGGTAAAGATCACTTCATTGTATTAAAAGAAAATATCTGATCAGCGGAATTTTGTGAAACTTTATAAAATATTTGCTTTTGCCCGCTGCTTCGCCCGCATAAATGTCATAGAGGTTCCATACAAACTATTCTTTTTTAGTTTTACCCCCTTAGATGGCGAATTTCCAACATACATGTCAAATTTCCGCTTTTTGTGCCTTTTAATTACGGCTGTGCGTAATCTGTCAGTCACTCAGTAATGAAAGTGTTTTTATATAAATACGTCGGCCCACACTAGGATTTTCAACTGTGTCGTAGGTGCAGTTTTTTTCTTTTTGAAAACGTCGCCCCACACTAAGATTTTCTCCTGTGTTGTGGGTGCAGTTACGAACATAGAATATCACATGTACATACGCCCAGACCGGAAAAAAATTCTGTAGGCCATACAAAATATTTGTCCCGTACGGAAATCGAACCCGCGACCCGTTGCGCAGTAGGCGATCATTCGACCTCTGCGCTAACCGTGTCATCAAAGTTACAAACATAGAATATATTACATATCACATGCACATACGCCCAGACCGGAACATATTTCTGTATTCCATACATAATATTTGTCCCGTAACTACAAAAAAATATTTTACAAAAAATAAAAACAGACTTCAAAAACACTGAAAACTTAAAAATAGTATAAGAATAGGTACAGACAACATCACACTTCTGTATTGAAAGTCGGCGCCAAACGATAATCTCCTAGAAAGTGTTAAAATTTGTCACCGACTTCAATATAGAAGTGTGATGTTGTCTGTACCTATTCTTATATTATTTTTAAGCTTTCAGTGTTTTTGAAGTCGTTTTTTATTTTTTGTAAAATATCTTTTATTTTTAACTTTTCAGTGAATGAAATCTTTTTAGTGAAAGAAGTGTGTTTTAGTGCTTTCCTCGATTTTCTATGGGATCCCATCATCAGATCCTGACTTTGGTGACCATGACACCACCCTTGCTCTATACTCTATCGAATACAAAAATAATTTTGGACATCGGTTTAAAATGACGGAGTTATGAGGTAACAAACATAAAAAATACAACCGAATTGATAACCTCCTCCTTTTTTGAAGTCGGTTAAAAATATTTGGGAATCGAACCCGCGACCAGTTGCGTAGTAGGCGATCACTCGAACTCTGTGCGCTAGCTAACCGTGTCGTCAAATGTAAAGTCATCATGGTAAAGAACGCTAGCTGTGTAGTACTTCCCGAGTTTTCTTACAGGCCTAAGGTGGTAGAATATTAATTAATATTTTAAAACCAGTTTGCTTGGAGACTAATACGGTTGCCTGATATTCATAGCGATTTGTGGCTTTCTTCTTGATAATCTTGTTTAGTACATGCACGCCCCTGTCACTCACGCAATGCAGCGTTATAAATACCTACCACTAAGTAGCGCGCCGGCACGCCGATCGCTGCACACACGTGTAAAGAAATTCTTAGGTTGTGTGTGAAGTTGACCAACCCGCACTTGGCCAGCGTTGATGATGGTAGCACATCAAAAACAGGTTTGAGCTTGTTTCGAATTCATCTAATAATAATATGATGGATGACATACCTGCCAGAGATACCTGTCACAAAAATTGGGATATAATTAAAAACAAAAATACTATCGTTTTTGATGCTTGCTAAGGCAAGGATAAAGATACCTCCGTCTTACCTATTTCTGCCGCAAATCAGCAGTGCTTGCATTGCTGTGTTCCGGTGTGAAGGGTAAGATATGGCACTGAAATTACTGGGTACCGTGACTTTACATCTGATGTCACAAGTTGGCAACGTACACTGTGGTTCTTGTGGGGCTTGCAGTTTTACTGCGAATCGCACAGGAACCACATGTATTATAGGTGACTGTTACCACTTACCATCAGGTGGGTAGTTTGCTTGTTTGCCAACTTAGTAGCAATAAAATAAAACACACAACATTACATTTTTATTTTGAAGGAGTTTTTGTTTTGAAGTGGTGTCGGTATTTTTGTAAAAAAAATATTTTTATTTTTTTCGTAAAATTAATAATAGCTCTCTTAGTCAACTTGAAAGAATATACCTAACTGAGAGTCAATACGTACCTTTTATATCTAAAGACTAACTCCCTAACTCCTTAAAGTTAAGGATCCATCGTAAGCTCAGCATAGTGGAAGAATCCTTGAGATGATGTCTTTCAGACGCAAATACCTGAATAGCTTCAGAAAAAAAACAGGAAAGACGTTGGACGTGCCTATTCTCTCGATATTCTTGGGATTCCAATACTAGATCCTGACTTGATGGCATGGAACCACTTCGGGGGTATACTTTTCTGAATACAAATAAAAAAGAATTTTGAAAATCAGTTAATAAATGACGAAGCTATGAGGTATGTGTTACCTCATAACTTCGTGAAGTCAGTGAATTTGGTTCACAAATCAAATCGAAATAAGTTATAGTACTTATTTATTCAGTAATGTATTAAAATACCTACATATATCTATTAAAATATTTTTCTTCAAACTACTCATTAATTTTACTCTAATCATCGGAAAAGGCAACACTAAGTAATACATTACTACCCTGGAAAACGGCAGTAGTATTGTATGAAATTTCATTAATGACCCGTTCAACATAATTGCCCTGTTGTTTGTTTTTCTAATTTAAAAAGAAATTACAATTTATATTCATACAAAATGTAGGCATTTTTCCAAAGAGATTTGAGTGGTTGTATAACATGTCACAAAAAATACACATGCGCAAAACAAGTTAGATAGGACCCTACAAAGCCAATTTTATTTAAAAAAGAGAGACAATTGGCTTTATTGGCGAAGATTAGCTTTTATTTTAATAATTTAAAAATTGTATTCGAGTGCATATTGTGCAGTGAAAGTGGTGTTTTTTGGTGCACATTCATGTTGACGGCAAGAAATAAGGGTTTTGTGGTGTACATGACAGTGAGTTTTTTTTTGTGGATTTTCCACTTCCGTCACCACCGTCAAGATAAGGTTTGGTTTCTTAATAAGAACAATTTGCATTTTTTTTTGTCATAAATAAATAAGTTTTTCTACAGTCAACTTCAGTTTTTTATTATTTTTTAATAAGTTGAAGGAAAAGCAGATTACACACCTCGTAAGTGAGCTATTAATGCCCTCGGGTTATTAGTGCCCTCGAGCAAGTGCTCGTGCACCAAACATCCGCGGGCATTAATAAGTCACTTAGCGCTCATTGTAACAATCTACTATTTCTAAATCAAACCGAATAGCCGTCGAAGTCAAACAAAAAAATTTAACAGTGCTTTATAAGTATATGCCGCCGCGTCAGTCATATTCTTAGCTTTTGTTTTAAATACTACTTCTAGCCAGTTCTAGCTAATCGAGCATTTCTTGTATTCTAGTGATGCATTCTATACTGTAACACCGTTTTTTCTTAAAATTTCATAAAACACTAATTTTGCAAAAACATTTTGGTTTCACTGTAGTTTTAACACAAATTTCACAACTAAAATCATAATTACAATAACTTTGTCAATTAATTTCACAATATCAATGTCAAGTGTCAACGTCAACATCGTTTCACGTCACGTCAGTGACATTTGCAATTATCTTTGGTCATTATTCACTTTTTGCATAAACAAAATAAATCTCGCGTTTATCCTGGCCTTATTTACAAAGATAGTTTTTTTTCGCCCAAAATCCCGTGCTTCCATTTAGGTGGGTTGATTTTCTCAAAATTCGGAATTTGACATTTAGACCGTTTGTTTTGATCATGTCTATAGACATATTTTAATAAAATACACTTAAACTTATAGATCATATAATTATAGTTTCGTCGAATAGAATTTGGAAAGCATTCACAATTTGTTTAAGGTTAATTTTTCATTACGTTTTGTTTTTCAACTAAACTTATAACTTTAGCTGGAAATACTTATTGCATAGGTATTGTAGAATTTCGAAAGATCCGTATGTTGACTTGACACATCTTGAAGCAAGTTAAGAGTCTTACGAGTGTTATGAAATGAATTTGGTTTTAGGAGAGGTTCCGTCGCCAATACGGCGCTTAACATTCAGCAAACGGACCTCGGCTCCGTCGCTTCCACATAAACGCAAATCTGTGCGCAGGTGGAGCGTTGGTTTTTAGAACGCGTCTATCGTCTATGTTATGAGTAGTCTGTGAGACATCGACCGAAGGGATTTGTTATTGATTTGAAGATCATAAAGTTTTTATATATTTATTTCTGCTAATAAAACCAATAGGTATTTCTCCCGTTTTCCGTGTGAATTTGATTTGAAAAACCACAGTGAAACTACAAAATTCAGTTCTTTTTGTTTTCAGCTTGAAGAGTAAAGCTAAGGAAAAAAAATACTATATATTTACTCGCCGGCACGCGATTCATTAAATTAAATGGATTTATTGTATCAATAAGTGCAAAAAAAAAATCAATAAGGTATCTAATTAACTTATTATATTTCTTGATTTAAAGCAGATTTTGTTAATTTTATTTTTATTTGTGGGTAAATTGATTATTAAATCAAACATGTTACATTTCCAAAATTCGCCTTTTTCATCCCCTATTTCATTAAAAAAACCTGATAGTAAGCGGCATCTTAGTGGGATTAATGCATATATTGAGTGACACTTGTGAATTTCATGTTAAATTCTAGATTTTCACTATATTGAGTTTCACATCATACTTTGGCAAATAACTCACAAATTAAGCTGTTTTCTTTTTATTAATAGCAGTAATTATACACAAAATAGGTGCTCTCCCCTCCGTATGTCTTTTTTATTAACTAACCAATAAGAAACTTTGACAATTCATTGAAAATTATGTTTGGAATTAACTTGCAATGTTTATTACCTGAAATTCAGATGTATTGACTGGGATTCCTTCAGAACTCAGTGTTAGACCCACTGACCTCAAGATCATAGGCATATTTAATTATATTTTTAACCTAACACTGTGCTATGAATCTCCAGGGCAGTTCCCGGAGGCCGTAGGGCTCCGCTGCTTGACTTTAGAGCCAGACGAACTAACCTATTATCAAGGAGGAATTCTGTGGAGCTAAATATATTAATATAAAACAGGAATATTATATCTCTGACCCGTGATTGCAAGACTTAGCATAGAAGGTATAATTCACTAACACCCGCCGAACGTAACTATTCCGCTACAGAGCGAGAGGCATTGGCCGTGGTACATGTCGTTGAACACTTCCGCCCTTACCTTGAAGGTGGTCGACAATTTAAAATTATTACCGATCATGCTAGTCTAAAGTGGTTTTTAAACCTTAAGAATCCGACAGGACGACTAGCGCGTTGGGGGTGTAGGCTATCGCCTTATAATTTCATTATTGAGCATCGTAGTGGATCTCAAAACGTCGTACCGGATGCACTATCACGTTCTGTACCAGTGGCAGCCGTAGACGCATTTACATCCAGCGATGCTTGGTATAACAATATATTAAAACGTGGCATGGATAGGCCGCGCGCGTGTCCCAATTTTCAAATTATAGATGGTAGGCTTTTTAGATTTACAAAAAGCACTAACAAACTCTGTGGTGACTACCAGTGGAAAGAGGTTGTACCAAAGGAGTTTAGGGAGGATATTATTAAAAGTAACCATTCTGAACCAATTGCTGCGCACTTAGGCGTTGCAAAAACTTATAAAAGATTAAAATTACGGTATTTTTGGCCCGGTATGCATAAAGATACCGAGGAATTTATTAAAAATTGTGCCACTTGCAACTCATATAAACATAGCTCACTAGCGCCAGCTGGCTTTAGGGGGGAACCCAAGGTCTGCTGTCGACCATTCCAGTGCATCAGCATTGATCTAGTTGGTCCACTGCCGATGTCTCGACAGCAAAACACCTTTTTACTAGTAGTTGTGTGTTGTTTTACAAAATATTGTTTATTATTTCCTTTACGGCGTGCAACGGGCAAAGTTATAGCGCAAAGGTTAGAAGACCATGTATTTCTGGTTCACGGAATACCACAGACGGTGATGTCTGATAATGGCTCGCAATTTATAAGTCATGAGGTTCAGGCATTATATGAAAAATACAATATTCCGCAAGTACATTTGGGTCCAGTATATTGTCCACAAGTTAATACGGTGGAACGTTATAACCGCACAATAATCACTGCAGTTTCCTCGTTTGTTGAGAACGATCATAGAACGTGGGATATTAACATACATAAAATACAATTTGCCATGAACACTTCAGTAAATGAGTCTACTTCTTATACTCCTTTCATGCTAGTACACGGTAGGGAAGCTGTCACTGATGGTAGTATTTACCGTGATTTTGTAGATCTCCAAGAGTTGGTTGTGGTACCACGCGATACTCATGCGTCTAATATTGGCCACCTCGGTGACATTTTCATCAAAGTCCGAGAGTCCTTGCGCAAGGCCCATGAAAGGAATATAAAATACTATAACAACAAACGCAGAGATATATCATTTAATGTCGGTGATTTTGTGTGGAAGCGTACGTACAAGCAGAGTTCTGCTAATAAATATTTTACTGCTAAACTTGCCCCTAAATATGAACGTTGTAAAATTATACGTAAGCTTTCTCGCCTCGTCTATGAGCTCGAAGACGAGAACGGAAAATACATAGGAAAGTGGCACATAAAAGATTTTAAAAATTTAGATACTTCGAGTGACTAAATTACATACCTAATAACATAATACCTACTTAATTTTAATTTCTATGCTCTTATGAAAATAGCGATATTTGTATAAGCATTTAAACTATTTAAGCACCGCGGGTGCGGCGGTCACAGAATACCCACCCCGCCATTCTTCCTGGCGTCTCGTAGAACCCGAGTGTAGGATAACGCGCCATATAACATCTGGCGGCGTTTTTGCATGTGTCTGTCCCTGTCGTTTTTTATTGATTTGCCTTGATACTTAAGTTTCCATATACCTACCGTCTTCAAAATTAATATTACCATTACATAAGTACATTAAGATCTAAAACACAAATATTATACGTGTCTTAGTTCATGATAAGAAATAGATAAATATATTATTACTACCATTATATAAAATGGATATTACCTACTTCTTTAGTATCTGATACCAGAATTAAAGAACAAGTATGTACTTATTATAACTGTTATGTGGTTAGATAGATGCATTTAGCTCAAGATCACAAATATAAACGTGTCTTGTTCATTATTTTTATATGTATTCTATTCTAATCAACAAAATTTATTTTGAATTCCTCACAGGAGCGGTTTGCAACTCTAGAAATAAGCCTTTGCTATATTCTTATAATGGAGGAAGCTACATCTAGCTGGAAACGTAGGAAAATCAATATTGACGATCAGGGGCAACGATACATGCAACTCATATTTTTTATTATTTCCTTTTTTATTGTATTTTTTACTTATTATTTGACGATTAGAGTCAAAATGTCTGTAATAACGACATCTACCGGTGGTTGTTGACATTACATGCTATACTCTGTTAGTGTCAAGATATACTTATTTAACAACGCCATCTCGGCGTCAGTCCTGACACTACAGTTTTTTCTTTATTACTTACTTATATTTGATGGGCATAGGATATAATGCCTTTTACCTATTTATCACAGCCATATAGGTGCTAGCAGAAGTGGTTTCGCTAGATTTTGCCACCTTATAGGTGAATATTTTTTTTAAAACCATGTAGGTGCTAGCAGCAGTAGTTTCGCGCTAGATTTTGTCACCTTATTGGTGAATGTTGTTTTTTTTTTATTACAATCTTTAACATACCATATTAATGGATTTACGTAGATTTAAGGTGCATGCGTGTTAAATATTCTTTATTTACACACGTTTATATTTAAAGCTTTATTTTTTATCTTATACAAATAAATAAACTTATAAAAAAAAATAACGTTAGGCGTAATTGGGTACAGAGTTTATCACGAATGAATAGTTTTTAACTACCTAATTGATTCTATTTATGATAATTCTGTTTGGTTGGTTAGGAGGTTTTGAGGCTGACGGGGCGTCAGACGAATTCCCTACGTGAATTCTATCGTGGTTGGGGGGATACTGTAACACCGTTTTTTCTTAAAATTTCATAAAACACTAATTTTGCAAAAACATTTTGGTTTCACTGTAGTTTTAACACAAATTTCACAACTAAAATCATAATTACAATAACTTTGTCAATTAATTTCACAATATCAATGTCAAGTGTCAACGTCAACATCGTTTCACGTCACGTCAGTGACATTTGCAATTATCTTTGGTCATTATTCACTTTTTGCATAAACAAAATAAATCTCGCGTTTATCCTGGCCTTATTTACAAAGATAGTTTTTTTTCGCCCAAAATCCCGTGCTTCCATTTAGGTGGGTTGATTTTCTCAAAATTCGGAATTTGACATTTAGACCGTTTGTTTTGATCATGTCTATAGACATATTTTAATAAAATACACTTAAACTTATAGATCATATAATTATAGTTTCGTCGAATAGAATTTGGAAAGCATTCACAATTTGTTTAAGGTTAATTTTTCATTACGTTTTGTTTTTCAACTAAACTTATAACTTTAGCTGGAAATACTTATTGCATAGGTATTGTAGAATTTCGAAAGATCCGTATGTTGACTTGACACATCTTGAAGCAAGTTAAGAGTCTTACGAGTGTTATGAAATGAATTTGGTTTTAGGAGAGGTTCCGTCGCCAATACGGCGCTTAACATTCAGCAAACGGACCTCGGCTCCGTCGCTTCCACATAAACGCAAATCTGTGCGCAGGTGGAGCGTTGGTTTTTAGAACGCGTCTATCGTCTATGTTATGAGTAGTCTGTGAGACATCGACCGAAGGGATTTGTTTTTGATTTGAAGATCATAAAGTTTTTATATATTTATTTCTGCTAATAAAACCAATAGGTATTTCTCCCGTTTTCCGTGTGAATTTGATTTGAAAAACCACAGTGAAACTACAAAATTCAGTTCTTTTTGTTTTCAGCTTGAAGAGTAAAGCTAAGGAAAAAAAATACTATATATTTACTCGCCGGCACGCGATTCATTAAATTAAATGGATTTATTGTATCAATAAGTGCAAAAAAAAAATCAATAAGGTATCTAATTAACTTATTATATTTCTTGATTTAAAGCAGATTTTGTTAATTTTATTTTTATTTGTGGGTAAATTGATTATTAAATCAAACATGTTACATTTCCAAAATTCGCCTTTTTCATCCCCTATTTCATTAAAAAAACCTGATAGTAAGCGGCATCTTAGTGGGATTAATGCATATATTGAGTGACACTTGTGAATTTCATGTTAAATTCTAGATTTTCACTATATTGAGTTTCACATCATACTTTGGCAAATAACTCACAAATTAAGCTGTTTTCTTTTTATTAATAGCAGTAATTATACACAAAATAGGTGCTCTCCCCTCCGTATGTCTTTTTTATTAACTAACCAATAAGAAACTTTGACAATTCATTGAAAATTATGTTTGGAATTAACTTGCAATGTTTATTACCTGAAATTCAGATGTATTGACTGGGATTCCTTCAGAACTCAGTGTTAGACCCACTGACCTCAAGATCATAGGCATATTTAATTATATTTTTAACCTAACACTGTGCTATGAATCTCCAGGGCAGTTCCCGGAGGCCGTAGGGCTCCGCTGCTTGACTTTAGAGCCAGATGAACTAACCTATTATCAAGGAGGAATTCTGTGGAGCTAAATATATTAATATAAAACAGGAATATTATATCTCTGACCCGTGATTGCAAGACTTAGCATAGAAGGTATGATCCACTAACAACCGCTCCGGGGAAGGCTACTAATTTAAAAAAAAAGAAACCTATAACTATTTGTTCGTGTACTTTATTGCCCCTCATTTTGTAGTTTTGTACCCAATTTGTACCTGATTTTTACCTGCCGAGATTGATCAAACAAACCTGAACCATCCTGCCCTTGGCTTGTATTGATTAAACATTAAGTTAAGTGCTTTGCATTGAGGAATTGTGTTAACATATGCATAAGTAAATTATAATTATGTACCTACAACAATAAAGCTTTTCATTTTGTATCGGACTAAAGGAATAAGTTTGTTTTTTTCTTTCGACTAAGATTTCCCTATATTTCAACAATTCAGCAAGAAAAAGCATTACAATACTGCACAAAAGAAATATGCATAAAATTTGAATTTACATTTTATTAATAACACATCATAGAAACATTTAAAACCTTTGAAATTGTGAAGAAACGGTCTAATTATGATGAATCTTGAAAAGTCTAATTATTAATAATTGCTTTACGTCTCTTTCTTATAAAATATATGTTTGTATCGGTATTATAATGGTGGACGAGTACAATGACGTCACTAGCAAATAAAAGCTTTTTAAACTTTGTTATTTTTTAAGTTATTAAAAAAATCACATGGTTGTTTGCCAAATAAAAATACTATGTAATGTAACAATTAAAAAGTGTCCATATTTACATACAAGTAAAGATACAATAAAAAATAGCAATGAAGTCATAAAGCTGTATCTTTATTGGTTGTATTACTGTAGGTACTTACCTCAGTTTATAAATCAATACTTATTTGTAACCTAGCAAAAAGTATATTGCATACGATATAAAACGTCCTTGTTGTACTGTTATATTTTTACTGTGCGGCACATGATGTTGGTGCCTGTTCAGTGGCCGCGTCCGCGCTAACGTCATGTACAAATGAACGGTGTGAAGTGCGGAACATATGGGCTTGCACGTGGAAATTCCTCGCCTTAATAGCAACGTGTTGTGCATTTGCAACTACGAAACCCTACGCTGCGCGTGGCCCGGCCCGACACGCACTTGGCCGGTTTTATCGGTACTCCTCTGAATTAAAACGATAGAGAGAGCCTCACTATCGCCATCAATCATCACCATAAGTTAGGCGGTTTGCCTCTGGTTCAGCGACGGTAACGACAAAAAAATTTAAACTCTTGCCATTGCCGACGCCGAGTAAAATATGACATTTAAAATTATACAATTATGGTTTGTCATTGTCTTTGAATTAAAAAAAAACAAACATTCATCGTCCGAAAAAGAGGTGCGTAATATCGGCGTTATGTCTTAGAAATATTTATATTTACGGTTTCAATACCCTGAAAATAAGTTCCATGCATTGAAAAAAATCCTTTCAATCTTTACACGTAAATAAACTCTTATTAGGTAGAAAGTCCTACTAAACTTTGTTATGAAGTGATTCATAATAAAATCATTTACATTAAGCTTTTTGCGCATGACTTCCTCCGCGAGACTGGTGAATGTTGAATTTTTATATAAACTTGTGTTCATAAGAAAAACTTGGATATTCTTGTCATTTTTAGAGTTCCGAACCGAATCGTGAGGCAACCTGCAAACATCTGCGATGAAATTCAATGGTGTACCTATGTGAAGTCGACCAATCCGCACCGGGCATCCGAACATCCGTTTAAGAATTCAGAATTCTTTATTGGACGCCGACTTAGGCACCTAATCGATCAGTTTGCCTATTCGCTAATTCCGGTTGGCCAAATATTGTCATTTTGAAAAATTATCTACGACTTTCTTGTTATAAGTAACAGCTGTGCCCGCGAACTACGTTTCGCCTTAATTTATTTTTTCCCGACATCTTCAACAAATATCGTTAATGTACACAGAAATAAATACAAAAACTTAACAAATTATATACTTAAACCTTCCTCGAGAATCACGCTATCGAGTGGGAACTTTTTCGCCGAGATGGTGACAATGATGATAGCACTGAATGTGGGTAAGTCTTTCTTAACTATAGTTTGAGTCCTATCCAAATGTTTCTAAAATATTTTAATGATGAGATTTTTACTATAGGTGCCGGGGTCAGCCCGGCGGGCCACTTCGTGTGGCCACCCGCTTCATGCGGGGAAGGGCGAAGTCCCTCTTCTTATGTTAAGAGGTACATGGCTCTCGCTGGAAGCCGATTCCGGTGGCTACTTCTGATGGTAGCAGGGTGGAGGCGAGTGTCTCGCCATGGCGCTTCGCGTTGGGGATTTCCCCGAGCTTCGGCTCACCCGCGCGGCGGTGGATCCAGTGGGATCTGCCGTATGGCAACCCGTTACCCGCACTGACCGTCGGTCGGGCCGCGTGGAAGACGACCACAATAAAAAACCAGTTCCGGGGTGTAGAGTGGCGCAATTCTGCGCCGCTCCACAAAGTAGCAGAGCCAGGAGGAGAGTCCGGCGATGGACATGTCACAAGCAAGGGGTCAGCGGAAATAACGGACGGAGGAGCTACTGGGGGGGTTTTTAGTGGGTAGGCCCGGGTCGAGTACGGTCTGGGGAGTCCCACATATCCTCGTGGTTTGGCTCGACCACGAGGAATGCGTAAATGCATTTCCCCCCCTCAAAAAAAAGAAACTACTGATTCTTTTTGTGTTGGATAGTCCATTTATCGAGGAAGACTATAGGCGCCAATTTCACAGTCAATCTCAATCGCGATCCGCGATCGAAATCAATGATCACGATCCAGATTGATAATGTACGAAGCAGATTGATGGATTATTGCATAGATCTGTGATCCAAGATCATTGATTTTGATCGCGGATCGCGATCGAGATTGACTGTGAAATTGGCGCCATAGGCTATATAACATTACTCTACGACTAATAGGAGCTGAGCATCAATGAAAAATGTTGCAAAAACGGAAAAAATATTTAGCGAAATGTACTCGGTAGTTCGCGGGCACAGGTAGTAAGTATATAAAAATCTCGTGTCAGATTTTAATGATATCTAGGTCTGAGAATAGGTCATAGGCTATTTTTTATACCCCTAGGTGATAAGGGGCAATCTCATGGCGAATCAATTATTATGACGAAACGTAGTTCGCAGGCACAGTTAGTAGTTTAAATATGTATATGCTTCCTTTACAATTAAAATAAGTTAGGTAGTCTGAGGCTTTGCGCTATCTTATTCACACATTTTATTTGAATTTACAGCTGTTTTTTTATCTTATAAATTAAATAATGTTTTTTTTTGCAAATTATAGCACTATCCCGCCTCATACCTATACAAGAACTTTCCTTAACCCCAAGGTTGCACGCTAGAAATTGCTAACTTAGCGATAAGGCCGCCTATTGTTACTGAATTTATTTATCCGTTATGTCCTATTCAATAATGCTTCATTTGTAATAAAGTGTTCAATCATTGAATGAAATGAAAAATTTGTAAACCTCCAGCAGACAGAAAACTTGGTTGGTTGTGACTGTCAGCGGAGGTGCGATGCGATGAGAATTACTATGTGTGAGAATGTATGAAGGACGCCACACAAAACCAACCCCAGCGAACTCGGCGCGATATGGCGCGCCAACGCAACGCTTAATACAACGTGCGTTCCCAAAGTAATGGAATTGAATATTCCACGCCGCTCCTATTGGTCAGAGGGGGATCACTTGTAGTAGGTATTGGGGTTGAGTTTTTCCGCGAAATCGACCTCAGTGCTCTCTCTTCAAGTTGTGGAAGCGGCAGGAAATCTGATAGGCTCCTTTCATACCACTGCGTGTCGCCGGTCGCGTGCGCCGCGGCCGGTCGAGTTGCTTTTCGCAGAACGCGACAGGCGGCGGGGCGCACGCAGCAGGCGTAGCATGGGCTGCCAAGACGGGACTTGAGTCACGCATTATCTCACAATTTCGGTGACATAGGTAGTTTTCCAATTACAGCACAAGAGCGCATTATGCGGCATAATGCTTAACGTTGAATGTTCCAACTACAGCAACACTTCGCACAATCGAGCACTCTCAAAAGCAATGTTTTCGTGTGATGCGTGCAATCGATACCAACTCAGTGGCAGAAAATTAACAAGTGTTTTTTCTTTAAGTTGGCATTGATCGAAATGTTTTATTTATATATAATCGTTAGTAATATTATTTATTGTTGAAAAATTTTTAAAGCTTTCGTTTCATTGTAGTTTTTTTGAAATAATCAAAGTTAATTCAAACAGTGTTAAAAAATACCACATTATTTACACATTAGTGAGGTTATTGCTAACTCTATGAATATTTCTTTTTTTCAACACTGAACTTAGCGCACTCTGCTGGTGCATTTGAAAACTAATTCACGTTCCAATTAAGCATCAGCATAATTCGGCATTGTGCGCCACTGAGTCGCATTATGCTCTGTAATTGGAAAACTACCATAATATCTGTCTTAAAGAGTAGCACGGCGGCGCGTATTGAGGCTGCGGTCCGATAACAGCGCTCACAGTGCTAACGATTATAATCGCCTTGTTCAAATTAAAGAGAACACTGAAAATGCTATCAGCATGCTTACGGTTTCGGTCCGGAAGAACAGGTACATTCATTTTGAACCGAAAACACAATTATCGAACGTCATACTGACAATTCGCATAAAGTGATTTCACTCCAGAGCATTAGCGCCGTAAGTTCTATATGACGTTAACGATGACGTCATGTGGCTCTTCATGCCGGCTAACATTAGCGCGCTCACAACATTTCGGGACGCGTTTGAGCGCACTAATAGTGACTCTTATTGATTTTCGGAACGCAGCCTTAGTGTGACAAAATTTCTTGACGCTCCTCAAGGGACATGTGTCACTGAGTCTTATCACAAATTTCTTGGCAGCCCGTGCTACGCCTGCTGCACTGTGAATATCACCTTTACATACAAATTGCGCACGACACGCAGCGCTATGAAGGGAGCCTTATTGTGAATCTCTGCACTGACAGGTTCTCAAAGTAGACAAATTGGGACATACGTTCTATTTTGCTATCTTATGAAACAATATAGTTAAGTTTATTTTGCACCAACCTTGCGAGTAGGGTTTCGCAGCTTTAATGTGTTTAATATTACAAGTCGTCTGTCTACATCTTTTAGTACTTCTCTGTTTGTTTTGAGCTCTTCTCTCTCATATTACAGCCTACTCTGAAAGTTTAATGCATAACTTAGGTAGAGTTGCTAATTCAATCTTTCAGAATTTCCATGATGTTGATGTAAGTATAAAGAACGAAAATACATTTGGTTTATAAACAAACAAAATAAAGGCGCATTGATTTTCATGAAATTTTAACAGTATATTATAAGTAGGAAATAAACCCCAAAAAGTAAAATCTACCCTATGCGGATGTATGATTTTACTCCGGGGGTGAAATTGTATAAATAAAGCCATAATTTTTTTTCAACACACTTGCTCGTAAAGTGGGTCTTATTACCTTGCATTTAAACCCGTTATTCAGTATATTAAACACGAGTGCTTTTCACTTTACATAATCGCACAAGTGCGGTAATCTTAACATGACAAATTCTAATTTGTTCAAGATTGCAAAGTAGATGTATGTCCAGTACGCATTCTTAAATTAGTCTCTTAATACTTTTTTTTAACACGACTATGCGGCTGCCAATTGGAAACAAATGAACAGCCTACTACTGGTTACTTAAATATTAAATTGACAACGACATTTAAACACAAACATTTAAAAACAATAGTTAATAACTATAACTAAAATAAATTATTAAAAATTCACACAAACTTGTTTTTTAAAAACTAAAATATTCAGTTTGTTTAGTTTTGAATTTTGGCTGTTTGGCCCTTTTTTGTTGGCTGTATGAAGAGTTTAGCCATGCCCGGGCAGCGCGCGAAAAAAAAGGCGCGCGGCATTTTCCCGCTATTGAAATTTTTTGCCTTTTTGTTGTAATTGCTAATTGATTTGTTTTTTAAAAACTAAAATATTCGGTTTATTTAGTTTTGAATTTTGGCTGTTCGGCCCTTTTTTGTTGGCCGTATGAAGAGTTTAGCCATGCCCGGGCAGCGCGCAAAAAAAAAGGCGCGCGGCATTTAATATACTTCTAGAATGTTTGTAACTCTACGCGCATTACTTGGGACAGCGCGCGAGCGTAGCGTCGTCTTTCATTCATCGTCGCTTATAAATGAAATATAGACTTATCAATGTCACGACAGTATAATAAAAACTTGAAAATTGATTTTTGTTCAATTTATATTCAATTTATATCTATCTAATTCTGCGAGGTTGCAGGTGCATTAAAGTTAATCCTGTATAATTATGAAGATGATGTATGTAACGTGACCAGACGTCCCGTTTTGAACGGGACTGTCCCGTTTTATAATGATGAGCCCCGGTGTCCCCGAAATGAATCCTGGGACGCAAAATTGTCCCGTTTTCGGAATCCGCGCGAAAATTGAGGAGCCGAGCTGGCCGGGCGCGGCGGCCGGCCGGGCGCGTGCGGTGTGTGAGCAGGACCAGGGACCCGATTCTCATGTAATAGAACTTTTCCGCATGGTAAATTCGTATGCGAATTTTTCGATTCTACTGAAAAGTTCGAATGATTCGTATTGTAGGTAACTTACTACATATTTATATTATAATACAATTATTATTTATTATTATGAATATTTACATTTATTAATTATTAATATTTACACTTATATTTCATTTATATTTTAATAATATTATTATATTTACTTTATATTATAAACACAACACAAATATTTATGTACATTTTCAACATCATTATAAGTAATATTATTGTCGTGCCAGTTCGCCTAGTAATGTTGCGCGGGGCTGTGGAAACGCGCGTACTTGTATCCATTAGGTATAGGATCTTTTGTTCGACGCGGTGACGTAGAATCGATGCCCCGGCCGGCCGTTCGGCGCTGGCGCAAGTCACGTACGCCAGTCGCGAACCTATCTCGACGCGGAGCTCACGCTACTTTTCCCTAACTCGCTGCTTATTTATATGCTATTTGTTATCGTTAATATCTTCATAGTACTGTCCTAATCTCCGTGATCTATCTCTGTGCTTGTGCTTGTGAATTGTTCTCCTTCTGTGACTGTCGTTGTGTTGAATGTTTATGTTCGTGTGGACTGAGATAAATTACATCTGGTTTCCGTAAGTGGACAATATTTTATTTACCACCAAACACACGAGTGCATTACCAACCAATACCTAAACTGGTGACCCCGTTCTGAACATGGACAAGGAATTCCAAGACGCACAAGGCCAAACCAGCAGAGGACACGTTTCCATTGACCCGAACGACAAAAATGACGGACGTCATTTTTCGCACGGAGAGGCAGAGGTGTACAAAGTTGGCGTTAGAGTACCACCCTTTTGGCCAGAGGAGCCGGAAATTTGGTTCGCCCAGGTGGAAGGACAATTTGCTATATCCGGTATTACGAATGATGCGACCAAATTTAATTACGTCATTAGTCAACTTGATAACAAATATTCAAGGGAAGTCAAGGACATAATTATTAGCCCTCCAGCAACAGACAGATACGGCAAGTTAAAAGCAGAACTCATCAAACGGCTCACAGCTTCCAACGAGAAGAAGTTAAAACAACTGCTGATGCATGAAGAGTTAGGAGACCGCAAGCCGTCGCAGTTCCTTCGGCATCTTAAGGGTCTGGCTGGTTTCGATGTTCCGGACGACTTTTTAAGGACCATCTGGATGAGTCGTCTCCCACACGGTGTCCAGACAGTGCTCGCCGGTCAGCCATCATCAGCCACCATTGATGACCTAGCAGACCTGGCAGATCGCGTCAACGACCTGGCTGCTTCATCACCGAGAGTCGCCGCCGTGAGTGACGTCGTGTCTACCTCCGTGCTCACTGACCTCAGGAATGAAGTTGCTGAACTACGGAGACAACTACAGAACCTGGCATCGGACAGGAGCCGCAGGCCCCATCAGCGAACTTCGAGACGTACGAGTAGCAGATCTTCGTCCAGACAGCGGTCGAGTTCAAACTACCGCAAATTCCCGCTGTGCTGGTACCACGATAAGTATGGAGACAAGGCGAAGAAGTGCGTTCGCCCATGCGACTTCAAGACGGGAAATGCCGGGGGCAGTCGGTGATGGCGACCGACGATTGCCCATCTTCACAAACTGGTCGCCTGTTCGTCACTGACCGGTCATCGAAGATGCAGTTCCTGGTCGATACAGGTAGCGACCTCTGCGTCTTCCCTCGGTCATCCCTGCGTGTTCGTCGTGCGAAGACTAACTTTGAGTTGTGTGCTGCCAATGGCTCATCCATTGCTACTTATGGCTATGTACATTTAGTGCTAGATTTAAGCTTACGTAGGAATTTTGCTTAGCGCTTTGTAGTTGCTGATGTGTCTAAGCCAATTATAGGCGTAGATTTTTTAAATTTCTATCACCTTATTGTAGATTGTCGCAATAAGCGACTGATAGACAACACTACATCTATATCCGCTGTTGCTGCTTTTGCTTTATGTAAAAATGTGCATTCAGTGAAGGTCTCGACTGGCGACACTCGGTACCATAAAATCTTAAACGAGTTCCCAGATATTACTCGACCAGCTGGCACACACCGCACTACACCACACAATACACTTCATCATATACTCACGACACCAGGCCCGCCAGTTTCTTCTTCTCCCCGCAGACTAGCTCCAGACAAACTCAAGATTGCCCGCCAGGAGTTCCAAGCTATGTTGTCCAATGGGACAGCCCGCCCTTCGAAGAGCCCGTGGTCTTCGCCCTTACACCTGGCGCCAAAAAAGGACAACGGTTGGCGACCATGTGGCGATTACAGGATGTTAAACGCCCGCACCATACCAGATAGGTACCCAATTAGGCACATCCAAGACTTCGCCCACAGCATATCTGGTTGTACTGTCTTCAGCACACTAGACCTTCTGAAGGCCTATAATCAGGTCCCCGTCAGCCCAGATGACATCCCGAAGACGGCCATCACCACGCCCTTCGGGTTATTCGAATTCCCGTTTATGACCTTTGGTTTGCGGAATGCAGGTCAAACCTTTCAAAGGTTAGTAGACGAAATGACCCGAGGGCTGGATTTCGTTTACTGTTATCTTGATGACTTTCTGGTCTTCTCCAGGACACAGGCTGAGCATGAGCAGCATCTGCGCCAGATCTTCACCAGGCTCCAGGAATATGGCATGCAGGTAAACACATCAAAGTGTGTTTTCGGGGCCCAAGAGGTAACATTCCTAGGATACCATATCTCTGAGAAAGGCACCAGACCACTTGACACCAAGGTAAAGGCCATCAAAGAGTTCCCTCCCCCCACCAACGTGCGGCAACTCAGGCGATATTTGGGCATGCTCAATTTTTATAGGAGATTTCTCCCACAAGCTGCCCAAGTTCAAGCTCCGTTGCACGCACTTTTAACAGGTACGGTGAAAGGGTCGCAACCCATCACACTTGAAGGGGACTCTTTAGCAGCTTTCGAGGCCAGTAAGGAAAGCCTTTCAAATGCTGCACTGCTAGCTCACCCGCATTGTTCCGCAAAACTAGCGTTGGTTACCGACGCATCAGACAAAGCGATAGGCGCAGTGCTGCAGCAGTTGAATGAGGACACATGGGAGCCTCTAGCTTTTTTCTCCCGTAAGCTCAGCCCATCACAGGTAAAGTACTCACCTTACGACCGTGAATTGCTAGCTATTTACGAGGCTATTAAATATTTTCGGCATATGCTCGAGGCTAGACATTTTACTGTCTATACTGACCACAAGCCCATCAGTTTTGCTTTCCATGAAAGGAAAGCAAACTGTTCGCCTAGGCAGTATAGGCACTTGGACTTTATCGCTCAATTCACCACCGACATACGTCACATATCCGGCAAGGACAATGTCGTAGCCGATACGTTGTCGCGTATTGAGGAATTGAGCGAACCTGTCAGCCTCGAGTCACTAGCCCATGCCCAAATCTCGGATCCGGAACTCACGACGCTTTTAGATGGTGGTTCATCATTGCGTCTAGAGCAGCGACAAGTACCTGGAAGTCGTATTTCATTGTACTGCGACGTCAGTACGCCGACTCCCAGGCCCTTTGTCACCAAATCCTTCCGTTTGCAGGTCTTTAACAGCCTGCATTCTCTCAGTCACCCTGGTGCAAACGCTTCCGCCAAGTTAGTCGCCGAACGGTTTGTTTGGCCTGGTATGAGAAAGGACTGCAGAGATTGGGCACGTACCTGCATTTCTTGCCAACGTGCGAAAGTCAACCGCCACGTTAACGCACCGCTGGGTACTTACAATCTCCCGCGCGCAAGATTCAAGCACATCCACATTGACCTCGTTGGACCGCTTCCACTCTCGCAAGGCTATCGGTATTGTCTGACTGCCATAGATCGCTTTACGCGATGGCCAGAGGCAATACCGATAGAAGACATTACAGCGGAGACCGTTGCCAAAGCTCTGTTGTCATGCTGGATAGCGAGATTCGGTTGCCCAGTGGTAATCACCACAGATAGGGGCCGACAGTTCGAGTCGGCATTATTTCAATCCTTATCGAAAATAGCCGGCTTCGAACATAAACGAACGACAGCATATCATCCAGCATGCAACGGTCTAGTGGAGCGGTTCCATAGACAGATGAAGGCTGCAATAGTCTGTCACGCAGACAGTAGGTGGACTGAATCTTTGCCGTGGGTGCTACTCGGCGTGAGGACAGCTTTTAAGGAAGATTTACAGTCTTCATCGGCTGAGCTTATTTACGGGGAGCCTTTAAGACTACCAGGCGAATTTTTTGAGCCTACTGTACCGGGCACTACTGACGTAAGCGATTTTTCTGCCCGTGTTCGGCATTTTGCTCAAAACTTACGTCCAGTACCAACCTCGCGTCACGGAAACCAGAAAGTCTTCATTTACAAGGAGCTAGCCACGAGTGATCACGTTTTCCTTCGCGAAGACGCATCACACGGATCCCTTACTCCTGCATACTCCGGCCCACATAAAGTCTTAGCCAGAGGGGACAAAGTTTTTAAGATCGTCCTCAACGGTAAGGAAGCTACCGTTTCAATAAATAGGCTTAAACCGGCATTTATTCTACACAATTGTAATGAAGATCCCCCTGCACCTACTGTACAGGAAAAAGTGACACGTTCAGGACGTCGCGTCCGGTTCCCTGATTTTTATCGCCCTTGACGGTCTCTGGAGGGGGGTGGTGTAGGTAACTTACTACATATTTATATTATAATACAATTATTATTTATTATTATGAATATTTACATTTATTAATTATTAATATTTACACTTATATTTCATTTATATTTTAATAATATTATTATATTTACTTTATATTATAAACACAACACAAATATTTATGTACATTTTCAACATCATTATAAGTAATATTATTGTCGTGCCAGTTCGCCTAGTAATGTTGCGCGGGGCTGTGGAAACGCGCGTACTTGTATCCATTAAGTATAGGATCTTTTGTTCGACGCGGTGACGTAGAATCGATGCCCCGGCCGGCCGTTCGGCGCTGGCGCAAGTCACGTACGCCAGTCGCGAACCTATCTCGACGCGGAGCTCACGCTACTTTTCCCTAACTCGCTGCTTATTTATATGCTATTTGTTATCGTTAATATCTTCATAGTACTGTCCTAATCTCCGTGATCTATCTCTGTGCTTGTGCTTGTGAATTGTTCTCCTTCTGTGACTGTCGTTGTGTTGAATGTTTATGTTCGTGTGGACTGAGATAAATTACATCTGGTTTCCGTAAGTGGACAATATTTTATTTACCACCAAACACACGAGTGCATTACCAACCAATACCTAAAGTATGAACCGTATTCTGGGGTACCCATAAAACAATATTACCAATCGAACTAGGAAGTCGGAAATAGCATTGACAATTTAATGTTTCGTACGACGTTCATGAGGCGTTTTTAAAAACGCTATGGCAACCACTATAATTTACATCTTAAAATAGTTCTTTTTGGTAAAAAAAATATTACTAAATCTATTTTAACACAAAATATATTTTTAAATGTGATCATATTTTCTAAAAATAATACTTATATTACAAAATATAAAAGTTCAATTTTTAATATTTCGTAAAGTATATTGATTGAAACGGAACGCTCCAGACAGCACATTCATAAGTTCTGACGTTAAATGTCATTAATTACAACAAAGTTTTTCTAAGATAAATATTGAATTGAGACAAATTCTTATTTTATTTTTATAATAATCTGTTATGGAGCAAAATAATATATCCAAAAAATTTGCTAGTGCGGAGCAAAGGCTTCGTCTAGTACATTTAAAGCCGATCCACAGCTGAAATGTGGCAAACTTGATTGTCCAACTTATAGTCCAGTCAACGAGGACATTCGTTGTATGGAGACATCCGACAAATTCTTCCGTCTATGAAATTTGGCATGTGGTGATGATACCTAATACAGATGACAGATGTACAATAATCCAACAAAATTTATAATGGGAAGTTAGGTATTTTTACCTAAACATGAAAAACGCTTATAGCTCTCTGTGGATATTTCCTCAGTTAGAAATTATTCTTGTATACGTACGTATGTACTAGTTAGAACAAGTATGTAAAGTAATCCAACATTTTTTCGATTTGGGTGATGCACTAAATTGAACTTTTAACATTTTGCGCAATAGCCTCTATTGGAAAATTGCTCTGCTAATTTTTATTTTTTAATATGGTCTTATTTCCCTAAATAAATAGGTTTGTTAAGTAATCCAATAAATTTTCCTTTTTAAACATATTCTTCTGATTTTTGCTTAATAACGTGATGTGAAAAATTACTCCGTCCATTTTTATAACTTTATACGTTATATGATTTAATACTAAAACAGAATTATCAATAATCCAACAAATTTTCGAACGTTCATATATGTTTTATGATGTATGCCGATTTATATTTGTGCGAACCTTATGCATCACACAATTTGTGCGTAGTTGATCTTCACGTGACCGCTCGGAGCTACTTTTAAGTACATATTTAGTAATCTTTACTTCGTTTTGCACCACATTATAGGAATTAATAATAATACCTACAAAACTAACTCTAATACGAGTAAAGAAACATTGTAAAAACAAAATTTTATTTTAATGCTCTTATAAGTATACTAATAATATAATTTATTTTATCTATACCACGGTAATATACTATTACCGTGTCTGTACTTCCTAATATTATAAAGCTGAAGAATTTGTTTGTTTCGTTATACACGCTAATCTCAGGAACTACTGATTTAAATTGAAAAATTATTTTTGTGTTGTATAGTAGGCTATATAACACACGCCGACATCCATGTGAACGAAATCGCGGGTACAGCTATCATAGCATAAAAGCTTGTCGCGAGATTTACCTGTGTAGATAAACAGGGACACAATACCTATTCAACTTGTTCTTGATAAGTATAGGTAATTCTTTAAAAAAATGTTTTTATGTAATAGGTAAGTAAATCTGGTCAAATAATAAACACTTATTTTTCTCAAACACTACGATATACGACCAAAAATTCTTTGGAATAAATCGAACTTGCAGTACTAGGCCTAGCAGCGGTGGGTGCGAAGTCAGACAACCTCCTCGTGGTGCACCTCGGGCAACCCGCGGGCTAATAGTCTGACAAGTAGCCCCCATTGGGAAGTCTCTCCTTCTTGTTGTAAGAAGGGGATTTGGCTATAGAACGCTGACCCGTTGCGGATCGTAGTTTGGCTTGAATTAATGCAGCAGTTAATTTGCTGGCTCTAAGGGACCAATTGTTCACTATGGCGCTTCGCGTCTCTTGTTGTTGTTCTGTTCGGAGTGTCCGATCCAGACTTCTTCAAGCTCTGGCTCGTATGCGCGGCAGTGGATTCAGTAGAGTCTGCTGTCGAGCAAACCCATTACCCACACTTAGCCGAGCCGGGGGTCCAGCGCACTGAGCATCGGGCCGTCTGGTCCGTGCCGATGGGATGGGGGACCTTTCATTAGGCATAATGTTTTTTGTCATAAAGACGCTTGGCATAAATCACTAAGCATAATAATAGAAAAGCATAACATTAACGTCACATAATTATTTCATTGCATAATTTGTATAAGGCACAATTATCCAAAGGCATAATTTTATGAAGCATAATTAATGAAATCCCTAATTTCTTATGACATAATATTGGTAGTCCTAAAATGTTTTGCCATAATTTTAAGTGTCATAATTAATATCTCTAATATTTTGGGGCATTTATTTATAATTAGAAATGATGTTATTTTAAAGGATATAATGTTTACTCTGTTTTACTTAACTTTTTATAATAACATTTCATATATTATTTTATTCAAATATGATACTCGAATCTTCTATATTTTCATTTGATATAATTTTTGCATAGTATATATATTGATTTTTTTATTTGAAAAAGTAATTCATTCATGCTACTAGTGACAGAAACGAATCGCTGCAAAACCGACTCCACGTAGTCTTGTTTGTCTACCCCTAGAGTGTTATTCAAACCCGCGTAGGCGCGGAGGGGCGAGGCGGCCCGCGAGCTGAGGAGCAGGTGGTGAGCGAAAACCAATCTGCGACGATAAGCTCGCATGGGACCGCCGGAGCCTCGCAGCGTCGGAGCCGTGACAGAAACCATGCATGTGCATGCTTGCTTGCGTGGTACATGCTTGCTTGCATTGTGCATACTTGCTTGCATTTTGCATGTTTGCTTGCACGTTGCATGCTTGCTTGCATGTTGTATGCATGCTTGCATGCATACTGCATGATACATTGCTGCATGCTTGCTTGCATGTTGCATGCATGCTTGCATGCATACTGCATGATACATTGCAGCATGCTTGCTTGCATGTTGCATGCATGCTTGCATGCATACTGCATGATACATTGCTGCATGTTTGCGCGCAAGTTTATGCCTAGAGAAATTCTGCGTAATCGTATTGTTCGTTGTGATTAATATGCTAAACATTATTTATGCTTTGAAAAATTATGCGTCAAGTTGTTCTGTGTTTCGAGTTTATGGGTTTTAATACTTATGACAAATGATTTTCTGCCACACAATATTATGCTTATTACCATTCTGCTTCCTGATTATTATGCGTCTTGACGATTATTTCAATCGAAATTATGGAATATGATTTTATGACAATAATTTTTATGCCTAGAAATAGAGAGCCGATGGGATGACTGGCTAGAGGGTCTCCAGTCCTGAACGGCCACCCTAGGGAGCTCTCCCTGCAAAGCGCAACATGGATCTTAGTGACGAAAAACAAACACACCAGGGGTTTCAGTCTCCCCCGTAGGACCGCACAAGGTGGCTGTGAGCAGCCGGGCGTATTTGGTGATGTGCTAACCGAGATCCACTTCTTCAGATGCGAATTAAAAATGCGAACCCGTTAAGAGTGGGCCACCACCGTCGGTCGGTATTCGGACCGGCGGCGGTGGAAAATATAACCGAGGCGAGTGGAAGTATTATTGATGAGGGGGAACTCCGTTATGGGAGCGGAGAGGAAACACCGCGTTTAACGCGATCGCGCAGCAGATCTGCGGCAAGTACAGAATAATATAAGTAATGTAAATAGTAGCGATAAGTCTAGCTCTAAGTATAGTAGCAAATCTAGTGCTAAGGATGTAGATAGTAAGTTGACAAAATCGGCGGTTTCGCTAATGTCAACAGAAGGGTCGAGGGTTGAAATCATCGTCAATACAGATGTACCCGATAAGGGGGAAAAGAGACGGTTGGACGATTCTGACACGTCTAATGAGTCGGTGCAATCTATAATATCTTGCACTGATGGTGGTGCTGCTTCCGAGCGGTGACGGTAAGTCCGCAAGAAGAAAAAAGACATCGAATGGCTCTGCCCAATGATGAGTCAAGTAAACCAGAAGATCACCAGTAGAGCGACCTCTACGGAAGCCGTATTATTGGTCACTGAGTAGCTGGTGATCCTCTAGGTACCGAAGGAGCTGGCGGTTGATAATTGATTCGATTATCTTTGAAAATAAAGGTAGGAAAGGTAAGAAGTGTCCGCTGGAGACGATATCTGCGTCTCCGTCAAAAAGAGCAAGACCGGCTATACTGTCTCGAGGTGGACAGCATTGAGGTTGGAATGAAGCCCCCTAATATTACAGAAGTCCACAGTCAGTGTGGCAGGGGGTGCCGTGGGTTTGCTCTTGCCCCAGGTATCTTTGAACGCGGTTTTGCCCCCCCCCCCCCCCCCAGAATACGAGGGGCGGCCAAGGCGTCCACGCCCAGGTATATTGCGTCCTGGAAGTGGACGTCCAGAGAGGGATTCTCTAACGCTAGCGCAGTTGGTACCCTCCTGGGGTAACAATCTATTTAACTGCGCCATCATAGGGGGGGTAGGGGGTTGGGCCTCCGGTACCCTCACTCACACGACGAAACACAACGCAAGCGTTGCTTCACGCCGGTCTTCTGTGAGGCCGTGGTATCACTCCGGTCGAGCCGGCCCATTCGTGCCGAAGCATGGCTCTCCCACGGTAAAAAGAGTCGGAAAGTTTCGATAAGTGGACTGAGGCTCTCCTCTCTCCCTTTAAAAGAGTCGGAAAGTTTCGATAAGTGGACTAAGGCTCTGGGGCGTAGAGCAAGAACCAAAAGAAATCAGGAGCAAGTCCAAGCCCTGGCGGTGAAAGCAGCTACCCTTAAAGAGAAGGGAGCTAAGGCCAAGGCTAAAGCAGCCAAAGCCAACATCAAGAGAGCGATGAAGGCCCCCCGCAATCCTGCGGTGGTACTTACCATCAGGCCTGAAGCTCAGGAGGAATGGCCAGAAGCGTGGGCGTCAATGACCTCCGATTCAGGGGAACTGCCACGGGGGCTCGTCTTATCGAGCTTCCGAAGGAAACTCCCTCTGAAAAAGCAGTCTTATTGGTAAGCAATTTAAAAGACATTTTCAGGGAAGACCCTGAAAATGTCAGTGTCGTTAGACCGGTAAAGTGTGCCGATTTGCGTAGTTCCGTTCTGGACGACTCTGTAACCAAGGAGGATGTGCGCAGCGCGATTTCCGAAAAGGGCGACTGATCTACTGGGGAAACAAGGGTGGGTGAAATAAAACAGAAACCTTAGTCGCTCGGTATCGTCTCGGTTAAGTGTCAAATCCTGGAGCCAAGGTCAACGCGCTGTTTTAAATGCCTTGAGCCCGGGCACACCAGAGCAAAATACTCGACGGGGAATGACAGCAGTGACCTTTGCTTCCGTTGTGGGATAGCCGTTCACAAGTCGTCGGGATGCAATGCCACTCCAAACAAGATTTCAAGAATTGCCACCTTCTTTGAGATTTGCACAGATTTCAAGAAGATGGCAAATCACGTAATAGGTGGAAGAAGCTGCAACTCACCCAAACGCAGAGGAAACGCTACCCCTAGGAATAACTACTAATGACGCACGCTCCGAAAGAAGCGAACGGCCTATGAAGACCTAATAGTTGATAGGATCTCCAGGAAATATCTTCAAGGGAATCTAAGTTAGTGCGCCGCCGCTCAGAATCTATTCCTGCAGTCGATGGCACAGCGGTCAATCGACGTCGGAATTATCGCGGAACCATACTTGGTTCCGAACAGACAGAACTCGCCTTCCAATTTACAAAGATAGTACTGTTGCGGTTGTCACGTGATCACGGTCTGGCTCGCACTCTCTCCACACCATCGAAAAGGGGCACAGTTTCGTTGTCACGGAGATAGGGGAAATGACTCTAATTGGATTCTATTTCACTTCAAACCGACCGTTCGTCGAATTTGAGAACTTCATTGACGAGCTGGGAGCCGCAATCCAGCGGAACTCTACGCCCTCAATGATTGTTCTAGGCGATTTTATGCCAATTCGGTGGCTTAGGGATCCCCGGCCACTGATCGGAGGGGTAAGCTGGTGGAGGAATGGGCCAAAATATCTGGCCTTTCTTTCCTTAACCGCGGTTCAACAAACACTTGTGTTCGACAGCAGGAGAGTCCATTGTAGACCTCACGTTTGCTACCCCTGCTATCGAATGCAAAGTCACTGATTGGCGGGTCTCCATCCACTATACCGGACTGGGCAAGTCACGGAAGGAATGCTGGCTCCATTTTTCCTTGCTGAGCCATCTCCAGGATGGACAAGGAGCTTACTAATGAGTCAGCTGTGGCACAAGCCTGGCTTGCGAACTCACTATCGTTCGAGGGGGTCGATGCTGAGGCAGACTGGCTGCGCGACGCGCTCACCAAAGTGTGTGATGCAGCTATGCCACGAGTCCAGCATCGTCCTCCAAAAAATCGTCCGTTCTCTACTGGTGGTCCGGAGAACTCTCTGATATAAGAAAGGACTGTGTTAGGGCAAAATGGTTGCACGCCCTCCACAGACGAACATGTGACGAGACGACTGAATCCAATCTGTTAGATTCCTACAAGTCTGTCAAGAGGGCTCTACAGATTGCGATCAAGGAAGCCAAAAATCGAGCATGGCAGGAGTTGTTGGAAGGACTAAACCAAGACGCGTGGGGACGGCCATTAAAACAAGCTTCAGACACTTGCCCCACCATTAACGGAGTCTCTCCAGCCAGACTTCTTAGACAGGGTGATCACTACTCTTTTTCCTCGGAGCTCCTCAGATTTTACACCACCCCGCATGATTCCCGCAAGGGAGGTTTTTCCGTTGCCCTCCATTCCGACCATCACGAATGGGGAGTATGAAGCAGCTTTATTCAGGCTCAAAGCCAAAAAGACCGCACCAGGACCAGACGGCGTCCCTGGACGGACTCTGGTGGTAGCTTTACCTCCACTAAAGTCTCGGTTTAGGGACCTCATGGATAAATGCCTCACCGAAGGAAGATTTCCAAAAGATTGGCAGACAGGGCGACTCGTTCTTCTTAGAAAAGTAGGCAAGCCAGCTGATTCTCCGTCAAGATATCGGCCCATCGTTCTGCTTAACGAAATGTCGAAAATGTTCGAGCGTAGCCTCGCCGTTTGAATAAACCGCTACTTGAGCATTGACGGGCCTGACCTGGCGGAGAACCAGTTTCACGAATAACGCGCTCCGCTAGGTCAAATCCCTTTCCAAGGAGGCTACTTCCGATAGCTGCGTCTTGATAGCAGTTTCTTTAGACATAGCGAATGCTTTTAACACGCTTCCACCTCAGTGCGTCTTAAAGGCACTCAACTACCACGAGGATCCCATATACCTGCAGCACGTTATTGCTGATTATTTTAGAGAGCAAATCGTCCTTTACACTGACAGCAACGGACATGTTGTTCGAAAGTCTATGATGCTCGGTGTTCTATAGGGATCGGTCCTTGGTCTTCTTCTGTTCAACATCGGTGTTCACGCTCGAGGAAGAGCGAGTGGCAACACTGCATTTTAGTCTGTGCAGTTTGAGCCTTTTGGCGGCCGGCCTCATGTAACATGTCAGTTGAGTCGAGTCGAATACGGAATGACATTGATATAGGTTATGTCCGGGCCGCAATAAAATGTAATTTAGAATATCCAACAAATAGTATTGCGCGGCGCACCAAGTGATTGTTGGTGCGAGGTTCCGCAAAGCTTTAGTGTCGGGGAACAGTGGCAAGGTTTTATCGTCGCGAAGTGAGTGATGGTGGCCTAATAGGCCTATGTAGTGCTCCGGTCTCCATCGTTGGATTGACACCAACCCTTCGGGAGCCGCGGCTTCCTTCGAGCTAGCTCAGGAAGTCCACCGGCTACATACGGAGACCAATTGGAATAGGGGTAAGCCACAATGTTTTCTGGAATCTGGTAGTCGGTTTCAAATCCTAGTGTCGGTGAACCGACGACGTGGTGGAGTCTACTTTGGGCACCACCAATCGGGTATAATTATGTACTAAGAGGGAACTTATCCCGCGGACTGGAGGTGTTACGTCGATGATACCCTTGTTACAGTTCGTGGAAAGAATTACAGACTGGCTTCCCTATTAGCTACAGCTGGCGTGGAACAAGTCGTCTCAAGAATTGAAAGATTAGGGCTTTCGATAAAACGGAGGCCCTAGTCGTCCATGGGCCTCCCAAGGGACCCCCACCTATCTTATGATCAATGGGACACGGGTGGATATTACTCCACACTTGAAGTATCTGGATTTAGTGCTGGACAGGAGCTGGAATTTTAGAGAACATTTTTCTCGACTGGCTCCAAAATTGGTATCCACAGCCATGGCCCTGGGGAGGTTGTTACCCAACACCAAAGGTCCTAGTGCTGCCTTGTGACGAGAGCTATCCGCGGAGTCCGCCTGCGCCTTGGCATCGATGCCACCATGGGATTTGGAGGCACATGTACTAACGGCGGTATATAATAAAAGAGTCGCCCGACTGAGAGAAAGGTGAAAAGTTGGCGTGAAGAGGCCATGAATTCAGTTCTTGGGTCCTCGTGGTCTTCAAGGCTCGAAAGAGCAGAATACGGTCAGTGGATCAACGCGGTGCTCCATCCTGTCCTCCGTGACTGGGTTTCAAGGAGATTCGACACCCTCACCTTCCACCTCGTGCAGGTACTGTCGGCGCATGGCTGCTTTGACAGGTACCTTCGCAAGGTTGCCAGGAGGGAAGATGACCCACGTTGTCACCATTGCGGTGCGGACGAAGACACCGCGCTACACACTCTTGTGCATTGTCCTGCATTGACTTCTCAGCGCGGTGATCTTATGTCCGTAATTGTTATTGACCTCTCATTGCCCGTTGTGGATAGAGCTATGCTCACCGAGCGGGCGGCCTGGGATGCTGTTTCTCACTTTTGTGAAGTGGTCATGGAGACGAAGGAGCTCCACGAGAGAGCTCGTGAGGCGGACCCCCCTCGACAGTGCGAGAAGGTTAGGGTGGCGAAGAAGTGGCTACAACGCCCTGATTCCGCCACCTTAGTGGGGGCGGCGGGCAACGCAGTTGGGCGCCATGTTGTCTGTATTGCACTCGATCCCTGTGACGGTAAGAGCAGCTCTGGGACACAAGCTGCTCTCATGCAGAGAGGATAGTCTACAGGCCGAGCTGGCTCACGCGAGCGCAGCGCTATGCGCCTGCTCGCAGCCGCTCTGAAATGGCCGGATAGGTGTTCCCGAAGGGTTTAGTGGGTATATGCGGCACTCTACCGTGGAGTCCCACGCACCCTTGCCTCTACCCAAGGGCTTGGAGGTACGTAAAAGCATTTTCCTCGTTAAAAAAAGACCAAGCAGCAGCAGCAATTTTTTATCTAGCTTGCTAGAACGCCCGGCAATATAAATTGAAAATGGAACAATAGTAGATTGCACAACAAGGGCATAAAATGAGGCACTGTAGCCCGAGACGATTTTATCCACCCGAGCCGTAGGCGAGGGTAGATAGTAAGTTGAGGAGTACAATGACTTATTTATGCCAGTGTTTTACACTCTGCTTTTCACTTCGATTGCAAGAAAATTAAACAATTACCTACTTCAAAATATATACGAAAAATATGTAACACAATATTGAAAAATTCTGCCAAGTAATAAAAATATTTCGATGCGTTTTAATAATAACTGGTTACTATTTTTATCTGGTTTCATAACTTTTGAGGTAGAAAACACAAGACAAATAAATTAAAGCAAATAAATAAATTATCGCAAGTTATTAATATAAATAAATTCTGTGAAGTTTTAGGCTGAGCGTTGTTGGCTGTTGGGCCTAAGAATCTTCGTCTAAAAGAAAATTTTACTTTATGCTCTAGAACATGAAAGCCATTTTATGCAGCCTATAAACGACATAAAGACGAGCTTTGCGAGCACGAGAAGTGAAAATTTATTTAAAGCCCTTACATGTTTACTAAAGAGGTAACTTACTTAAGTTTTATATGAATTTCGAACCGGCACGACAAAAAGAATGCTCTGGTAGATAAATTCTTTTGAAAAGTATTAAAAAAAATAGTCGGTATTTGCACGCGGCTTGACTATTTTTATCGTCTAATGTAATGTCTAATTTATATGTTGTGGCTACAAAGTAAAACCAAATGCTGGTTAGGTAATACATATATCCAATGTAAAAAACATTACTAATTAATTGTCGCCAAGATTTATTGATTATTGTATTAATCTGTGATGCGTGCCTAGGCGAAGCGCGGCCCGCATACTCACTATCGCCTGGCAATGCTGCACTTGCGGGTCGCGCCAGTAATAATTGACTATTTAAAAGCGAACATGTTTTAAAAAATATATGAACGTTGGAAAATTTGTTGGATTATTGATAATTCTGTTTTAATATTAAATCATATAACCTATAAAGGTATAAAAATGGACGGAGTAATTTTTCACATCAAGTTATTAAGCAAAAATAAATAAAAAATGTTTAAAAAGGAAAATTTATTGGATTACTTAACAAACCTATTCAATTAGGGAAATAAGACCATATTAAAAAATAAAAATTAGCAGAGCAATTTTCCAATAGAAGTTATTGCGCAAAATGTTAAAAGTTCAATTTAGTGCATCACCCAAATCGAAAAAATGTTGGATTACTTTACATACTTGTTCTAACTAGTATATACGTACGTATACAAAAATAATTTCGAACTGAGGAAATATTCACAGAGAGCTATAAGCATTTTTCATGTTTAGGTAAAAATACCTAACTTCCCATTATAAATTTTGTTGGATTATTGTACATCTGTCATCTGTATTAGGTATCTTCACCACATGCCAAATTTCAGAGGCAGAAGAATTTTTCGGGTTACAAATGCCTCGTTGATTGGACTATTAGTCCCGAATCATTCACTAAGAATGAAGCTAAAAGGTGGTAGATAAACATCAGTGAAGATATAAACTCCATCACAGGGGCTAAAAAAACTTGGGAGGAGTGGCGCAAGGTAAATTTTTGAAGTTATCCGCGATGTTATGTGTATGTGGTTCGGCGCTTGCTGCCTCTAATTCTTCCACCAAATTGGGGAAGAAGTTCACCAAAAACTCTTCCTCATTCATTTTAATGAGACAAAACACAGAGAGAAAACACAGTTTGAGCCAGCTTCGCGGTTTGACCTCGTTTATACAGAAATAATCACAAACTCCTTGTATTTTTATAATTTTGAAACACTTTTGACAGCTAAATTCGTATACGAATCTCAACTTCGACTGGTCCATACCACTCGTTGCGTTCGAGTGATGTTCGTTCGAATTATTTCGATTGTGAAATTCCGAGAATACACAAACTGTGGTTCCTTCGAAAAAAATTCGAATTTCGAACATTTTTACGAATGTGAACTTTTTTCGAATGCATGAGAATCGTGTCCCAGGAGACCTATTTTTGAATTACGCATGCGATTTAGAAATCACCGCTGACTAAATAGTCAGCGATGACTTTGAAGTCACGAATTCCTAAACATCCTATTTTTGAAAGTCGAACGCAGAGCTGCCAACATAGATAAAGTACACACATACGTAAGGGTTCGGTTCCACGCAGAATGTAGCTGTTTTCGGTATATACCGGTTATTATACGGCTAAAAATTCATTGCAACTAGGCCAAAATAATAAGAAAATACTGGAGACCTATTTTTGAATTACGTATGCGATTTAGAAATCACCGCTGACTTAATAGTCAGCGATGACTTTGAGGTCACGAATTCCTAAACATCCTATTTTTGAATGTCGAACGCAGAGCTACCAACATAGATAAAGTATACACATACGTAAGGTTTCGGTTTCACGCAGAATGTAGCCGTTTCCGGTATATACCGGTTATTATACTTATATTCTCTATTTTAATTGAATATATTTTATGTTTCCCTGCTACAAATGCTCCAGTAGAAAAAGTATTTTCTATGATGAACAAATTATGGACATCTGAGAAAACCCAGTTACAAATTCCAGTTCTAAAGGCGATGTTGATAACTAAGGTCACTATAAAAAAATCGTGCCAAGAGTTTCATTCTTACTTAAAATCATCACCAACTATTTTGAAACAAATTTGTTCCTCTGACAAATATAAATATAAGTAACTAAACATTTAATTTTTAAATATTATTTTTTCAATAAGTAACTTTAATGCTAACTTAATTTCTCTATATATAAATACCTATAACTTAAAAAAGTGTTTTTTTTAATGACTAAGTACCTATTGTTATTTAACATAAACCAATGTCCCGTTCTGAGTCAAAAAATAAATGGTCACGTTCTCACCTTATGTATGTATGTATTACAAAGTCTTTAAGTTTTTTAGTTTTATATTATCAGGGGTACCTCAAACAACCTTCATTTCAATCCCTATAAGTGCTTCGATTTCGAATTCTATCCAATTTGGACAGAAGGGGCAGTTAAGTAGTTATTACCCCTAAGAACAATTTATGCACCATTTCGGCATAGGGTAGATTTTGAAGTGAAGGGTAAGTAGAGCCACAATACAGATCGTTCTCTATATTGTGATATGGAGTTGGGCTACTGTATCGTTCTCTATATTGTGGTAGAGCTTATTTCCAGAATTTCATGAAAATCGATGCATCCTCATGGAAATCGGAGGATATTTGTTTTATTTATAATGATAAACAACTTACAACAAGTAAATTTTTATTAAATTGAATCTCCATTACACATCCTAGACTACTTGCCTTTTCATCTTGTTCTTACAAAACTATTACACAAAGGAATCATGCCCGTACAGCCAACTATCATATCATACATCTTCCCCCTTTAGTCTTACTTATAATTTATGAAACATAATCATTGAACCTAATCGGTTTCTTAATTATTCTCCCACTCCTAGTTACAACATTTTCATTATAATCATTATCATCTCTTACATCTCTATGTGGCTCATGCCCTGAATCCCACTGTTGCCTTGAGCTGACATATTCCTGCATTGGCTTTACAATGAAATTATTTCTACTATGAATTAAATGCTTTTCATTTCTCCGCACTTCATTCCCCTTTTCTGTTTTTACAATATAAGATCTTGTCTTTTCCTGCCTTACTATTTTCCCTGGACACCAAAGTCTGTCTGGTCTATTTTGAAGTCTAACACTTTCGCCTATCTGATAAGATTTCCTTTTTATTGCTGTTTTATCATAATTAACTTTAGTCTGACTCTTTTTTTGCGCCAGATTGCATTAGGGACGCCCTCTTTTGTACTCGCGTGACATGAAGCGTGACTTACATATTTGCTTCATCGATTACGAGAAAGCTTTTGATAAAGTTCAACATATGAAATTGATCGAAGTTTTGAAATCAATCCCACTTCTTATTAACATCTATGCAGAAGAGCTTTTCCGGAATTGATCAGCTAGTCATACAGGCATTATTGTAAAAGACACTCCTATCAATAATATATGTAACGCTGATGATACTGCCTTGATCTCAGTCAATTTGGCGCCATTACAGGAGCTTCGTAATAATGTTAATGAATTCAAGTAAGGAAATGGGATTGAGCATCAATATTGCAAAAAACCAAATACTTGTTGATCTCTAAGACACCGCAATATGACTCGTAGCTCTATGTCGGGACAGAATTGGTAATAAGGGTGACTGAGTTCGGGTACCTGGGAAGTTGGATTAATGAGAGAGGTGACCATGCTCAGGAGATAAAAATCCGCATTCAGGTGGCTCGTTGAGCCTTTTTCAGAATGAACTGATCGAGATCTGAGCCTTGACTTGACTACGCCTAGTCCGCTATTTCTTCTGTACAATACGGTGTAGAACCATGGACTCTCACACAAAATATGATAAAAAGATTGGAGGCGTTTGAGGTGTGGATATACCGCCGTATCTTGAAAATCTCATGGCGAGACCGAATCACCACCTAGGTACTAAGTAGGCTCAAGAAGAAGATGGAGTTTATGAATACCATCAAGCGAATGAGAAATGATAAATACAAACTACTCCAACTCATCATTGAGGGGAAAGTTGCTGGAAAGAGAAGCGCTGACAGGAGGTGGCAATTGTGGTTGAAGAACCTGCGGGAATGGTTTTTCTGCAGTACTACCTCATTATTCAGAGCAGCAGCTTATAATATTAAAATTGCCCTGATGTTGTCTAACCTCCAATAGACGAGAAACTATAAGAAGAATGAGCTTTTGGCGACCTCTACATAATCTGTCGTTCCGTATTACGCAAACATTCTTACAATAAACTATTTTTTATATATTTAATGTTTAATGAATCCCAGAGAATTCAAATCGCGCAAAATAAAGTATTTTCGCGTACTTTATCTTTGGCATAAAGTATAGAGTACATTTACCCAAAATAACGTACAATACTTTATAATAAAGTACGGGTGGCAACCCTACTTCCATTTTTTTTTAAATTAGTAGCCTTCCCCGGAGCGGTTGTTAGTGGATCATACCTTCTATGCTAAGTCTTGCAATCACGGGTCAGAGATATAATATTCCTGTTTTATATTAATATATTTAGCTCCACAGAATTCCTCCTTGATAATAGGTTAGTTCATCTGGCTCTAAAGTCAAGCAGCGGAGCCCTACGGCCTCCGGGAACTGCCCTGGAGATTCATAGCACAGTGTTAGGTTAAAAATATAATTAAATATGCCTATGATCTTGAGGTCAGTGGGTCTAACACTGAGTTCTGAAGGAATCCCAGTCAATACATCTGAATTTCAGGTAATAAACATTGCAAGTTAATTCCAAACATAATTTTCAATGAATTGTCAAAGTTTCTTATTGGTTAGTTAATAAAAAAGACATACGGAGGGGAGAGCACCTATTTTGTGTATAATTACTGCTATTAATAAAAAGAAAACAGCTTAATTTGTGAGTTATTTGCCAAAGTATGATGTGAAACTCAATATAGTGAAAATCTAGAATTTAACATGAAATTCACAAGTGTCACTCAATATATGCATTAATCCCACTAAGATGCCGCTTACTATCAGGTTTTATTAATGAAATAGGGGATGAAAAAGGCGAATTTTGGAAATGTAACATGTTTGATTTAATAATCAATTTACCCACAAATAAAAATAAAATTAACAAAATCTGCTTTAAATCAAGAAATATAATAAGTTAATTAGATACCTTATTGATTTTTTTTTTGCACTTATTGATACAATAAATCCATTTAATTTAATGAATCGCATGCCGGCGAGTAAATATATAGTATTTTTTTTCCTTAGCTTTACTCTTCAAGCTGAAAACAAAAAGAACTGAATTTTGTAGTTTCACTGTGGTTTTTCAAATCAAATTCACACGGAAAACGGGAGAAATACCTATTGGTTTTATTAGCAGAAATAAATATATAAAAACTTTATGATCTTCAAATCAATAACAAATCCCTTCGGTCGATGTCTCACAGACTACTCATAACATAGACGATAGACGCGTTCTAAAAACCAACGCTCCACCTGCGCACAGATTTGCGTTTATGTGGAAGCGACGGAGCCGAGGTCCGTTTGCTGAATGTTAAGCGCCGTATTGGCGACGGAACCTCTCCTAAAACCAAATTCATTTCATAACACTCGTAAGACTCTTAACTTGCTTCAAGATGTGTCAAGTCAACATACGGATCTTTCGAAATTCTACAATACCTATGCAATAAGTATTTCCAGCTAAAGTTATAAGTTTAGTTGAAAAACAAAACGTAATGAAAAATTAACCTTAAACAAATTGTGAATGCTTTCCAAATTCTATTCGACGAAACTATAATTATATGATCTATAAGTTTAAGTGTATTTTATTAAAATATGTCTATAGACATGATCAAAACAAACGGTCTAAATGTCAAATTCCGAATTTTGAGAAAATCAACCCACCTAAATGGAAGCACGGGATTTTGGGCGAAAAAAAACTATCTTTGTAAATAAGGCCAGGATAAACGCGAGATTTATTTTGTTTATGCAAAAAGTGAATAATGACCAAAGATAATTGCAAATGTCACTGACGTGACGTGAAACGATGTTGACGTTGACACTTGACATTGATATTGTGAAATTAATTGACAAAGTTATTGTAATTATGATTTTAGTTGTGAAATTTGTGTTAAAACTACAGTGAAACCAAAATGTTTTTGCAAAATTAGTGTTTTATGAAATTTTAAGAAAAAACGGTGTTACAGTATCCCCCCAACCACGATAGAATTCACGTAGGGAATTCGTCTGACGCCCCGTCAGCCTCAAAACCTCCTAACCAACCAAACAGAATTATCATAAATAGAATCAATTAGGTACTTAAAAACTATTCATTCGTGATAAACTCTGTACCCAATTACGCCTAACGTTATTTTTTTTTATAAGTTTATTTATTTGTATAAGATAAAAAATAAAGCTTTAAATATAAACGTGTGTAAATAAAGAATATTTAACACGCATGCACCTTAAATCTACGTAAATCCATTAATATGGTATGTTAAAGATTGTAATAAAAAAAAAACAACATTCACCAATAAGGTGACAAAATCTAGCGCGAAACTACTGCTGCTAGCACCTACATGGTTTTAAAAAAAATATTCACCTATAAGGTGGCAAAATCTAGCGAAACCACTTCTGCTAGCACCTATATGGCTGTGATAAATAGGTAAAAGGCATTATATCCTATGCCCATCAAATATAAGTAAGTAATAAAGAAAAAACTGTAGTGTCAGGACTGACGCCGAGATGGCGTTGTTAAATAAGTATATCTTGACACTAACAGAGTATAGCATGTAATGTCAACAACCACCGGTAGATGTCGTTATTACAGACATTTTGACTCTAATCGTCAAATAATAAGTAAAAAAAACAATAAAAAAGGAAATAATAAAAAATATGAGTTGCATGTATCGTTGCCCCTGATCGTCAATATTGATTTTCCTACGTTTCCAGCTAGATGTAGCTTCCTCCATTATAAGAATATAGCAAAGGCTTATTTCTAGAGTTGCAAACCGCTCCTGTGAGGAATTCAAAATAAATTTTGTTGATTAGAATAGAATACATATAAAAATAATGAACAAGACACGTTTATATTTGTGATCTTGAGCTAAATGCATCTATCTAACCACATAACAGTTATAATAAGTACATACTTGTTCTTTAATTCTGGTATCAGATACTAAAGAAGTAGGTAATATCCATTTTATATAATGGTAGTAATAATATATTTATCTATTTCTTATCATGAACTAAGACACGTATAATATTTGTGTTTTAGATCTTAATGTACTTATGTAATGGTAATATTAATTTTGAAGACGGTAGGTATATGGAAACTTAAGTATCAAGGCAAATCAATAAAAAACGACAGGGACAGACACATGCAAAAACGCCGCCAGATGTTATATGGCGCGTTATCCTACACTCGGGTTCTACGAGACGCCAGGAAGAATGGCGGGGTGGGTATTCTGTGACCGCCGCACCCGCGGTGCTTAAATAGTTTAAATGCTTATACAAATATCGCTATTTTCATAAGAGCATAGAAATTAAAATTAAGTAGGTATTATGTTATTAGGTATGTAATTTAGTCACTCGAAGTATCTAAATTTTTAAAATCTTTTATGTGCCACTTTCCTATGTATTTTCCGTTCTCGTCTTCGAGCTCATAGACGAGGCGAGAAAGCTTACGTATAATTTTACAACGTTCATATTTAGGGGCAAGTTTAGCAGTAAAATATTTATTAGCAGAACTCTGCTTGTACGTACGCTTCCACACAAAATCACCGACATTAAATGATATATCTCTGCGTTTGTTGTTATAGTATTTTATATTCCTTTCATGGGCCTTGCGCAAGGACTCTCGGACTTTGATGAAAATGTCACCGAGGTGGCCAATATTAGACGCATGAGTATCGCGTGGTACCACAACCAACTCTTGGAGATCTACAAAATCACGGTAAATACTACCATCAGTGACAGCTTCCCTACCGTGTACTAGCATGAAAGGAGTATAAGAAGTAGACTCATTTACTGAAGTGTTCATGGCAAATTGTATTTTATGTATGTTAATATCCCACGTTCTATGATCGTTCTCAACAAACGAGGAAACTGCAGTGATTATTGTGCGGTTATAACGTTCCACCGTATTAACTTGTGGACAATATACTGGACCCAAATGTACTTGCGGAATATTGTATTTTTCATATAATGCCTGAACCTCATGACTTATAAATTGCGAGCCATTATCAGACATCACCGTCTGTGGTATTCCGTGAACCAGAAATACATGGTCTTCTAACCTTTGCGCTATAACTTTGCCCGTTGCACGCCGTAAAGGAAATAATAAACAATATTTTGTAAAACAACACACAACTACTAGTAAAAAGGTGTTTTGCTGTCGAGACATCGGCAGTGGACCAACTAGATCAATGCTGATGCACTGGAATGGTCGACAGCAGACCTTGGGTTCCCCCCTAAAGCCAGCTGGCGCTAGTGAGCTATGTTTATATGAGTTGCAAGTGGCACAATTTTTAATAAATTCCTCGGTATCTTTATGCATACCGGGCCAAAAATACCGTAATTTTAATCTTTTATAAGTTTTTGCAACGCCTAAGTGCGCAGCAATTGGTTCAGAATGGTTACTTTTAATAATATCCTCCCTAAACTCCTTTGGTACAACCTCTTTCCACTGGTAGTCACCACAGAGTTTGTTAGTGCTTTTTGTAAATCTAAAAAGCCTACCATCTATAATTTGAAAATTGGGACACGCGCGCGGCCTATCCATGCCACGTTTTAATATATTGTTATACCAAGCATCGCTGGATGTAAATGCGTCTACGGCTGCCACTGGTACAGAACGTGATAGTGCATCCGGTACGACGTTTTGAGATCCACTACGATGCTCAATAATGAAATTATAAGGCGATAGCCTACACCCCCAACGCGCTAGTCGTCCTGTCGGATTCTTAAGGTTTAAAAACCACTTTAGACTAGCATGATCGGTAATAATTTTAAATTGTCGACCACCTTCAAGGTAAGGGCGGAAGTGTTCAACGACATGTACCACGGCCAATGCCTCTCGCTCTGTAGCGGAATAGTTACGTTCGGCGGGTGTTAGTGAATTATACCTTCTATGCTAAGTCTTGCAATCACGGGTCAGAGATATAATATTCCTGTTTTATATTAATATATTTAGCTCCACAGAATTCCTCCTTGATAATAGGTTAGTTCGTCTGGCTCTAAAGTCAAGCAGCGGAGCCCTACGGCCTCCGGGAACTGCCCTGGAGATTCATAGCACAGTGTTAGGTTAAAAATATAATTAAATATGCCTATGATCTTGAGGTCAGTGGGTCTAACACTGAGTTCTGAAGGAATCCCAGTCAATACATCTGAATTTCAGGTAATAAACATTGCAAGTTAATTCCAAACATAATTTTCAATGAATTGTCAAAGTTTCTTATTGGTTAGTTAATAAAAAAGACATACGGAGGGGAGAGCACCTATTTTGTGTATAATTACTGCTATTAATAAAAAGAAAACAGCTTAATTTGTGAGTTATTTGCCAAAGTATGATGTGAAACTCAATATAGTGAAAATCTAGAATTTAACATGAAATTCACAAGTGTCACTCAATATATGCATTAATCCCACTAAGATGCCGCTTACTATCAGGTTTTTTTAATGAAATAGGGGATGAAAAAGGCGAATTTTGGAAATGTAACATGTTTGATTTAATAATCAATTTACCCACAAATAAAAATAAAATTAACAAAATCTGCTTTAAATCAAGAAATATAATAAGTTAATTAGATACCTTATTGATTTTTTTTTTGCACTTATTGATACAATAAATCCATTTAATTTAATGAATCGCGTGCCGGCGAGTAAATATATAGTATTTTTTTTCCTTAGCTTTACTCTTCAAGCTGAAAACAAAAAGAACTGAATTTTGTAGTTTCACTGTGGTTTTTCAAATCAAATTCACACGGAAAACGGGAGAAATACCTATTGGTTTTATTAGCAGAAATAAATATATAAAAACTTTATGATCTTCAAATCAATAACAAATCCCTTCGGTCGATGTCTCACAGACTACTCATAACATAGACGATAGACGCGTTCTAAAAACCAACGCTCCACCTGCGCACAGATTTGCGTTTATGTGGAAGCGACGGAGCCGAGGTCCGTTTGCTGAATGTTAAGCGCCGTATTGGCGACGGAACCTCTCCTAAAACCAAATTCATTTCATAACACTCGTAAGACTCTTAACTTGCTTCAAGATGTGTCAAGTCAACATACGGATCTTTCGAAATTCTACAATACCTATGCAATAAGTATTTCCAGCTAAAGTTATAAGTTTAGTTGAAAAACAAAACGTAATGAAAAATTAACCTTAAACAAATTGTGAATGCTTTCCAAATTCTATTCGACGAAACTATAATTATATGATCTATAAGTTTAAGTGTATTTTATTAAAATATGTCTATAGACATGATCAAAACAAACGGTCTAAATGTCAAATTCCGAATTTTGAGAAAATCAACCCACCTAAATGGAAGCACGGGATTTTGGGCGAAAAAAAACTATCTTTGTAAATAAGGCCAGGATAAACGCGAGATTTATTTTGTTTATGCAAAAAGTGAATAATGACCAAAGATAATTGCAAATGTCACTGACGTGACGTGAAACGATGTTGACGTTGACACTTGACATTGATATTGTGAAATTAATTGACAAAGTTATTGTAATTATGATTTTAGTTGTGAAATTTGTGTTAAAACTACAGTGAAACCAAAATGTTTTTGCAAAATTAGTGTTTTATGAAATTTTAAGAAAAAACGGTGTTACAGTATAGAATGCATCACTAGAATACAAGAAATGCTCGATTAGCTAGAACTGGCTAGAAGTAGTATTTAAAACAAAAGCTAAGAATATGACTGACGCGGCGGCATATACTTATAAAGCACTGTTAAATTTTTTTGTTTGACTTCGACGGCTATTCGGTTTGATTTAGAAATAGTAGATTGTTACAATGAGCGCTAAGTGACTTATTAATGCCCGCGGATGTTTGGTGCACGAGCACTTGCTCGAGGGCACTAATAACCCGAGGGCATTAATAGCTCACTTACGAGGTGTGTAATCTGCTTTTCCTTCAACTTATTAAAAAATAATAAAAAACTGAAGTTGACTGTAGAAAAACTTATTTATTTATGACAAAAAAAAATGCAAATTGTTCTTATTAAGAAACCAAACCTTATCTTGACGGTGGTGACGGAAGTGGAAAATCCACAAAAAAAAACTCACTGTCATGTACACCACAAAACCCTTATTTCTTGCCGTCAACATGAATGTGCACCAAAAAACACCACTTTCACTGCACAATATGCACTCGAATACAATTTTTAAATTATTAAAATAAAAGCTAATCTTCGCCAATAAAGCCAATTGTCTCTCTTTTTTAAATAAAATTGGCTTTGTAGGGTCCTATCTAACTTGTTTTGCGCATGTGTATTTTTTGTGACATGTTATACAACCACTCAAATCTCTTTGGAAAAATGCCTACATTTTGTATGAATATAAATTGTAATTTCTTTTTAAATTAGAAAAACAAACAACAGGGCAATTATGTTGAACGGGTCATTAATGAAATTTCATACAATACTACTGCCGTTTTCCAGGGTAGTAATGTATTACTTAGTGTTGCCTTTTCCGATGATTAGAGTAAAATTAATGAGTAGTTTGAAGAAAAATATTTTAATAGATATATGTAGGTATTTTAATACATTACTGAATAAATAAGTACTATAACTTATTTCGATTTGATTTGTGAACCAAATTCACTGACTTCACGAAGTTATGAGGTAACACATACCTCATAGCTTCGTCATTTATTAACTGATTTTCAAAATTCTTTTTTATTTGTATTCAGAAAAGTATACCCCCGAAGTGGTTCCATGCCATCAAGTCAGGATCTAGTATTGGAATCCCAAGAATATCGAGAGAATAGGCACGTCCAACGTCTTTCCTGTTTTTTTTCTGAAGCTATTCAGGTATTTGCGTCTGAAAGACATCATCTCAAGGATTCTTCCACTATGCTGAGCTTACGATGGATCCTTAACTTTAAGGAGTTAGGGAGTTAGTCTTTAGATATAAAAGGTACGTATTGACTCTCAGTTAGGTATATTCTTTCAAGTTGACTAAGAGAGCTATTATTAATTTTACGAAAAAAATAAAAATATTTTTTTTACAAAAATACCGACACCACTTCAAAACAAAAACTCCTTCAAAATAAAAATGTAATGTTGTGTGTTTTATTTTATTGCTACTAAGTTGGCAAACAAGCAAACTACCCACCTGATGGTAAGTGGTAACAGTCACCTATAATACATGTGGTTCCTGTGCGATTCGCAGTAAAACTGCAAGCCCCACAAGAACCACAGTGTACGTTGCCAACTTGTGACATCAGATGTAAAGTCACGGTACCCAGTAATTTCAGTGCCATATCTTACCCTTCACACCGGAACACAGCAATGCAAGCACTGCTGATTTGCGGCAGAAATAGGTAAGACGGAGGTATCTTTATCCTTGCCTTAGCAAGCATCAAAAACGATAGTATTTTTGTTTTTAATTATATCCCAATTTTTGTGACAGGTATCTCTGGCAGGTATGTCATCCATCATATTATTATTAGATGAATTCGAAACAAGCTCAAACCTGTTTTTGATGTGCTACCATCATCAACGCTGGCCAAGTGCGGGTTGGTCAACTTCACACACAACCTAAGAATTTCTTTACACGTGTGTGCAGCGGTCGGCGTGCCGGCGCGCTACTTAGTGGTAGGTATTTATAACGCTGCATTGCGTGAGTGACAGGGGCGTGCATGTACTAAACAAGATTATCAAGAAGAAAGCCACAAATCGCTATGAATATCAGGCAACCGTATTAGTCTCCAAGCAAACTGGTTTTAAAATATTAATTAATATTCTACCACCTTAGGCCTGTAAGAAAACTCGGGAAGTACTACACAGCTAGCGTTCTTTACCATGATGACTTTACATTTGACGACACGGTTAGCTAGCGCACAGAGTTCGAGTGATCGCCTACTACGCAACTGGTCGCGGGTTCGATTCCCAAATATTTTTAACCGACTTCAAAAAAGGAGGAGGTTATCAATTCGGTTGTATTTTTTATGTTTGTTACCTCATAACTCCGTCATTTTAAACCGATGTCCAAAATTATTTTTGTATTCGATAGAGTATAGAGCAAGGGTGGTCTCATGGTCACCAAAGTCAGGATCTGATGATGGGATCCCATAGAAAATCGAGGAAAGCACTAAAACACACTTCTTTCACTAAAAAGATTTCATTCACTGAAAAGTTAAAAATAAAAGATATTTTACAAAAAATAAAAAACGACTTCAAAAACACTGAAAGCTTAAAAATAATATAAGAATAGGTACAGACAACATCACACTTCTATATTGAAGTCGGTGACAAATTTTAACACTTTCTAGGAGATTATCGTTTGGCGCCGACTTTCAATACAGAAGTGTGATGTTGTCTGTACCTATTCTTATACTATTTTTAAGTTTTCAGTGTTTTTGAAGTCTGTTTTTATTTTTTGTAAAATATTTTTTTGTAGTTACGGGACAAATATTATGTATGGAATACAGAAATATGTTCCGGTCTGGGCGTATGTGCATGTGATATGTAATATATTCTATGTTTGTAACTTTGATGACACGGTTAGCGCAGAGGTCGAATGATCGCCTACTGCGCAACGGGTCGCGGGTTCGATTTCCGTACGGGACAAATATTTTGTATGGCCTACAGAATTTTTTTCCGGTCTGGGCGTATGTACATGTGATATTCTATGTTCGTAACTGCACCCACAACACAGGAGAAAATCTTAGTGTGGGGCGACGTTTTCAAAAAGAAAAAAACTGCACCTACGACACAGTTGAAAATCCTAGTGTGGGCCGACGTATTTATATAAAAACACTTTCATTACTGAGTGACTGACAGATTACGCACAGCCGTAATTAAAAGGCACAAAAAGCGGAAATTTGACATGTATGTTGGAAATTCGCCATCTAAGGGGGTAAAACTAAAAAAGAATAGTTTGTATGGAACCTCTATGACATTTATGCGGGCGAAGCAGCGGGCAAAAGCAAATATTTTATAAAGTTTCACAAAATTCCGCTGATCAGATATTTTCTTTTAATACAATGAAGTGATCTTTACCTACATAAATCGAACGGAAATTTATGTTAATTATTTTTTACTTTTTTATAATCAACTCACGCTTGACCATAAATGTTACGAAATTTAAAAGATTCCTAAAATACTATTTTACTGTTCATAATCATATATAATACATAGGCTCGAATAAAACTCTATTATTTAGCTACATGTATAATGTGCTGTTGATTCTACCTTCTAAAGCTTTGATGCAAGGCGTTGTGAATAAAGGGGGTAACATTAAGTAATTAAAGGAATTCAGCAATAAAGTTTTATAGGAAACATTATTTTGAACCTATAAATCGTTGCATATTTACTTGAAGAAATTATCATACTGGTTTATTAACACTGCACTGTGCTATATGGCCGCGGCAATAAAATATAAACATTTGGGAAATAAATATTTACCACTTTTCTTTCAGCATTTTTTGTATGCATTTGATTTAACATTTCGTCTTTGACTTCTTTTATTAGCGATTTTTACACATAAAATAACTTATAGAAAAAAAGAACGAAAAACATATTTTTTCACACATAAAATAATTTAGGAAGAAGGATTAAAATAGTTTTCTCCTTTATAATACCTAATTCATTATTTACACTATTCACCATATTACTACACTAATCTATAATAATAATGAAAGTTAACAAAATAAACGCAAACTGCAAAATTAAAATTCGATCGTAAAGAAACACGTAATATATTTTTCATTCCTCATGCTCGGAAAGGAGCGTTTCCTTGATCTGAGTATTGGGAGGAAAACGCTAGTTCCCACCAGCGGGCGGGAAATTCTCATACTATTTACTTCCCTCCTTAGGGCGGAAAGTAAAATTTTAAAAATAGAACTGAATTAGGTTACGTACATACAATCTTTGGTACAATGATAATAAAAGTATTTGGCTGAATGGCCAGTAACAGGTAACGCGATGTGTTCCAAATTTAAAAATACCTGTGAAAAAGATAATTTTGGCGGGAGGGGAATCTGTTACGCTGTACCGAAATCTTGATTGTGTGATTTAGGTATTTAAGAAAAACAATGAATTCAAGCGATTCTGAAATTTCGGCTCCAGATTCAGTCACGAACGAAGCAAATATATTACAATACTCGAAATTTTTTTGCCAAAAATTTCAAAGGAAAGATATTTAAATACATATTCCGACTTTATAAAGTGGCGAGATGCAAGGAATATAAAATCATTTTCTGAAAATGTATTTCTTATATACTTTAATGAACTATCTCATAAAGTGCAGGCGTCTACGCTATGGAGCAGATATTCAATGCTTAAAAGTACACTAAGTGTAAAACACGATGTCGATATGTCATGTTAGGAGTATTTTTATTAATAAATTTTATTAGAAAAGCTATTTTTTATTTTCCTTGCATTCGAAATGAAAAGTAGAGTGCTACACACGGGTAAAAGGAATCAAACCCTACTCGGACTATAGCCGCCCTCGCTGCGCTCGGGCGTCTAACAACCTCGTAGGGATTGATTCCTTTCCACCCTTATAAAGCAATCTACTATTTTTGCGCCCGCGACACGAAGCGACATGACCATACCCTGAGACGACTTGGCGAGTACTGTCTTATATGGAGCGCGATTGCAACCAAGCGAAATTATAGAATTTTCGTCATTTTCCTAAATATTTTATATGACATCAAAAAATCTGTCTTCACAGTTCACTAGATAATAACGAACTACGTGTTTTGGTATAACTTTTATAGTGTTTTATGTATATTTCGATTTCAAATCGTGGTTTTAGTTTTTGATTTAGACCTATGTTTGGATTTTTTTTCTATCGAATGAAATGGAGTAAATCGTGTTTCTGCTTTCACAGTTCACTAGATTATATCTTCAAGTTTAAGGTGTGTGAATTTCAGAATTGTGGGTTCTAATATTATCCAGATCTAGACGTTCTAAGATCGGCAAATTTGGGAAATCCTCGCCTTAAATCAATAAACTTTTAATTTTTATATTATGGCGTTAACACCTCTTTCAAATTGCCAATATCCCAATATTACTATTTCACTAATATTTTATATAATAAGTATTACGAGATATTGGTTCAACTAGGCTGAGACGCCTTCCCATCCCAGTTGCTTATTAAGATTTTAATAGTGAATTAGGTGTTCAAATAACGGAGAAACAAAATTATTTTTGCAGATTTAGTAATTTAAGAAATTTTAAGATAAATGGTGTTAAAATGTATGTATATTGTACTTAAAAAACGAATCCTTGGGCAAAGAAAAAAAAAACGTTTCAATATCAAGTATATGCGTTCAATGTACACATTGTTTTATTTAAAGACTTGGCCTCGGGCGGAATTTTCTTGCTAGAAGGAACGATATCGAAGATTTTTTAATTTAAATCTAAGTAATTTATTTCTTTGACATGTAGTTATTTGCGAAAATGCTTGAACATCGGATAAGACGACCATTTTAATAACAATAAAATATAAATATCTCCGCTATCAAAATTAATAATGGTTTATTGAGGTCAATTTTTTTCTGTTGACAGTATTTCGTTATATAATCGACTTCAAAAATTTATTGTCTTTATGTATGTTCGGCAATTTCTTCATCAACTTTAGATTGATTTTCAATAGTAGATTGATTTCAACTAGACTAGAGTCCTGAGTGCACCGAAGGATTTAAGCTCACCTAAGACTAACACCCGTATCTATAGTCAAGTCAAAGTATTTACTTGAGTAAAAGTCGTTACTTAAGTTGTGATTTTTATACAATAAGTACTGTGACAATTAAAAAATTGTCTTATTATTGCGTTCTGTGACGCAGTAGTTCGCGCGTCCAGCCTGTGATAATGGCGATTACTCTTTCGCAATGGTCCGTCACGAGATAGGTAACCAAAAACTTAGTATTTCGAGCTCCTCCGTCTTTCAAAAGGCTAATTAACCCGTTGCACCTACTAGGTGCATCGTTAAAATGCTCCAATCTGCACTAGATGATAAGCATATAGTCTAGTCGAGAAGTCGAAAACCTGCGAAAAATAGTTGACCGTCTCCTAAAAATATGGTTGATAGCTTAAACGATCCGGAATGGCATCTAGAAAAAGACGTTTTTTGGATTTTTTCTGCCGAAGAAAATTACAATTGTTATTAACAAAAAACTGGAAAAAAAAAATAGTCGTCCAGCTTTTTGGCTAAATCTCAAAAAGTATAAGTGATACCTCAAATATTATAAAAGTTTCTGAAAGAGCAGGCAATTTTAGTACAAGAGTTTTCGATTCCCGGAATTGTAGCTCCAATATTTATAATTTTTATTTAACGTTGAAAATAGGCTTCCGCGCGGCAGTTTCGGCATGCGCGCGCAGCTAGTAGTGAGCGGAGCTCTTAAATATTTTTTTTATGCAATTAAATATTAATTAAAAAATTTGAAAAAATTCAGGTGTCATCTAGACACTTCAAAAAATATGATCCCGCGATAGTAAAAGTTGTATCACAATTTTTCAAAAAGTTATTCAATTGTTAACTAACAGTTTTTTACGGGTCTCTGTTGTCATAAAAGGCGGTATAAAAGTTTAAATAATTAATCTGTAATTTTTTTCTTTCTTGGAGCCCTTTTTATAACTATACTCAACAAGATGACGTTATAAAAAAATATTTTATAAACTTTTATAACGTCATCTTGTTGAGTATAGTTATAAAAAGGGCTCCAAGAAAGAAAAAAATTATAGATTAATTATTTAAACTTTTATACCGCCTTTTATGACAACAGAGACCCGTAAAAAAACTGTTAGTTAACAATTGAATAACTTTTTGAAAAATTGTGATACAACTTTTATTATCGCGGGATCATATTTTTTGAAGTGTCTAGATGACACCTGAATTTTTTCAAATTTTTAAATTAATATTTAATTGCATAAAAAAATTATTTAAGAGCTCCGCTCACTACAGTAGCTGCGCGCGCATGCCGAAACTGCCGCGCGGAAGCCTATTTTCAACGTTAAATAAAAATTATAAATATTGGAGATACAATTCCAGGAGTCGAAAACTCTTATACTAAAATTTCCTGCTCTTTCAGAAACTTTTATAATATTTGAGGTATCACTTATACTTTTTGAGATTAAGCCAAAAAGCTAAACGACTATTTTTTTTCAGTTTTTTATTAATAACAATTGTCATTTTCTTCGGCAGAAAAAATCCAAAAAACGTCTTTTTCTAGATGCCATTCCGGATCGTTTAAGCTATCAAACATATTTTTAGGAGACGGTCAACTATTTTTCTCAGGTTTTCGACTTCTCGACTAGACTAATAACTTTCTTCACTTCATTGAAATTTTCGTTTCTTGTGTAAAAATCACAGCTTAAGTTACGACTTTTACTCAAGTAATTACTTTGACATGACTTTAGATACGAGTGATAGACTGCTTTATCCCCGAGGAAAATACTCTACTTTTCGCACCACCTGCAAGGAAATCGAAACAAATACGTAAGAAATACATCATTTATCCAAAATTATATTAATTTAATATTAAATAATAAATTATTATAGATATAATAATAAGTCACGAAACTTTTGTATTCAAAAAATTATACAGAAGACGTGGCTGTATGTGCTCCAATACCTTTGCTTTTTCAGCTTGGAAAATTAACTAACTAACGAAAACTAAAACGAAATAATCAATACACGATGCTAAGACACGTGAAGCCGAAAAGCGTCGCAATCAAACATTTGGCATTTTAGAAAGACTACGAGCGTATACATTTCAGATAGACGAGTTGGCGCTTGTAGTCTTTCACAGTGTACGCTATGCATTGCCTGTTTTTATGGTGACTATTCTGAAGAGCCCATAAATACCATTAGGAAGCGAGCTTTACATGTATTCACTATGGTCGAAACATAGTAATATTTTACTTACTAGTATCTTTAGCGAATTGATATACATATATACGCGATGAGAGACGAAACACATCTTTCCGTAAACGTTGCTTTCACATAGGTATACCTATTTCATTAACATTATTTTTCCAATACACATGCCATATGTCAATGTCACATAAACATAGATTGGATAACGAACTAAACTAATAGCCTCGTAGCGAGAGACGGGTCATTAGTTTCATAGATCGTAAATACATGTCAATATAATAATATAGCAGTCTCTTCTGAGAACTGAATAAAGTACCTCGTTGAGTGTATTGCTCGGAGGCCCGGGTTGATATTCGAATCAATTATTGTGATTATTTTATAGCGAAAGATTGTACCTATTAATAAAAATATTTAAAAACCCATAGCATCACTGTTGTCGTGTGACTATATATATTTACGAAACTGGGGGCTTAGACAAGTGGCAATCGTTTTATAACGATAACTAAATTTGTCACTAACTCTCTGAGATAACGAAAACAAAGTCCTAGCCACAGATTTAGAGTAGTTCCAACTTAGTATAGCCATCGTTTGCTCTACTCGATGGTACCCACTGGAACGTCCGTGGGGACTATAGTCCCCAAAATCTCGATCTTCTCGCCCGACCTGGGTACTATGGTACCCAGTTCCCTTTGCGTAAAACCGCGCGGTGTGATAAAAAAATCGCGAAAAATAAAATATTTTCTCTATGGCTTTATTCCTTTGTCAATAGTCTCTTTCATAAGTTGACAGGTCATGTCCAATTTATTTTTAGTCTTAGATTGAAATAAATTTGTCATAGTCTGCGGTTTAACTTACTTGGCCGTATCCATACGTTTCTTACTCCATGACCGATGAGATTTATTGCGTACTTACTTAGTCTGTATTAGTATTTTCGTAGAGTGTTCTTTATCAAAATAAACTAGAAGAATTGGGCTACATTATTATGTATGGTTTATGATAGTTTATAGTGTTATATTGCCACACTAAACGTTTTTTTCAAAAAGTGAGTATTTTTGAAATTTTAAGCACTTTAGTTACTATTCTCGTCATTATTCATTCAATTATGAATCCTTATCTAATTAACTATTATAAGTTCATTCCTTATTAAATTAGCTTTCCATACATATTTTTTATTTAATTTTAGACACAATAATTTATTTTTTGCATTTTTTTTAAATTTGAGGTCGCGCGTGCGCATCTCGCGTATATAATTACGTAATTAATCGTTTTTATTATTTTTTTCTTTTTTCATTAATAATATTACCCAAAACTATTATATATCAAAATAATCTTCAAGAATAGGGCTATAATAATATATATGGTTATTTAAAGTTTTATAAAATAGTTTTGGTGCAAAAAATTTTTAAAAAAAATCGGGTCTTCCGCGACCTTCCGAACATTTTCGCGCTTCATTCATTTAATTATTAATCCTTATCTAATTAACTGTTATAAGTTCCTTCTATATTAAATTACCTTTCCATACGTATTTTTTGTTCTCTTGTAGACAGTATATGTCACTCTCCGCAATTTTTTGAACACTCCGTACGCGCCGGGGTGAGTCATTCCGCAATGGCGGCACCTTTGATATTTGAGATATACTACTTTTTGCTTTTGAAACCCACCACGCTTCGCGTGGCGAGCGTTCCAGTGGGTACACATCGAACGCGTTAACACGAATTTGTATGGAAATAGAGCAGCGCCATCTAGTAGCTGCTATAGAATGAGACAGCTTCATCTCGTGACTACTAGATGGCACTGCTCTAATTCCATACAAATTCGCGTTTACGCGTTCGATGCGTGTGATCGAGTAAAGCTCGATAAAACAAGCACTCCGCACAGTGTTCTGTAAGAATGCAATGTTCTGAAAGTAATGGTAAAACATATTATGAAAATTAATATTCTCATTTTAATGAAAAATAAGTTGTTCTGAGTAGTGTATGAGAGTTACGAAAAAACAATTCGATACTTCATCGATGCGTTGGGAATCAATTTGTCTACCAACTTACATATCGCTGACTCTGATCGATTCACCACGTTATTTAGCGATGGCATATGTCAATCCCATAAATGTTCTTCTTCTTCGCTTCTTCGCACTCGTTTTTAGGGTTCCGTAGTAAACAAGGAACCCTTATAGTTTCGCCATGTCTGTCTGTCTGTCTGTCCGCGGTTTTACTCAGAGACTATTAGTACTAGAAAGCTGTAATTTTGTATGGGTATGTAGGTATATTATTCATGACAAAAAAGTGGTAGAAAAAAATAATTTTTTTTTCAGGGTACTTAGATCCCATAGAAGTAAAGTGGGAGTAAATTTTTTTTCTCAACTAACCCATCGTGTGGGGTATTGTTGAATAGGTATTTAAAAAATAATGTAAGGTTCAGAACACCATTTTTCGATTTAGAGATCCGTTTCTGTATTATTTGGTTTTAAAGTGCACATTTTTGTTAGAGGTAAGTGCCCCCCCCCCCCCCTCTATCTGCTAAACGGTTATATATGGACACGTGAAAAAAATTACAACAGTAGTATATATAACGAAGTTTAAAGCAAAACTATCAGATTTGATTTGAGTACTAAGTACAAACTAAAAAGTTATAGAAGACCAACTTATAAAATATACTCGGAAAACTAAATTTCATTAAAAAATTAGTACTGAATATAAATTTACGAACCACGTGAAGTTAAGGTAATATAAAATGATTGCAGCTTTAATAATAATCAAAGTTGGCATTTGCAACTACGGAACCCTACACTGCGCGTGGCCCGAAACGCACTTGGCCGGTTTTTTTTTTTTTTTTGATTTGTCACTTTGTCTAGGCCCTCAGTACAGCGGTTGGGGAGGAGGAGGCGTGCGTTTCTCAACGCGCGCCAGCTCCCCTAGCAAGCTGGGGGCTGAAACGGCTCGGCCGGATGACCACCGGCCGAGAGATACTTTTCACCCCTAGCTTGGCCGTCTGGGGGGGTCGAATTTCTCGAGATACTTGTCGACCCCCTCCGTAGAGGTAAGTCCTGGCGCGTGCGCCAGGCAACCCTCCAGGGGGCACAATCGGGGAATGGCCAACGCCGATCCCGATTGTGTCTCCACGGAGGTAGAAGTATCTAGAGAGTTTTTAGCCGGTAGTGGGTCTTCTACCCGAGTCCTGCATATCCTTGGGGTGGCCTAGTCAGCTCAATTCCCTTGTCGAATACCGTAAAGACTGTATTTTCTCTCTTGTAAAAAAAAAAGGCCCTCAGTACAGAGGGAAACAATTGGAATAAGTTGAATAAGTGTGTGAGAGAGGGGACCTAGTAAAATATACAACTATAAATAGACAAATTAAAAATAAAATAAACTACTAGGACAAACGAATAAGAAAGGCGCACATTGAAATTTACTTAGTCATAGATCAGTGGAGTAGTTAAATAAGCATGTGAGGATATTTAAAATGCAGGTAGGCGACGTTGGAAACATTGGGAAAATTAGTGCTAAATTGTAGGAAAGCCTTACGTCATGAACAAGGTCAGTATTTTTACATTTAGCATCAAAAGATTTACTATTTTATTATTATGAATTTAACGATATACTACAGGTCATATATATAAAATTTTGATAATATTAGGATAAGATACCATTTTGTTTGAAGCGGGGGAATCTGTTACGACGCGATTCCCCTGATAGTGTCCCATATCCGGATACTCATTTTCCCAACGTTCGTTTGTTTTCCCGACATTCATTTGTTTACCTCACATAAGTTTTCTGCTAAATGGCAACCGGACCATCTCCATATATTATATATAATAAAATCGTAGGGGTACAAATGTTTGTCCGGAAAGATCTCCGAAACTACTGGACAGAATTTGATATGGCTTACACCACAATGCTTAAAATTTTCCGGAAGAACATTTAGGCATAATTTCATTTGCTTAAATTCACTTTTTATTTTTATTCAAAAAATACCATATAACATTTTTGATGACAAGTATGTAGAAAATCAACATGGCGCACGTGAAATTATTTTGACAAGTCTGTTACATATTGCAAAAAAAAATCTTTTCTGTTATTGGCTGTGCCCATCTGAATTTTGCCAACCAAGAAGTTTAAATTGTATTTTTCTTATGTAGTACCGTGGTGGTAAGGAAAAAGGATCAAGCCATACAACCAATGTATATAGCATTTTTTATGACAATATCACGTCACAAATATAAAATTTGTAGGTTGGTTTAAATTTTGGCCAATTTTCACAAAATCGGTACAATATTTGAAATGTTGAAAAATGAAGATACCCTTTTCAAGGCATTTTGAAAGGTGTTATATTATGTTTTTACATTATGATCCATATATAATAAAATCGTAGGGGTACAAATGTTTGTCCGGAAAGATCTCCGAAACTACTGGACAGAATTTGATATGGCTTACACCACAATGCTTAAAATTTTCCGGAAGAACATTTAGGCATAATTTCATTTGCTTAAATTCACTTTTTATTTTTATTCAAAAAATACCATATAACATTTTTGATGACAAGTATGTAGAAAATCAACATGGCGCACGTGAAATTATTTTGACAAGTCTGTTACATATTGCAAAAAAAAATCTTTTCTGTTATTGGCTGTGCCCATCTGAATTTTGCCAACCAAGAAGTTTAAATTGTATTTTTCTTATGTAGTACCGTGGTGGTAAGGAAAAAGGATCAAGCCATACAACCAATGTATATAGCATTTTTTATGACAATATCACGTCACAAATATAAAATTTGTAGGTTGGTTTAAATTTTGGCCAATTTTCACAAAATCGGTACAATATTTGAAATGTTGAAAAATGAAGATACCCTTTTCAAGGCATTTTGAAAGGTGTTATATTATGTTTTTACATTATGACTAAGGAATCAAACTCTTTCATCCATTTAAAACTATTAAAAGTATTACGCGTAGAGGGAGTACGGGACTCTTGATCCTAATGTAACATTGACGTAAATTCGCCGACATAGCTGATGCTCAAAAAAGGTGGATAAAAGTTCGTTTCCAAACCTAGCAATATAGGTATCAAGTGAAAGGCCTTGAAGCGTAGAACATTATGAACCTAGGAAAATCGCCTAAAATTCAACATGGCCGCCGCTCACAAAAGGTGGATACAAGTTCGTTTCCAAACCCAGCAATATGGGTATCAAATGAAAGGCCTTGATGTGTAGAGCACTATGAACCTAGCAACATTGACATAAATTCAACATGGCCGCCGCTCAAAAAAGGTGGATACAAGATCGTTTCCAAACCTAGCAATATGGGTATCAAATGAAAGGCCTAGAAGAGTAAAGCATTAGGTATCTAGAAAAATTGACCTAAGTTCAACATGGCCGCGGCTCCAAAAAAACGGATAAAAGTTCGTTTCCAAACCCAGCAATATGGGTATCAAATCAAAGGCTCTGATGAATAAAGCACTATGAACCTAGCAACACTGACATAAATTCAACATGGCCGCCGCTCAAAAAAAGGTGGATACAAATTCTTTTCCAAACCTAGCAATATGGGTATCAAATGAAAAGCCTTGAAAAGTAGAGCATTAGGTACCTAGAAAAATTGTCCTAAAGGATAAAAGTTCGTAAAAAAAGGATAAAAGTTCGTTTTCATACCCAGCAATATGGGTATCAAATGAAAGGCGTTGACGAGTACAGCACTATGAACCTAGCAATATTGACATAAATTCAACATAGCTGCTGCTCGAAAAAGGTGGATAAAAGTTCCTTTCCAAACCTAGCAATATGGGTATCAAATGAAAGGCATCAAAGAGTAGAGCAATATGAACTTAGGAAAATTGGTCTAAATTAAACATGGCCACCGCTCAAAAAAAAAGGATAAAAGTTCGTTTTCAAACCCTGCAATATGGGTATCAAATCAAAAGCTTTGATGCATAAAGCACTATGAACCTAGCAACATTGACATAAATTCAACATGGCTGCCGCTCAAAAATGGTGGATGAAAGTTCGTTTCCAAACCTAGCAATATGGGTATCAAATGAAAGGCCTTGAAGGGTAAAGCATTAGGTAACTAGAAAAATCGATCTAAATTCAACATGGCCGCCGCTAAAAAAAGGATAAAAGTTCGTTTTCAAACGCAGCAATATGGGTATCAAATGAAAGGCCTTGACGAGTAAAGCACTATGAACTTAGCAAAATTGACATAAATTCAAAATAGCCGCTGCTCAAAAAAGGTGGATAAAAATTCGTTTCCAAACATAGCAATATGGGTATCAAATGAAAGGCCTCAAAGAGTAGAGCATTATGAACTTAGGAAAATTGTCCTAAATAAAACATGGCCGCCGCTCAAAAAAAAATGGATAAAAGTTCGTTTCCAAACCTAGCAATATGGGTATCAAATGAAAGGCCTTGAAGAGTAGAGCATTAGGTACCTAGAAAAATCGACCTTAATTCAACATGGCCGCCGCTAAAAAAAGGATACAAGTTCGTTTTCGAACCCAGCAATATGGGATCAAATGAAAGTAGTCCTTGATAAGTAAAGCACTATGAACCTAGAAACATTGACATAAATTCAACATAGCCGCTGCTCAAAAAAGGTGGATAAAAGTTCGTTTCCAAACCTAGCAATATGGGTATCAAATAAAAGGTCTCAAAGAGTAGCGCATTATGAACTTAGGAAAATTGCCCTAAATTAAACATGGCCGCCGTTCAAAAAATGGATTAAAGATCGTTTTCAAACCCAGCAATATGGGTATTAAATGAAAGGCCCTGAAGAGTACCTAGAGCATTACGAACCTACGATAATTGTCTTAATTTGTTAATTTCCAAATGGCCGCTGCTCAAGAAAGGCAGAATAAAGTTGAATCATTATGGAATAAAATGGAGGAAAAATCTAAACACTGTTTTAAGCATTTTGATGGCGAAACGGAGTTCGCGGGCACAGCTAGTTATAAATAATGTTACTCATACATAGCACGTACATAGATGTATATTTTTTTTCAAAACCATGGATAATTTTTTTTCACCTCCTCAGCTCGGAAAAGCTTTCTTTATTTTTCGAAATATGCGCGGAAATAGTCTATTTTAACCGCTAGCGTTGAAAAGTGCTTTCAAATTCAAACGTTTGAACATGGACTGAGAATATGAATTCAAACTTTGTGGCTCAAAACTTTTCATGTAAAAAAGAATTATCTACATGCTAAAAATGATAACATGATAAATTCGTCGCGTCGCAATGTTCGAATTTATTTTTTTTGTAATTTTCGTTGTGTCATTTTGTATTTTCCTCACTAAGGTGAGGTAAAAAGTTTGTGTTGCGCTCAGTAGGAATTTGCCTCTTGTGCCTTTGAATCCCTCGTTACGCTCAGGATTCTACTTTTGAAGCTAGACTACTAAACCAAGAATCCTTTAAGGAATTAAAATTCAGCATTCGCGACAAAAACCAACATTGCAGCCATGCATAACAAATAACTATATTTCCTTATTCTGGTTGAGCGGACCACTGAATCATACCACAGGCTAAACTGGGGCCAAACCAAAACATCTCCGCCACCTATGGAGGTACGTTTGGCCATGGCAGTATAAACAAGCTGGGACTTCACTGAGGTAGGTAGGGTCACCAGGTTAACTCGTTTCTGACCTCCCAGATGGGTGACTAAGTCAGGGCCACAATATTTCCTAGTCAGATGTCTGTCCGACTGGGCTGACTAGGAGATATTATGACCCTGCTCCCCAGTTACTTAGGGTAATTAGATTGTGGCAACGAAGGCACGTCTCCTTTTACCCAGCCCCCTGAACAGGACAGTGGCATGATCCTAGGTGTCGGATTTAGTCATACTTTTCATACACAGCATCATAATAAGGGGTTCAACGATCAGCCAACCTACAGACAGCCGAGCCGGATATCGTCACCAAACACACAATATAGTTTAGGTCTCGCTAAAAATCTGTGATAATCGATGAAATGAAATATATTTCTTCCCATCTTTACTTGATGGTTAGCTCACTTATTTGTTACATATTTCATCATAACAGCTCATATACGTCCCCTACCGAGGGGCTCGAGCCTACCTTAAGTTAGGGTGTTTTTAAGCCTTGGTCAACCACGCTGCCCGGTGTGGATTGGTCGACTTCATATACTTCATCCTTACATATTATAAAACAAAGTCCCCCGCCGCGTCTGTCTGTCTGTCTGTTCGCGATAAACTCAACAACTACTGCACCGATTTTCAAGTGGTTTTCACTCGATAGTGTGATTCTCGAGAAAGGTTTTAGTAGGTATATAAATTTGTTAAGTTTTTGTATTTATTTCTGTGTACATTAACGATATTTGTTGAAGATGTCGGGAAAAAATAAATTAAGGCGAAACGTAGTTCGCGGTGACAGCTAGTATACATATAATACATTCCTTTAAATTTATTCTCAGATGTATGCAGGTTGCTTCACGATGTTTTCCTTCAACATATGAGATTCAAAAAAAGAAAAACATATTGGTACGTGGCGGTTTCGAAGCCCTGACCTCCCCATCGGAAGGCAAGGCCGAGTCCACAGCGCCACCGACGCTCTACACGACGTTACATTCTTAAGGGCCCACCATCCGCGCGAGCCCGTGCGAGTTTAGGTAAATTTCTCTAGCTAGTCTCCGTTTGTGCGCGTTGCTCACGCACACAAGCGCACTCGGTCGAGCAATCGGTGCGGCCGCCTAGCAAAATACCGTAGATGTTAATTTTGGAAAATGCTAATAGTTGTTTATTAAGACTCATTTACACGATGACATTTTCTTGTACATACAGGAGGAGGTACTTTGACCAATATGGTAATCAGGGTCTGATGCTGCAGCTGGAAGGAGGCCATAGGAACTCCGCAATAAAACAACACAACCCCATCGAGTTTGGGCTCGTATTATTCGTATTGACGAGTTCTTTGGTCCTATATGGTAACCAGGGTCTGATGCTGAAGTTGGAAGGTGGCCATAGGAACTCCGCAATAAAACGACACAGCCCCATCGTTCTTGAGCTCGTTTGATTCGTATTGACGAGTACTTTGGACCTATATGGTAACCAGGGTCTGATGCTGGAGCTGGAAGATGGCCATAGGAACTCTGCAGTAAAACGAAACAAGCGCATCGGGTTTGGGCTCGTTTGATTCGTATTGACGATACCTTTGGTCCTATATGGTAACCAGGGTCTGATGCTGGAGCTGGAAGATGGCCATAGGAACTCCGCAGTAAAACGACACAAGTGCATCGAGTTTGGGCTCGTTTGATTCCTATTGATGAGTACTTTGATCCTATTTGGTAACCAGGGTCTGATCCTGGAGCTGGAAGATGGCCATTAGGAACACCGCAATAAAACAATTTTTTCAGTCAATTTTTTGTACGACTTTCCCCAATGTGCATGTCAAATGAAAGAGCTTGAAGTTAAATTGTAGAATGACTTGTAGAATACAGTATATTATGAAAAACAATTAAACCCAAACTCGATGGGGTTGTGTCGTTTTATTGAGGAGTTCCTATGGCCACCTTCCAGCTCCAGCATCAGACCCTGGTTACCATATAGGACCAAAAAACTCGTCAATACGAATCAAACGAGCCCAAACTCGATGGGGTTGTGTTGTTTTATTGCGGAGTTCCTATGGCCATCTTCCAGCTCCAGCATCAGACCCTGGTTACCATATAGGACCAAAGGTATCGTCAATACGAATCAAACGAGCCCAAACCCGATGCGCTTGTTTCGTTTTACTGCAGAGTTCCTATGGCCATCTTCCAGCTCCAGCATCAGACCCTGGTTACCATATAGGACCAAAGTACTCGTCAATACGAATCAAACGAGCTCAAAAACGATGGGGCTGTGTCGTTTTATTGCGGAGTTCCTATGGCCACCTTCCAACTTCAGCATCAGACCCTGGTTACCATATAGGACCAAAGAACTCGTCAATACGAATAATACGAGCCCAAACTCGATAGGGTTCTCTCGGTTTATTGCGGAGTTCCTTTGGCTACCTTCCAGCACCAGCATCAGACCCTGGTTACCACATAGGACCAAAGTAGCCGTCAATGCGAATCAAACGAGCCCAAACTCGATGGGGTTGTGTCGTTTTATTTCGGAGTTCCTATGGCCACCTTCCAGGTCCAGCATCAGACCCTGGTTACCATATAGGACCAAAGAACTCGTCAATACGAATCAAACGAGCCCAAACTCGATGGGGTTGCGTTGCTTTATTGCAGAGTTCCTATAGCCTCCTTCCAGCTGCAGCATCAGACCCTGGTTACCATATAGGACCAAAGTACTCGTCAATACGAATCAAACGAGCTTGAACTCAATGGGGCTGTGTCGTTTTATTGCGGAGTTCCTATGGCTACCTCCCAACTCCAGCATCAGACCCTGGTTACCATATAGGACCAAAGTGCTCATCAATACGAATCAAATGAGCCCAAACTCGATGGGGCTGTGTCGTTTTATTGCGGAGTTCCTATGGTCACCTTTCAGCTCCAGCATCAGATCAGCTCCATGTCGTTATAATATAATACATATGCGCATGCAAGATTTCAGCATAATCCGAAGCCGGGTAGTGGGTCAAATTTAACTCGCAAGAAATACGAGTAAGCTAAATAAAAGCTTGTAAAAAGGTGAATGAAGAATTTTCGTACGGCAGCCACAAGAAATAAAATTGTTAGTTATCAACTTCTCCGGTGGACTTCGCGTCGTATACGTGAAAAGTGCTAACAGACGATCCGATTTGGTTGGATCCAACGTGATCCAACCAAATGCGGAGCCGACGCGCCTACAGACGGTCCGACGCGGTTGGCAATCCAACAGGAGGGATGTCCTAAAAAGTATTATGTACCTATATCGATATCGATACAAAATACTATTTTGGCCAATACAAAAACACAATTTGTCTTTGCGAAACTCAAATAAATTAAATCCTTTTGTTTATATTTTATAAAGTTTATAAAGAATAAATAAATAGGTACAGATAGATTTCATGGCTGTCTTTAAATTTTTGAGGTAATGTTTGTTATCTATCGATCGGTATCATAAAAATACAGAATATTCATTTTCTTCATTTGGCGGGTTCGATTCCCGATCCAGACAGGTGATTATTTAGCAGTCTTTGAATGCAGTTGGATTTGTTTTTGAATTGAAAATTATGATTTTTTCCGCAAAGTTATATCTACGGTATATTACAAGCGACATAAGAACGATCCAAATGTGAAAAAGTATAGCTTGACAAAGAGCTTACTGAACTAAACGTGAAACAAAAAGTAAAACAAAATTTTTGCAATACATTTTTTTCTCCACTTTGTAGTTTGGCAGGACAGCAGTCGAGTCATTTTAGTTTACGAAATTATTAATTTATTACTTTAAAGAGCCTGTGTTACAATCAAGAAGTAAGTTTTGAGTAGCTTACTTGACAGATTCTTTGACACATTTTTCATATAACAACTGTCAAATCATCTATCAAGTAAGCTATTCAAAACTTACTTTTTGATTGTGAAACAGGCCCTAAGCACATATAATTAAATTAAACCACAAAGTATCGATACTTTTGTCTTTTGTCGTGTCCCTACTTATCGGATGAGCGATCGGGCCGTCAAGCACCCAACAAGCTAATAATAATTATGTCGGGCCGACAGCCGTACACACGTTCCAATTTGGTCGGAGTCGGGCGGTTGGCTCCAACCAAATCGGATCGTCTGTTACGGCTAATACAAATAATTACGTGGCCGGAAGCGACCTCAAAGCGACGTGCTCTCACTTCGAGTCTCGATAGCACCAGTGTTGCCAGATTTTTTCCACCTTCCCCCCCAAATACATTTAAAAAACCCCTAGTTTCTCCAGTTTGGTTGATAAAAAACCTCTGACTATTTTGGCCATGTCATATACATAAGCTTTCTAATATTGACAATAAAAAACTTAGAAGTTTTCTTCAAATTACCTATTTTAATTTATTTCACATACATAGCCGTGTGTCTGTCGATTCGGATTTTTCGTTATAAATGTCTGTGTGAGGCTGTGGAAAACAGTCTTTTAGCCGGAATTATGATAAACAAGACAGTTCAATGGTAACATAATGTGTTGCCAGCTAATACTCGTAAGTTTTAGTGTCCCATTCATTTTATTTGGTGAATAAATTGTCGGTCTTGTCTGATATAAAAAGGAATTTGCCATTTGGTTAGAATAGTAGAAAACCTTCAGAAAATCCCCTAGATAAATTTCGTGATATCAAAACCTCCAAAAAACCTCAAAGACCTGCAAAAACCCCTAGGATTTAGGGAAATCCTCTGAATTTGGCAACACTGGATAGCACACTGAATTTCGACGCGCCCGAGCCAAGTATTTGTAAGAAAATCGATAAATGTATGTTAAAAATTTCATATAAAAATCGATATACGATAATTTAAAAAATTCCACGGTGTCAGTGTTTTGCTTACCCTTGTTGTTTTATTATTTGTCAAATGAAAATACAATATGGTTAATTAATGAAGCTTAAAATCACGAACGGTATATGGGTGTAACCCAAATTTAAGTAAAATTGATGCTATTTTTTAACGAAATGGTACTATGTTAATTTGAAAAATGGTGACGGTGATTGTAAACATTATTTAAGAACTCAAATTAATTTTTTCCCGGTCAGTTAACTCGAACGTTAACGTACAATATCAAAAACGCCAACGGCCTTTTTACTATTTTTCGCGCCATGGACCCTTGTATGGAATAGCCTTCGAATCGTCTGCCGAATAGTGCTTATTACACGGCTTAATGATGATATTAGGTACTTTTGTTTAAATTAGGGAATACGCTCTCGTATTAGCGGGTTTTGGTAATGTATCGTTATATAAGTATCTCACAATATAATATTTTGTTATAGTAAAATTTTCCTTTAGGCTGGTGACCTCAATAATCCTAAAGATTTTTGCGCAATGCGAGCAACTACTCCATAGCGTGGGCTTCTATATACTGATAATCTTATTAGTTTCCTACAATGATATGTACAGTACAATAGGAATAGTAACGTTATTTGTAACTACGAGTATATTGAAGACTGTGTTATTGATGTTTGCTGAAACGTGACGAATGGCAATTATTTACTAGAGACAAATGATTGTTTGATCAAATGTGTGGATGTCAATATTTCCAGCATTGGCGTCGCTTTTTAAGGAAATTGAAAAGGTCAAAGAGTACATACTTAGTATATTAATGTTCAATATATTTTTATCATCTTTTATGTAGATTTAAGCTATTTTCCAGGTACGAAGGGCGTTAATCGACAGGGAACAATTAGGATTGACTTGGGTCTCGTAACGTGTCGACATCCCTTACACCTTCATTATCACCAGTGATCAGTTTATAGCTAGCTGTTGTGATCGAGTCATCTCTTGGCCTGTCTTAGTCAAAGTACAGATTAGGATAATGTGCATTGATCAGCATTAATACTCGTATCTTTGTTGACCCACCAAAAAAGGTATGAAAATAAATAATAATAATATAATAATTGCAATTTGCAATTATCTTGGTTCACCAAATGTTTACATTATTATATTATCTGTGACATGGTTATGTTAACTCCTAGCAAAGGGAAGGCTCTATAGTATAGAGATCCTTTGCTCACAAAGAACTTAAAAGTTTTACAAAAAAAAACTACAACAGATGTTAGTTCTGTCATAACAATGATCAGTAAATTCAAGAATGTTTTTATGAGTCGAATGATTTATTTTTATTTTATTTATTTATTTATTAAAACTTACAATAAGCCTTTACATATGTACAAAGTCCCACAAAACTGTATATACAGTTTGACTGTGGGATCGGTTCAGTCTCACATTTTATGTCAATACATGAAGTGCCACAATAAAAAGAGAAAAAAAGAAGTAGAACATCTATTGGACACAACTGCATGATAATTCATACAATTGTGTCCAGCAGATGATCCCTTAACTTATTTTTAAATTTTAGTTTATGGGTCTCCTGTCTGATGTCCACCGGCATTGTATTCATCACGTAGGGTAGTGTAATGCTTTTTCTAGCTAAATTGTAGAAATATAGGGAAGTCTTAAAGTTAAAGAAAAAAAACAAACTTATTCCTTTAGTCCGGTACAAGATGAAAAGCTTTATTCTTGTAAGTACATAATTATAATTTACTTATGCATATGTTAACACAATTCCTCAATGCAAAGCACTTAACTTAATGTTTAATCAATACAAGCCAAGGGCAGGATGGTTCAGGTTTGTTTGATCAATCTCGGCAGGTAAAAATCAGGTACAAATTGGGTACAAAACTACAAAATGAGGGGCAATAAAGTACACCAACAAATAGTTATAGGTTTCCTTTTTTTTTAAAAGAAATTAGTAGCCTTCCCCGGAGCGGTTGTTAGTGGATCGTACCTTCTATGCTAAGTCTTGCAATCACGGGTCAGAGATATGATATTCCAGTTTCTTAACTTATTCTTTCTGTATATATATTTATTACTGGTGTAATTCCACAGAATTCCTCCTTGATATCAGGTTATTTTGTTATGCTAAGCAGCGGAGCCCTATGGCCTCCGGGAACTGCCCTGGAGATTCATAGCACAGTGTTATGTTAAAAATATAATTAAATATGCCTATGATCTTAGGGTCAGTGGGTCTAACACTGAGTTCTGAAGGAATCCCATTCAATACATTTGAACTTCATGTAATAAACATAGCAAATGAATTCTAAAACATAATTTTTAATAAATTGACAAATTGTCTTATTGGTTAGTTAAAAAAAGGACATATGGAGGGGAGAGCACCTATTTTGTGTATAATTATTGCTATTAATAAAAAGAAAACAGCTTAATTTGTGAGTTCTTTGCCAAAGAAGGGTGTGAAACTTAATATTGTGAAAATTTAGAATTTAACATGAAATTCGCAAGTGTTACTCAATATATGCCTTAATCCCACTAAGATGCCGCTTACTATCAGGGTTTTTTAATGATATAGGGGATGAAAAAGGCGAATTTTGGAAATGTAATATGTTTGATTTAATAATCAATTTACCCACAAATAAAAATAAAATTAACAAAATCTGTTTTAAATCATGAAATATAATAAGTTAATTAGATACCTTATTGATTTTTTGCAGTTATTGATACAATAAATCCATTTAATTTAATGAATCGCGTGCCGGCGAGTAAATATAGTATTTTTTCCTTAGCTTTACTCTTCAAGCTGAAAACAAAAAGAACTGATTTTTGTAGTCTCACTGTAGCTTTTCAAATTAAATTCACACGGAAAACGGGAGAAATACCTATTAATTTTATTCGCAGAAATTAAGATAATGTAGAAATTTAGATTTCGCAAGAAATCAATATTAAATTACTTCGGTCGATGTCTCACAGACTAATCATAACATAGACGATAGACGCGTCCTAAACCAACGCTCCACTTGCGCACAGATTTGCGTTTATGTGGAAGCGACGGAGCCGAGGTCCGTTTGCTGAATGTTAAGCGCCGTATTGGCGACGGAACCTCTCCTAAAACCAAATTCATTTCGTAACACTCGTAAGACTCTTAACTTGCTTCAAAATGTGTCAAGTCAACATACGGATCTTTCGAAATTCCACAATATGCAATAAGTATTTCCAGCTAAAGTTATAAGTTTGGTTGAAAAACAAAACGTAATGAAAAATTAACCATAAACAAATTGTGAATGCTTTCCAAATTCTATTCGACGAAACCATAATTATATGATCTGTAGCTTTAAGTGTATTTTATTATGATATGTCTCTAAAAATGATCAAAACAAACGGTCTAAATGTCAAATTCCGAATTTTGAGAAAATCAACCCACCTAAAGGGAAGCACGGGATTTTGAGCGAAACAAAACTATCTTTGTAAATAAGGCCAGGATAAACGCGAGATTTATTTTGTTTATGCAAAAATTGAATAATGACCAAAGATAATTGCAAATGTCACTGACGTGACGTGAAACGACGTTGACGTTGACACTTGACATTGATATTGTGAAATTAATTGACAAAGTTATTGTAATTATGATTTTAGTTGTGAAATTTGTGTTAAAACTACAGTGAAACCAAAATGTTTTTGCAAAATTAGTGTTTTATGAAATTTTAAGAAAAAACGGTGTTACAGTATCCCCCCAACCACGATAGAATTCACGTAGGGAATTCGTCTGACGCCCCGTCAGCCTCAAAACCTCCTAACCAACCAAACAGAATTATCATAAATAGAATCAATTAGGTACTTAAAAACTATTCATTCGTGATAAACTCTGTACCCAATTACGCCTAACGTTATTTTTTTTATAAGTTTATTTATTTGTATAAGATAAAAAATAAAGCTTTAAATATAAACGTGTGTAAATAAAGAATATTTAACATGCATGCACTTCCGCTAGGCTCCACAACATCATCCTTCAGCATTTGGTCTAGGTGTTTATTTAATTCTGCCAGTTTAGCGGGTGAGACTACATAATACCGTTGCTTAATAGGTGGGTGGTCACCGGTATCAATTTTATGACTCACTAAGTGTGTCCTACCTAGGCCTTTCTTTTCTGCGGAAATGTCATCAAATTGCTTTATGACGTCATTGACCAGCCTACGCTCAAGCTTAGATAAAGTTTCAAAATCATATAAAGCACGGCTGCCTGACATAACTGTGTACACCTGATTATTATTTTTATATAAATGTCCACTATCCTCTAACAATGATAAAATATCTGGCGCAATATTAAATTCCTTCCAGAAATTTAAGCCAAATAACAACTCTGTAGCAACTCCAGGGACGACGTAAAATTTAATAACACGAGTTTTATTTTCTATCGATACTGGTAAAAATAAATACCCAGTTACCCGTGAAGTAGAACCATTTGCAGTTTTTATAAAGTCTAAGTCCTCAGACTTATGTAAAGTAGCGAAATCATTAAAATATTTGTATGCTTGCCCTCCCACAATGGAGATCTGTGATCCTGAATCTAGTAATCCTCTGAATTCCAAGCCAAAAATATTAATCTTCAGATAAGCTCTGCCCCCCTAGCACGTCCACCAAAACACGATATGATAAAGCGGTTTATCGCCGTGAACTGTCAAAATACAATAGGTTTCTATCGTATTTTGACAGTTGACCGCGATAAATCGCTTTATCATATCGTGTTTTGGTGGACGTGCTACGGGGGCTGGTATCATTATAGGTGGCGTTAGTAGTAGCGTGAACCGATGTAACCTCACCTTTATGCATGTTTACGTTATGTGTACTAGCTTTACTTACATAGAATTCATTGTATTTCTGCCTTGATTGTTCAGAATTACAATGTTTATTATAAAAATATACTGTTCTATGCCATCGGTTCACTGCTTGGCGTTTTTTGGAATCTCTGCGGTTGAAGGTTTTGAAGAAGTGCACTTTGGACAATTATTTGCATTGAAGCCCTTTTCTCCACAACGATAACAAATAAGTACCCAAGGCGCCTTGCAATACCTCAGGCTGTGGCCATTTTTCCGACAGCGGACACAAAAAAGATTATTTTGTGTATTATTCACTGGCTGAATTGAAGAGACTTTTGGTGGAGCCTTGCTACCACTATTACCACTAGTATTTTTGTAACACAAATCGGGAGCCAGAGAAGAAGTGGTGACCCTAGGAGGTTCACTGAAATGCACCGATCGCTCCTTTGCACCTTCTAATAACCTACATTTTTTCTTTAGATCAGTCCAAGATTCCACTGGGGCTAGAGCAAGCTGAGTAGTATAAAAAGGTCTAATGTTAAACATCACTATGTTCAATTTGTCCTCATCAGAGATTGGTTTCGATAATCGAGTAAAATAATTTTGCATTATACTGAGATAATTCACAATGCTTTCATCGGGGCCCTGAGTACGACTCCTAATTTCCTGCATCAACCTATGGTCATAATCAGATGGTAAATATTCATCGAGAAGCAAGGTCTTCAGCTCAGTCCAATTGTGAACCTCTGACTTTACTCCTCGATACCAGCATAGCGCTTCATCAGTGAAAAGTTCAGCCGCCGAACAGAAAAGCTTTGAATCTGCAAGGCCACGAGACAAGCATAACTCTTCGAGGCGTTGTAAGAAGGCTTTAATGCATGTCTTGCCATTGAAGCGTAAATTTAGTTTATGCACGGAGCAATCATTAGCTGTATTGTGTGTAGTTGCAGTGGAGTGCTCAGTAGGTTGTTCAGGTGCCAAGCTACTTTTAAAATTATGACAAATATTATCTATTTAGGTGTTCGAGCCTTCGCTCGACCCACTGTGAGATTAACGCTTTGAATTTTACCTGTTTGCAGTGTGCATCTACCCTATATACAATTATTCACCTAACATTTTCAATGAGGGTATGTAAGTAAGTGCGGGTGCCATCGCCGACTAGCTTTTCTCTTCAGTACGTTTTTGAATTTTGTCGTGAGCAGTGTGCAAAATTGTTAAAACTATATTGTTTAAATTAAGTAACACAATTAATTTCAATAAAAAGTAGTTTTTTTTTGTGCGCTATTTGCTGATATAATAAATATATATATTTAAAAATTATTTAAGAATAGCTGTTGAAGATTTTGAGGTAAGATCCTTCCTTTATTTAGTGTACAAGTTAAAAAAGTGCTTTGTTCTTGCGAATGCCCGCTCTCCGGACGGCAGACTCGCTACTCCACACATGAATGGACGAACAACTTCATCATCCTAGCATGCGTGTCATGTTTTAGGAACTAGCACTTGTATTGCAATGTGCTTTCCTCTTGCGAATGCCCGCTCTCCGGACGGCAGACTCGCTACTCCACATATGAATGGAGGAACAAATTCATCATCCTAGCATGCGTATCATGTTTTAGGAACTAGCACTTGTATCACAAAGTGCTTTCCTCTTGCGAATGCCCGCTCTCCGGACGGCAGACTCGCTACTCCACACATGAATGGAGGAACAACTTCATCATCCTAGCATGCGTATCATGCTTTAGGAACTAGCACTTGTATCACGAAGTGCTTTACTCTTGCGAATGCCCGCTCTCCGGACGGCAGATGCGCTACTCCACACATGAATGGAGAATCAACTTCGCCATCCCAGCATACGTATCATGTTTTAGAAACTAGCACTCGTATCACAAATTGCTTTGTTCTTACGAATGGTCACTCTCTGGACGGCAAACTTGCGACTCCACACTTGAATGGTCGAACAACTTCACCATTCTAGTATGCGTTTCATGTAATAGTGTCGGCTGCGCAGCTCTCACTGTCGGCAGCGCAGCCCTCACTGTCAGCTGCGCAGCCCTCACCGTCAGCTGCGCAGCCCACACTGTTAGCTGCGCGGCCCTCACTGTCAGCTGCGCAGCCCACACTGTCAACTGCGCAGCCCTCACTGTCGACTGCCCAGCCCTCACCGTTGGCTGTAAAGCCGTCATAAGCCGTCACTTTTGAACTGTGCGTCGGCTAATGATCCGACCCCTACACAGTACCGGCTCAAGGCAAGTTTTAAGATGAAGCGAGTTCCAATTATGGTGCTCCCCTTGCGCCCAAATATTGAAAAAGCGAGGATAATTTTTGAACTGACGCGCCCCCTGGAACTTGGCGCCTGGAGCGGCCGCTCCGTTCGCTCTATGGTAGAGCCGGCCCTGCCCCTACACATAATATACTAGCTACGCAGCCTACTTCATTAGCTGGCAAGCAATTAAAAATTACGGAGCACACGATCCTTTGCGACCTAGCCAACTGGGAGCCACCTCCTAGGTAGCTCTGCCACATGGAAAGTTTATCTAAAAATAGACGATATTAATGCGGATAATTGGAGATCATGGGTGGTTGACTGCGTCTATCATAAAGACCTCTTTGGTGATAAGATTTCATCCGCCGAAGAATGTCGGCTCCGATTTGCAATCTGTAAAGTTCAATTAGCTTATGCTTTAGCGAAGATGACGCGCATACATATAATCATTGAGCAAACAAAAATATAAGGCAAGTAAATAAAAGCTGTTAAATTGTTTTCTGTTGTGCTCTGGCTTAAACACCATTCGCCTTAATGAAAAAGATCACCTCACAGATAGTGGCTATACAGATTTTACACCTTGATAAAATCTGAGCTAATTTCCCAAAGTGAAGAATCACGTATCCTCGAGGTCAAAATTGAGAAGGCAAACTCCATTTCGCTATCAACCTTCGATCATAGTAGATATAACGGCTTCTATCAGAATGAATGATACAGGGTGTGAACCAGATGCAGATATAATGAACCTGGTACCTCCTAATATAACCGAGAGGAACACTTCTTTTTTATTTGGAGACACAAAGGAATCACTTGCTAAGCATGAAATCCAAGTTCAACGTTTGGGGGCTGAAAAATGACAAAATATTTTGTTATTTTGAAGAACAAAAATATCTAGAAACCAACCATGTATTCACCTCCATAAAAAAACATGAAACCCATATTAGTAAGCGCTTTCTGGCAGCTGGTTCCATGTTTCGTAAAACTTCAGATATAGTTTTTCAATACCTGTTGCGAGAAGAGAGCAAAAATTTAAAAAACATAGATGTAACATTTTTAAACCGCATAACATCAATTTTTGTAATTCTACAACTTACCTTTTCTCTGAACTTTTACAGACAGATTTATTGAAAGAACAAGGAGGATTTAGCCATCACTACCGCCTACTACCAATATGCATTAAAGGGTAGACCAAGGTGGAAGAAGTTAAAAGATTGGGATCAGGACGAGTTTCACGAAGGCCAGCTAACTTTTGCTCGATATCAGGGCCAGGAAAATTAAAAACAGGGAAGTTTGACATGAGCAAATTCAGATTTCAAGGCGGGCTAAATTAAACATTATATTGAAGTGTGAAAAGCTCAATTATCCATATTATCTGGATATAAGTTACCTTTGACATGTCATCATCATCACAACTAATATACGTCCCCACCGAGGGGCTCGAGCCTACCCTATGTTAGGGTGATTAGTAGGCCTTAGTCAACAACGCTGGCCCAGTGTGAATTGGCGAGCACATATACTCGTACGCTCATAAAATTAAAAAGATTTATAATAGTTTGGATACATGCAATTAATTGTCTTGCTCTATCACGAAGGATATGACATCAGAAATAAATAAAATGTTAAAATGTGAAGCAATTGAAGGTTGTCAAAACTATTCAGAATTTTTTTTCGTAAGTAGTCACGGACTGTAAGTAGTCCCGTGAAGATAGACCCATTTTGTTACAACGATACAATCTATCAAATGACCTGACTACTTTTTGTCCTCTCAACTACATCCCATGCAGTACAGTCATAGTCAAGCGAGAAGCGGAATCTCTTCGAATCGTCATGGCGTCAATCGAATCCTAAAGACTTATTTCCTACTTCGGAACGGTGGAATGGGGCGCCCAGAGTAACAACTGCCAATAGCTGATAATCCCAAGTCCAATGATATTGCCCTATATATTTTTTGCTTCATAATCATACACATATTATTACAAAAATATAGCAGTTCATAATTCATAAATCAGTAGTGGCCACTTTTGCTGACCCCGAAAGAAGTGAACGTCTTAGTTTTTTTTTTACATTTGTAAAAAAAAAATAATTTGTAAATAATTACTCATTTGATATCAATAGAAACAACATATACTAAGTGTCGCGCTATGTGGCTGCATTTATCCTCCTGTGTTTAGGTAGACGCATTCACGAGTTGACTCTTTTTGTCATACATCTCAAGACATTCGTATCGAGTGATGATTATATTATTATTATACTATGGCCGAAATGGTTCCAAGTCTGATTCATCAAAATTTAGGCAATCTGGTTGGATGCTTAATATTATTAGGGACGAAAGGCTAAATTTAGTATTTTGGGTGAATAAACATATATATACCAGTAAGCAAATCAAGACGTAAAAGCATAACAAATTTATTCGTATCTACCAGGGGGAAAGTTAAACCACCCTCGCGAAGCGTCATTGCATGTTAATTTCAATCTTTATTCAAAAAAGCGGGAATCATCGCTTCACCCGGCAGCTGTAGAGCTGCAGTTACCTTTCTCTGAAAACTGAATAAACAGCAACCTTGATCTTTATAAGGGAAAATTGTTGATCTACAATTTTTTTTTTCTCTCTGACATTATTTTGAAAGGACGTCGCCTCAATCTGCCTAATCGATGTACCGCGAGGTACATACACTAATCTTTTTTGTTTAAAAGAAAATACGTCATTTTATCTGTAACAATTAATCTTTGATACTCAAAAACCTGTTAAACAATTCCAATTTGACAGGTATCAGTAAATGTAATGATGAGATTTTTATTGCTATTGTTAAGTGCTATATTAATACTGCAGATACTATGATTATGTTGAATGAGTACACGTCCAGGGATGCGCGCGAGTTTACGTAAACTAATTTGAATGAAAATGTTGATATGCACTTTATACGATGGAAACGGACGATACTATAATAGACTACGTGGTACTACCCTACCTGAGAGTTGTAAGAACTCTCAGATAAGGTACCAAAATCTTACTTTATTTTCTGGTTGAAATGGAACTCGAATCGGAAGCATCTTATGAGTGAATCTCTCGTATCAAGAATCTGTCCTTAACCGAATAATCCGTCGAAGACTAAAACATTGAAGAGTGTATCACACACAATACAATAATATGATGCTTTAATATTCACAAAAGATGCTCTTCGTCTTTTCTAGTTGGGCGGTCTTTGATGGGAATATGGAAAGCATTTATTATAGCCCCTGCAGTCCCAAAGTCCATCGTTAGATAGGTAGCGGCATTGTTTGTTACTAAAGTCGTTTCTTACTAACTTGAAGTCCCTTTTGAATCGTCCATTCAAAGAGTTTGTGGCACTAACATTTGTGCACCATAGATCGTATTTTGACATTTTGTAGCGTTTTGTTACTTGCGTAGAGACAGATGAATTGCAAGTTACAATTTCTTTTTATTTTTTTACTTTGATGGTTGTTATCCCATTAAGTTATGTTTGTGATTTACGTGCACGATACATCAGTACCTAAGCAAAAATAAACTAAAAATAAAATCTTTTACTAAAAGTTTTGCAGAAGTCGAAGCTAAACGCAATTGAATACTCAATCAACTCAAATTCGTATCGAGTAATTAACACTTTTATTTATTTATTACCTAGTTTTATCTCAATAAAAAAGGAAATTTTCGGAATTCTCGAATTTTCTCAACATTTTGGTACACATGTACACTTCAAAGTGTACATACTCGTACATGGGCAAAAAGGCAATTCGAGTGGACTATTGGCAATCCTCAAGCTCCATTTAACTAAACTCAGTCATTTGTTCCGATTTAATTGTTATACCTAAATCCTTGTTTGTACATATAAGCAAATAAGCATATCTTGAATTAAATAGTAGTCATATTGTTCCTTAAAATAATTACTAAAATAATTTACTTTGTAAAGTCACTTTGTTTTTCATTGAAAAACGATTTGTACAATTTCACAGTACGTCTAGCCATCGCCGGCAGATTGTAAACACATCTCACAGTGGGTCGAGCGAAGGCTCGAACACCTAAATAGAACCGTTTTCCCCCCGAAGGGTAGAAAACGAATATTTAGGTTTCAGCCGTAGCTCGACCCACTAAATTTGCTGTTCTAGCCGGCGGCGTGTGAGAAAAGTACTGAAGAGAAAAGCTAGTCGGCGATGGCACCCGCACTTACTTACATACCCTCATTGAAAATGTTAGGTGAATAATTGTATATAGGGTAGATGCACACTGCAAACAGGTAAAATTCAAAGCGTTAATCTCACAGTGGGTCGAGCTACGGCTGAAACCTAAATATTCGTTTTCTACCCTTCGGGGGGAAAACGGTTCTATTTTTACAAGAATGCTATCTAATTTATTATTCAGAGAAGTAATTAAAGAAGTAAGATTATCATCATACTCCGATGAAGACAAGCGACCAATTCTGTGGAATAAGTGGTGTGCAAGAGTTTGAATTCTATTTAACATCTTAAGTGATGACAGCTTACTTGAAGTACTTGTGATGAGTTTCTCAAGATCATCTAATTTCTTTTGAATTACTTTTAATTCAATATTGACATCAAGATCACAAGTCAGTATTTCATCAGAAGGCAGATCTTTATTGAGAGTACGGATCTGTGCTCTCAGAGCCATCACCGTGTCAGCTGGTTTCGAACCCCTGATTTTCACCTCATATTCTAGTTCATCTTTGTTAAGTAAATTAAAACTAATTGGTCTTTGCTCCATTTTTTGTAAAAATATACTACGCTCTATTCTATATGATAAGTTAATTTTACAATATTATTTATGTTATATACTCAAACTATGAACAAAAAATCTTAAAATATATTCACCTTTGCAAATGTAACTAAAATTTGTTTTTATTTATACCTATCTGAACCAAACCTGCATAGAATTCTTGTTATTTATCTTATAACTAAAGTGTAGTTAACTAGTGAGACCGGCAGACGTTCTCCTGTCCGATTACGGCGCCACCTACTGGGTCCAGTTGTACTTTTAAACCTTCCCTGGACCTATTCAAATACACATAACATTTCGTAAGAATCGGTCGAGCCGTTTTTGAGTTTTAGCTTAACTAACACACTACGTTAAAAAAAGAAAATTATTAAAGATACATACCGAGATGGATCAACACTATCTGAGCATTTGACCAGAATAATGGGCCATATAATGCCACAAAACCTGCTGTATATTCGGGCGCCAAATTGTAATGCTTTTTCTAGCTAAATTGTAGAAATATAGGGAAATCTTAAAGTTAAAGAAAAAAAACAAACTTATTCCTTTAGTCCGGTACAAGATGAAAAGCTTTATTCTTGTAAGTACATAATTATAATTTACTTATGCATATGTTAACACAATTCCTCAATGCAAAGCACTTAACTTAATGTTTAATCAATACAAGCCAAGGGCAGGATGGTTCAGGTTTGTTTGATCAATCTCGGCAGGTAAAAATCAGGTACAAATTGGGTACAAAACTACAAAATGAGGGGCAATAAAGTACACCAACAAATAGTTATAGGTTTCCTTTTTTTTTTAAAGAAATTAGTAGCCTTCCCCGGAGCGGTTGTTAGTGGATCGTACCTTCAATGCTAAGTCTTGCAATCACGGGTCAGAGATATGATATTCCAGTTTCTTAACTTATTCTTTCTGTATATATATTTATTACTGGTGTAATTCCACAGAATTCCTCCTTGATATCAGGTTATTTTGTTATGCTAAGCAGCGGCGCCCTATGGCCTCCGGGAACTGCCCTGGAGATTCATAGCACAGTGTTATGTTAAAAATATAATTAAATATGCCTATGATCTTAGGGTCAGTGGGTCTAACACTGAGTTCTGAAGGAATCCCAGTCAATACATTTGAACTTCATGTAATAAACATAGCAAATGAATTCTAAAACATAATTTTTAATAAATTGACAAATTGTCTTATTGGTTAGTTAATAAAAAGGACATATGGAGGGGAGAGCACCTATTTTGTGTATAATTATTGCTATTAATAAAAAGAAAACAGCTTAATTTGTGAGTTCTTTGCCAAAGAAGGGTGTGAAACTTAATATTGTGAAAATTTAGAATTTAACATGAAATTCGCAAGTGTTACTCAATATATGCCTTAATCCCACTAAGATGCCGCTTACTATCAGGGTTTTTTAATGTTATAGGGGATGAAAAAGGCGAATTTTGGAAATGTAATATGTTTGATTTAATAATCAATTTACCCACAAATAAAAATAAAATTAACAAAATCTGTTTTAAATCATGAAATATAATAAGTTAATTAGATACCTTATTGATTTTTTGCAGTTATTGATACAATAAATCCATTTAATTTAATGAATCGCGTGCCGGCGAGTAAATATAGTATTTTTTCCTTAGCTTTACTCTTCAAGCTGAAAACAAAAAGAACTGATTTTTGTAGTCTCACTGTAGCTTTTCAAATTAAATTCACACGGAAAACGGGAGAAATACCTATTAATTTTATTCGCAGAAATTAAGATAATGTAGAAATTTAGATTTCGCAAGAAATCAATATTAAATTACTTCGGTCGATGTCTCACAGACTAATCATAACATAGACGATAGACGCGTCCTAAACCAACGCTCCACTTGCGCACAGATTTGCGTTTATGTGGAAGCGACGGAGCCGAGGTCCGTTTGCTGAATGTTAAGCGCCGTATTGGCGACGGAACCTCTCCTAAAACCAAATTCATTTCGTAACACTCGTAAGACTCTTAACTTGCTTCAAAATGTGTCAAGTCAACATACGGATCTTTCGAAATTTCACAATATGCAATAAGTATTTCCAGCTAAAGTTATAAGTTTGGTTGAAAAACAAAACGTAATGAAAAATTAACCATAAACAAATTGTGAATGCTTTCCAAATTCTATTCGACGAAACCATAATTATATGATCTGTAGCTTTAAGTGTATTTTATTATGATATGTCTCTAAAAATGATCAAAACAAACGGTCTAAATGTCAAATTCCGAATTTTGAGAAAATCAACCCACCTAAAGGGAAGCACGGGATTTTGGGCGAAACAAAACTATCTTTGTAAATAAGGCCAGGATAAACGCGAGATTTATTTTGTTTATGCAAAAATTGAATAATGACCAAAGATAATTGCAAATGTCACTGACGTGACGTGAAACGACGTTGACGTTGACACTTGACATTGATATTGTGAAATTAATTGACAAAGTTATTGTAATTATGATTTTAGTTGTGAAATTTGTGTTAAAACTACAGTGAAACCAAAATGTTTTTGCAAAATTAGTGTTTTATGAAATTTTAAGAAAAAACGGTGTTACAGTAGGTGCTTTTTGATAGTTCTATCACCATAATAATTGTTGACCCTAGGTGCTTCATATCTGCCAGCGGACACAGACCTAGTCCCGTGCTGGTGCTGAACCATTTTTTTTTGGGAGGGGGGATAATACATTGACGCATTCCTCGTGGTCGAGCCAAACCACGAGGATATGTGGGACTCCCCACACCGTACACGGCCCGGGCGTACCCACTAAAAACCTCCCCCTGCAGCTCTCCGTCCGTCACAAGACAGGGGGAAGGGGACAACAGCCAGGCCTTATTCCCGCTGACCCCCTGCCTGTGACACGTCCGTTGCCGGACTCCCCATCTGGCTCTGCTACTTTGTGGAGCGGCACAGAATTGCGCCGCTCTAAACCCCGCTCGCCCTCATCCTCCCTACCACAGAGGTAGCCGCCGGAATCGGCTTCCAACGAGAGCCACACCTCTTCTTAACATAAGAAGAGGGGACTTTCGCATTTAGCTTTTGTTTTATTATCAACAAGCAATTTTAAAAATCTAATTTGGAGTGATTCTAATTTATTAATATTAGTTTTAAAAGTTAGTCCATAAGAATCAAGAGCATAACTTATAATCGACTCCACCAGAGATATATTTAAGCATTTTAAGGTTCTTTTAGGTACTTTATAACTTAAATGGTAAAATTTTCCTAATAGGATTCTTAACTTAGAACATACATAATCAACGTGGTTGGACCAGGAAAAATTTTCGTCCACTTGCATTCCCAAGTAGGTGACATTACTGACTCGTTCTATACTTTTACATTTACAATTAATTAGATTATTATGAAGACATAAATAGTCGTGAGCATAAAGAGAAGGCGTTGTTCCCGAGGGAATAAGGTAAGGTGAGCGTATGACAAGTAGTTTAGTCTTTTCTACATTTACTACTATGCCGTTATCGTGAGACCATTGAACTACTCTATCTATATCTTGTTGTACAAGATTACAAGTGCTAGCTAGGTCAGTGCCGGCACGCAGCGTGCACAGGTCGTCTGCGAACATGTATGCTGAGCAGTGGCGCAGCACCCCACACAGGCTGTTCACATGCATGAGATAGCACACAGGTCCGCAGCCGGATCCCTGTGGCACCCCGCACCCCACCTCAGTCTCCTCGCTGAACAAATCGCCTACCTTTACGCGGTACGAACGCCCGGTGAGGTAGACGCGAAACCATCCGTTAAGCGGTTCCCTCACCCCGCACTCTTCCATAGCATTTAACAAAGTTTTTTTTTCGAGAGTATCGAATGCTTTTTTAGAATCATAAAATATACAAACAAAGAATTTCTTATCTGCAAGGTAGGTAATTTCTTATATGCTCGAATGCATGTTTTCCGTTTCAACTTTTATTTCCTAATGACTGCTCTTTGAAAATATAGTAATTAAGTATATGGACACCATTGAATTTTATATTCAACAACAAAACAAAATAATATATTTAGGTAACACTGATTAATGAAATAGAAAGAAGAATATACTTATTTTAGAAATAAAATGTTAAATTTATTTTTGAATTTTATTTTTCTTTTCGTACAGACACCTGAGCGTCCGCGCTCAATTACTACGCTAATTTCATGCATGTTACGTCAATTTAAATAAAATAAGAAGCTTTTAATCTCACCTGATGATGTGTGAGGATAGGACTGAAGATGGTAGCGGACTCCTAAACAACAAACTTCTAATTGTCGGAACACAACAATGTAAACATTGTTATTTTGGCGACAAACAGGTAAGAAGGTGGTAGCTAGCCAGGCGGGCTCAGAAGCCCAACCACCAATCAAAAAAGCTTCTGCCTTCATAGAGAATCGAGCCCCGGATCTGCAGATTAATACCGTGTGGTTTAAACCACTACACCATGGAGGTGGTCAATTTATAATATCTTCTGTATTTAGTTAAGGCTTTGATAGCCGACTGACTGACGTTCGAGTATCAACGTAATAACGTAGAGCCCAAACTATTGAAACTAGATACTTGAAATTAGGTACATGGGTTCATTGGGTTATCCAGGCGCCTACTAAGGAAGGATTTTCAAAATTCACACAGGAAGCTGAGAAATCCCTACTCAAAAAATAAGGAAAAACCAACGAAGCCAATGAAGAAAATAGCATGGCGGGCATAAAATTGTCCTGTCAAATTTGTTACACATGTCATAATAGAGGAAAATACTTGAGAAACATATTTTTTTATATCTTTACCGTGTTAAGGCACACAACCAATTTGTTTACTCATGTTATTTTTTTGATTATTTGATGGTACGTTATACTCGTAGTAACCTGTAAGTATTTTATAGGTTTCTATGAGATCATCGCGTTCTCTACGTTGCTCTAGAGTGGTTAGTCCCAGAATAGTCTCTGCTCGTACTTCATGTCACGTAGACCTGCAACTATTTTGGTGGCTCTGCGTTGGACCTTTTCCAGAAGGTTTATGTCTTTTTGAAAGTAGGGACTCCATATTTGAAACCCGTATTCCAATAATGGGCGCACATATGTTTTATATATTTTATTGAAAAGGGTTATATCTATTCTAAAGAATGCCGCGCGTATTATATAAAGTAGAGAGTTCGCTCTTTTGGTAAGTTGCAGTAAGTACTCTTCCCATTTTAGATTTTCAGTAATAGTTATCCCAAGGTCTTTTTGGTTAGTGACTGTCTGCGGTTGCTTGGAACCTAGCGTGTAAGTGAATTTAGGATTGTTACTGTCAATGTGTAGGACAGTACTTATGAATGTTCAGAGTCAGCAGCCAAGTTTTCGTCCACTCCAGGATGCGGTTCAGGTCCTCTTGAATTGTGGCGTGGGAGGTCAAGGGGTTTCCCATAATTTTTGTATCATCAGCAAACAGTGATAAATCAGACTTAATTATATTTTGAAGTCTATCAAAAAGTTTGCAAAAAGGATTGGTCCCAAGACTGAGCCCTGAGGAACACCGCTCAAAACACTTTAAGATTCAGAGAGATGGCTCCCCACACGAACTTGAAAACTTCTCTGCTTTAGGAATCCCTCTATCCATTTAAGAAGCTTCCCAAAAATCCCAAAATGGTCCAGTTTAGAAAGAAGCCTGTTAATCGGGACACGATCTAAAGCTTTCTCGTAATCGAGATATATAACATCTGTAGGTATATCAAATCAAATCAAATCATTTATTTGCTATAAATAGGGTTACATTGTGTTCTTAGTTATATAATGAGTTCTAACCTATTTAGCAGATAACAATATCAGCATGCAAATGTAGGACATTTTATTAAATTAATCAGTGACCCATCGATTATAAAGTATCGCAATTAGCTCTAACAATTTACTTATAATTTCTGTTTCATGTAGGTACCTTAATTTATCTTGTCTTATCAAATTAAATTAAGTCCGTATAAATTGATTAACTTGTTTAGCTCAATCTAGCCTAGTCTATCTAGTTAGATTAGGATTTATATAACTAAAAAATCTAATTTGTTTCATTAATTTATTTAAAATCTAACCAATGTTATTTTGATTATTTTATTTTAATTCAATTGTATTTATTTTATTTCAAATTTATTTAATTCTAGCCTAATCTCTCTAGTTAGATTAAGATTTATATAACTAATTTAATTTATTTAATATTAATTAATTTAAAATTTAACCAATGTCATTTTAATAATTTTATTTAAATTCGATTTATTTATTTTATTTCAAATTTATTTGATTCACTTCAATTCATATTCTATTTGTGTGCTAAGAATTCCTCAACAGAATAAAATGTTTTCTGTAAGAGCCATTTACGTAAATGTCTGGCAAACATAATAAGCGGTTGTTGCTTTAAGTTTTCAGGTATTTTATTAAAAATTTTAATACCCATTGCGTAGCTGTTTTTAAGAAAACGTTTGGTTTTTGGAACTGTGTCAAGTACAAGTTTGTTTGGGTTTCTCAAATTTCTATTAGTAACATTATTTAATTTCGTAAATAAGCCTATGTTTTGTTTGACAAACTTGCTTATCTCAAGTATATAAAGACACGGTAGTGGTAATATATTTAATGTCCTAAAGAAGGGTTTGCATGACACATCTGAGGCAATGTGGACTATAGCCCTGATACACCTTTTTTGAGCAACAAATGCATTATGAATATTTGTGCCATTCCCCCAAATTATTAGGCCATATCTAAGCACTGATTCAACGTATGCAAAGTAGGCAGTAATAGCGGTATTTTTATTTGCTACCTTTGTCAATTTATATAGTCCAAACGAGAATCTATTTATCCTGTCACAAACTGTTTCTATATGTTCTTTCCAATTAAGTTTTGAGTTTATGTCTATACCTAGAAATCTTACTTTTTCTGCATCATTTAAGATATGTCCGTCGTAATTTACACTTGTTATATTATTTAAGAAATTATTGAAATTCATTATTTGTGTTTTATTTAGATTTATTTTAAGATTATTTTGATCTAGCCATTTAATTATTTGTCCCAAAGTATGTGCTAAGTCATTATTATGTTGTTCTATATTTTGTTGCTGATCTGAAGTGACAATGACTGAAACGTCATCTGCAAACAAAGTCATCTTATGCTTTGTAACATTTGGAAGATCATTTATAACTATTAGAAATAGTACTGGCGCGAGGATACTTCCTTGGGGAACACCAAAACCATTTATTTTTAGTTCTGACTTATATTTTTTTATAATGCCTTTTTTATCAAATTGTGTTATCTCGACATATTGTTTTCTATTGTCTAGAAAGGATTTTAGCCACTCTAGTGCAGGTCCTCGGATTCCATAATGTTCCAGTTTGGTAAGTAATTGTTCATGTGAGACTAAGTCGAACGCCTTTGTCATATCCAGATACATTACTGTGGTATAATAATTGTTGTTTACGTTTTGTAAGATATCATTTACTAGACTGAAAGTTGCATGTGCGGTCGATTTATTTTTCTGGAATCCATATTGGTTACGTTTTATGATGTCATGCTTTTCAAAAAAGGAAAGCAGTTGGTCGTGCATTGCTTTTTCGAATATTTTGGAGAATATCGAAATCAGTGTTATCGGTCTATAATTATTTAAGTCATATTTATCTCCTTTTTTATAAAGCGGCTTAATAATTGATGTTTTTAATTTATTTGGGAATGTACCTGATGTCAATGATAAATTTATAAGATAAGTCAATACTGTACATATTTCTTCCTTGCAACTCTTAATTATTTGCGTACTTATGTTGTCATAGCCTTCAGATTTTGTATTTTTTAAATGTCCTATAATTTTCTTAACGTCAGATTCGTCAATCGGTTTTATAAAGATAGTATTTGATAGATAATTTTTAGTAGTCATTTCTAAATTGTAATTTTTTTTATTTGTGTTATTTATAAAGTAATTATTAAATGTCGTAGCAATTTCTGTAGGTTTGATTATTTCTTTGCCCTCGTTTATTATTTTGTGTAAGTTAGTTATATAGGAAGCTTTACCCGTTTCTTGCTTTATAACATTCCAAGTTGCTCTGCATTTGTTTTTACTATTTGCTACATATCTTTGATTTGATACACTTTTTGCATTTAATATACATTTTTTAAGCAATTTATTGTAATGTAGATATTTAAGTCTATCAGATTTGCTTTTAGTACGATAATATTTAAAGCGCAGTGTTTTTTTATTTCTAGAACTTTTTTTTAAACCTCTTGTTATCCATGGAGATTTAATGAACTGATTTATTTTGAGTTTTTTCATCGGAAAACAAAGGTTATACAGTAAACTAAAAAGTTCATGAAACTCATTAAAGGCATCATTTAAATCTTTCTGAACATACACACTACTAAAAGAAAGACTTCGTATATATTTTTTAAACCTTTCAATATTTTCATTAGAGTAGCAACGTTTGAAAGTGAAGGTTTTTTTTGGGGCCTGTTTTTTTTCTACTGTTTCAAACCTTAGTACCTGTGCAGTTTCGTGATCTGATAGGCACAAAGTGTGAATAGATCCTATAGCATGTTCAATATTGCTTAAGATGAGGTCCAGACAAGCTTTGCCTCTAGTAGGAACGGTAATATGACTAGTTAGATTACATTTTTTTAACATGTCTTCTAACTGTGATGACATGGCATTTTTTTCTATGGTGTTTATGTTTAAATCACCTGCTATAATAATTTTCTTTTTTGGATATTTCGCTAGGCATTTATCTAGTAGTAGACTGAAATTGTTGAAGAATAATTCCGTATGTCTCTTGGATTTTGTTGGGATTCTATATATGCATATTATTATAATATTATTTGCGATCAAATTTGTTGCACACATCTCAAAGTGGTATGTCGTTGAAAGGTTATTAAAGTAGGTTATGTTTTTATATTCTATTCCTTTTTTGACTAAAATGCAAGCACCCCCTCTTTTATTTGACCTTGAGTAGCTATTTGCCAATTCATAGTTATTTAAGATGCTTCGTTTTTCATCTCCGGCCTTTATGAACGTTTCTGTAAAACATAATATATCCGGATCTAGATCACAATCAGAAAGCGTTATTTCAATGAGTTCTTTTTTAGAATGTAGTCCGTGTATGTTTTGATGTAAGATTGTGAATGCGTTTTCAACTTTGTTAACGAAAAAAAGATCTTTCAGTTTCGTCAGTTATATTGTCAGGATTATTCGCTGCGCGTTTATCATTACTTTTTTGAGTTTTATTGCGTTCTAGATATGTTTTTATGTTATCGATATTTAGAAATTGTTTATGGTATTCTTTATAATCGATGTATACATTGATTTTTCTACAAGTATATTGTCGGTTTTTTACTAGGTACTCATAGTCAAAAGGATTAGAGTCAATATACGTACAATGGTCGAAGTGTTTAGTCCATACTTTCAAGCAGTAATTTAGTTGAACTACATTAAAATAAATACTGCGTTGAATGGGCAGTAGCAGAACAGAGGAGTTATTTAATTTACTTATGGCTATACAAATATTAGCATGTAATCTATGTATGTCATCATCATGATTGCCAAATCCTAATATAACAATGTCATTTTCATTTAAAGTTTTTTGTATGGTATCACAGTGAGAAATAAATTCTGTACTAGAGGCGTCGTTCATAATAAAAGCAGATGTTTTGTATACGTCATTCCATTTCCCTTGCCTAGATTTTGCTAGATGAGCTGACAAACCTTTCAGTGTTTCGTCTCCTATTAGATAAATGTTTCGTTTTGCCCTCTTGTAATTTGCCTTCTGTGTATTTTCGATTATGGCGCATTCTGTAGACTTGTTCGATCTTTTTCCAGGTTGGTTAAAGTGGTTCTGGCTAACCTCGAGATTAGGCGTTGTATCTTCTTTTGGTGCGGGTGATTTCTCCCTATGAGTAGTTTTGTCGAGGTACATGGATGGTGAATTTAAAATACTTTTTGGCTGCTTCTTTTTTGTCAAAGTTTTCGCTGTGGGAGTTAACTTGCAAATATGTGTAAGCTGTTTTATTTTGAGCTCATAATCTGAGATTTGTTTTTTTAAATTATGATTTTCCAACAGTAAATTTTCTACTTCACTTTCTGCAATGTTTAAATTTAGTTCCAAATTTGATATTTTTTCTCTTAAGTCTTCCATCTTGTAATTATTATTTGCACGTAGCTCTGGCAAACTTCTATTTGTATCTCCCAATGGAGTTGAGGTTAAAGAAGTAAATGTACCTTCGTCAGAGAGATTTTGTAATGAGTTGTCAGTCATAATGTTTGATATGTTGTATTCTTCATTATTTTCCAGGTCATTTATTGTTTGGGGAGTACAATTTTGTAGGGTTGGTTGTTCCTTTGCTTCTGTTGAGTTATTTACATCTTTTGTTAGTTTACTTGGTATGGTTTCGTGCATATTAGGTGTGGACGATATTATTATTTCGTCACTTTTGCAAGCAGCATGCATTTTTCTGCGCGTTGTGACATATGATGGAGTTTTGATCTGTATTGATGATGATTTAGTTGGTTTATTTATACACGATTTGCATTTCCATTGCTTTTTTGAGTCTGGTTTCATTATTCGATATAGTTTTTCCGAAAATCCAGCACAGTCAAACTCAAACCTGTGGTTACATATCGAACAAAGCAATGTATCCCTTTTTGGTACCTTAGTTTTACATTTTTTGCAGGTTACTATTATCTTGCGATCATTTTCTGTATTAGTCGATTGTGACGACATTATTGTGTAAAGTAGTGAAAAGGAATAAAAGAAAAGGCTGTGTATTTTTCGCTCCCTTTGCCTTAAAACAAGATGATCAAAATAATCTATAATCTATGCTTGGCTTGACGTAAAGTTTATCAGCGTGAAGTTAGCAATATTATGTCAAAAAAGCACGTACCAATCAGCTTTGTGTGGGTTTATCACGTCACAGCTCTTCCCAGTGGATTTTGCTTGTGGAAAATGCCTTGAAGCGCAAATAGTGCAATTTTAAATAGTAACCGATTTTTTAAATATCTTCTTAACAACCATTTATCCTCTTGTACATCAAAACACAGCTGTTCCTATGTCGCGGTCTTACAACTTTAAGGTTATAGTAGCTTTCACAACACTGCAACGAGTGAAAAGTGCACTAGTTCAATTAAAATCTGATTTAGTATCCAAGAGCAATTACAGTCAGTGTTTACTTATTCGCGGACGTGACGTATATGTTTATTCGTATATGTTTATTCCAATTGTCAGTCCACTTATCCAGGCAACATGGTTGGTTACAGTAGATCTTTTAGGTATGAAACCATGTTGTTCGTCAATGAGTACATTTTCTTTGTCTAGAAAATTTCTAATTTCTTTAGCTATAATTTTTTCCATAACTTTGCATGGTAAACATGTTAAACTAATAGGACGGTAGTTAACAGGGTTCAGCTTGTCTCCTTTTTTATAGATTGGTGTCACTATAGCCTGTTTCCATTCATCCGGTAGCATGCTTTGCTCAAACGACAGTGTCATTATGTGTGATAGGAGAGGAGCCAGAACGTTTGAACATTTTTTAGTAGTATAGCAGGTATTCCATCTGGACCCATTGCTGTGCCACCCTTGAATGTTTGTATTGTTTTTGCAACTTTGTCAGCAGTAAATTCCACATGCTCAACTCAGTTTAGTACTCTTGATACTTGAGGTGTTTGGATGGTCAAGAAGAAAATCTATAAGTAGAAAACTAATTTCTGTATTTTTTCAAAATTTCTTTATGTTTTTTACCTCATTACTTATTATTTACCAGTTACCAGTTTTAGAAAATTATTTTTTGTTTGAGAGGGTATAGTTCCCTATTACTGACCGATTAAGTGAAATTTGGTACACATATCAATTTCTGTGACCCAAATGCAGAGGTGTGACGTGAATAGATGAAATCTGTATATGGGACGTCATTTTTGGGGGGAAGGTGGAAAATAAAAAAAATTTGAAAACTGCATCGTGTGACATATCACATGAAAGATCTTGTTGTGAAGATCTTCTTAAACGTATTTTTTTTAATTTAAACTAAATAGTTTCTTAGTTATTCATTCTCAAAACAAGATTAAAATTGACCATCCCCCCCCCCCCTATCTCCGAAACTACTGAACCCAAAATTTTGAAAAAAAATACAGAAATTAGTTTTCTACTTATAGATTTTTTTCTTATAGGAAAACCTATAAGAAGTCCATGATATTAAAATAACATGTGAGACATTGTCCGACGTCGCAAAGGTCGTCCGGCCCGTAAAATGTGTGACCCTTCGGGTTTTCGGGCTGGACGACTCCGTCAATAGGGAGGAATTGGCTGCGGTAATAGCCAAGAAGGGGGACTGCCAGCAGGACCAAGTAAAGGCCGGCGAAATCCGTACTGGCCCTGGTGGCTCTGGGGCAGCGCTGGTACAATGCCCCATTACCGCAGCCAAAAAGATCGTTGACGCGGGTCGACTTCTCATCGGCTGGAGCTCGGTGAGCGTCACCATTTTGGAGGCTCGTCCCTTGAGATGCTTTAAGTGTCTCGGGACGGGTCATACCCGGCAATGTTGCCCCTCCAGCGTCGACCGAAGCGGTCTATGTTTCAGGTGTGGCAAACCTGGCCACCGGGGCTCCGAATGCAGCGCGGAGCCCCATTGCGCCGTTTGCGCAGCGGTCAAAAAACCGGCGGGGCACGTTATGGGGGGCAGGAAGTGCTCTCCCCCCCAAACCAGGGGAAACATCTCGGCCAGTAAGCCGAGTCCCCCCAAAGAGGGAACATTCAGCAACGCTGAGCAGGAGGAAACTGCAATGGAATCCTAATGGATTTAGGACGACCATGCAGTTTCCTCCAGTCGAACTTAAACCATGCCGCCAGGGCTCAAGACCTGTTGCTGCAAGTCCTGGCGGAGTGGGGAATTGATGTGGCCGTCGCCGCGGAGCCATATTTCGTCCCCGACCGGCCCAATTGGATCGGTGATCGGGATGGCTCCGTGGCTGTCATTGTTCGTCCGGCGCCGGGCTATTCACCCCCTTCGGCTGTGGAAAGGGGCTCCGGCTTTGTGGTCGCCAATTGGGAGAATATCACCATCGTTGGCGCATATTTCTCCCCAAATAAGCCACTGGCCGACCTAGAGGTTTTCTTGTTAGCAGTCGGGAGTGCCATCAGGCGTGCCGCCCCGCGTCAGGTTCTCTTCCTAGGGGATCTGAACGCGAAATCGGTGTTGTGGGGTAGCCGCTCCACCGACGCTCGCGGCCAGGCCGTTGAGCTCTGGGCCGCCGCCACCGGCCTCTCCCTGCTAAACACAGGAACTACCCATACCTGCGTGCGCCGTCAGGGCGGGTCTGTCGTGGACGTTTCGTTCGCGACCCCCGCCCTCGCACGCGGTATTCGGGACTGGCGGGTCTTGACGCGGGTGGAGAGTCTCCCCGACCATCGGTATATCCGGTTTAAGATTCCCACCCAGCGCACCCCGGCCCCTCGGGCCTCTAGAGGCAATCGCGCCCCACGTTGGGCCCTGAAGCGGCTCGATAAAGAGTCGGCAGATGAGGCGGCAATCGTGCAGAGCTGGTGCCTGCGGCTGCCAGACGGTTCCGACGTCAACGAGGGCGCCTCTCGTTTTCGGGAGGCTCTTACGGAAGTTTGCGAGGCTTCCATGCCCCGCTCGCGCCCTCCGAAAGATCGACGAGAGGCCTATTGGTGGTCGCAGAACATTGCAGCTCTGCGTTCGGCTTGCACTGCCAAGCGGCGGGTCTATACTCATTACCGTAGGCGACAAGTGAGGAACGATGTGGAGGAGGACCGCCTGTACAACGAGTACCGGGAGTCCAAGAAGGCCCTGCAGACGGCCATCTCCCGCGCCAAGGAGGAGGCCAGGGAAGAGATGATGCAGGGCCTCAATCAAGATCCATGGGGGCGCCCCTATAAAGCTGCACGCAACCAGTTGCGAGCGCGTGGCGCCCCCCTCACCGAGACGATGGACCCCGGTCTCCTGAACACGGTTGTCCAGGGCTTGTTCCCTCCGATTGCCGGCTACTCTCCCCCGCGTATGGCTCCGCCATCTGACGAGGATGTGGCCTCCCACGAGAGCACCCCTCCCCTTATTGAGGTAGAGGAGATGGAAGCTGCCACCGCGTGCCTCAAGGGCAAGAAAACCGCCCCAGGTCCCGACGGAGTCCCTGGCAAAGTCCTGGGGCTCTGCATTTCGCACTTCGGGGACAGGCTGCGGGAACTGTTCGACGCTTGTTTCCGTGCCGGACAGTTCCCTAAGCCATGGAAAGACGGCACGCTGTGCCTTCTTTGGAAGGATGGACGGCCAGAGGACGATCCGTCGGCCTATCGGCCAATTGTGCTGCTGGATGAGGTCGGTAAGGTCTTTGAGAGGCTTATCGCCTCCCGCCTCATCCAGTACATTTCTGACGTAGGGCCGAATCTGTCTGAGTGCCAATTCGGCTTCCGTGTCGGGCGCTCGACTATTGACGCCCTGACAGTCTTGAGGGAGTTGGTCGACTAGGCCACAGGTAGGGGGGAACAAGTGTTGGCGGTGTCCCTAGACATCGCCAATGCTTTTAACACCCTCCCGTTTAGCGTTATCTTAGAAGCGCTACGCTTTCACGGGGTTCCCTCCTATCTGTCACACATAGTCGCGGACTATCTGAGGGACAGACAAGTCGTTTTTGTTGGTCAGGATGGCCTGCCTGGTTGTCACAGCGTATCCCGCGGTGTCCCACAGGGGTCCGTTTTAGGGCCCCTACTTTGGAACGTGGGATACGACTGGGTGTTGCGCGCTGCCCTTCCCCCACGGGTGCGATTGTTCTGCTACGCAGACGATACACTCGTCACCATTAGGGGAAGGGATCTAGAGGAGACCTTGCGCATGGCCTCCGTGTTTACCACCCTAATTGTGCAGCGCATCGAGTCGCTGGGCCTTAGGGTGGCGCGCCAAAAAACCGAGGCCCTTTTATTCCACGGGCCTCGTCGAGGAGCGCCTTCAGGGACGGAAATAGTGGTGGACGGCGTTAGAGTACCGCTGCAGTGGCACTTTAAGTACTTAGGGCTCGTGATCGATGGGAGGTGGGGGTTCGACGAGCACTTTCGTCGCCTCGAACCCCGCCTCCTTGGTGCTGCTGATGCGCTCGGGCGTCTTCTCCCGAACGTCGGGGGCCCGAGCGCAACTGTCCGACGGTTATATGCGGGAATAGTCCGCAGTATGGCCCTATACGGGGCCCCAGTATGGGCCGATGCTCTTGGCCCTCGCGCGGTCGCGTCTCTTCACAGCGCGCCATGGCGCTGAGGGCCATAAGAGCATACAGAACGGTGTCCCATGCAGCGGCGTGCGTCATAGCGGGTACTCCTCCCTGGGAGTTGACGGCCCACATCTTGGCGGCAGCCTACCGCGTCCGAACGGATGCCAGGGATGGCGACCGGCGCTTGGCGCCTAGGGAGAGGGCCTCCGCTCTAGAGGAGGCCACAGTGGAGGTGTTCGCCGTGTGGTTCGAGGAGCTCGAGGAGCTTAGGGGTTCGGTCTCTGGCACGTTGTCCAGGACCTTGGAGGCCATGCACCCCTTCCTCACCACATGGGCGAACCGGCATCACGGGTCACTGTCGTACCACCTGGTGCAGATCCTTAGCGGCCATGGTTCGTTTGGCCGCTATCTGCACCGCATTGGTCGCGAGGTGACCCCCGAGTGCCACCACTGTGGCGCCGCTGAGGATACAGCGCAGCACACCCTAGAGGTGTGTCCGGCCTTTTCCTCACAGCGCCAAGAGCTGGCCGCCGTCATAGGCGATGACCTCTCCCTCCAAAACGTGGTGTGCGCCATGTTGGAGGGAGAGAGGACGTGGGACGCGGTGGACTCGTTCTGTGTAGAGGTGATGTCACAGAAGGAGGAGGCAGAGAGGGCCAGGGAGGATGACCCCCAGGCCGCTCCGTGTCGCCGCAGACGCATAGGACGAAGGAGGCGGCAGTTCGCCCGCCTACTTCCTCCTGACGGCAACCAGCGGGGTCCTGGGTTGGGAAGCCCGGACCCTGCATTGCACCGGTTGCCGCCAGTCGCTGATCCCCTGGATGCCCCGGGGGATCACCGGCCTCTCCATTTTGGGGGGGTGAGAGGGGCTCGCCCTAGGCGAGTAGACGCCGACGAGGTCGTGGAAGTGTTCGTAAGAGTTCCCATGACCTTGTCCGGCAGCGATGCGGCCCTCCTCGGCGTATCCTCTTCATCTGATGATGAGGAGGATGCGGCGATGATGGCCGTTCTCGCGTCAAGGCGTATGTGAGGGGCATCGATGGGTTTTAGTCGGTAGGCCGCGGCATTGCACTCCCTGGTGGACTTACCATCCCGTCTACCAGGGGCCGCGGAGAGTCCGACATAACCCCGCGCCTTCCCAAGCGCGGGGTATGCATAATGCATTTCCCATCGTAAAAAAAAAAAAAAAAGGTAACATCGTACGTGGTTGCGCCAGTCATTTAAAAAATAATTACCTTTAATAAAAAAATTATCGTTGTGTTAATTTGGTATACAAAGCCTATGCTAGGTATCTGGAATATATTTACGCTTGTGTGCACCTATCAACGGCACGTACTGCTTGAGTGTCGCGCGCCCTCTAGCTGAAGAACGACGTCATAATATTGTCTTCGTGCAACTGTACGCTCGAGTCGGTGATTGTCGCCCTCGCCGCTGTCTTGAGCTGAGACATCGTGTGCTCGCATAAAAATAATCAACTGTAATTTTCGACACTAAAACCATCCCGGGATAATCCGCAAGCATATACAGTACCTATTTGTGGCCTTTCATAAAAAGGAAAGCAGTGATTTTGGATCGCGTCTGGAGACTGGCTAGGTAAGTGTACTTTTTATTAATGCAACGAGGTTTTTGTTCTTTACGTTACTGATAAGATTTGCTGACTATTGAAGGAAAGTTACTTCGCTGCACCAGTACGGAACCCTCTTCACGCGAGTTCAACTCGCACTTGGCCGGTTTTTTATTTTAAAGTCAGTGGCAAATTTCATCGATTTGCACCGACTTCAAAATAGAGAATGTGATGTGATGGTATTCTTACATTATTTTTTACTTTTTTGTGTTTTTGAAGTCGGTTTTTTCCTGAAGCTGTTCAAGTATTTGCGTCTGGTAGTCATGAGCTGATGATGGGAGGATCTTTGACTTAGATGGAACTTAGAGGAGTTAGATGTTAGTTTTTCGAATACAATAGGCACGTATTGACCCTCAGTTCTTTCAAGTAACTTCGGTGAGATGGTATTCACTAAAATGAAAAAAAAATCTAAGAAAAAAATATTTAACAAAAGTGAAAATCTAAGTCTAACATACAGAACAAAAAATATAAGAATACCAACAACATACATTTATTTCACATGGTTTCTTTTGATCAAAAGTAAGAAATAAGAAGATGGTTATTAGCTTTATTTTAAGAAAATATGTTCAGCTCATTAAAATTTATGGACTAGCAGTATTTCTTGGTTAGCAGGGCGCAGTGCAGTGGGTTTTATTTTTTCTTTTTTTTTCTTTAGCCAGACCACGTGCAAACCACCCGTTTCTGTTCCACACACTTTGACAACATCTTGACAACTGTCGGAAATTATTTGGCTTTGGTTAAAAAAGCTGGCCATTCACGGACGTGCCGTTTGCCTCGGCGATAAATGGATTGCATCCAAATAGATGGGTGTAATATTTTGAACACATTCACAGGCGCGCCACGTCATGTAGTTTCTGCTTCTTTTACGTTTTAAGTTGGTCGTGTGTGTTGTTTCTAATCATGACTTCCGATTCTGAAGAGGAATTATTATTTTGCGCTGCAGCCTGTCTGTGAGTGAAGCAGAGAAAGCTGGAAAGAAAATGGTCAAAAGACTGGCTGAAAAAGAGATCTATCGAGGATTATTCGACATTTGAATCATGTATTGGTAAACACAATGTAATAAAATATAATAGACACAACGAACAACTCACTGGTGCGACGTCACGGAGCAGACTAAATATAAAATGGCGGTCAGCGGACGCATTCACGACGCTGCCATTTGGCTAGGCGCGGTGGCGTGGTGTGTTTCAACATTGAATTTTGACATTCACGATCGTTCCTTTCGGATGGTGGGTTGGCGCGTCGCGGTGGCTTTCCATCCGTTTGGATTTCCATCGGGCCGTTCCAACTATTTTTAGACGCTTCAGTTTTGACATTCATGGATCAATTTTGGCGCGGCGCTACTCCATTCGGCTTGTTGGAGCGATCGTGAATGGCCAGCTTAATAGTGTGATTGCTCTCTCGCCGTATGGATAAGCATCCATGACAGCTCAAAACAAAATTAAATAATTAGGTGCTATACGCACCAAGAGCGGTGTCTCTGTTTCAAAATTGTTTTAATCTTGCTATAAGCGATCATGGTAGGGTCCCTGGAGTGATTTGAAAACTCTTTTGGTGATTCGTATCGTAGTCGTTCAAACTATACGTGTACGAAGTCGCGGGAGAAAGCTAGTAGACTGATGAATAGGGCGCCAACAATAACTCATTCTAAACCCGCGTCAAAATGTTCCATTGGGAATTCAACATGCCAGAGGCCGCCTATATAGTCTATTCCATCGCAACCTCCCGATGTAATTAAATACAATTTAATCGAGGGTGCCGAGGGGTTGCGGTCAAACAGATCTTGGCCGTCTCTGATCATTTAGATTTACACGAAAAACGAACATTTTGGCATATGTTTCATGTTATAGGTCTATCAATAGATGGTCTTTGTATTAGACTTTATTGGGATCAAATGTCTGTGACGCACCCAATTTTTACAACTTTTAATTAATTTGACATATGCAAGCATTAATTTGATAGATATTGACGTTACAAACCTGATTACAAACAAACCCAAAATGTATGCAAAACAAATAAAGGAAACATATCTACACAAAAAAATGACAGATTCGATTCAGGAAGTAGCCATTATCGAAGGCATGAGATGTTGGGGTATTCGACAAAAGCACATTCATGTAATGAGGATAAAGATAAACTGTAAAGGTGTTCGGTAAGTCTCAATAAAATATGACAGCAACACAAGGAGAAGAACTGCACACATTGTTGGCAGTGAAACTATATAATTTAACGTCCTTAGAAACTTAGCTTATCTTTATCAACAGATTTTCATATTCAAAAATCCCTGACAAAACTTAAATAATCAGTAGTTGATTCAAATTGAAAAAATCTTTTTGTGTTGCATAGTCCATTTATTGAGAAAAGTTATAGGCTATATAACATCATGCTATGAATAATATGCGCTGAGCATCAATGGAAAATATTGCAAAAACGGGAAAAAAATGTACGACATGTTATTTTCCGACATCCACGCGAACGAAGTCGCGGGCACAGCTAGTCTAACATAAGAGTAAAGGAGATGTACTATAAAGATCGTGATAAAAAAAATTGCTTTCCCCTTAAATAAACTTTTAATCAATTTTAAATTAATATAAATCAAGTAAATAAAATTTGCACTTACACATATTCGGAAGCGCATGGAACAATTTAAGATAGTCTGTTTAACAACATTACTTTGATGATTTGATATATTTTTTTTTGTATTTCGAAACATCTAATAAAATAAACGTTTATTTATTTATTAATACTGTGTAAAAAGGCGCACTTAATGTCATGGGCATTCTCTGCCAGTGGGTTAGATTCTTCGGATTCTACTCCTGGAAGCGACTCTGCTTCACCTCCGAATATTCCGATACTTGCGCAGATTGCGTCACTGAAACGGTGCTGATGGGAATGGAAGCATTTATTCCGAACGCCAAAATACCTGTTGGCGGTCGCCGGGCCGGATGGCATCCCAGCAGTGGTGCTCAAGACAAGCGTGCCTGAGCTGACCCCAGTATTTACCGCCTTTTATTATCAGAACAACAGGGTTCCATCTTCCAGGGAAGATTGCTCAGTTCAACAACAGGGAAGATTGCTCACGTCCACCCATTCCCAAAAAGACCATGAATGGCGGCTGCAACTTGTATCTGAAGTCGAAGACTCTCTAGGGTGAGTCTACGTGACATGGCTGCTTCGGTCACTACCTGCACAAGGTCGCTCGTCGTCGTATAAGATCATTTCGTTGCTAGTCTGTCTGTCTGTTAAGACCCAAAATGTTATGTAGTTAGGAACTTATATTAATTCTATTTATGAAAAGGTTTTGTGTGACTAAGGTATTAACGTAGAGCCGTAATCGGCTATAATCGGCTTAGCTGGGATTTTTCAAAATGATCACAGGAAGCTGAGAAATCCTTATCCAAAAAAAAGTAAACAATGTTGAGCTTTACTAAATCGAAACGTAGTTCGCGGGCACAGGTTACGCGGGTTCGATAAGTTTTTTCAATTGCTATCGGTGACAGAAGAGCCGTGGCCCACCTGATGGTAAGTAGTAACTAGGGCTTATGAACATCTACAATGCCAGGGACACAGACTAGGCCCACCTGAAGAGACGTGCTCTTTTTAAGCCTCGTTTGAAGTAGGACATGTCGTATGAATTAGGCATGTCCACTCAGGAAAGTTTGTACGGAAACCTCGGTAAGCGAGTCCAACTCGCACTTGGCCAGGTTTTTTTTTTAATTTTACTTGTAACACATCTTAGTTAATATTAGATTTTTATATGACATCGATAAGTACCTGTAGAGATCTCTATCTCTTCGTATGTCCGATGGTATTGGGATCCTCGGTGTGGAAAATTCTGCTAGACAGCAGTTTGGGAGTCATTTTTGCAAAGCTAAATTGGCGAGCAAATAGCTGGGCATCTTAAATATAGAGCAAAGCAAATATAGAGCAAAGCAGTACTTCACTTCTAGCCAGCTGCAAAAGCTTTATAAATCACAAATTCGCCCTCATATGGAGCTCGCATCTCTGGGCAGGAGCAGGAAATAGCAGCTCGACCCTCTAGACTCCCTGCAAAGGCGTGCATTCCGCAACGTCGGTGATCCCCAATAACACGGCCTCAATTTAGGCACTAGACCAAAGGAGAGACTTTGGTTCTCTCTGCGTGCTCTATCGGCTTTTTAACGGAGTGCTCTGAAGAACTGTTTGCTATGGTGCCTTCGACACCTATACACTAAGCAAATTAAATCTGGACACCCCCATCGAAAGTTACACCTATGCTTATGCATCCGTACCACCTGGAACCGATCTGCTCTAGCACAGTTCTGTTTTAGCGTTCATTTCTTCCACGTATGTGCAAACTCTGGAATGAAATCTCAGCTGCGGTGTTTCCAAAGCGCTACGATATGTCCAACTTCAAACGAGGCTTAAAAAGAGCACTTCGCTTTACGTTTAGACAGAAACTGAGCTGTGCTCCTCCAGATTTCCATGAGCGGTGGTTACCACTTACCATCAGGTGGGCCACTGGCTCGTCTGTTACAGAGAGCAATAAAAAAAAATCTGTCAAAATCCCTCATTCCACAAACTTATTAATTAAACTAGCTGATTAGGCGCTCGCCACGAAGGGGTTCCTTTGTCCGACAATAACATCAGACCTAATGGTCATAACGTAATAATTTTGACATAGTTTTGTAGAACAGCTCAAATACTAGAAATGCAATGCAAATAAAATGTATGTTAACTACCTTCTTTTTATGATATTCTAAAATAACTGAATAAAATGTGACAAAAGGAATATTTTCTTTAATTAAACCAACTCCAACGCTATGTATAAGGTATGTTTTTGTTTACTACTCTTATTTTACTAGATAATCTTGTTAGCTATCGAATGATACCAAATTGTTGCTTATCCGTATCAAGGGGCAGACTCAGTTACTTGTTTCTGAAGGAAAATGTCAAACTATGTAGGAAAAAATATTCCAGTTCTTGTTATTCGGCGAGGGAGAGCCACTCTTGATTTGCGGTATTTCCGCCGATAAAATAGTTCGTAGATAACGCTCTTAAAGTTCGATACTCTTCCAAGAACGCACTGTATATCTAATATATATATAAATCGCGTGTCACAGTGTTTGTTATCGCACTCCTCCGAAACGGCTTGACCGATTTTATGATTTTATTGCGTGTATTTGGTAGGTCTGATAATAGGTTGCAGGCTATTTTTTATACCCCTAGGTGATAAGGGTGGCTTCTCCAGAATTTTTTGTTCAAAAATATTGTGGCGAAACGTAGTTCGCGGGCATAGCTCGATGGCTCCTAAGAGTTAACTAACAAATTTTCTCAATTGCACTTTTTAATATATAAAAAAGAATTATATCATTTCCTATCTTCACACGAAGAATTTTTTCATATTTCTATACAATTTGAAAAAAAAATTACGTATACTGAATCAAAAAATGACATATTATAATCCATATTTTTCGCACGTAGTACACTGAGTCAACTGGTACCATAGCAGTATCTATACGCGGGACGTGAACGCGACCGTTTTGGTGCAACTTTTAATTCTTAGAAACTATAATTTATAAATTTTCTATGAAAAGCTCTTGAAAAAGTTGAAAAAGGTCAAGGAGTTGAATAATCATCAAGGAAAGCATGCTCACCATCTGAAAAAAAAATTAATGATATGAAGCGTAGCGTTTTTGACCATGTTGCAAATTTTCACCTGTGAAATCTATATACCGGGTGTAACTGAACACCCCAATAACATTTAAGGGGCATATAAGTTAGATACTAAATGGACCTTCGGTGCTTGTCTGAGACCTGGAACCCCAATACTTTCAGATTTATTTGATTTTAAACACAAATCAGCTCTTAACACAAAAGAAATTTAAACACAAAATGCCACGTGACAGACGTGAGCGTAGTATTCCACCTACGTATACGTAGGGCTGTCGGCACTTAATACCAAAAAATAATTAATTTAGTTTTAATGACGTGAGCGTAGTATTCCTCGTACGCTTACGTAGGGTTGTCGGCACTTAATACCAAAAAATAAATTATTTAGTTTGTATGGAAAAAAAAGAAGGTTTGTTAGCGCTAATATTTTTCCTACAGAATCTCTACTTCTGATGGATACATACCCTTAAATGTTATTGGGGTATTCAGTTACACCCTTTATATATAAAAATAGAAGGAGAAGTTCCCATCTATAGACGCACGCACAGCTGTAACCGCTAATGGTAGAAACGTGAAATTTGGACAGTTGTTTTAATTCAAAACGCGGACGCACACTAAGAAAGGATTTTAAAACATTTTAACCCTGAAGGGATGACATAAGTTTGTATGATTTTTTTTAAATTAGCAACGATTTTGATAAAACTTGCGATTCATGCTCTTAACATTTCATTGAACAAGTTTTTCATGGTGAAAGTTTCTATGGAAAATATTTAAAATCTCCACCAATTTCTATGAAAATTATTATTCGAGCTCCTGAATATAAATAACAGTCTTCTATATAATAGGCTACAAAATTATTTTTCCTACGGGAAATATACAATTCCCACGGGAAAATAATAATAACGCGAGCGAAGCCGCGAGCGGAAAGCTAGTCATATTATATTCGTAAAGATAAAAGTATATTATTATAATATTAGTACTAATATTATAAAGCTCCGTTTGGCTCGTGCGTGTAACCTGCGGCACACCCCGGACACTCCATACAACGTTCGCAAATCAATTGGTCTCGCGCCCACTCATAACCAAAAATCTCATAACCAATACGTAAAGGTCCCACTCATAACTGCTGATGTGAGAAGACGAAACTCATAACCAACACAACTACACAATTATGTACAGTCGCTTTAATAACTATTAACAAAAAAGGGTGAATAATATTTTAAATCAAAGTAAAAAGCTTGGTATAAAAGAGGTGTAAAGAGGCATCTTGCAGGTCGGCAAGGTGAGGGTGGCTATTGCGGTGTGTAATCTCTCACCCGCATTAAAATTAGACAGCACAAACAATACAGAAGACAAAATGTATTTTTTTACAAAAAATTAAACCGACTTCATAAACACCAAAAAGTAATAAATAATATAAGAATACAAACAACATCACAGTTTTATATTGAGGTTCGTGCCAAATTTTAACTAGTACTTATATTTTTTAAGATAGTCCCGGTGATTATTGCTTGGCATCGACTTAATATAAAACTGTGATATTGTTTGTATTCTTATATTATTTATTACTTTTTGGTGTTTTTGAAGTCAGTTTTTTTAATTCTTTTCAATCTTTTTAGTTAATTTAAAATACCAAAACCTTATCCTAAATGTAACAAATACTTTTCTGAAAACCGCATCAAAATCGATTCAGCCAAACGCGAGATAATCGCGGACAATCATACATACAAACATACAGGTCAAACTGAGAACCTCCTTTTTTACCCGATTTTGGAAGAGGTTCTATGTTCGATTTTATCTATTTTTTGAAGTCCGTAAAAAAGGATCTGCTTATTTCATAAATGAAATTTCTTCCAGCAGACCTGCGAAAGAAGAAATTGTAATATATTAAAATTCGCGTGTATAGCAGCTCAGAAGGCGACCAAATAGTAAAAAAATAAATAAATAAAACCATACTATATAATATACTAAATAAAAAATATTTAGAAATACCTATTACATAAATAATATGAATATTATTAAATTTGTATATATCATAATTAGGACTTGTATAGATAGTATTCTCTTATGCGGCGCTTGAAAGAGTAAATGAGATGTAGCTATCAGGACAAACTAATTCTGAATAATTTCTCAATATTGTTATTTTTGTTGAAGATGTCACGGAGAGAAACTATTTATGCCTTCCTCGCACTAAGATTTGTTTTGTGCTTACCCGTGGTACTACCGTTGGTACTACTGTTAGTATAGTACTACGGGTATTTTTTGTTGCCCGATCCCAAATTGGTGACAATGAGACTGTACTCTACATATAGCAACTCGTAATCGTAAACGTACTCGCATACAGTAATCGAGAACTGTTGAGCGTCGTCGATCGTGGCGAGTTGAGATCCCTTTAGTTCGGTGTCACCGTTCAATGTGACTTGAGATCTCTTCTCCGCCCAAGAGGTGGTATCCGTCCCGAATGACCAAGATGTTGAGAGTGGACTGTATGTAGGTACTTGCTAATTAAACACTGGTTTCTCGATGATCACTTAGGAGCTTTATTTACTTGTTCACAAGACGACTTCAACTAACTGACTACAACTGACTACAATTTTACAACATTTGGCCGTATATTTATAAACTATCCCTAATCAAAGGGCTCGAATTAAAATATAACGCGGTTCGTGGGGAATGGGGCGCGCATAGGCTTCGCCTACGTCCGCTGCTTAGTTCCGGGTCCCCGGTACATCGAACTGTCGTCAACAAGAACTCAAATACCCCCTCAAACATAAAAAGAATTTTCCAAATCGGTTAAATGACATAGAGTTACGAGGTAGCAAACGTAAAAAAAAGAACATACAATGGAAATGATATAGTCCCCCTTTTTGTGAAGTCGGTTAAAAAATGAAATGACTCGCAATTGAAAGTTGCGTTAAAGTTGCTTTAAAATAGTTTTATTAAAGCGTTCCTTAATTTCTTCAAAAAAATATAAATGTTAAAACCGATAGTTACACACATGGTGTTCTTTGATTGTCAAAGAACATAAGTAGTACTACAGGCAAAATTTATCACCCGTAGTACAACCGGACACGTAAGTAGTACCACGGGTAAGCACTGGATTTTTTGTGTATTGCGTCTTGAAATGACAGTTATGACTGTGTTGCCGTTTGTACTGTAACTAAATATTTCTTTTTAGTATGAAATAATAAAATAAAAAGTATCTAGCTAGTTTAAAATTAGTATGCAAGTATATAATAGTAAGCAAGCACTATTGCTCACAAATGTACTTCAAATTAGTTCACAGTTTAGGTATTTGCTTTTTTTATGTTCGGTTATGAGTTACTCCTCTAAATTAAATATTTTATAAGTTTAAAATATATTTCATAACCATGGTTATGAGTGGGTCCTCAAGTCAGTTATGAGTCGCCACATTTTATTCCAGTTATGAGTATCTGGTTATGAGTGGGCGCGAGACCAATCAATTACCTATTACTACTACTTAAACAAATGACGTTCGTACACGCGCAAATGTGTGCGTGGAATCTAGTAGGGCTGAGTGAGCGGTTATCAATCGAAATGACGTGGGAAGTGCAGCGACTGCCTTCTCTTTCACCCGCATAGCGCTGTCTCTGTTATCGCCCGGCGCTCGCGTCTACTCGTCCGAGCGATCGCGCGCGCCCTTGTTTACGTGTCAGTGATGTCCACAGCGAAGTGCCGGGTAGGACGAGGTATTTGAAATGAGTGCGGGGAGGTGAGTGGCCGTTCTGTACGTAGTACTATTATCTATTCTGTGCCTGCGGCGAACTGCGTTCGTGACTGCCCTTGTAGATGCGATCCAGTTGCTATCCAGTATTGAGGCGCGTAGGCATAGCGCGTGTTTCGACTGTTTCTATGGAGTCATTCTACTGTATATATTATTACCGTGCCCTTGTCGTAGCGTTGAAAATAAATATGTTTTATTGCGATTAGGTGTGCTTAAGACTTATTTAATTCCAATTCCTTTTCTAGTGTCTATTGCCGAATGGAACCTATGATGACTCTAAAGGTAAAATGGAGCCATTTGCTATGCCCACTTTAAAAATAAATAAAAAAAAACAAAGGGAAGGAACTTTTCACAACTCACATTATTCATGATATTCTTTGACGAAAATAAAAAAATATATATATAACAAAATGCTTTGCCGATATTTAGTTTGTATTTTAGGTTCCTAGATCTGAGATTCACTAAGTGAGTGTTGATAAAAGATTTCAGACTTTTACAATGTAGAGTTGATAAATGTTAGTTCAGGCTTTTACAGTAGGTAACATAATGTTGTTCATATATTTACGTAGAAAAATATTTTAAAATACTCAAAGGAGTACAAATAAAGTTAAGCATGCTAAGAATTGAGTATAATAAACTTGTGATGTTGATAAAATATCCTACAATACGTAAGTAGAGTATTATGATTCAATTATACTAAAACTATTATTATATTATTATTATTACTAGCTACTGGCCACACCACCCCACGATTTAAAATGTGATCCAAACATCAGACCTCCTTGTACTTTAACAGCCGATTGCACCAAAAATTAATTTTACGAATTCGTAAACAGTAACGTATAAAGTAAACGTATATCGTAAAAAGATGTTGCACCACGCTTTTGCGATACGTTTTACGCTTACTTATACGGATACATTTTACGGAGCTCACGCCCTGCTCATAATGTAAAAGTATAAATTTTGACAGTTCGCTCGTATTTGTAAATCATGTTAGAAAATTACACAATTCACTATTCGACAATGATATTGAAAAATTATCCATATATTGGATAGTTGCCGTCGTCGAAGAACAAACATTATAGGTCAAATGCTCACTAAAGGCAGCGATTTTTATACACAGATATATATGATGCATTTTTAAAATTACTCAGACATAAAAATATAAATCACCACATAACAAAGCTTTTTGTTTTTATTTTAGTAGCTTTGACGTTTTTACGAATTCAGCCAATGTCATAAATTTGTAGCTGAATTTGTAAAAAAATAGCAATTTTGGTGCAACCGGCTGTAAGCGTTACATTTTAGGTACAAGAAGGAAACGAATTTATTATCACGGCATCCACAAGATTTAATATAAGGAGGGCACGTCAATTCAATTACACACAGTAAGTATATTGCTGTAATAGATTGCGCGGCTGTACACTTGACGTTGTTTCGAGTTGTGCCAGGCTTTACCCCCAGGCCTAAATTTATTGTGACAAGGTGTCTGGTCGTGGATTATGAGAGTTAGCAACAAAATCGAATGCAATGAAAATGGAAGCCATTTTAATTTTACCTTCTCAGCGCTCTGAGTCAAAATCACCGAGTTGTAGATATTTAAGCAAATCAGACTACAGAGGCGACACAACATAATCGATCGACGCAATAAGAAAATTATCATTTTCTAAAAATAAATACCTATACACCATAAATAGCTTGTGGATAATCTTATCTCGATCATTGAAAAATATTCGAATGCGAATATTTTTCAATGATCGAGAACGGAAACATGGGTCGTCTACATAAAGATAAACTGTGCTCGAATCGAAGGATAAATCGCGAGGTAATTGGAATAAGCTGTAATTTAAAGATTTGATGCACATTTTTGTGTGACGGCTAACTTGCAATACGGGCTGGCTGGCACCATCAGCTCTTTTTGCACAGAATAAGTAATTGCAATAAACTAGTTTTTGTTCTATTCCGAGTTTTAGTACTTTTCTGTCCGCGTAAACTGTTCAAAAATAAAACTTATATTTGAGTTACATACATCGTAGTAATCATGTACGGGAAGTTTGTTTCATTTTAATAGTACATTACTGCCGCGGTCTATAATGACTACTTTGCTGGTCGCGCTGATGATGGCCGACAGCGCAGGCCGACACAACGCGGTCAGCGTGCAGCACTTGATGGACGAGCTGAGATACAGTGAGGACAGCAAGGGCTGCAATGATGGCCAAGCTGGAAGGCCTAGAGCGTAGCTAAGCTAGCTCGAGGCAATCATAGCGTGACCAGCGAAGCAGTCATTGTGGGCCAAGGCTTGTATAGTGCTTTACTCAAAAATGCAAGTACCTAATCTAAATAAAACCAACAAGTAATTTAAATAAAAAAATATATTAATAAACTAGAAATTTAATTAAAATTTAATTAACGGCAAGGTCGACTTTACTCAAACAAGGTTGTCAAAATAATGACCACATTACATGCATTTTTGAGTAAAATAATTTGGTTACGAATGTGGCCGAAGGGGCTAGAGCACGTCAGATAAGAAATTGCTGGCCATTGCCTGGCCTGTTGAGTATGTTTGAGGAAAAATATTTATTTTTTATTTTTGCCAAAAAAATCTAATTTTTTGAACGAAGCGAATGAAGTAAAAGAATATGGTGATGGTCGGCGTGAATTCTATCAAATCATTGATCTACAAACAAATAGGCATCAAATCTCAAAATCTGCTACATCATGGTCACATGACATTAAAATGGAAAATTTTCACGAATTCTCAAATTGTTGTTTGTTTTTTACCCAACTGCGCAAAGAGGAATAGGTTATATGTTCATCAGTCTATATGTGTATCTATATGTAAGTTTGTTCCTTTGTGGCACCACATTTGCTAAATCATTGGACAGATTTTAATAATTCTCATGTCAATCGATTCGTTTTAATCTTGCGAGAATCAAGTTATAGAAATTAAAAATCGTCACAAAGAAAAAAAATTAATTCGTTGAACTACATCATGTAGGGGTGCAAGGGGTCCCAAATACCACCTATCGGGACCCAAGCCAACCTCACCTGCACGCGGTGCACCCTGCTCTATAACGGACGAGGCTCTGGCGCTCCCCACCAACCCGCACTGGGCCAGCGTGGTGGGAGATGGCCCAAAACCCCCCATGAACCCAAACATTAAACAAAGGCCCCAAGTGCCCGGCGGTTCTGGAGGCCGTGCCGGCGGTGACGGACGTCGGCGCGGTACTGGGACCTGGGGTGCAAAGAATCCCCGGGCGGCGGAGATCCCCCGTCAGACGACCTTGGCCCTGGCCACATATAACGCGCGCACACTGCGGACCGAGGAGAAGCTGCTGGAGCTCGAGAGGGAGTTGAGCAGGATTCGCTGGAGTATAGTGGGACTGTCCGAAGTCCGAAGAGAGGGTGAGGACACGATGGTTCTCAAATCCGGCAACCTGCTCTATTTCCGGGAGGGCGAAGACCTGTCCCAAGGTGGTGTCGGATTTATCGTCCACAAGTCTCTTGTGAACAACGTTGTACAGATCGGAAGTGTGTCGAATAGGGTGGCGTACCTTATACTCAGAATTACCAAACGGTATTCGCTGAAGGTCATACAGGTATACGCTCCGACCTCGAAACACTCCGACGAGGAAGTGGAAGCTATGTATGAGGACATTTCTCGGGCAATACATGCTTCCAAGACTCATTACACCGTTGTCATGGGAGACTTCAACGCAAAGCTAGGCAAGCGCGGCGATAGTGAGTTGAAAGTGGGGCAATTTGGAGCTGGAATCCGGAATTACCGTGGTCAAATGCTAGCCGATTACATGGAGAGAGAGGGACTCTATATGATGAACTCTTTCTTCAAAAAACGGCTGCATCGAAAATGGACCTGGAAAAGTCCGGATGGCGTGACAAAAAATGAGATTGACTTCATCATGTCGACTAAGACTCGCTTATTCAATGACGTCTCAGTGATCAATACGTTCAACACGGGAAGCGATCACCGAATGGTGAGAGGCGCATTGAATCTTAATGTAAAAGCTGAGAGGTATCGACTGATGAAGTCAACGCTCCGTCCTGGAGCCATCCAGATCCAAAACCCCGAGCGCTTTCAACTCGAATTACAGAATCGGTTCGCTTGCCTGGAGGATTGCACGGATGTGGACACATATAATGACAGGTTTGTGGAAACTGTCCTTACGGTGGGTTCGAAGTTTTTTCAAACCCAGCCGTACCAAGCAAAGGAGCAAGATCTCAGAGCCGACAATTAAGCTGATGGAAGAAAGACGTGGGATGGGTCTGCAGTCCTCTGAAGATGCTCGTCGGCGACTCAACAAACAGATCTCGAAGTCTCTGACTCGCGACATACGCCGATTTAATACAGAACGTATTAAGGAAGCCATCGAGCGGAACAAGGGCTCCAAAGTGTTCGCAAGAGATCTGTCACTCGGTCAGAGTCTGCTGACGAAGCTGAAGACAGAGGACGGCAGAGTCGTCACGTCTCGACCTGAACTTATGGCTGAGATTGAACGCTTTTATGGACAGCTTTACACAACATCGCAGGCACCTGTCATTCAGGCTACAGACCCTAGAGCCAAATTGATCCGGCATTACACCGAAGACATCCCGGACGTCAGCCTGTACGAGATTAGTGTGGCTCTCAAACAGCTAAAAAACAACAAGGCACCGGGTGATGATGGAGTTACAGCTGAGCTTTTGAAAGCGGGCGGACTACCAGTCCGGAAAGCGCTGCAGAGGCTATTTAACTCCATCATACTCGAGGGCATTACGCCTAAAGCATGGCACGGGGGTGTGGTGGCACTTTTCTTCAAAAAGGGCGACAGGGCCCAGTTGAAGAACTACAGACCCATCACACTCCTGAGTCATGTATACAAGCTGTTCTCGAGAGTCATCACGAATCGTCTCGCGCGCAGGTTTGACGACTTCCAGCCTCCCGAACAAGCCGGATTCCGTAAAGGCTATAGTACCATAGACCACATTCATACGCTGCGGCAGGTTATACAGAAGACCGAGGAGTATAATCTGCCACTATGCTTGGCGTTTGTGGACTATGAGAAAGCCTTCGATTCTGTCGAGACCTGGGCCGTGCTTAGGTCACTCCAGAGGTGCCAAATAGACTACCGGTACATCCAAGTGTTGAAGTCATTGTACGGAAACGCCACTATGTCAGTCCGCCTTCAGGACCAGAACTCGAAACCAATACGACTTCAGCGAGGTGTGAGACAAGGTGACGTTATATCGCCGAAGCTGTTCACAGCTGCGCTGGAGGATGTATTTAAGCTTTTGGACTGGAGAGGACTCGGCATCAACATAAACGGCGAGTACATGACTCACCTTCGTTTTGCCGATGATATCGTGGTCATGGCTGAGACCGTGGAAGATCTAGGCACAATGCTCGAAGACCTCTGTAGAGTTTCCCAACAAGTGGGTCTTAAAATGAACATGGACAAGACCAAAATTATGGTGAATTCCCATGTAGTACCCACTCCTGTGAAGGTTGGCGGCTCTACACTGGAAGTTGTTGACGAATATGTTTACCTGGGACAAATAGTCCAGCTCGGTAAGTCCAACTTCCAGAAAGAGGTAAATCGACGAATCCAACTCGGCTGGGCAGCGTTCGGGAAGCTACGCAGCATATTCTCGGCCAATCTACCGCAGTGTCTTAAGACGAAAGTCTTCAATTCGTGCGTGTTGCCAGTGATGACGTACGGAACTGAGACGTGGCCGTTTACAATGAGTCTCATCAGAAGGCTCAATGTCACTCAAAGGGCAATGGAGAGGGCTATGCTCGGGGTTTCTCTACGCGATCGCATCAGAAATGAAGAGATCCGTAGAAGAACTAGAGTCGCCGACATAGCCCAAAGAATTGCAAACCTTAAGTGGAAGTGGGCAGGACACATAGCTCGCAGGACTGACGGCCGTTGGGGCGGAAAGGTCCTCGAGTGGCGGCCGCGTACCGGGAGACGCAGCGTTGGTAGGCCCCCCACAAGGTGGACCGACGATCTGGTGAAGGTCGCGGGAAGCCGCTGGATGCGGGAGGCGCAGGACCGATCGGTTTGGAGATCCCTGGGGGAGGCCTATGTCCAGCAGTGGGCGTCTCTTGGCTGAAATGATGATGATGATGACATCATGTACGGTTTGAAAATTGTTGTTAGGTTGCTTTGATCATTTCTCATTTCAGATTAATCATTCAAGAAATATAACGATGTGAGAGCACGCGCGCGGATAAATAAAACATTTTTTTTATAAATAAATAAAAACGTTAAATAATAAAAAATAATTGTTAAAAAAATAATTAAATCCGACTGCATATTTAAAAGATTGGTTAAAAACTGAAAAAAGAAAAACAAGCTGACCCATTATTGTGAATATTTGAGCTTATCTAGATTAATACAATTTAAAACTATTTTTTTTTATATTCTTTTACCGTGACAAGGCAGAAGCATCAAAACCATTTGGCATTCTTAAAGAAGATGCCGTAACAAATATAAAAAAAACCCATACGGATATTTAAAAATGTTATTTCACATAGGTAAACGTAAACCTTTCCTTCTTTTAAGGTTACTGGCAAGTGACAATCGACCTTTTGGTGCTCATATCAAGTACATGCAGGATAAGTATTTAGTTAGGTTAGCGTAAACGTGAGGTAATACGCGTTTTGTTCAACCCTTACTTGGAGAGTTTGTCCACCATTTAGGCGATTTACACACTGCTACGCAGTACGCACCACGGAGCGTAGCGCGTGAATGCGTGTTCTTTCGGTTCTTGTAAGTATCTCCGTTTGTATAGAAAACACGCACAGTCCAACATACAGAAAACGCATCCACGCGCGTTCATGCAGATCACGCGCCTACAAGCGGTGAAAGACGCACCCACGCGCGTAGGTGCGCGCGAGACGCAAGGTATGTATGGCACACCGAGTCTCGCAGTGCCGTGCGTGATTTTGGATGGGCTTGATGTTGATTTTGGAGACGCAACTACGCGCGTGAATGCGTAAAAAACCCGCATGATGATGCGAATCTGCACTCCCGCAAGTACGCGCGTAGCTGCGTCGACACGCATGATGCAGCGTGGTGCGTGGCAGTGTGTTAATCGCCTAAAAGGCAATCATCCCATATTGTCCTGTGACATGTAACCGCACCTTAAGCGCCAAATATTACAGTCGCAAAAAAGAAAGATAACTAAAAAGTTTCGGTTCACAATGATCAATCAAATAAACAGTGACACTGTAAATGTAACTTATTAGAATGTATGTTTAATATATTTTAAGATTATGTGTCTGTTTGTTAATTCGTAAACTTTTCAGACCAATACTTCCTAAAAACAAAAACTTAAAGGAATAATTGGGGTTAAAACTAACTAAGCCTTAGCTTAGCCTAATTACGGCAAAACGTAGTTCGCGGGCACAGCTAGTCAATAATATTATTATTTAGGTATACAGTGTGTCCCCGAATAAGGTGTACAAACGAAAATGGGTGAAACTAGACTACAATTTATCGATAAAAAAAATCTTTTTTTAAAAATTAAATTGTATTAAGTATTGATTTTTTATTTTTTTATTCTCTTTTTAAGACCTTTTGTGTTTGTAAAATTGTAACATTGTAACCATTGCGTGGATTTTGCTAAAAAATAATAATAATCATGCCAAAAGATTAACACTGTATGGTAAATAAAATAGAGGACATAAAAGCAGTCAATAGGGAGAAAAACATATTTTTTCACTAATTTTGAAGGTAAACGTGTTAAATTTTGAGTAAATGTTTATTTTTACCAAATAATGCCCCCTATAACAATTTCTTTTTATTACCTCTTATTAATCCAGATCTTATAACCTTTACAACAACAAAAAAATCAGCATTCTGTCTCTAATACGTGCTTAGCTACGAGGCTTTAATTGAAGGGCCTGCTAACGCGCCGTCCCCTGGCGCCCGCGCCGCTGCCTTTTTGTCAACCGCTGAGGTAGCTTTCTTAAATTGGAATTTAGTTAAACACATGCATTTTTTTAGGCTTAAGCTAAGCTTTTTCAGTGTAAATGAAATTGATTAAAACAAGAAAAACAAATCACAAAACACCGCGGTCCTGGCCGCGGCCCGCCAGGCCCTGGTCCCGAGTGCATTTGGACTTCTTAGGTCCACTAGCCGGCCAAATTTATCTTGTCGCTATCGTTGCTACTTCCCAGTGGATTGAGGTTTTTCTTGTTCCTAGTACCAGTGCAATTAGTACAATTACAAAAATAAGTGAGCTCTGGAGTACCTAAGCAGATAGTAACCGATAATGGTCCTAGCAAGGTATGTTTACTGCCCCTTACCATCCCGCATCGAATGGTGCCGTGGAAGATGCCGTAAGAACTATAAAAAGAGTGATCAAAAAGGCTATCTTTGACAAAAAGATACACTATAGGATTATCGAACATCCGACTACAGGTGAATGTCCATCCACTTTGCTATTTTTTTTTTATTTATTTATCTAATTTCTTACTTATAAACAAAAACATATACGCCAAACTACTGAGCAGTTTGTCGGCGAAACGCTCTAATTTTCACTTAAACTACGAGTATCTTATAATTATGCATTACAACTTTATGATTAAAGACTAAGTATATTTTGACGACACGTTTAGCGCAGAGGTCGAGTGATCACCTACTGCGCAACGGGTCGCGGGTTCGATTCCCGTACGGGACAAATGTTTTGTATGGCCTACAGAAATTTGTTCCGGTCTGGGCGTATGTGCATGTGATATTCTATGTTTGTAACTGCACCCACGACACAGGAGAAAATCCTAGTGTGGGGCGACGTTTTAAAAAAAAAAAAAAAAAATATATATAAGTATGTATTTGTTATAAATAATGGCTTACCTACTAACATCCCTTCATAATAATTTCTTTTAACTTTCTCTTTAAGGTTTGTTTACATTTAATTTTAACTTCATTTAGCATCAACTCATAATATTTATTACAAAGCCTTGGTATTATATATTTCCTGGTTCTCTTTCCATAATAATTTATACACCCCAATTCAATTAATTTGCCTTTCATCTTTGCTCTTGTATTAATTTTAATATTTATTTTCTTTTTAAAAGTTTATGTATAATATGATTCTACCGCTAGCAAATACTGAACTTTTGTTTCTACGGGTATAATTTTTAATTCAGAAAATAGGGCATCATAGTTCTTTTTACATGTATCTTTGCTTTTTTTTTACATAACATTTTTAAAAATCTAATTTGAAGTTTTTTAATTAGGTCTAGGTATGTCTTAAATGTAAGCCCATAACAGCTTAAGCCGTAGCTTATTAATGATTCTACTAACGCATAATATACAGTATATAATACTTTAATTACTTACTTTGTTACACATTACTTTACACATTACTTTTTATACTTTAATTTGTTACACACACTATTGACATGTGACCTCCAGTTAAATTGACAATCTATATTCAAACCTAAGTATTTTATCTCCCGGACATACTCAAATTTTTCACACTTGAATGCTACATTATTTGTGTGAAGACACTCATATGAGTGACCTACTATTGACAATTCGGAAGGTTCTACGTTCGCGGCTGCTCTATTGTAGGGTGAGTATATATGCATGCACTTAGTTTTATTTGTGTTCAGTATTATACCATTATCGTGAGCCCATTTGGTTATCCTGTCAAAATCATCCTGTAATTGTTTTCTCATATCCTCTGGTTTTTTTCCCGATAGGAGCAGACACGTATCGTCAGCGTACATAGTCACCCTACAATATCGCACCACATTTACCATGGTGTTCACATGCATAACATACCCAACTGGTCCCAAGACCGATCCGGTGGGTACACCCAGCGTGACATTCGCTTGTCTCCTGTACATGGGTGCAGAGCGTTCGCCCCTGCAGGTAACAACGCAAGAACCTCAGGGTCGGGCCACGGATGCCGCACTCGCGCGGCCTGCAGCAGCTGCTCGTGCTCCAGTGTCAAAGTCTTTTTTAAAGTCGATGAATAGTGTCAGGACTTGCCTTCCTTCGTTTAGTTCGTAGTTAATCAAATCCGTGAATTGCGCCAGTGCGGCCCCCGTGCTCCTTCCTTCCCGAAAGCCGTATTGACAATTAGTTAATATGTTGTGTTCTTCTAAAAACCTACTAATTTGGCCTACTATTACCTTTTCACAGATCTTATTCACAACGGATAAAATTGCAATCGGCCTGTAATTGGAATATTCTAAATGACTTCCTTGCTTGAATATTGGTCTAATTAGTGCCTTTTTTAACTCTATGGGGGTAAGTACCTCTTGTTATACACATATTTACAAAGTTTGCAAGAACCACACTTATCTTTTCTTTAACATATTTTAAGTCCTGCACCGTAATTTTATCATAGCCCGGCGCTTTGTTGCAGTCTAAAGAATCTATAATTTTTGATATTTTCTTAGCATCAGTACATACATATCTAAATGATACGTTACTCTCTTTGGCATATGAATCCCTATTTAAAAACTTACTTGTACAATTATGTTTTATTTTTTCTATTTCCTGTGTGAAGGCTCTCGTAAACTGTGTACATACATTATACATTGTGTCTGTCCTGCCTAAGTATTTACATAGTGTGTTATCTATCGTACGTTTATTTCTACCCAGCCATTCATTAATATGAGCCCATATTTTTTTCGAATCTGTCTTACATTTATTGAGTTGAGATTGTCTATAATTATTTTTTGCTAAATTAATTGACTTATTAACCCTATTTCTGAATTTAGTATATTCTATCCTTCTATTCATATTTGTTGGGTCTCTTTTCCATAATCGCGTATGTGTGCGTGCCAGTGCACGCGATGCCTGCACCGGCGGCGGCGCGCACCCACACATGGTCGATGCACGACGACTGCACTTGTCCGTCAACTACCGCCTCACGCGTAATCGCCGTAGTTGGTATAACACACTTCAGGCCGTGACCACACAGGCTGTTTTTGTAGTCTTGTATTTCTTGCTTCATATTATTATTTTCTATGTTCATATTGATGTCTCCGATAATAATGATAAATTCTCTCCTCGGTATCTTCTTAATTAACTGATCTATTTGCTTCATTAGGTAGGCGTTTACGTACGAAGCTAGATGCCCTTAAACCAGATAGGGAGGCTCGAGTCCAAAGGGTCCAGAAGAGTCAAATCGGTGCGGTAGGGAGCAACGATAGAAATCCTAATGTAGGTGATGAAGTGTGGTACCGTCAGTACTTAAAGGGGTAGAAATGGTTGCCTGGTAAAATAGTTTCCTCGGCAGGAAGAAACGATTTTTGTGTTACGGACGAAAGTGGGAATCGGATACATAGACACTTAGACCAGACTAAACGTAAAACTAGGAAGTCGCTTCTTATTTCTACAGAGCCGGGACGAACGCCTCTGGCAACAGGTGAAAAACCTCTGGTGAAAGGTGAATCTGTACAGGGTCTGACGATCCCTCAGTCTGAGCAGTCATAGTGAGCAGTGAGCGAAATATTGCCCAGCTTGTCTCCCAGGCCACAACATGAACCGGAGGATTCAGTTCCCCATAACATATCAGTCGATAACGTCCCTGTACCGCCCCAGCATCGCCCTATACGTCAGTGTAGATTAGTTCAGAAGGTTAATTATAAAATTAAGTAATATACAGGTTGTCCCTAAAACAATGGATAAACCTGTAACTATAGATGGACTTCGTCATGGCCTCCCTTACCACAAATTTTGACCTTAGTGAAAATATAACGGTTTCAGACATATTTATTGTTTTTTAATTTTTCGAAAAATTTTCCAAATGCGATTAGTTTTTATAGTGCCATTTCTAAAAATGGAGAGGTTTTTCTTTATAATTTTTTTTTCCATTTCGCAAGCGATAGTTCAGCTATCAAAAACAAAGACTTAAATTTAACAAACTAGAGTAAAAAATTAAAACACAAAGCAAATTAAAAATGAAATTAATTTTCTTTCATGTTTGATCAGCTACAGTGTAAAAAAATAGTAGGACGCTCATCGTGCCCATCATCTTAAAAACTTGCTTAGCTATTCTAGATTTCAAAAAGGTATAAGCATTGCCTAGGTGCCTAGGCATTCTGAATATTTTTAAATTCATAACTAGTTGAATAGCATTTAGTATAAAAATTTCTCTAAAACCGTGATATTTTCACTAAGGTCAAAATTTGTGGTAAGGGAGGCCATGACGAGGTCCATCTATAGTTACAGGTTTATCCATTGTTTTAGGGACACCCTGTATAAGTATAGACAGGAAAAGTCGACGTATTCCTTGAAAGGGGTTATAGTACAGGTCAGAACCAACAAAAAAAGGCCAATTAACCAGGGGTCAAAAACAGTTATCGAGCTACGACGGTTTTAAAATTTTTGGGATTTTTTCCGACTTGTTACCAAAAAAATTTTTTTTTTAACTACAACATTTACAATGACAAATTGATTAATTGCGGAAAGCTGAAAAATGGGCAGTTAATTTAAATTAAAATTGTTGTCAAAAACTTACATAATTTTGGAAATAAGAGGTCTTTATTGACAATTAAGTCGATTAATTTTTTAACTTTCTGAAAATCGACGTCAATTATTGAAAAAAAAATGTATTATAGTTGGCATAAAAACTACAATAATAACTTGCTGGTTTCATAAGCTTTTAAAAAAGGTAAAAATATTATGAACTTTTATTAGTAGTTTTTACAGAAATTAGTAAAAAAAGTTTATTAAAAAGTTGCGCTGTAGGTCAAAATTCATAATTTCATCTTTGAATATAAATTGTCTGGAAAAGGCAAAAGTACGAAGTAGAAATAAAGGAAATTGCATTTTAATACACAAAAGACTGAAAAATACTAAACAACAAATCAACATAAGTAAAAACATTTATAAGTCCTGTTCAAATTGTCTGCCATTGTTACGTATGCACGCACGCAGCCTACAGCGTACCTCACTCACTGTCACACGCGTTGAAAGTGGTGTCTTAATGACTTCAGCAGCTGATACGATCCTCGCCCTCAAATCTTCAATGGAAGTCGCAGGTGTGGGGTAGACTAGATCTTTCATGTGACCCCAAAGATAATCAGGACATCACAGGGCGTCAAATCAGGACTTCTCGCCGGCCATGCAGTTGGGCCACCTCTACCGATCCATCTTAGTCGATAATTTTCATCCAGCCACTGTCGTACATCACGGTAAAAGTGAGCTGGGCACCCATCATGCTGGTATACTTACCATATTTCTTCTTGTAGCTAGCGGAACATCTTCCAAAAGCGTGTTCACTTCCTCTCTTAAAAAAGTTTCGTATGTTGTGCCAGTCAGGTTTTGGGGCAGGAAGAAAGGTCCAATTAAATTATCGTGTACAATTCCCATCCACACATTTAGTGAGAATCTTCTCTGGTGAGCCCTTTCTTTACTTTTTCTTGGGTATTGACCTTTAGGGGCCCAAAAGTGAATATTGTGGTAGTTTGTGATGTCATCGCGATCGAACGTAGATTCGTCGGTCCACAGAATTTTCTTTAGATATTCTGGATCTTCAATCTCAGCATTGATTAAACATCTGCAAAAATCAATTCTTCTCACCGGATCACCTTCTTCAATGGCTCGAACTGGTGTGTAATGGAATGGATACAGTTGTGCTGTACGCGATGCGGCAAACCAGGCTCTCCATTGTGATATGCTATGTATTCTTGCCACTTGCCTTGTAGGCACAGTAGTATCTGCTTTGAAACTCCCAATAATTTCATCATCATCCTCGTCAATACCAACATTACCAACGAGCGGTCTACCAAGATCGCGTTGTCGTCGTTGAACTGAGCCCGTTTCTCGAATGCGCTGATAGGATGCACCAAACACGCTCACGTGAGGCAAACGGCGATCAAGAAATCTGATTTGGTACTCTCTTTGTGCTTCAGCGGCGTTACCATTACAAAAACCATAATAAAACAAAATATATGCGTATTCTTCGCTTTCGAAAGCAGCCATTTCAAAATAGCGTATCGGTTTATTTGTTATCAAAAGTTTGTCCGTAATCTCAAAAGTAGTTTCAAACTTAACAAACAATTTAAATCAGGAAAACAAATGAATGATGTCGTCGAAACATTCGTAATCCTAATCAATCATGCAACCTCTGTGGTTAGGTCAATCCAAAGAGGTTACAGCTTTTTGGATAGCAAAGAGCTTTGCTATCCAAAAAGGATTGCAAACTTCGTTCTGCTTCAATCAGTTCAACTAAAAAGCATGATTTCTTTTAAGTTGCATGGAAATTATCTAAATAAACCATCGCCTTAGACAATTTTGAACAGAACTTGTAGTATTATTTTGTATTTTAGTATTTTTCAGTCTTTTGTGTATTAAAATCCTTTATTTCTACTTCGTACTTTTGCCTTTTCCAGACAATTTTTATTCAAAGATGAAATTATGAATTTTGACCTACAGCGCAACTTTTTGCAAATTTCTGTAAAAACTACTAATAAAAGTAAATAATATTTTTACCTTTTTTAAAAGCTTATGAAACCAGCAAGTTATTTTAGTAGTTTTTACGCCAACTGTCATACATTTTTTTTTCAATAATTGACGTCGATTTTCAGAAAGATAAAAAATTAATCGACTTAATTGTCAATAAAGACCTCTTATTTCCAAAATTATGTAAGTTTTTGACAACAATTTTAATTTAAATTAACTGTCCATTTTTCAGCTTTCCGCAATTAATCAATTTGTCATTGTAAATGGTGTAGTTTTAAAAGAAAATTTTTTTTTTGGTAACAAGTCTGAAAAAATATCAAAAATTTTAAAACCGTCGTAGCTCGATAACCAACCGTTTTTGACCCCTGGTTAATTGGACTTTTTTTGTTGCTTATGACCTGTACTATAACTCCTTTCAAGGAATACGTCGACTTTTCCTGTCAACCTGTATGTGTGCATAAAATGTTCCTGTTCCTATTAAGGGGAAGGGATTTGATTGGTGTATCATGAAGTCATATATGTAGTTGTATGAAAGGATTACTAATGTAAATGTGTAGCAAAAGTGAAACATTGTTGAAAAAAAGGAATCAACTAAATGTCTAATGTAATGAAAATTGTTGCAACTTTTAAACTTAGTTAGCATAGCAATGTTATGGACTACTATAGGTCATTAACGTAATAGTATGTAATGTAACGTATTAGGTAGGTATTGTGTGTTCTCAATTATAGTGAATCATAGTCACACCTCGGACACTCCATACAACGTTCGCAAATCAATTACCTATCACTACTACATTAGCAAATGATGTTTGCACACGCGCAAATGTGTGCGTGGAATTTAGTAGGGCTGAGTGCGCGGTTATCAATCGAAATGACGCGAGAAGTGCAGTGACTGCCTTCTCTTTTACCCGCATAGCGCTGTTATCGGCCGGCGCTCGCGTCTATTCGCCCGAGCGATCGCGCGAGCCCTTCTGTATGTATTAGTGATGTCTACAACGAAGTGCCGGGTGGGATGAGGTATTTGAAATGAGTGCAGGGAGGTGAGTGGCCGTTCTGTACGTAGTACTATTATCTATTCTGCGTCATAGTCTTTAGTAAAAAAAATATAACATTCCAATTAAGGGTGGAGGACTGTTGTAGTGTAGGGTAGATACATAATAAATACAGTGTGTCCCCGAATAAGGTGCACAAACGAAAATGGGTGAAACTAGACTACAAAATCAAAATCAAAATATTTTATTCAACTTGGATTTTACAATCTCTTTTGAAAGTCAAGGAAGCTACGCCAATGGTTCACAAGTCTACGGTGGGAGACCTTGTACTGGAAAGAACCAGCAAGAAAACCAGCAAGGGCTATTTTTTTCTCCCTGTATTGTTACAGAGTCGTCAATTGGAAGCTGACCTCAAGGCAAAAATTTGAGCTCAACTTCCATAACAAATTTAGATTTGTCAGTTCTCTTCTTAGTACAACGTTGCCAATACTACTTAATGAATAGTTATACACAACAACACGGTTATTTACATTATTATCATTAATAATTTCATTTTCAACACCAGGCATTGGCATCTTGTAAATAATCGTTGACTTTATAATATCCTTTCCTCATCAGAGTCTTTTTTACATGCGCTTTAAACTTATCAAAAGGCAAGTCAGTTACACTTTGTGGGACTTTGTTGTAAAAAGTTATACATTTCACCATAAATGAGCCTCTAGTTTTTTGGAGCCTGTACGTTGGAACGGCAAGTTTATTTTTATTTCTTGTGTTTAAATGGTGAAGTTGGAAATTGGTTTCAAATGTATTATAATTTTTATAGACATAAATCAAATTTTCATAAATGTACTGTCCTGCTAAAGTCAATATGTTAATTTCTCTAAATAAATCTCTAAGAGAGTCTCTTGCTCGTAAATTATAAATAGTGCGAACCGCTCTTTTTTGAAGTAAAATACTTTCTATACTAGCAGCTGATCCCCACAGAAGTATTCCATATGACATGACACTATGAAAATAACTAAAGTAAATTAATCTTGCCGTTTCAACATCAGTAAGTTGTCTTATTTTTTTTACTGCATATGCTGCAGAACTAAGTCTGTTTGCCAAGGACTCAATATGTGGATCCCACTGCAATCTCGAATCTAGAGTAATACCCAAAAATTTTGTAGAATCGATGAATTCAACAATTTGGTTGTTCATTTGCACAATAGTATCAACTTTTCTTACATTTGGCAATGAGAATTTAATACATTTAGTTTTACTTGAATTTAATGATAAATTATTTATGGTGAACCAATGCAATACTTTAGAGAGAGTACTATTTACAACGTCAGTATTTCCGTTTCCTCTGTCAACCTTAAATATTAAAGAAGTATCATCTGCAAATAGCACTGTATCGCACAAACTATTAGTGAAGTGTGGGAGGTCGTTAATGTAAATTAAGAAAAGCAAAGGTCCCAATATCGAGCCTTGAGGCACACCCATAATTATGGGTGCACCAGCAGACCTAAATTTGTTAATGATAACTTTCTGGACTCTACTGGACAAATAAGACTCAATAAGTCTAATTGCTTCTTCAGAGATACCATAATATTTGAGTTTATTTAAAAGAGTCTGGTGACCAACGCAATCAAAAGCCTTCAATAGGTCACAAAATATACCAATCACATCCTGTTTACGCTCCCAAGCAGCAAACATGTGTTTAAGAAGTGCAACTCCAGCATCTGTAGTGCAGCACCTTTAGTAAAACCAAACTGATTCATATGTAACATGTAACTTGAAAAATGACCTGTTAGCTGATTAGACATATTTTTTTCAAATATTTTACTAAGAGCTGGTAAAATTGAAATTGTTCGATAATTTGAAGGATCGTTTTTATTTCCCGATTTAAATAAAGGTATTAATTTGCTATTCTTCATAAGGTCAGGGAAGATACCTTCATCAATACATTAATTGAATATAAACGCGAGTTGCGGAGCAAGTTCCTTTATCACAGATTTGATCATGTTGGTCGAAATACCCCAAAGGTCTTCAGTGTTTTTTGTACTGATCATGCGGAATATTTTCAAGATAGTGTCGGCTTCAATGTGACAAAATGTGAAGCCATTGTTGCACTTTTCTACACTCTGTGACAAGAGGGCCACAGCTGCATCGGGGCACGAGTTGAGACTACTTGTAGTTTCTATGGGTATATGGGAGAAAAAGTCTTCGAATACATTGGCAACGGCAATGTCCGAATTAACTGTAATATTATTGATTTCCAGTGAAATCGAATTTACTGAGCTTTTAGATTTCCCGGTTTCCTGGTTAATAATATTCCAGGTGGTCTTTACTTTATTTTTTGATAAGCTAATTTTGTTGGTTATATACATAGCTTTTGCGGACATGCACACTTTCTTAAATGTTTTGGAATAGTTTCTAACAAAAGAAGAATGGCAGAACCCCGTGTATTTTCAGTGTCGCACTTAGGAGTTATGTATCTTAATGAAAATACCCTTAAAAGATAGGTCTAAGTCCAATTAAAAAAAAAGGTAATGTAATTGCAGCATATTTTTTTAAAATGGGGTTTTCGTGTTATGCTGCAATAAGTATAACCTACAAATATCAGTGAACTTACATACAGATAATATATGATTTAATACTAGAATTGATTTGAAAAATAGGTAATTATAGGTACTTATTTAGTTACCTACACAGCCGAAATCATATAAAAAGGTATGAACAGATGACAATTGACAATAAAACATAGGGTGGGTAGGTACCCTATCCACATGATGTATGATTGTTGTAATGTAAGGGTGCGGTTCATGGACAAACAGCCAAACGATGTTATCACACCGACCGAAGTAATAGGCATAATCTTGATATTTGTTTCAATAAATTATATTATTAAGACTTATTGACAATAAGTTATTAAAATAAATCTTTGTCTTTAATACTCATTAATATCGAATTCCGTTTATTTATCACTTGTTATCACATAAAACTTAAAAAAACGTATTAAATAGTTCAATCTTATAAATATTTTAAACAATATATTTATTTAATTATTTAAGGTGGCAACTTATTTGTTTATACTTTACCTATGCGTTTCGTTATTGCATGTGTGGTTGAGTTTTGATACATGTTTTATTTTTTCGATTTTCTCATTATTCCCGTTTTACAAAAAAAACATATTTATAGGAAATGAACAACTATAATTGTCTAATATAATGCATAGAATTTCATCGACTTTCACTTGATATTTTTTGCGACCCTGGGTTTGCCATTCTTCTTTATGAAATTAGGATCATTTGAGGTTGCTTTTAAAGCATATAGTTCAAATAGTTTCCTACGGCTTTTATATATGCCTGGCGTAGCCCAGTCACTAAATTTCTTTCTTCCGTTATTGACCTTAATTACTTTTTCCGTAAATATACTATTACATTCATCTTTAACTATATGAAAAAAAATATTATACATATTATTAGCGTTGTTCCCCTCGAGCAAATTACTAGTTTGATAAATAATATTTCTTTTGAGTTTCTCCATACCGCGTTTGGTTATAGGCCTACAAGTAATCTCACGTATAGAACAAACATGATGGTGCTTGAATGAAGCTAGTTGCCCGCTATGGTCAGAGTTAATACAATTAATAATTAACTTCTCTTGTACATTACAGTTACAGAAGATGTTGTCTAAACAAGTTGTGGATGTAACTGTAATGCGGGTAGGTTCGTGAAATACATAATCCATATTAAATGATTTAAATAAGTTAATAAATCTACTAGATAGTTGTGATTTCTCTAAGATATTTATATTAAAATCGCCACAAACAATAATTTTTTTATATTTTCTATATACTATTCTTAACGCATCCTCCATAGCGGACTCAAACTCTGAATAATTTCCAGAGGGGGATCTGTACACACATATTATAATGAAGTTATCAAGCTCCACACAAGACAACTCAATAGTTCGTTCAATAGCGAGTGAAACAATATCTTTTCTTTCCTTAAATTGAATGTTGTTATGCATAATTATCAAGGATCCACCTCTAATGGCAGTTTTCCTAGTAAATGAACTCACAATCTTGTAATTATCTAAACTTACTAATAATTCATGACTTTTCAGTCAATGTTCTGTAATACAAAGTATATCAATGCTTTCAGAATCTAAAAATAAATTTATTTCTAAGTCTTTACCGGAAAAGCCTTGAATATTTTGATGTACAATCCGTAAATAACTAGGCTTATCTTTGATCAATCCCGGGCAAGAGGCCACCTCTTTTGTCTCATTATTTAATTTAAATTACTTGGAACTTGTTCCAAGACATTGTGTTGCTCAATAAAAGCATTGTCAGCACAAGAAACGATGTTGAAAATTATAGACCAATATCCATACTCTCCACCTTGTCGAAGCTTTTCGAGCGTTTAGTACATAATATTATCTACCCTATTCTACACAATGTATTAATACCCGAGCAGCATGGCTTTGTTAAGCGTAGGTCCACTACTACTAATCTCATCATATTTACAAACATTTTATTCCAAAATATGGACCGCCGTTTACAAACAGATACAGTGTATACTGACTCCCGGAAGTGTTTCGACAAGGTAGATCATGAACTACTTTTGGAGAAAATTGCTTTTAATGGAATAAGAGGAAACCTACTTAGGTGGTTTATGTCCTACATTACTAACAGATCTCAAACGGTAGTTATTAACGGTTATAAATCTGGCTTGGTTGATATATCCTCTGGTGTGCCTCAGGGATCAATTTTGGGTCCGTTATTATTCAATTTATTCATTAATGATATCAAATCATGTTTCCTTAACTCTCATTTTGTTATGTATGCTGATGATTTAAAAATTTTTAGAGCATGCTCGATCTCACACTACGTTGAATCACTTCAAATGGATTTAAACAGATTTTCATACTACTGCCTTAAAAATAAACTACAACTTAACCTTTTTAAATGTGTTACAAAAACAAAAACATTATTAAAAATAATTATAGTTTACTGGGAGTAAATTTGAGGTCAATGGAGACAGTTCGTGATTTGGGAGTTCTTTTGGACTCAAAATTACACATAGATCAGCATATTAACGCCATTAGGGATAAATCTCTTAGATTATATGGATTCGTGACAAGATCTTCCTGTGATTTTAAGCGCCCCTCGACTCTCTTATTTCTTTATAAAGCACTCATAAGATCGCAATTGGAATACGCTGTAACTATTTGGAATCCTATATTTAAAAAATATACAGAGGCCCTGGAGAAAATCCAGCGTAAATTCTTACGATATGTCGATTATAAATATCGTCATACTAGTCAGTCTTACACATGTTTGCTGGAGGAATATAAGTTACTCAGCTTAGAAAACAGGCGCACACTTCTAAGCGTCATGACCCTCTTCAAAATCTGCAATAATAAATTCGACTGCGTTGGTTTGTGTAATGGTTTGTGTTATGTTGTTCCTCGCAGTGACCACAGGAGAGGGGTGCGCGTGCCACAGCTGTTCTACGTGCCACAATGCCGTACGCACGCCGGCGCGCGCGCACCCCTTCGCCGACTCGCTGACACTTTCAATTCACTTTTCTCCAACCTAGATATTTTTGCAGACAACGAGTCTAGCTTCAAGAAACATGCCATTGACATTTTGACCAATTTGCCTATAGCATAATTAAAAATTTATCCTTTTTTTTGTTCTTTGTTTCACGTCGTTCTTAGTAAGTAATGTCTCAAAAGTAAGTATGTTCAGTCACATATTACATTGACACATGTACAGTCAGCGTCAAAATGATCTAAGCATTCAAACCTACCAAAAGTATCTAAAGATTTGGCAAAAATCACTCTTAGCACAAATACTTTAAGGTGTACTATCTTTTGTTGTCATTTGTTCTCAAACAACAAATGAAAATGCATCTCTACGTCTTGAGATAAGGTTGATTTTTGTCAAATCTCTAGATACTTTTGGAAGGTTTGAACGCTTAGATCATATTGACGCTGACTGTACTTATGTTATAGTAATGAGTAACACAAATATTAAATTGAGGATAATGGTGTGGGCTTCGCAATAAGCAATATCTGTAACTAACACCTAGACTATTCAAATTAGATGTATTGTGAATGCTGTTTATTATCCCAAATAAATAAATAAAGAATTAATAGCCAAGTTTTTGGCTAAAGTTAAAAAGAAAAATCTGAGCGAAACTGCTAATTATTTTTTTGAAGACATTGATAGATGTATTGACATTGATCTCCTGTCAGATAAAACTTATTACAAACATAAGTCATTTTATTAACATCAATAAGGGTTAGTATCGAATGATCGCAAACGTAATTGGTGACTGTATCAACTCGTCTAAAAATCAATTCGTACACAATGCGTTTAATCAATTCGTCTAAATCGTTTTTGATCAGAACTGATATTTTGTCTAAATTGCAACCAGTTCCAATGGCTACTTAGTCTACGCTACAAAAGGTCTAACTGTAGAACTCGTCTATAATGTAAATGGTCAAAAATATTATTTCGTCTAAATTGTATCTGGTTTTTGAAGTTTACTTTTATTTTGTCTAAATTGTTTTTGGTCAAAATATCATGTGACCAAACAGCTTCATAACAAACAAACTCATTTCCATAATTATAATATTAGTAGAATTTACTAAAAAAGTAATATTTTTCCTTAATTAATTATTTATTCACTTATTATCAAACTTAAACTGTGTCATTACAAATATAACTATAGACCACCTCCTATTTAGACGAAATATTACTTTATACCACCTTGTTTTTCGACGAGACTGAAATTTAGATCGACACATTTGATGACGAAATATTACTATAGACCACCTCATGTTTAGACGTAACTAAATTGTAGTCCTTTCGCAAAAATTACGAAATAGTACTTTAGACCATCTCATATTTAGACGACATTGAACTTTAGATTAGATGCTATAAGGACGACATGTGTTTTTGGACCATATAATATGTTAGACGAGTTGATACAGTCACCAATTACGTTTGCGATCATTCGATACTAACCCTGCCATTTTTCAGAATAGTATGTCAACATATCTAACGTCAAATTTAATTTGTATCTTAAGTTATTTTCATTTTGAGATAATCCCTTATGGTAGTAGTGTGAACATAATTATTTTGTTCACATTTAAATTATTTAAATGGGAATAAAACTCTTTTAATTTCAATTTATTTAAATTTTCCCGATTTCCCATTATTATTATTAAATTATCATTAAAATTAAACTTATAATTACTTATCTTTAATGTAAGGTTGTTAAAGTTGGAGCCAGGCATACAATAGTTTGTCACATTTTGCCCCAACTGGTTTGACAATAGCTGACCCATGTCTTTGCCAATTTCGTCACAAAAAATTAAATATCTTGATTCAGTAGATATTTTGTTGACATGTTTTTCCGATCTGGGTAATATAGATTTGTCCGCAGCAGGTGACTGACATACTGTACTGAGTGCAGGGCATACATGATTGGGTAGTACATACTCAGTAGTATTAATTGTATTGCTAACCAATGTAAAATTATCCTTACTGGAATTTAAGGAGTATTTCTCCAGTAGGGCCTGATATCTGTCCTCATTATATTGACAGTGAGTGGCTAGCTCTGTGACCGATCGAATATGCTCCTTGATCTCATTTTGAGCATTATGATAATTTCGTGTCATATTTGATAAGGAATTTTGCAAATTATCAATAACATCATTTAATTCTTGTATGTCCCTTTCATACATGCTTCTACTCTCTCTCAATTTTGAGTCGAAAATATCTAATGAATCCATTAAGCAAGCACACTCTTTTCGTAATTTAATATTAGTTTTAAAAGAGTTATGCTTCTTGATTAAGAATTGGTGTTTTTTAATTAATTTATTAATTTTAATATATTTCCGGAGTTTGTTTCTACTATGGAAATGAATTGGTAAGGGTTTATCTAATGAAGTTGGACAATGTAGTGTAAGATTCTGGCCCCCCTGGTGATTGTATAAGTTCCTCGAAGAGGCTGTGGGTATGTTTTACTTCACTGTCCTGCTTGAACTGTTCAAGTTTGCTGATTTGGTTGTTTGCATCATTCAGCTCCCGTTCCAGTGTTGTGATTTTGTTGAGCGCCGTTTCATATAAATAATGACATTGAGTAAGGCTATCAATGTGTGTCTTGCAATTGGTTGGTCTACAATTTATCGATAAAGAAAAGATATTTTTTTTAAATTAAATTGTATTTAATATTGATTTTTTATTTTTTTATTCGCTTTTTAAGACTTTTTGTGTTTGTAAAATTGTAACATTGTAACAACTGCGTGGATTTTGTTCAAATAAAAACAATAATGATGCCAAATATTAACACTGTATGGTAAATAAAAAAAAGTACATAAAAGCAGTCAGTAGGGAGAAAAACATTTTTTTTTTTCACTAATTTTGAACATAAAAGTGTTAAACTTTGAGTAAATGTTTATTTTTATCAAATCAAATAATGCCCCGTATAACAATTTCTTTTTATTACCTCTTATTAATCCAGACCTTATAACATTTTCAACAAAAAAAATCAACATTCTGTCTCTAATACATACTTAGCTACAAAATTGAATTGAAGGGCCTGCTAACGGTCTTAAAAAGAGAATAAAAAAATAAAAAATCAATATTAAATAAAATTTAATTTAAAAAAAACCTCTTTTTTATCGATAAATTGTAGTCTTGTTTCACCCATTTTCGTTTGTGCACCATTATTGCTTGATCTCTATATAAAAGCAAAAATGTGAAGCATCTTTAGTTCTTACAATGACATGCTTCTTAAGGTATTTATTTTTCAAACAGTATTTCTTCATCAGCTGCTCACTTTCCGGGCCTCAGTAGTGGGCGGTGCGCGACAGCGGCGGACGTGTTTACTTTGTTTACAGCACGTTCGCGCCAAAATGGATTGGTCAAATGACGTTATCATGAAATTTTTTGAATATGTACTGGTAATTAGGTTAGGTTAGGTTTTATGTACGCATAACATGTACTGGTAATTAGCACAACGGAAATAATAAGCCGCTGCTGCAGTCAACACGTCCATCTTTCTTTCTTGTTTACAAAGCAAAAATATTCGTATATGTTCGGCATATTCGTTGTTCATGAACGATGTGTAGAGGGGCGTATTCGAGTTATTCGGACATCAACACGAATATAGCGAACATAACTGAATAATAACGCGAATACCGAATAGCGATGTGAAGTGCCACCATAAGATTTGCATACGAAATTCAGAATTCACTATTTTTGAATCATTCCGTGAATTTTGCAACGAGTGGTCCTACCCACTCGTTTTTGATATCTACCTACTAGTAAAATATACGCAACGTTATATAGGTACGTTACGTATATTCTACTAGACGTTCCATGTTACATGCGATTCATCGCTGGTTTTTTAAATTATTGAGTTATTGCTATGTTATTGTGTACCGGATTTTATTTTTTCTGTATGTAACGGTTTCTAATAAAGAAATTGCTTTTAATGACAATACTGAAATCGAGTGATTCAAAAATCTTTAAAATTGGGAACAGAAAATAATTTCGCATGTGATTTGTATTCGTGTTTGAATTCAAGATTAATTTATGAAATTCATCTAATGATTTAGAAATGCGTCTCCAGGCGAATGATCCAAATATTGGGCCCCTCGTATTGGTTAACTGTCTCATCGGACTGCGCGAGTGATGGAACAGGGAGCTGTGTTTCGTATTATTAGTAGAATATCTCTCACGCAGATGTTCATTCTATGTTGAGATTTGCCGACCTGACCGAATAACACTTAGGAGGACTTTTATTTACTTTATAAAGTAGAAGCTCAAAAGGAAGTCTCGTCGAGAGCTTAAGCGAACAAGAAATAACCGAAGTTTCATTTACATTTTCAACAACAACCTCATTTAAGGTGGAAATAATGAATAAGGAATAAAAAAATAAATTGAAAATTTTCATTTTTTTCTAGGCTTGCAAGAAATGTCTAAACACGTGTTTTTTCGAATATTTCTTGTTTAATGAGGTTACGAAGTAGTGGTTAAAAGTGTGAATGTAACTCCGGTTATTTCTTGTTTGCTTTTGTCCTATCTTCAAAAATAACACTCTCATAGAAAATTTCAATGCCAATTTAAGAGTAAAATTTTATTTGTAAATTAAAATAACCGCACATAATTCAAAAGTAAAAACATGTTTCAATTTTTTTATGATAAAACTGCTTACTGTGATAAAATAAACACTTTCATATAATACGCGCAGAGTGATCTAAATTTACTTAATATGTGGTTTTGCTCAAATCTTCTAACAATAAATGTAGCTAAAACGAATTATGTAATTTTTGCAGCCAAAAATAAAAAAATATCTGATTATACACCTTTGAAAATTAACAATATACTAATTAAGAGAGTAATCAGTGAAAAGTATTTGGGCCTAATTTTAGATAATCGATTAACATGGCAAGTACATCTAGACAAAATAAAACAAAAACTTATATCGCTTACTGGAGCACTGAGAGGAATAGTTCCATGCCTTCCACAACAAGTTCGATATACCATTTACAATACCTTAGCTAAACCGCACATCGATTACCTAATTGAAATCTGGGGATCAGCAGCCAAAACAAACCTCAGTACAGTTCAAATTGCGCAAAATAAGTTAGTAAAAATATTATTTCGTTATGATTTTCTGACGCCAACAACAAAAATATATAGATACTCAAATACTTAACATCGAAAAAACTTACCAATACTATTCCTGCATACTCATACGAAAAATTCTAAATAAAGACATACATACTAATATATCGTTTACACTAAATAAAAGTATACAAAAGAAACTATTAAGGAATGCTAATGACTTAGTTTTGCGCCCACCAAGGACTAACTATGGAAAAAAGAATATTACTTACGAAAGTGCACAGCTGTATAATAAATTGCCTAAAGAGATTAAGGAAGCTAAGAATATGTTAACATTTAAAAAGATGGTTAGAAATTACCTACTTGCTGAGTGGTAAATAATAGTATAACTACTTATAAAATAAATATTTTAATAAAAAAGAAACGGTTATAAATAAAAAAAATTAATAGATTTTATTAAAATAATAATTATTTTTGCTTAAAATGTTAAAGAAATAAACATAAAAAACAAAAATGTTAATAAAACTTGGCTTGTAATAACCAATGCCGCATCCAGTTGACTAACTTTGGATCCGTGTCTCTTGTGGTCGCCCGCTTTGTCTAATTGTTTTTGTTACCTGTGTGTCTGTGTTTATTGTACGTTAACTGATCATGTTATAGTTGTTTCAAACGTACTCTCATTTTAAAATCAATTTAAAAATAAATTATTGTTTTGTAACTTAGTATCTAAATTACCTGGCACGCTCGGTGATTTTTGTGATTATAGTATGTTGTTTCGAAGTATTTCTCATGTAAGTGAATTATAAAATTCTTATGAGAATAAATATCTTAAACCATAATATCAACCATTTATTTACAGAACATTGTGATTCCTTGAAATAAAAAACTTATTTTGTGAAAATGATACAAGGAGAAGCTCTAATAGATGCAACATATATTTTTCTATAGCATTTTGTATTACGAAGATGTATGTATAACATATAGCTTAGGTACTATATAATATTAATGGGTTTGTAAAATAAATTACATGAACGTGGCTGACTGTAGTCATAAAAAATAATAATAATAATAAACTTTATTTTCTGCTACAGAACACACACACAAAGCAAATGGAAGTGGTAAAAACATAACATTAAGCAAAAAACAGGAAACACAGTCATATAAAATACAGCACAAAAACATAAACAACAGCATATACACAGACAACGGCTTAACACAATCTCGTACAAACGCAAAGCGTCTGATGTGTGTGTGTGTGTGTGTGCCACAGCAGGCAAAATTAGGCGACAGCTCAGCGTAATATTTGCTTGTGGTAGGCAAGCAAAACGCTGATTTTCAGATTTTCCTCGTATGCTCGAACCGTGGACGAGAAATATGCCAATAAATATAAAATTTATTGGCATATTTCTCGTCCACGGTTCGAGAGAGGCGACAGCTTTTAATATGGAAAATGTAATTTATAAAGATAAATACTGAAAATATTTTAAATACTATAAATTATACTTATAACGGAGTGATGGGTGTATGAAAAAGTGATTAATTAATATTAGTGAATAAGAAGAATATACTATTAAAAATCATAATCAACAAGAAGATCTCCGATAACTACGCTAGGAACGTGTCGTGGTAACCAGTTTTTGTACAGTTAAAAGGCGGAGGGACATTATTCCAACACTTAGTTGCGTGATAACGGAAACTTATAGTGAAAGCCACAGTTTTATGCGTATGCAACTTAAGCGGAGCCCGGGTGGACCTCGGTGCTTGGCCATTGTATCTAAATTTATTGAAAATCAATTTTGAGAAAAGATATTCAGGTCTTTTAAAATTAATAATATCGAACATCAATGAAGCCAAATGCAACTTTCTACGCGACTCCATGTTAAGTATGCATTCGTTATTGAGAAAAGGAGATATGGCTTCTCGGGGGTACATTAAAACCAAACCTAAAGCAACCATTTTACACTCTCTGCACCAAGCGATGTGATTTATATAAAAGACGTGGACCATATAAAATATCTGCATAGTTCAGCTTGGATAGTACAGTAAGTAAAACTAAAGCAGCATTTAACCATGAAAATATATATTGATATAGAACAATGTTCATAAAATTTAAAAAAAATCATTGCAATCTATAGTAAACTAACTTTGATTATGCTTATAACTTATTTATCTGTCACACAGTGTATAGAAGGGACGGCAATTGTAGTATTAAAAGGACTTTTGAAACAAATACATGTTTGATAGGTACTATATTTATGTTAACACATTATTATTATATCCTCAATTTTTGATAACCACAAATCGTTTACTGTAGCTAAAGAGTATTGTCAATATTTGGATCTCCGTAACTGAGTGATAGTTAATGTCTGACGACACGCTTAGCGCAGAGGTCTAGTGATCGCCTACTGCGCTACGGGTCGCGGGTTCGATTACCGTACGGGACAAATGTTTTGTATGGCCTACAGAAATATGTTCCGGTCTGGGCTTATGTGCATGTGATATTCTATGTTTGTAACTGCACCCACGACACAGGAGAAAATCCTAGTGTGGGGCGACGTTTTTTAAAAAAAAATGTGTACAGCGTGCCAAAATGGGCGTTTTCCACACAGTAAACATAAAACGTGCATTATAAAAAAAATCTCATTAAAAACAAAACTATATTAAAGTAATAGAGAAAAATGCACATTACTGTTTGTTTTTTGCAGTTTCAAGTAGACAAGAGACTAAAAGACCCCACCTGCAGGCGTAGCACGGACCGTGGACAAAACGGGACAAGAGACAAATAACATGTTTCTTCTCGCTCTCTTATATAACAATGAATTGAGACGGGACGAAGGTTTGTTTTCCTTCACTGTAGGAGCTTCAGACAAATGTAGGTACATATGAAATTCGAAAACGAGAAACACATTGGTACACGGCGGTCTCGAACCCGGACCTCCCGATTGGAACGCAAGTGTCGAGTCCTCAGCGCCATCGACGCTCTAACTAAGCCAACAATTAATACCTCTTTATTACGGTACGGTAATTACGGCCACATCAAAAGTTTAATCAGGAAAATTCCAAACTAATATTAAAAAAGTTTTCCAATAAGTTATGACGATATTTAAAGAGGCTTTCCAGTCTATCTATTTAACTGGACAGCTTTCAAAATAGGACCAACTCTAAAAAACTCTAAAACAAAATTGCTCACGAGAAAGTTGTTCAGTTGCAAGGTCTAAACAAACTCTTTAAACATGAAAACAATTTTTTGATCCAACTTGTTTAGCACACAGGGACCAAACAAGTTCTCCACTGTAACTTTAACTCATTCGATAATAATATTATAACAATACAAAGCGTGTATACAGAATGCCTAATAAAATTAAGAGTGCTTATTTCGAAATTCAGCAGCATATTCTCGGTCCATCTACCGCAGTGTCTCAAGGCGAAAGTCTTCAATTCGTGCGTGTTGCCAGTGATGACGTACGGAACTGAGACGTGGCTGCGTACAATGGGTCTCATAAGAAGGCTCAAAGTGACTCAAAGGGCAATGTAGAGGGCTATGTTAGGAATTTCCCTTTGTGCGCGATGCGTCAACTTCGCAAAACGTCCACTAAATTTGATTACTTCGCGATCGGTCAACTTAGCAATTGGTCAACTTCAGTATTATTCAAATTAGCGATCGGTCAACTTAGCAATTGGTCAACTTACCAGAAGGTCCACTTCGCTATTGGTCCACTATAATTTACATCCGTAGTGTACAACACAGAACAATGAATCTATCTCTGTGTACAAGGTCATACCTTCGAGATATAGATACTGGCCACTTTAGACATAGGTACTCCTTGCATTTATTGCAGAATGATTAGTACGACAATATGTCATAATAATATAATGTCACATGTCAAAGTTTTAATAAAGTTGCTCCACAGATTCTATCCTGCAGTAACCAAAAAAACCGAACGAACAACGCGTTGGAAGGGTGGTTAGGATGCCACCCAAGCCCACCTTGTTTTTGTTCATTTAGATACTTAGGAAAGAAAGTAAATACCAGGCCCGAAAATTAAATGCCAAAACTCTTACTAATATATTAAGACGAAGGAGGAAACAAGACATTAATTTTGATAAGTTACATAAAAGTATTTAAAGCGACTACTAAAGGCTGGATCAAACCAACGCGTGCAGCGGTGGCGTGCACGGTGGCGATCAGTTGTTGTGTACGAACTTGTAGCCGACTGTTCACATTGATGAGGACGCAGCAATGTGAACAGTCGGCTACAAGTTTGTACACAGTGTTGCGCGAAGCGGCGTAAGCAGCGTACGTGTCTGTTATCGCTACTATTGTGCGCGCGGATTATTTATTTTCTACCTCCAAATATAAGTTAAAGTTTTTTACGTAAAAGTATGGATGAAACCGAAGAGGAAAGTAAAAGTGATTCGGAAATTATTAACGAATGTGAGAAGGAGATGGAAGGGATGTTGGAATGGGATAACACGGGAATTGAGTACCAAAATAAGACCAGAAATGTTGAAAAAAGAGGTCGTGAAGAAAGCGAGGAAAATAGTGAAGACGGGTTTGTTACAGTTACCAACAGAAGGACAAAAAGACTACTTAGAAGTCAATCAATGACTCAACAAAATATTTCTGACACCACATCTGTTAGTGAGAAAGAAAAAGAAAACTTTTTTCAAATTTGTATTACATCCCTTACTGAGCTGCCAAAGCAATTCGCTATGGCAAAACTACTTATGCAGGAGCGTATCGAACATATACACCGTATTAAATACAAAAGCCCTTTCAAAGTTCTGGTACAATTTAATTCCAAAGACCAAGCTGACAAGTTATTGAACTGTGAAAAAATGATGGAGTTGGGATATAGATGCCAGTTAACAAGTGAAAACACTTTTTCCTACGGAGTTATTCGAGGCGTTGACTTGGACATAAACATAGATGAAATTAAACAATGTATAGAAAGTTCTCAAGAGATTGTGTCTATAATTAGACTGAAACGCCTCAGTTCTGATGGAAAGTGGATAGATAGTGCGTCAATTAGAGTAACTTTTAAGAGCTCTACTTTACCTCTGTATGTACATGCATACAGCTGCAGGTTTAAAGTAGAACCTTTCGAGTTTCCGGTCACCCAGTGTTCTCTGTGCTGGAAATTTGGTCATTATTCCAAGTTTTGCCCTACCAAAAAAGTATTATGCCCAAAATGTGGAAACGAGCACGACAATTGTGAAACCCTAATGTATAGATGCCTAAATTGCAAAGGGCCACATATGGCCTTAGATAAGGATTGTCCTATTTTTATTAAGGAAAAAAAAATAAGGAAAGTAATGAGCACACAAAATTGGACCTATAGAAAATCTTTTCAGTTCTATCTTCAGGAAGAAGCAAAGGCAAAGAGGGTAAATGCGGATTCTATTGATGTAACTGAGATCTTATTGCCACCAGCAATAAGTAGTAATAATACATATAGTTCTGTCACGAAAACACGAGCAATGGTACACACAGATTTATCTTGTTCGAACAGTATAACCGAAGAAGAAGAAGAAACTGAAACTCTCGGCTTAGGTAATAAAACAGTAAGCTATAAAAAGAAAGAGAAGAAAAGAAACCAACAAGCACAATCCGAGACGCAAGTTGTAATCAATAAAGAATTAGATCAAAATAAAGAAGAAAGGAAGAATGACCAAGACGAAGAAAGCAAAAATCAACAATTCAACTTTAAATGGTTTATTTTGAAAATTAAATCAATTATTTTAAAAGACTGTAGTGTTGAAGATAAAATAATTTTAGCTGTTAAATTAGTTATAGAAATGTTTAGGTTTTATCTTTTTAATTTTTTTACTAAAAGCGATGCAATGGACATATTAATTAAGAATATTTTTAATGGATAAGAGTAATTCTAAGGTGCCTTTTATAAATATTTTCCAGTGGAACGCACAATCTCTAAGGCCCAAGTTAGTTAGTTTTGGCACACTGCTAAATGTAGAAAAAATCCATATAGCTATCATTAGTGAAACGTGGTTGGAAGCTGACTCATCTATACATCTTAGTGATTACAATTTGTTTAGAAATGATAGATACGACGGATACGGTGGGGTTGCAATTATCACTCATAAATCTCTCCAAGTGCAGACATGTCTAACTAGCTTAAGTAATTCTGGTATAGAAGTAATCAAAATTAAAATATTAAATTGCAGCTGTTTAGATTACATAGTCTCAGTGTACTGTCCGTCTTCTGTGCACACTTCTCAATCTGACTGGGATGAATTGTTTATGTTATGCCCTAAGAAAGCAATTATAGCTGGAGATTTTAATGCACACCATACAAACTGGTCATATAAAATAGAGAGAAGAGGCTCGCAATTACTAGATTCGGCTCTAGAAAATAATTTCATTCATTTAAATAATGGCAAATATACAAGAGTGAAATTAGTTAATGGTATTCTACAAGAAAGCTCCCCTGATATAACTTTTTCGTCATCTGACATTGCTATTAATTTTGAATGGCAAGTATCTCATGAAAACTTAGGTAGCGATCATCTCATCATAAAATATTCATTGAACTATCAAATTAAATTACAACATTATAAAAGACGAAATTATAAAAAAGCCGATTGGGAATCTTATCGGTCATATTTGCATGAAACTCTTACTGATGAAAATATAAGCCCCGGTACACTCCAACTTAAATATGATGACTTCTGCCAACAGCTTGTTAAAGCTGCTGATAAGTACATCCCTCCTATTAAAATAAACCCCAACCCAGAAACAAAATTTAAACCAAAACCCTACTGGAACTCCACACTCTCTCACATAGTAGCACAGCGAAGGCTATGTCTTAAACTTTTCCGACGCAATCCAACCCCTGAAAACTTAAAACGACTTGAAGACAAAATCAATGCAGCTAATCGTTTAATACGTCACGCCAAATCACAAAGCTGGCAACGTTTTTGCAATAGCCTAGACGAATCCTCTTCAGTAAGTGAAGTGTGGCAGCGTATGAAATGGGTCAAAGGGCTTAAAAGTTCTGTCTATAATGCACCTGATGAGAAAAGGAAAGAGCTATTGACATCTCTTACTCCAGATTCAGCATCATTATGTACACCTATATTTAGAAGTAATAATGAATGCCTTGAATCTAAGTTCTCTATACAAGAATTGCAACACTGCTTAAAAACGACCGATACAGCCCCTGGCGAAGATGAAATTACTTACTCTATGTTATATAATCTGCCCTGTATAGGAAAAAAATACCTACTCAATCTATATAATGCTATATTTCTTTATAATTGTATTCCTACACAATGGAGAAACATACTAATTATTCCCATTCCCAAGGCAAGTGATAATCATAATACTATACCTAAATTGAGACCGATCTCTCTTATGTCTTGCATTTGTAAAATTTTTCACACTATGTTAACTAGACGAATAGAGTGGTATGTAGAAAAACATCAAATCCTCCCAATTTACTCAACGGGATTTAGAAAAGACCAGTCATGTTTAGATTGCTTGGTTCGACTCACCTCATACATTCAGTTGAACTTTACGAAAAATATTCAGACTGTTGCATGTTTTTTGGATGTAGAGAATGCATATAATAATGTATTAGTCTTACAAACTGCAAATATACTAGATGAAATGGGAATAGGCAAGAAAATTTGTGAGTACATTTGGTCCTTTCTAAATGAAAGGTATTTAAAAATTAAAAATCAAAACGGTGATAGCTTTATAAGTAGACGAACAGATAAGGGTCTATCCCAAGGAGACCCGCTGTCTCCATTAGTATTTAATATCGTTACATCTAAAGTAACTCAAGAGATCCAAAACATATGTATGTGTCAATATGCTGATGATTTTGTATTTTACATAAGTGATAAAAACATTAAAGTTTGCGAACTCAAATTACAAGTTGCATTAAACGAAATGGTTAAACAATTAGAAAAAATAGGTTTAAACTTGTCAGCAAACAAATCAAAATTTTGTATCTTCAGTAGAGGTAGAAGTAGAAAAGAGATATCTCTAAAAATTAAAGGTAATACATTAACATTAGCATATTGTATAAAATATTTAGGTATATGGCTTGACTGTTCATTACGCTGGAGCAAGCATATCAATGAAACAGCAGAAAAAGTTCTAAAATTTTTGAACATATTAAAAATGTTAGCGGGCTCTGGTTGGGGAATTCATCCTAGACATTTGAGAAGACTCTATATTGCGCTACTTAGAAGTAGAATTGACTATGGCAGCTATCTGTATGATAGTAGTGCAAAAACTCATATAGCTAAGCTAGACAGAGTCCAGAATCAGGCTCTTCGTATAATTGGTGGTTTTATTAAAAGCACTCCAATACATGTGATGGAGTCAGAGCTTTGTGTTCCCCCGCTTTATATAAGACGGAAATTTTTAGCTTTAAAATACTGTTTAAAATCAAATGTGTATGAACCGACAACTAACTTACTTGGGCAATTAACATCTGCTTGTCAAAACAGGTATTGGGAGAGAAAAAAGAAACCCTTGTTAGGAATAATGTACAATGAAACTAAACAGCAAGATTTATGTGGGTCCTTTCCTCTGGAAATGTTTACTCTTGATACCTGGGTCACTAATATCGACTCATCTCAAGTTATAAGACTAAATCTAGATTGTGTTAAAATGGCAAAAAAAATGTTAGAACCTAGTAACTTAAAATATGATATTGTAAAAGAATTGGTAGAAAAATATGACAAAAGTTGGTGTAGAATCTTTACAGATGGTTCTAGAAATCCAATAGGTAAAGGAGCAGCCTATTACAATGTTAATACTAAAGATACTGGCATATTTAAGATTAGCACTGATGTTTGTATTATGACTGTAGAGCTTGTTGCCATTTATAATGCCATTTTATATGCAAACAATTCCAAATACATGAAAGCTGTTATTTTCACAGACAGTAAGAGCTCCTTACAGCATATTGCTCGATGCACCTCTGGCAACAGAGGTGTACCGATAGCGTATAATATACTACAACTAATACATAATTATTGTAACATTAGAGGCTGTGAGTTGAAGTTACAATGGGTTCCGGCCCATATAGGTATTAGAGGTAATGAGGAGGCTGATAGGTTGGCTAAGCGTGCAATAACAGATGGAGTAGATTATCAAATAAAACCTTTTTACTCAGAAGTTCTTCCAAAATTTAAAATAGACTGCTTTGATACATGGAAAGAACACTTTGATCTTCTTTCACTAATAAAAGGTATTTGGTACAAGACTATACAGAGTGAGCCTCCTCATGTACCTTGGTGTGCCAGCAACCATATAAGCAGAAAATACATTGTACTTCTACATAGACTGCGTTCCGGACACATTCCGTGCAACAAGTTTGCATACCTAATGAAAAAAAATTGAATCACCAAATTGTGATGTATGTGGCAAAATAGATGATGTGCAACACTTGTTGGCGGAATGTGGTAAAAATCGCAGGGAAAGACATCTTTTGATGCAACATTTGCACCTGAATGCATCTGACATAGGAGTTTTCCAAACAATCCTGTCGAACCCTATGTCAGCGGCTGCAAAGCTAGTCTGTGACATGGTAGCAGTTGATAATACCAATTAATGTTAATTAGTTCTAAGTTGAGTTAAGTTATAATTTATAAGTTAATGTATGTTTTTAGGGTACAATGGGACTGGCATACTTCGTAAAAGTCCCTAAATAAAATAAAAGAAAAAAAAAAAAAAAAGTTTGTACACAACAACTGATCGCCACCGTGCACGCCACCGCTGCACGCGTTGGTTTGGTCCAGCCTTAAGAAACGAAATAACACCAATTACCTTTTTAAAAAATTAAGAAAAATCACTAAACATAATTAAAAAAAATAATTACTTAGTTAATTAATTTTATTTTAAGTTGATAAGAATGATTTTTTTTGTTATTAGTTTTAGGATTAATGACTTTATTTTAAGGAGATAAGAAATAAAGTTTAAGTTATAATAAAAATCTAATCTTTTATTTATAAAAATCTTACATTAAATATTATCCTCCTCCAGTTTATTTCAGTTGGCTAAAAAGGATGTGACAATGACAAGGCACGTTTACAACAGAATTTTAGTGGACCATTTGCGAAGTGGACCATTTGCGAAGTGAACCATTTGCGAAGTGGACCATTTGCGAAGTGGACTGTTTACAAAGTGGACTGTTCGCGAAGTGGACTATATGCGAAAAGGACCAATTGCTCATTCCCTACAGGAAATTTTTGTGGACGTTTTGCGAAGTTGACGCATCGCGCACAAAGGGGAATTTCTCTACGTGATCACATCAGGAATGATGAGTTCCGTAGAAGAACTAGAGTTACCGACATAGCCCAAAGAATTGCATACCGTGGGCAGGACACATCGCTCGTAGGACTGACGGCCGTTGGGGCGGAAAGGTCCTAGAGTGGTGGCCGCGTACCGGGAGACGCAGTGTTGGTAGGCGCCCCACAAGGTGGACCGCAATCTGGTGAAGGTCGCGGGAAGCCGCTGGATGCGGGAGACGCAGGACCGATCGGTATGGAGATGCTTGGGGGAGGCCTATGTCCAACAGTGGGCGCCTCTTGGCTGAAATGATAATGACGATGATTTCAAAATTATAATTCACTAGCTGTGCCCGCGAACTACGTTTCGCCATATTATTTTTTCCGTTTTTTAAACATTTTTCATTGATGCTCAGCTCCTATTCATCGTAGCGTGATCTTATAAAGCCTTCCTCGATAAATGGACTATCCAACACAAAAATATTTTTTCAATTTGAATCAGTAGTTCCTGAGATTAGCGCGTTCAAGCAAACAAACAAACTAACTCTTCAGCTTTATAATATTAGTATAGATTATGACTATGACTATGATTATGACTATGACTCAATACTTTTATTATAATAATATGCGAGAATATTGTCAACGTATTGGTCACATTTTATAAAATTAAATATAGAGAAATGTATAATGGCGAACATAAACTAGGGTCAACCTGTGTTTCATTTCAAGCATACAAATGAGTCATATAATAACAAAGTCGGCAATATCCACACTTTGAAATTTTACAGGAACCGCTAAAATATTATGTCGTAGTTTTAATTTGTCTCAGAACATAGATTTTTTAAATACGATAAACGGACTATAAGAATAACCATATTAGATAATACCGATAAACATATATAGCGTAGTTTAAGCATAATTCACGTAAAACCATTGGAGACTGCCAGCTTTGATAGGGTCACTCGGAAATTGCCGAGTTTGATTGAGACAGGCATGGAGTTTGCCATGTTTGTTACCGATAGACGCCGTAGTATACTACTCCCCAAAATATTGATACTTGATAAGAGAATTTGAAATAATAATCGTTTTAATAGTAACTAAATATATTTATTTATACATAATTAATATTTATTTAGTATTTATATACTTATATAATATTTATTGAACTTAACAATATTGAACTCAGTCAGTAACAGCAATATTATTATTAGGATTATTTTTTTATTTAAAATGCTTGATGAAAATTATTCAAATCTCGCATAGTTTGTTTTCGCATTTGAAAACTCCTTTTTTGTGTTGACATGTAGGCTTTACTGGGAGGTGACTAAGAAAAATAACTGTAAAAAAAAGAAACAGAAAATAGATTGCGTATTATTACGATTATTTAATGATAATAAGTAAGTAGGTACCTATACGTTGTTTAGAAACACGCTTTGACTTTCTCCTTAGAACGTCGAAGAGTTCCACACTCCAGCTCCATCATCAGAATAGCTCAAAAATACAAAATTATACTATTGTCATCCGAAGTACATAAACATGCATAAGTAGTTAGTTTAATTTCGACAAGACATTTTTTATGCACACAAAAAAAATATAGGTATAAAAAAATAAAAATCAAAGTATCAAGACCATGCCATTTATGGCAACATACCGCTACTTTTTAGCTACATTTTGTTTGCAGTTTTTTGGTTGAGCCGTACGTTTTCGCGTCTTGTTTGATACAATGGGCGATGCCAGACACTCCATATTTCAAGTTTTTAATGAAACTACAAGTTAAATATCACAAAACTCAACATAAAACAATAAAAACCTCAACACAACTCCAACGACTTTTGTAGATCTTGACTGCCATTTTAGTTATGAATACTGTGCTCTGATTGGTTGTTATGGATTTTGCCATCTTTGAATTGAATGGTACAGGACAATGCCGGGTTTTTTACAAAATCAAAATTTTAACCAGTATTTTGTATAGGATATTGCCATGTTTAATTTATAATGTGTTTACCTATATAAACTACATTCACAGATTAATAAAACAGCGCTTTTAGTTCATTTTTGACATTAAGTGGATATTGCCGCCTTTGTTATTATATGACTCTAATATAGAATTAAAATGCGAAGAATCAAATGCAAAATTAGCAATATTGAATAAAAATTAAATTAAACATTTTAAAAACCCCCGACAAAAAACCTCCAAAAAGAAAAAAATTTAGTCGTCCCGTCGGGGGACCGCAATTAATATATCTATTTATTTAATTACTTACTGACCGAATACGTAGAGCGTTACTAGATATATTAATTGCGGTCCTCCGACGTGACGTGACGACTGAAGGGCCAACCAACACATTTTATTTTTTACGTTTTGGAGGTTTTTTGTCAGGGGGTTTTTAAATTTTTAATTTAATTTTTATTTCATACTTTTTAAACGGCCCAACATATTATTGCTAACATATTATTTTATAATGTGCACGTGATGCGCTTTCATTTGAAACCCCACTCGAGTATATTTGCAGGCATTCGGTTATTCTTCCCCACTTTCACCCCCACAACTTATAAACGGCTCAACCGATTTTCATAAAACATGTCTTAGAACACTCGCACATACTCGTAAGTCACCTTTAATACAAAAAAAAACTAAATTGAAATCCCTTCTTCCGTTCGGGAGCTATGATGCCACAGACAGACAGACAGACACACAGACAGACAGACCGACACGTCAAACTTATAACACCTCTCATTTTGCGTCGGGGGTTAAAAATGAGCTACATTAGAATTATATGATACACACAATGCGTATACAATATCCTATTTCCTTTGGTCGCGATATAAGTCGGGATAGGGAACGACTTTATTGATTCCATTCATCACTCTTTAAGTTTTCAAATACTTTGTAGAGGGTTCTGCCGCGTAGAAAAATTAAGAAAATCGCGCAGAAAATTGGGAAATTTCAGAAAACTTAACGGCTTTAAAACTTCGCGGGTTTGACAGTTGAACAGTTCGCGTGCCACACCCGTGGCGTCACAGCCGACAGCTAAGACGGGAGATGGACGGGAGATTGTCTCATGTCTGTCGGGTTAGCTAGCTACTTAGGTTAATATTTTTTCTGTATCTACTTATACAAGTTTATTTTTTAGTTATGACAAAAATTTTGTGTGCTTGTTCAGATAAGCAAACTGAACAACTTTCACTATGGGACCAACTTCGAAATCGCAAAAAAAAAATCTGCTGTTCCATACAAATGTTCAACATTCACTGAACCTAAATGTATGGAACAGCTGATTTTTTTTTGCGATTTCAATGTTGGTGCCATAGTGAAACTTGTTCAGTTTGCTTGTCTGAACAAGCACACAAAATTTTTGTCATAATTAAAAAATAGGGGTGTATAAGACATATTTTGAAGAGCTTCTTGGAGAAGGCTCCATAATAGGTATAGTTGTTTACCTACACAGTTAAGCGTAAAATAAGTAATGTATTGGGACCAAAACATCACGTAATTTTTTTCAGGGAGCATGTAAGTTTCTTTATTTAGCGAGCAAACAATATATAAGGTTATTTTTTAATTACCAAAAAAATTTTGTGTGCTTGTTCTGATAAGCAAACTGAACAACTTTCACTATGGGACCAACTTTGAAATCGCAAAAAAATATCATCTGTTCCATACCTATATCTAGGTTCAGTGAATGTTAAACATTGTATGGAACAGCTGATATTTTTTTTGCCATTTCAAAGTTGGTCCCATAGTGAAAGTTGTTCACTTTGCTTGTCTGAACAAGTACACACAATTAATTTGGTAATTAAAAAATAAACTTGTATGTACGTTTTTATTAATTAAATTCAGTCAATTTATTTAGGTACTAGCTGTTAGGCAATTTCTCTTAAGATCTTGATAAAAAAATCCCGTCAATATCGGTCCAGCCGTTCCGGAGATTAGCGATTTGACGGGACTTTCACTAATAGATAGCTAATTATATAAGGTATAACAAAGGTTAAAATTGCCTACAAAAATCAAAATGCTGCCAAAAGTTACTATTCCACGCGGTCAAAGTCGCGGGCATAGCTAGTATTAAATAAATATGATGATGGTTTTAGCTTCAATATTACAACAGATATCATGTGTTATTGTTAGTTTATGGCAAGTACATTAATATGGGCAACACACATGTGTTTATCTTTATCTCTGGTTAAGCAGGCTTTCTGGTAAGAAGTGTTTTCTCTTGCGTGCAAAATTTTAAGTAAAAATAAATGGTTTAAGGAAATAAACACACTTCAAAGTCATTTATATTAACATGGTAGCATTTCGTAGTTATAAAAATAAAATCAGTTCGATGTAGTAATGTCGTAGTTGTTCTTAAAGAAATCGGCTGTGTTACGAAAATGGCGTCGGTCATGGCAGCGAAAGATATTGCAATTCCAATTTTAGATGGAGTCGACTATGCAAACTGGAAGATAAAAATCCTGAAATTTTTACAATTAAAAAATGTAAAGAGGTTGCCGTAAGGTCGAAAACGACATCTGATGATTCCGACAAGTGGCATGAAAAAGACACATAGGCTACAAATTATATTTATAGTGCGATCTCGAATAAACAATTGGAATATATAAGTGAATTAGAATCGTCATATGAAATAATAAAAAAAATTGATGAATTGTATCTGAAAAAATCAACGGCGCTACAAATTATTTGTCGAAATAACCTAGAAAATATAAAACTCAAAAATTATCGGATGAATCCTTTACGATTTTCAAAAGTGTGTCAAAGAATTAAAAAATGCAGGAGCGTGTATAAGTGAAGACGAAAAGCTGAAATACATGTTGAGGTCATTGCCCCCTTCATATAGTCATATGGGTGATTTAATAGATTTGTTGCCGGAGAGGGAAAAGGGTGTAGAATATTTGAAAAGCAAAATAATAATAAAATTTTTAGAAGAGAGACACAAGAATTTTCCAAATGACAATAAGAATGTATTTAAGGCTGTATCAAACACTTATAAAAATAATCATCGTTCTGTATCAAATAATAACAATAAAGAAAAATGCTATAATTAATTGTGGGAAGCTCGATCATTACAAGAATAATTGTACATTTAGAAATGTAAACAGAAGTAACAAGTATAGATGGAACAGTCAAAATCAAGGTCATAATTCATATACAGTCCATTCCAGATCATCAAATAATTTTACAACTATGGTGGCAAATTCATCAGAATGTGAACAGCATATAAATACTGTGAGTACCAGAGGTATTTTAAATTAGTTATTAGACAGTGGATGCACTGACCACATAATTAACACTGATGAGTATTTCGAAAACTTTACAATATTAGATAAACCAGTGAAAGTAAGAGTTGGTGATGGTCGCATTTTGGAACCGTCAAAAATTGGTAGCATAATAATCTATTTTCCAGTGTATGGCAAAAAATGTACAGTTACTTTAAACAACGTATTCTATGTAAATTAATGAAAGCAAATTTATTAGGTGTTTCAAAAATAAAAGAAAACAATACTTTAATTTCTAGAGGTAATACTGCAGAAATTTATGACACATATAAAGAATTAATAGCTATTGCAAGAAAAGAAAATAGATTATATAAGATGATAAGTTTTGTTAGAAGGAAATTCATAAATACAAATATAGCGACACATAGTATGACAGAGAAAGAAAAGTTACATTGTACACTTGGTCATGTAAACTTCAAATATTTAGAAATAATGTGTAAAAATAAAAATGTTAGAGCGATTACCTAATGCACTTGAAAGAAACTACATGAAATGTGGAGTATGTATCGAAAATAAAATGCACAACTTACCATTTAGTAATAATAGAAGAAGAGCAAGTGGTATTTTAGAAATAGTTCACACAGATTTGAATAGGCCACACATTTCTGTTGGTAATAATGGTGAAAAATATTTTTTAAGCTTTATTGATGACTTCAGCAAGATAGCCAAAGTATATTGTATCCAAACGAAAGACCAGGTATTTGAATGTTTTGAAGAGCATGTCAATGAGGTTCAGTTTAACAGGAAAAATGATTAAAGAATTAAGATGTGACAACGGAAAAGAGCACATAATTTCAAGATTTTATAGATTTGCAAAGGAAAAGGCATAGTAATTAGACCATGTCCTGCCTACGTGCACGAATTAAATGGTACAGCAGAAAGATACAACAGTAGTGCTATTCTGTAATCAGAAATTCATTTTTCACTGCGCAATCCGCGGTGAAATTTGAAATTCGTATTCTACAAGCTTCTGAGATCACCAATAGCGCCAAGATGTGATCGCGTAAATGAAAAGAACTAGCTCAAGTGAATTATTGGGTATTATAGGGGTATTATATAGGGGTATATTATAAGGGTATTTTTTGTATAAAAATTGAATTTAATTTAAAAAAAAAGTTTTTTTCTACTTTAATCCTCTGTCATTAATTGTCTCTGTCATTAATAATTGACAAAATCTGTATTTTGACAGCACTCTTTAAGGATCATATTGGTGTTAATTTCATTGATAATTATTTGTCAATTCAATTAAGAGTTAAAAGGGTTTATGCACGTCAGGTTCGCAAAAGAGGGTAAAAAAATTAAATAGCCCTTAAAAATTACAAAAAAATGAGAGATTTTTTTCTATTTTTTTATCACTAAAATGACTCCCTTTTGAACTCTGCCTCGTATGTGCACTTTATGCAGAAACACACTGTATAAGACTAGTGGGGCCGCCAGACGTTGTCCCACCCGATTCCAGCGCCACCTACCGGATCCAATTGAACGTTTAAACCCTCCCTGAACCTATTCAAATTCACACAGAACATTTCTAAAGAATCGTTCCAGCTATTTAAGAACTTTTGCGAGACTAGCACAGAGCGAATCATTTTTAAATATAAGAAGAAGAAGACTAGTGGGCCCCCGGCAAACGTTGTCCCGCCCGATTCCGACGCCACCTACCGGATCCAACTTTCAGTTTAAACCTTCCTTGGACCTATTCAAACACACACAGAAAATTTCGTAAGAATCTGTCGAGCCGTTTTTGAGTTTTAGCACAGAATAAATAATAGTACTAAAGTACAGAAGGATCACTCTCGAAGAAAAGCCAAATTTAGGTATAAAAATTTACCTACTCTTACGACCTTCATCTGACTGCACGGGAAATTGAAATTTATTGCATAACACGAGTGTTCCAATTCCGTTACGCGTCGCTGACCCGATACCGATTTAGCGATATGAGCGCAGGGTTCCCACCACCGATATGCAGTTATCGTTACAGAAATTACCGAGAAAAATCTAAATTATTACGTGCGCCGCGGCCAGCGTGCGAGCCGAGCGGCAACCCTCAGCCATACACCGGCCCGGCCGGTGCGCCGACCAAACGTAGCTAAACTGCGGAGTGAAACCCCCCTGGTTTTAGCGAGACTAACACACAGCATTTCATTTTTATATAAGTATAAGAAGAAGATAATAAATTATTACACGAAGGCCTAAATACTCTTACTTAGTTAAGGTAGGCTCGAACCCCACGGCGGCGGCGGGGACTTATTTATGAGTTGTAATGACTTTTTAAATTAGACACACTACATAATATTATAATACACAATTGAAAGTAAACACTTAATTTCAAGTTTATAATCTATTGATCGAGATAATGTAGTTGGATATGGATTCCCTCCACCAAACCACATTCCTGCTCCATCTATTTAATACCTACTGCTGATCAGGTCAATGTGCAGGTCAGATCTTACAGTGTCAGGTTAATGTGACCTGTCGTAAATGCGAGTATTATCAAAGTAAGAGTAAACATCAAATCGGTAAGTTTCTGAAAATATAAAAAAAAATATATTTATTATATCGACGGTCAGAAACTCAATTGGCGTAAGAGACATAGGGGTAAATTTTTTTTTGCACCATTCTACTTAACTTTTTCTCCTCTATCGAATGGTATATTTAATTCTTAGCGATCTTTACAAATAATGCCCTTAAGACCCACATATTTTTTATGATAATTTTGAATAAAGTGACTTAAAGCACTCATAATTAAAAAAATAATATTATATTTGATGTAAATAGCTTAATATTTTCCTTATGTCCTTTACAATATACACAAAATCAAATAAGTGTCCTATATGCCTTTTCTACTTTTTATTACACTTCAACAAATTTGGCGTAAGTACCTCAAACTTTTCTTTTTTTCCCTTACACCATTGTAAATTATTATAAACGTTATATAATTTACAATTATATTAAACGTTACGTCACTTCGTAGTTTTAATTTGTTTCTTACATCATAAGACATAAAATTTGAAGTCCCATAAATGACCTTACATTAACCGTTTTCGTTTTCTACTACTGTTTCCGACTATACTTACTACATTATGACTTTAAATAAATATCTTTGTCCAGTTTCACGAAACAATAGAAAATAATTACAATATTTATGGAATTTACTGCATCAGTAACTAAGGTTTATTTTTTAAGATCTTAAAAAGAAACTAGGTATTCACTAGATATGTTATATATAATTTATAATAGCTGAAACCATAGATGCTGCGCTTTATGACGAGCCTACCAATCTACCATGTAGTAAAAGTATTAAAGGCCTCGTCAAACATCTTGAACATTCACAGATAAAAATACATGCGCAGTTGCAGTATTTAGTAGGTACAAAAGTTTTTACTGCGCATGAGTTTATTATATGTGAAAATTTTTAAGATATTTGCCGGGGCTTGTACATAATATTATGATAACAATAAAGTAGGTAAGTAGAGGAAAAATACTGAACATGCCTCAGGAGCGTGATGGGTCTATAGTTCTTCAACTGGGTCTTGTCGCCCTTTTTGAAGAAAAGTGCCACGCCCCTGTGCCATGCTTTAGGCGTTTTGCACTCGAGTATGACGGAGTTGAATAGCCGCTGCAGCGCTTTCCGGACTGTTAAGTCTTAGTCCACCCGCTTTTAGGAGTTCGGCTGTAACTCCATCATAACCTTGTTGTTTTTAAGCTGTTTGAGAGCCACACTAATCTCGTACAGGCTGACGTCCGGGATGTCTTCGGTGTAGTGCCGGGTCAATTTGGCTCTAGGGTCTGTAGCCTGAATAACAGCTGTCTGTGATGTTGCATAAAGCTGTCTATAGAGGCGTTTGATTTCGGCGATAAGCTCAGGTCGGGATGTAATGACTCTGCCGTCCTCTGTCTTCAGTTTCGTCAGCAGACTCTGACCGAATGACAGATCTCTTGCGAAGACTTTGGAGCCCTTGTTCTGCTCGATGGTCTCTTTAATACGTTCCGTATTATATCGGCGAATGTCGCGAGTCCGACACTTAAAGATCTGTTTATTGAGTCGCCGACGAGCATCTTCAGAAGACTGCCGACTCATTCCACGCCTTTCCTCCATCAGCTTAGCTATCGGCTCCGACATCTTACTTTTTTGCTTAGTACGGCTGGGTTTGCAAAACTGCACCCACAATAAGGACAGCTTCCACAACCCTGTCATTATAAATGTCCACATCCGTACAGTCCTCCAGGCAATCAAAGCGATTTTGCAATTCGAGTTGAAAGCGCAGACTTCACCAGTCGATACCTTTCCGCTTTTATGTTAAGATTTAATGCGCCTCTTAACATTCGGTGATCGCTCCCCGTGTTAAACGAATTGATCACTGAGACGTCATTAAATATACGGATCTTAGTCGACATGATGTAGTCAATATAATTTTTTGTCACGCCATCCGGACTTTTCCAGGTCCACTTACGATGCAGCCGTTTTTTGAAGAAAGAGTTCATCCTCGGTAATTCCGGATTCCAGTTCCAAACTGACATTCTACTCATTATTTCCCCGCTTGCCTAGCCTTGCGTTGAAATCTCCTATGAAACCGCGATGTAGTGTGTCTTGGAAGCATGTATTGCCCGGGAAATTTCCTCATACATAGCTTCCACTTCCTCGTCGGGGTGGGTCGCGGTCGGGGCGTAGACCTGTATGACCTTCAGCAAATACTGTTTGGTGTTTCTGAGTATAAGTTACGCCACCCTATTCGACACACTTCCGATCCGTACCACGTTGTTCACGAGAGACTTGTGGACAATGAACCCGACACCACCTTGGGACAGGATTTTATTATATTATTTTATTATATTAATTGATTAATTCTCAAAAGCCGGTCCTAGGTAAAAAAATAATAGATACAACTGTGTTTTATTTATTAAAATATTGCTTAATTTCAAAATTCATTATTAGAAGAAATAATGATTGACTGATTACTTAATGTTTGAACTATGAATACTTACCTACCTCTTCATCAACATATTTTAAAAGATGACGTGAACATTTAAGATCCTGTAACATGGTTAAATTACATATAACAAAAAATATTACACAGCTCAATTACATTTACATAATTTTTTCAATAATGGAAATCACTTATTACTTTAATTTTATAGCTAGCAATATTATATTGACCATTACAACCAGTCAGTTAATATTTACTTGTGGATGTAAGTGACAAATTACAAAATTTACCTACTAAAAGTAAGGGTCACTATTTTTGTAATTATTTGTTTCTGACTTTTTTTAGCAGTCCCAAGTAAAAGAGGATTAAATTCCAAATATATTTGTAACAGACATCTTTTAAATAGCTTTACAAATTAAAAAGTTATAAAGAATAAAAATTTTTTGTTTTGGTTTTTTGGTCTTCCTGAAAACCTATACATTGTCCCTTACGACAATTGAGTTTCTGACCGTCGATATCTCAGCACATTCGTCATTTAATAGGAATTCATTGAGTCCATCGCTTGAAAACAATTGTGGGAGAGAGAATTCAGAAGAGCCTGCAGGAAATCATAACCCTGCTCAAAGAAAACGATCCAGACGTGCCTACGTTCGTGGCGAGAGATCTCAGCAAGTTACCTCCCGTCACTTTCGACCACGTCGACGTAACTGTACTACTTAAGGACATCGTCGCCCTGAAGGCGAGTATGGCGGACGTGATGCTGAAATTAGAGGCATCACAGAATACGGTGAGTGAATTGCGCAAAGAAGTTAACAGCTTGCGCGCGTCACTCTCCGCATCTGGGTCATCCAGCGATGACTTGAACGTGAACACGAGGCGCGGTGCATGCGTGACGTCGTCGCTGGCGTCGAGCTGCAAGTCAGCAGTTTGTTCGCCGCGACCGACGCCCCGCAACCCGCCAGCCGCAACCCACCTGCCGCCTCCGCCGCCGCCGCCTGCACTGCCTGCCGCAATACATGCGTCAGCTCAGCGGTATGAGCGTCGACAGTGCCAATCACAGGAAGCAAGGTCACGGTATCTTCTCCGCGTGACTACGCGATTGTTTCGGCTCAAGCAGTGCCGAGAGGAGACGTCTTGAGATCCGTCGTCGAGGACCGTGACGACGACGGCTTCGTCAAGGTCGAGAAGAAGAGAGTGCGCCGCCAAAGGGGAACACAGAACCGCTGCGGCACCGCACCGACAGGGCCCAACGCCGCGGCACCGACTACGGCCTTGTACCTGTCCCACCTGCACTACACCACCACAGAGCGGGATGTGGAACAGTACATCCAGAAGAAGGCCAACTTCGTTTTGAGGGTGCAATATCAAATCAAAATCAAAAGTGCTTTATTTCATAGGCCCTGGCGGGCACTTAAAATTGTAAATTTTACAAAATTAATAAAACATAAAAAATATTCTACTAAAATCAAGATAATCCGTGCGCTAGTGGCAAGTACATCCGCAGTCAGTCAGTCAGGATTTCATCCGCCATGGCCTTGCCCGGGCTTCTCGGCAGGCGGCAGCTCGCCGGTGTTGGGCACGTAGTGAAGGGCCCCTCTTCGCCACCCCCCTGTGCTGCGACTCCGGGATCGATGCACGGCCCTCCGCGGTCAAGCACACCGGGTTAGAGGGGCTTGTCCCAAGCCCAGCCAGCGCCAGCGAGCAGGCCTCGGCTTACTCTGCGCCCGGAGGAGCGGTGGGGGGAGGAGGGGGCCATTGGTCTTATGGGGTGGTAGTCATATCCGGTGGTGGTGTCACTTAGGCGAGTCACGCGCGCGAGCGGTGGGGTCCCGCGGCAGACTACAAGCCGTAAGAGATACGAGGTCTGGTCAGGTGGTGGCGTCGTCAGCGAAGTCGCTGACGAAGCGGAGTCTTGGCCGGGGTGGGTCGCCTCGTCGTAGGGATGCATCTGGTGATGGTGGTGGTGACGGTGGTGGGTCACGGTCTCTATCCGCCCTGGGCGACAACAGTTCGCGGGGCAGCGCTCGTCCGGAAGAGTCTGGAGGCCTGGGGACATAGAGAGCAATATTATGGAGGTGGAGGTGGGGCCCGTTGTCGGCGCTGTCGAACATTCGACGCGCCAGACGGGCGACGAACTCCTCCACCGTCGGCATCCGAACGTCCCGGGCGATGACGTCATTCCTGACGTTGCGCCCCGCGTTCGTCACGACACGGAGAGAGACGTTCTGGACCACCTGCAGTCTGGAACGCTGGGTCGGGGAGCACAGGGCATACCACGCTGGGGCAGAGTAGGTGAGCCACGAATGAACGTAGCACTTGTAGACCATCAGTTTCGTACCCAGCGGCAGCCGGGATGCCAGCACCGGGCGCAGGATGCCACGGGCCATCTTGGCCTGGTTGACTACGTGGTCAACCTGGGGCACCATGTGCAGTTGGCGGTCGATGCGGCATCCGAGGTACACAACTGTGGTCTGCCAAGCTACGTCCTGTCCGCGGAGTGTCAGCGGCGGTGGCATGCGGCGCTGCGACCCGACCAGGATGGCGGCCGTCTTACCCATGTTGACGGCCATCCTCCAGTTGTCCAGCCATGTCGGCAGGCGGTCCAGTAGTTGCTGCATCCGGGCGGAGGCGAAACTGACCTTCCGCGACGAGGCGAAGAAGGCGCTGTCGTCGGCGAATAGGGCCAACACGACGTCCCGCTGCCTCTCCTGGAGTTGGTCTTGGAGGGTGGGTATATCGTCGGTGTAGGCGGCGTACAGGCACGGCGAGAGGCAGCTGCCCTGGGGCACTCCTGCGGGGATGGGGCGTGGCTGGGAGGTGGCGTCCTCGACCGAAACCACAAAGCTCCGATCCTGGAGAAACGACGCCAGCAGTCTCACGTGGGTGGGCGGCATGAGTGCATCCGCGGAGTTGATGCCGCGCATGTAATCGCCCAGAGCGACCCGATTCCGAATGTAGGGGCTAACATGAAAAGAATCGGGCAAGAAACTCATGTGCCAAAACTCTTTTAAAATCGCCAAATGTCTTACAAATTGTGAATATTATAAAACTATTCAGAGAACGAGTAATTCATTTCTTTTACCGCCACGCTGCCTTATCATTAAAAAAATATTTAACACTGTAATAAGCCTTTTTGCTTATCTGAGCTTTAAGTAAATTTTTTAATTTATTTACTGACAAGTCATGCATGTTACATGGCAGCGTGTTGTACATTCGTATACAGTGACCTGCAAAGGAGTTGCTTATTTTATGGAGCCTATATGTGGGCATTGCTAGCTTGTCTTTATTTCTTAAATTTAAATTATGATAGTCACTATTTTTACTGAATTTGATATCTTTATTCTTGTGTGCATACAGTAAGTTTTCATAAATATATTGTGAATGTACAGTCATAATATCAATTTCTTGTGTGAATGTGCAGCCACTGGAGTCGCGCCACAATGCCAGTTTTAAAGCATTTGTAGTTCGGGTCCCAAACATCGCGCTGGATACTTTCTTGAAGGAGGACTTCTGGCCAAAGGGTGTGGTTGGTGTTTAGGCGATTTCGGGGACGAATACCTAATACCATCGGCATGCCGCAGAACACGGCATATATTTAATTTTCTTTGCTAACATATATTATAAGTTCTATTAACCAAATTTTATTAAACTAACCAAATTGTTATATATATTATGTATATTAGTTTGTAAGGTATATATCTATGGGCCTAAGTTGTCTGATAATAAATAAATAAATAAAATAAAAAACATTTTTGAATGTAGTTTTTAAGCCGCCTCATCGGAATTTTCTTTCCTTGCAAGACAACGTCCTAATCCCAAGAAAAAAAACAGGTCCTGTGAGAGTTGGACACCCGTAACCGCCTCCACTGAGGGTTTCGTTCAAACTTCTAAGTATTAGGTCCTTACATATGAAATTGGCGTTTTGCCGTACTGGCCACTTTGATCTCAAATATCTCCTCTATGGTTATTCCACATTCAAATTTATACAGCTATTTACTCATGTATTTTTGTTTCGAAAATTATAATTCACTTGTTTTTTTCCTCAATTATTTTGGACTTTTCAATCAATTGTTTTGTTTTCAAGTTTTTTGGAGTCAATTTTCGCTTGGGGCATGGTTTGGCTGATTCGGCAGGGTTCAGCCATTGCGATGAGCGCTTCTAATTATCACACAGGACCCACTTTTCATCACAAGTAATGATTCGATTTAAAATCCCTTCATTATTGTGCCGGTTGAGTAACGCAACGCAGCAGTCATCGCGCGTTTGTTGATTTGCTTCACTCAATTCGTGAGGTACCCTGCTTTCAAGCTTTTTCACCTTCCCAATTTGCTTCAAGTGGATTAAAACAGTTTTATCACTAACACTGCAGCCTGCAGCTAACTCGGACTTGGTTTGTGATGGATCCGCTTCCAAAATAGCCTTCAATTCTTCATTATCAACTTTGGTCTCCGGCCGTCCACGGGGCTTGTTCTGCAGGTCGAAATTTCGAGAACGAAAACGTTGGAACCAAAAACGCACTGTTTTCTTTTGCGGCATCGTCGCCGTACACATCATTAATCCTTCGAGCCGTTTCTGCAGCACTGGGGCCACGGTGGAACTCGTACTCGTAAATAACGTGATATTTCAAGCTTTCCATTTTGTAAACTGAGTGACGCAAAGAAAAAAAATTGAGGAAAAAACAAATGAATTATAATTTTCGAAACACAAATACGAAAGTAAATAGCTGTATAAATTTGAATTTGGAATTCCTAATCATAGAGGAGATATTTGAGATCAAAGTGGCCAGTACGGCAAAACGCCAATTTCATAGGTAAGGACCTAATATCTAAGTTTGTAACAAAATTATGCGGTTTTCAGATTTTCCTTGAAATGTGCTTTAAGATATTGCTTCTTGCTAAACATGATTGTTCCCTTGTGAAACAGCAAAATAATATGCGACATAAACGGTCATATCTTTTTTCCTTTTTTGAACGAGTTTGATTTTTTCACAGCTAAAAGAGATCGTTGACCCGGGTGTTTGATATAAAATTCAGTTATAGCTGAAGAAGTTCAAAGTCACGCAATCGCTCGGAAAGCTCGTGGCCACAGTACTCTGGGGTTCAAAGGAGATTTCGCTTATTAAATTAAATTAAACCGACCAAGTGCGAGGTCGACTCGCCAAGGCTCGGTACCGGCCTGATATATACCGGTTTTGCTCCGATCTTTTCTTGAGAACGCAAACGTTTTAAGAACTTAAGTAAAACCTAAATAAACCGGTTTAATTGACAATCGGCGGATTGTATTGTGCTATTGACTTGACCGCGCAGTACACTTTAACGGACGTACGTTGACGTCAAACGATTGGGCCAATCAGCCCAGTGGATATTTACAAACCATTATCATTTGTAAGTATTTAATTTGGATAGAAAGTGAAAGAATATAATATATAGACATACTTTGATTACGATCCAAACAACGATAATTCAGACTGTGAAGAAGTGAAGTAGGTACTAAATAACACTAAGCAGTGTCAATCTTGCGTTCGTATTAACCAGTTTTTCGTACTCCAAACCGGTTTATTGATCTAAACCTTTATGTTAAAACACTTACGAGAACCGGTCTTAAAAAACGGTTGATGGGAACGTAAACGTAGACCGTAATGATAAGGTTTGCACCAAGTACATGAAAACGGTTTAAAAATTTAACCGATATCCGAGCCTTGGGACTGCACACTGAGGTTTCCGTAAAAAAATATATAAGTTCGTAGGTATAACTAAGTAAGTAAACAACGATTTTCCGCATTTTTCCTAAACAATGCCGTAAGACATTGTTTCACGCCAAATTTTATGATTCTAAGTCAACGGGGAGTCTTCCCTTGTAAAATTGTAAAATATGCGACATAAGCTGTCGAATTTTTTTATCGCATTGACTTACGGGTTTAGTACGGGCGTTTAGAGACAAAAAATGACCGAACTTTTAATATTTTGACACAAGTATGAAGCTTGGCACAGTTGTTCCTTGAGTCAAAATAAGCCGATCAAGATCGGTAGCCTTCGGGACCCCCCCTTCTGGCACCGGAGGGGCTGGTTGAAAGTAGCGCTCCGCCCGGCTTCATTGCGAAAGTTATAACTGTCCATGTTAAGCTAATAGGACAAGTGTGGTATCATTTTCGTATAAATCAATAATGTAGAATTCATTTTTGATATACAAAATTGCAATTTCTTGAGTAGTTTCTGAAAAAAATTACAATATTCGAAATTAACCACCAACTTTTTATCAATTAAGTCGCCGTAATTAATACATCGGTGTTTTTATTTTCAAACAAAAAATATGGTGATAAAGCCAATTTAATGCTGATTTGAGAAAATATAACTATTAAATAAATGGCGAAAAAAAATTTGTAAACTTCGCGCGCCGTCAATTTATTTTGCCGGCAACATTAGAAAAGCGCATTCTGGAGTTTGTTTCTCTGTAACCTGGACGCTTTGTTTGTCGAATTTCAACATTTAAAATGAAAGAGGGACATAGTATGTAAAATTTGAGTGTGACGTCAGTGTAATAAAAATAGAGGGGAATATTTTTTTAGTTATTATAACAATATGGGTACTATCAAATTAGGGCTATTAAATAGCTAATATCAAATAAATATTATATATAGTGTAATAATTTTATCTTACTATTTGACAGATCACTTTGCTAATTTAATGATCACTTTGCTAATATAAATTCATTTAACTCGACTAATTATAAAAATATTCGTTCTGTTACACAATCTCATAGTATATACGAGTATTTGACACCAGTTGACTCATTTGAACTAAGAAAAATCGTGGCTACATTTAAAAATAAAAGGAGCTGCGGGATTGATGACATATCCATGAAAGTCATAAAAAGTGCATTTGAATATATAAGTGAGCCACTAGTTTACATAATAAATTTAATGATACAGACAGGTGTGTTTCCGCAGGAGTTAAAAGTAGCAAAGGTTAAACCATTATTCAAAAAAGGTTGCAAAAGCAGCATAAATGACTATAGACCAATAGCATTATTATCAAATTTTTTCTAAAATATTTGAAAAAGTAATATATAATAGACTCTTAGCGTTTTTAAATAAAAATAATTTTCTGAGCAGTAATCAATATGGCTTTCAAAAAAAGAAATCAACTACCCTTGCTGTGTTTAGAATCCTTAAAGAGATATGGGAATCCTTAAACCACAAAACCCAATGCATTGGACTGTTGTTAGACATGTCTAAGGCATTCGATTGTGTTAAATACGATATCCTTTTAAGTATGCTGAATAATCTAGGTATTCGCGGGTTAGCTCTTAAGCTTTTAGAAAATTATCTTACTGACAGGGAACAAGTAACTGTAATTGATACATATAATACAAATACAAAAACATTCGAAGAGGTAAAATCAAAATCAAAAAAAATGACTCAGGGGCTGCCTCAAGGAAGCATCCTAGGGCCTCTTCTATTCCTAGTTTATGTAAATGAATTCCCTAATAACATGAAAAACTTATGTGTAATGTTTGCCGATGCTGCCACAATTTTTATTTCATATAATAATAAAAATAGAAATGTTTTTGAAAACAATGTTAATAAAGCCCTTAAATCAGCTGTTTCTTGGCTAAAATCAATTAATTTAAATGTTAATTCAAATAAAACCAAATTCATTCAATTTAGAAATTATAAAACAAATTCTTATAAACTAAATATTACTGAAAATAACAATAAAATAGATGAAGTGGACGAAGCGAATTTTCTTGGTGTCATGATTGATTCTCATTTAAACTGGAAAGCATATATTATATCAAAAATTAACGCAAAAATTTCTAGTCTTTGCTTTGCTTTATCTATACTTGCCGAAACTGCGTCTACAGATGTAACCAGGACTGCTTATTTTGGGCAGGTTTATCCGCTACTTACTTATGGTATCATTTTTTGGGGAAACTCTGTCAATGTTGATTCGACTTTCATTTTGCAAAAACGATGTATACATATAATTTATAATATGTATTCCGATGATACCTAAAGAAATACTTTTAAAGACTAGGGGTACCTAACCTTAACTAATATTTATATTTTGGAAGTGTCAGTATTTATTAAGCAGCACCCAGAGTTATTTCATGAAAAAACATCTCAATGTACCCGTAATGTTCGTAACAAATATAAGTATAATTTACCTATTCCTATAAGTAATAATTATATGTTTTATAAGAGTGCTTTCTTCACCAGTATTAAAGTATTCAATCATCTACCTCTAGAAATAAAAGCCCTAAGTCTACCTAAATTCAAATTTAAATTAAAACATTGGCTGATGAAAAATGTTTTCTATAGTTTGAGTGAATACTTTTAAACAACATATTAAATGTAATGTAAAATAGTAAGTAAGTAATAATATGTAAATCTCTTTTATTTTTTTAAATTGCATGCCCGTTATGGGTAAACTGTTGAACTTATAAATGCATTAACACGAGCACTTTGTACACAGTTTAGCAATAAATACTATTCTATTCTATTTTATTCAGAAACTTTATAAAAAGTATAGCTCAGTATTTCCAAATGAATTATTAAAAAAATTACAAAAACTGGAAAGAAAACAACCAGTCTTTATTGGGAAGGAAAGATATTTAGGGCAAGTCCAAAATTACAATGGATAGGATATGGTGTTGTTTATTTAATAATTACTCGTTTTTATGCTTTGCTTAACTTGAAAATATAAGCAGATAGAATGTATGATTTTACCAGTACTATTTGAATCATGTTATTTGGGTCAAAACTGCTTGCTGAGACATAGCTCAGTACATTTTATCGAGTTTTGCACTCCGCGTTACATTCATATCTTTTCAGTTTCACGAAGATGCTGGCCACAGCAGGGATAATAGACCAATGTGGTATCCAATAGTATACTCCATGTTTCCACCCTCAAGCAGAGGGCCCGGCAGTTTTGTAGAAGCACCGACGTCTAGGCCCAATATGCAGCCCTCGGTAAATTTATCGTAATGTATGCTGATATAGAGTTGATTCCGTTCGTTTGGAGGTGAATTCTCTAGTCCGTTGGAGGTGAATTCTCTAGGTGTCCGGTGCGGTGTACGGAGGGACGAAAACCGCATGCGGCTGCGGCGGCACGGAACCGTGCCACCGTACGGTTTGCTCCGTATCACCGTCCGGAGCTGCGGTGCACGACGACCGGCATCGCCGCATTATCTATGTCGAGATCTTTTACGCGTATGCACGTCCTTTCTACGCAAAAATCTGTACGATACTGCGGCTCAGTGTGGCATACCCCGCGGACCGCACCGGATCACCGTCCGGGAGTGCGGTGCCGTCGCGCGCGCCGCACAACCGCACGGGCATGCGGTGTGAGTGTGTTATACCCTGCGGTTTTTGTATAGAAATTAAGATTCTTTAGTCAAAATTAAAAACCGCAGCGCCGCACACCGGAGCGGTGTCCGGTGCAATGTGTTATGCGCCTAAGAACTGAGCTATGTCTCGGTGGAGGAAACTGTATTTATTTATACAAATATGTTGGCAAACAAGCAGACTGCCCACCTGATGGTAAGTGACTCCAATCACCATAGGAACTCAATGCATTCACAGTATAAACAAAAAAATACTATTTCAAATTTTAAACACGACAAAATTTTATTTAACCGAGGTAGAGTCTGTACCAAGGTCGTCTTCATGGGTACAGTAAGCTCCCATTCAAGCTATACATTTACACTACGAAAACCGCCACTATAACGAGCGGCATAAGAACAGTCCAAAGGTCAATCAGTATAGCTTGATAAAGAGCTTACTGTACCTCCGTCTTACCTATTTCTGCCGAAAAGCAGCAGTGCTTGCATTGCTGTCTTCCGGTTTGAAGGCAAACAAGCAGACTGCTCACCTGGTGGTAAGTGACTCCAGTCACCATAGGAACTATACAGTGTACGTGGTGACATATGTCACCACGTACCTACACTGTAGTTCCTGTTGCGACTTTCAAAAGAACTTTACTGGAGCCACTTACCATCAGGTGGGCAGTCTGCTTATTTGCCAACATATAAGATGTAAGTAAAGTCACACAGTGATTTCACTAAAGGCGCCTCCAGACTCTCGACGAGAACACCCGAGAAGCGTGAATGTGATCGGTGTCCTGCTTTCTCGTTCTCGGGCTCGCCTATTCTCCGATCGGTGTCGTTTTTTTTGGCCGCTTCAAAGAGTTTCTCGGGCGAGAAAAGAGAACGCTATACATTCTTGCTTGTTCTCAGTGCGACTCGTGGCGTAGATCTCATGTTATCTCATGCCACTTTTTCTATAAAAAAGTACTTTGTAAAAACCACCATCATCTAGACCTTTTTTCTTAATATTATTTTTAATTTTGGTGTTAACGAGCTTATAATGTGCACACACTACCTAGGCAGTAGAACTGTCGTCCATTCCGGATAATGGCCGAGAATGTAAATGGGAAGATCGCTAGAGTGTGGAGACCTTCTCGATTCTCGCGCAATTCCTCGTATCTCCTCCTATTTTTGGTCTAAAATGAGTAAACGGCTGTATCAGCGTTTGTGCAAACTTATCTTATTCTTACCTATTTCTGCCGCGAAGCAGCAGTGCTTGCATTGCTGTATTCCGGTTTGAAGGGTAAGATAAAGCACTAAAATAACTGGGTACTGTGACTTAACATCCTGTGTCACAAGTTGGCAACGTACACTGTGGTTCTTGTGGGGGTTGCAGTTTTGCTGCAAATCTCACAAGAGCCACATGTATTATTAGGTGACTGTTACCACTTACCATCAGGTGGGCAGTTTGCTTGTTTGCCAACTTTCTGCAATAAAAAAAAACTTTACCCCCAAGGTGTTGAGAGTACGTATATAGGCTAGTCTGGAAGTCCGTCATTTTTGAAGCTAGCAGCATGAAATGTATGTATGCTGATAAGCAGAAATGATTGAGCATGTGTTTAAGCATTTTTGAAAACTCCCTCCTTAGAATGTGTTAATAAATTAATACAAGGAAAAACTTTATTCCGGGCAGGAATCGAACCCGTGTTTTCAATACACCTATTTTTCTATTTATTTGGCAATTTTAAAGAAAATGCAAAGTCACAAATATAATATTTAGAAGCTTTCATTTGATATTCGTATTTAAAAAAATATATTTTTTTATTCCTCTATTTTTTCACATTGACATTACAATTAAATTTTATACACTATGTCATTCTATTATTTAAGAAAAATCTATTCGACAAACAAAGCGTTTAGGTTACAGAGAAATAAACTCCCGAATGCGCTTTTCTGATGTTGCCGGTAAAACAAATTGACGGCGCGCGAAGTTCACAATTTTTTTTCGGCATTTTTTGATAGCAAAGGTATTTAATAGTTATATTTTATCAAATTAGCATTTAATGAACTTTATCATCATATTTTTTGTTTGAAAATAAATACACCGATGTATTAATTACGGCGACTTAATTAAAAAAAAGTTGGTAGAAAATTTGGAATATTGTGTATTTTTTCAAAAATTACTAAAGAAATTGCAATTTTTTATATCATAAATGAATTCTACGTTATTGATTTATACGAAAATGATACCACACTTGTCCTATTAGCTTAACATGGACAGTTATAATTTTCGCAATGAAGCCGGGCGGAGCGCTACTTTCAATCCCCCCCTCCGGTGCCAGAAGGGGGGGTCCCGAGGGCTACCGATCTTAATCGGCTTATTTTGACTCAAGGAACAACTGTGCCGAGAAGTACAGGACCGATTGGTTTGGAGATCCTTGGTAGAGGCTTATGTTTTTTTTGCAACTAAGTTGGCAAATAAGCAAACTGCCCACCTGATGGTAAGTGGTAAGTGGTATGTGGTGGTGGCACTTATAATACATATGAAACTGACATTTTGGTATAAAACAAAAATTGTTGTGAACACGTAGGTATCACTGACACAAAAATCATAGACATTACTCAAATCGTATATTTTATTTCCATCAACTTATTAGTAACATTGACTTATGGATTAATTTTACTTCACAGTATCACAAAGTGCACAATGTTGTGTGCATTTCTTTATATGTACCAACTTCAAATTTACCGAAATACATTGTTGTCAAAATACAAATATTGTAATTCCTGCTTTATAATTTAGGGAACAGCTATATATACAGGAGCAATTAAGTATCAGCACCACATACATGTATCTAACTAGATCCCGCGTGTGTATGTACTTATTTACGCGCCAAAAAGAGCATGCCTATAATTTTAAACTGTTTTATTAAACCAGCACTACACCTGGTTGGCAACGATGGTCTACCTTCAGAGAAAATGCTTGATTGTGCTGCACAAATTTAAGAATAAAAAGAAGACTAAAATAATGATAACATTTAAAGTTTAAAGCACTCTTTTCACGTTATATTCGATAGAAAATAATGCAAGCACGGTTTTCATAAAGATAGAGGGGTTCAAGCTATCTAGTTAGATACATATCTGTGATCATACAGCCTTAAGTTCGTTCTTGTAGTAGCAGTAATGTATATAACTGATATACGTAAAAAATAAGAATTTTATTTTTACGTGACTACGTCTCAGCAACGGCGTAGCAGGTTATGTTACTGGCAGACAAATTTATTAACTAATAAATATTATTTGACTCCTGAACATCTCGTCACAAACGTAATCAATCAATCAATCAATCTCATAAGCGAATCGACAAATGACATGTCAGAAACTCAATTTGTCAGATTCGCAGCTCGATACTATTCGAGAGGCATTATTCCACTTTGAGCTCCTGGGTGAATCACCCAGGTGATCAAATTCCACATTTTTGTGTACTAAAATCACCCGGCACCAAATCACCTGGGTGATCTAATTCACCCTGGTGATTTGGTGCCGGGTGATTTTCGAGACAAGTCAAGCGACGTTCCTTCAAATAATGGCGGGGATGGACTTGTCCAGTGTTCTGCCCCTTATGAGTAAACACCATGGTCGAGAAAATTCAAAAATAGGTATCTGTAAAATGTATTGCTGTCGCGCTGTGTGTCCGAACAATTATAATGAGCGCGATAGGGACAACTGCAGCTGGGACCGAAAATACCAATGAAAAGCACACAAAATATACGTTTCGTAGTCCCCTGTTTTCTCCGCGAGAAATTGACCGATTTAATTAGTTTTTGCGTTAAAAATTAAAGCAAGGCTTTTTCTGTGTTGCTATGTTTTGCTTTTTTCATATTATCTTCTTTAATTTGTTTTGGACATTTGAATTCAACAGTTAATTAGGTCGATTTTTTAGGTTTTTGAAGGTTAAAATCTCTCTTTTAATATTTAACTTAATAAAAAAAGGTAATGATAGGAGCGTCGGTGGCGCTGTGGACTCGGCACTTGCCTTCCAATCGGGGGGTCGATGTTCGAGACCCGCCATGTACCAATGTGTTTTTCGTTTTCGAATTTCATATGTACATCTGTCTGACGCTCCTACGGTGAAGGAAACATCGTGAGGAAACCTGCATACATCTGCGAAGAAATTCAATGGTGTATGTGAAGTCGACCAATCCCCACTGGGCCAGCGTGGTTGACTAAGGCCTAATCACCCTAACGTAGGGTAGCCTCGAGCCCCTCGGTGGGGACGTATATGAGCTGTGATGATGATGATGAAAGATAGGAATATGCTTATAGTGGCCATTGATTTTATTGGAAAAATAGAGCAACTAGTGCCATTATCCAGGAAGGAAACAGGAGACTACGTATGTATGGAAAAACGGACTGTACGATTTCCTCATATTGATTGTGTAACAAAAAATATATTCCGATCGATTTTTGACGACACGTTTAGCGCAGAGGTCGAGTGATCACCTACTGCGCAACGAGTCGCGGGTTCGATTTCCGTACGGGACAAATGTTTTGTATGGCCTACAGAAAGTTCCGGTCTGGGCGTATGTGGATGTGATATTCTATGTTTGTAACTGCATCCACGACACAGGAGAAAATCCTAGTGTGGGGCGACGTTTTTTTTAAACAATAACAAAATTACAATAAATAAAGATTTCAATTTTAACAGTTAAAAGTTTATCCATCCCTTTTTTTAACCGACTTCATAGAAGGGATTTTCAATTTGACAAGTATTTTCAAAATTCTTTCTGTATTCGATAGGGATATAATCCTGAGGAGTTCCATTTCAGGAAAATTGAGAGAAACCCTAAAATTTTATAGGTATGGCCAACGGGTTCCATATTTTTCGCGAACCTATTAATGAAAGTGTACAGGTATTCATTTTCATTACATCAATTTTTACTATTTTTAACCGACTTCGAAAAAGGAGGAGGTTTTATGTTCGGCTGTATCTATTTTTTATGTATGTTCACCGATTACTCCGCCATTTGTGGGCCGATTTTCAAAATTATACTCCTGAGCTGGTTTCATTGTCACCATGTCATAATATGATGATGGAATCCTATGAAAATCGAAGGTTACCCTTGAATTTTATAGGCACGTCCAACGTGTTTCATGTTCTTGTTGAAGATGTTCAGGTATTTGCATCTGGTAGTCATCAATCATGTTACTGAGCTGATGAAGAAAGGTTTTTGGTAGGTTTGGAGTTCGGGAATAATTCTTTCAGTACTGTTTAGAGCGAAAGACGTTTAATTTTCAGTTATTCTGGTGTTTGCCTTGCCTCAATTTCAAACGTATGTAGGTATTATAAACTTATAAAATCAAGTAGATTCAACATTTTTTCCATTCCTACTTGTATATGCAGACATCTTGAGTATATTCAGAATGTATGTACATACAAGGTTAAATATGTTTCTTTTTAATTAGAATGTTTTGCCTTGTTTTGACGTCAATAAGTTCCTGTAAAGGCCAATGCCTGTAAAGATTTTTCAAATTTTAATTTGATTAAAAAGATCGAAAAAATTTTTTTTACAAAAAAAAAATAAACTGACAAACGGTTACCTATTGAAACGCATTACGTTTTTTGTCTTAAACCAAACATGCATAATGTTGATAGCCATAATCGTCACTTGTCATAAGTCTTAATATCATAAATTCATAACGCATAATATTATAAGGCCGAAATATGAAAGATATAACCATTAAAAGGCATAATTTAAATAAGCATAATTTATGTTTGCCATAATATTCAAAATACATACATTTGAAAAGCATAACTGACAAAAGCCACGGCGGCGGTCTTTGGCGGTCCCACACGCATGCTAATCGTCGCAGATGGCTTTCGCTCACCACCGCAGCCTCGGTTTGATGGCCGGCTTTGCCGGCCAGCCTCAGCCGCGGCGACTCGCACGTAGCCACCTGCTCCTCAGCATGCGGGCCGCCTCACCCCTCCGTGCCTTCGCGGTTTTCAATAACACTCTAGGGGTAGGGCAGACAAGACTACGTGGAGTCGGGGTTGACTGAGTCGGTTTTAAATAGCACAATACACTACGAAAATCTAGAATACACTTACAGAGACGTTGTTCTTATGTTTACGAACACACACTATGAAAATATTACCCTACAATGAAGAAACACACACACATCGACAAATTTACGTGTATCTACGCAATCGCCCGACAACAAAGCCGAATTCTCTTCCTCCTAGCACCAAAGTTCTTCTCCTCCAATCCCTAGTCCTCCCTTTAATTGATTATGCTGATGTGTGTTGCACACTTGAGTTTTCAACTCATAGATCTGGGTTCGCTTCGGACTCCTTCACACTTTCAGCTATACGTTTGTGAAATAGCTTACCCCCTAGCTATAGATCGGCCTGTAGTAAGACATCTTTCAAACGTCAGATACGAAGACTCTTTTTGGAATCTGCTTAGTCTTATTTGACAGTATTTCGACATAATATTAGCATTATTTATATATATATGATATATCACATATGTAGTTGTATATATCTTTTAATATTTATATTCTATTATTTGTTTATGTTTACTTATTTCATTTTAATTTAAATATACTTATATGTCATTTTCGACATTAATTCGTACACCGTCTACAGTTTCTCTCACATTTTTACTGTTTGACTGGAAGAGAATGCCTGAGGCATTAAGTCCGCCTTTTGTAGATCTTTTGTTTTATGTACGATTAAGATTAAATAAATAAATAAACAAAGAATTAATGTCCCTAGTGATGTGACACAAAGAATGAGTAACTATTTGGGTCGTCGTGAGTGAATGATTGAAATGTTACAATAAATTGTATTTTTATTACTATACCCTGTTCGGCTAGAGTTGATAAAAATACAATGAAGACAGGGTTTCTTAAATTAGTACAAAGCGAGGGCCGCTAATTATTATTGAAATGCTTTAGTAGGTTTTTGTGTCAAATACAGCAATTTCACTTGCTGTTTAGCTGATCGACTAAAATAAATATATATTTTCAGTCATAGTCGTAGGTTATAATGTTAAAATGTTGTAATATTTTCAGTTAAAGAAAAACAGTAAGCGCTCCGATGCGTAATCATAATTTTTACAGCTCTCGGGGAACAGACTTTAGCTCTCTAATCTAAGATCTAATCAAACTATTGATCCAAGATGTCCGCCGCCACAAAATGGTGGATTACGTATTTTTTCACAACTCTCTTAATATGGGTATCAAATGAAAGGGCTTGACTGGTAGAATACCACACACTATAATAAATGTAACTGGTTTATTTACATTAAAATACGTCAAGTAATTAGTCATGGTCAAAGTAAAATAAAGGTACCGTGAAAAGTCAGTAAACAAATAACAGAACGACACTCCGGAGTGCAATCAAAACAATGACTAGTGTCACTTGACTTGCGCCACGCTTCTAGCTGAACACGTTGAAAGAAGTTAGCGCGGGGTGCAGTTATACTGGGAATGTCTTAGATGTTTTACGTGAGAATTGTTACTATACCAAGAACTAATTTCTGATTTTATTATATATTTACATAGTTATAAACATGTTTAATAGGTAGGTACTTTTTCTTTTAGATTTGCTCGTATAGTAGTAATTTGCTATCTTGGCCAACGTGTTATAACGCTTGGGGCGAAATCGGGCATTTTCCTTTAAGTTGCACCAAAAAATTTTAGTTAAAGTAGACATAGCAAGGATGCTACACGTATGTTGCGTTAATTCTACCATTTTAGCTTAGTAGATGTTTACTACTATGAAAGTTTTTATTTACATATAGTAAGACATGTTATTCATTTGTCATAACGTGACGTTGAAAGTGTTTGGTTACATTGGCCGTACAAACTACAAAGCCACTAAAATAAGAAGAAAAAGCTGCATTATTCAAATTTTCTCTGACGATCACGATGACGACAATCACTTGCTTTGTGCCCTTTACTGATGTCCCCAACAACTTGCTGCATAGAGCAGGTGGCATGAAACCGCAATTCAACGCGGAAACGAAACGAAAACGCGGTTAACAGTGACCGCGAACAATAGTTTTTCTTAAAAATAATATCTACACAGCTATACTCACGAAGTATGTTGGTTTCTGTCCGACTAGTTTCTATTTGGATATTATTTTTAAGTATGTCTTACGATAGTTTTAACAAGTTAATAGTTTTTCCACTTCTCATGCTCTGAAAGTGCTTATTTGTGCAGGATATAGGCTGCACAAAATCGAATTTTATGCACAAGTGCATTAACGTATCTACTCATACATAAATGTATCTATATTAAGGCAAAGAAAATGAACCATACAGCCAAACACAATAAGAAGTTCATAGATAGAATTTGTTATTTTATTATTTTTACTTTAATTTACTTGCCTTAATGTGTTTTTTAAGACATAAAACAATTTCCTTCAGTATTCAAAACTGTACAAATTTTACTTTGAATTTTAATTAAAGCAATGTTATGTTATACTACTATTATTTCCTCGCAATCGAAGTGAAAACCAGAGTTTATAACTCATCCACAAAACCATTTTCTCCTCGACATTACTATCGGATAAAAATGGTTCGTTTACTGTCTGGCAGTCTACGTGTAAAATTAAATAGAAGTACAGTTGAATAAAATATACTCGAGAGTTTATGAACATTTTGCATCTTTTCAGCATTTCAAACAAATAAAACTAAAAGTACAAAAAAAATAACTCATTTTTTTGTACTTTTAGTTTTATTACAAAAAAATAACTCATTTTTTTGTACTTTTAGTTTTATTACAAAAAAATAACTCATTTTTTTGTACTTTTAGTTTTATTTGTTTAAAATACACAAAACACCTTAACTACAACACAAAATTTAGAGGACAATATATGACATTTTTCTATCTGGAGTAAACACGAGTGATGATGCCGTCTGGGCCTTTAGGGGTTAACTTACGTACATTGCATTTTGTAAAATATCAATAATATTATTTAATAGGCTTAAAATCAAGTGAGACGCAGTCGAAAAAGTTTTTTTAAACTACAAAGAAAAGTTTTGTTTCTTGATATTTTTTTGTTCAACTAAATTCCACTTGAATTTCTATTTTAATCTTATATCTGGTTAAACAATAAACAAACTCCGGAGCGAATGAATGATAAATAAAAATAAGAATCAGCATCATTCACTCACGTTGTCCCAGCACTAAGCAAATGCCCATGTCATAAATAATATAATGCCCGTGTATTGTGTTGAGCTACTATCGTACCATTGTATTTTTCTATCGTAACGGCATAAAATACTTCAAAATTGTAAACAAATGAAACACGGTAACGTATATTTTATACTTACTAATTGTTAAGGAGTAGGTATATAGCAAAACTTCCGATAAAAAATGTCGGGAGTTGGTACTAACTACGCAGGCTAATGGTGCACCGCCCGCCCTCCCTCAATTGCATGCGACAAAGGAATATCAATAATTAGTACCACACCAACATGCAAATACTTAGATTCGACGCGTTTCGCCACTCCACGTGGCATCATCAGGATGTTGTCGCCTTCTGCTGCGACTGAGCAAAGTGTGAACGAGCCGGTCTTTTATAACGCCTGACACCATCAATTTTATACTTACATTGCATGTGATAGGAAACGCCGTAATCTCGAAGATTTGAGTAGCTGGATCGCCTTTTGCAAGAGGAAACTGCAAACTATTTTTTTGGAGCTCTTAGTGCGACACGAAAACGACACCAAATGGCAGCAGCCGCGCGTCAACTAGTTTTATATAACGTGTATGGTCATAATAATATGGTCAGCGTAAATTGGCAGAGGGGTTCGCAAAGCCTTGCCGTTTCTTGTATGAATGCTCTAAGATTCCAGATTATGTCAAAGAATTCCAGATTATGTCAGTTATTATTCTTTATAAAACTATGTCTTTATTCGGTTATGCATAGTTAAATTATGTCAAACAAAATTATGCATTTTAACAGTTATGCGTAGTCAAATTATGCGTTTCAAAGTATGCTTTAAAATAATGTCAAATCAAATTATGACATTTAAAAATTATTATTTTTAATATTATGCTTTACGACAATTATGCATACCTATATAATGTTTATACCTATTGATATGTTATGCCAAACATAAGTATGCTTTTTGATTTTTATGCCATTAGAGGGTATTAGACTATCCTAAATTCAGGATCCGATATTCAGTGTCCGATTTAGGACACTAAATTCAGTCGCTGCAGCTCCTGATTACACGTTCACTGATTCAGGGCTCTGAATCAGTCTTAAAGGAAGAGCGACAAGTGACGGACGTGTCGAGTGAAAAGTATAACAAAATGCCAAGTCTAACGAAAAACGAGAAAATTGGTATGGCCATAGCCCTAGCTGTTGGCTAGCGACATTGATTTACTACCAAACGCTTGGTAGTAAATCAATGGCTCTATAATATAAAAAAAGGAAAAAAAGAACGAGACTTGTTCTTTTTTTTTATAAAAACGTCGCTCCACACTAGGATTTTCTCCTGTGTCGTGGGTGCAGTTACAAACATAGAATATCATATGCACATACGCCCAGACCGGAACAAATTTCTGTAGGCCATACAAAATATCTGTCCCGTGCGGGAATCGAACCTGCGACCCGTTGCACAGTAGGCGATCACTCGACCTCTGCGCTAACCGTGTCGTTGGATGGGTGAAGGAATATTTGTTACTAGCTTTCCGCTCGCGACTTCGCCCGCGTTATTTTTGTTTTCCCGTGGGAATGTTATATTTTCCCGTGGGAAAAATACGCTATGTCCTTCCCGTGGTCTCGAAACAATCAAATCTTTCCTCTTTATAATATTAGTATAGATTGGGTCAAAAGCTAGCAAGTATGAACATTATGGGTGTGTTAGAACCTAGTAACACACTGTACCCGTTGTTTCTGATATTTTTATTCACATAGTTTGGATCACTGTTGTTCCAAAGATAATGCATGTCCTTATATAATTCCAAGATATTTTGTATCGCCTCCTTTTCTGAAGTCATTTTGTTTTGCGTGCGTGCAAGAAACAAACGGTGCGCTCACGACGGTAGGCGAGCGGCGACTGAGTGTCCTAAATCGGAAATGCGATTACACCTATTCGATTTAGTATCCGATTTAGTATTTAGAACGTCGGAAACCATCCTTCTCCTAAATCGGCATCCTAAATCGGATGCTACCTTCCTAAATGCGATTAGACTTCTCTGAATTCAGGAAGGACTAAATATCGGATTCTGAATTTAGGATAGTCTAATACCCTCTATACTAGCTGTACCCGGCATTCGTTGCAATGCCACGTAGATGCCTTTTTTTTGCTAGGTACCCTCACGGGTGTCCCCATAACACCCTACCAAAGTTTCATTACAATCTGATGGTTTGGGAACGCATAGAGGACAAACAAACATAGTAATACATAGATTTTTATTTATATAGAAGATGATATATGCCAATCGATAATAAGACAATCAACAGTATGCGTTTCAAAGTGTCACCGTCCATGTTATAATATGAATGAAATTGTTAAATGAAATACTTAACCTAATAGAGGATATTAGGTTTTCCCCCTCTCTACCGTCCAATAAGAGCCTGTACTAAGCTCCCCTAGAAGGATTCAGGTGGATTAAAGTGGAAGAATATTTATAATTATAACATCATATTTTCTGGTGTTATTGTATAATAAAGTAGTTAAAATTTTATTCGACCGTGTAGGCCATTGGCGTTTGCAACAAGTTGTCAAAGGACATTGCTCTGCCTCCATACATTGTTCGCCCCAATACCAACAGCAGTGAAAAAATGCTTTTCGTATAATAAGACTTTAGTAAATACTGTACGGCCACATGAATCACTACGGACATGCTTCAAAATCGAATTATATATCAACATGAATCAGATTTTGAGGTGAGTTGAAGTAACACTTTATTTCGTTAGCGCCAATACACACATCCATACCTATACAATTATTAAAATAATAATTATTGCAATCAATCAAAGAACGTTAATATATAGCCACATATATTTTACTTCATTTGGTTTTGTTTCTGAAAATACTTTTAATTATTATTGATTTGTCTATCGGTAACTGATATTTGATAAGAGTGTTATAAAATATGTATATAATAATGACGTAAATCAAATCTTTGTTGGTCATGGGGCGATTTTCGACATTGTCCTTTATTCTCCTTGGCTCTTTGTTGCAAAGGAAGGATATTTTTCCCGAACTAAGAATAGCTCATCCTCTATGGCAACTGAGTTTCGTAATCAGTTGTGATTAAAGTGATTTTGTACTTAAAAAACAAACAACTTTGACATTAACAATCTTTTTTAATAATGAAAACAAATTATAATAAAAATGTTGAGTAGAAAACATTATGTAGCTGGTAACTTTCTTTGCTTAAGACACAATGAGTCACTCGCCAGTGAAAATCAAATCACTCGAGTGCCACTCGAATGAAAATAAAACTTGAGTGACATTTTTTTCATTCGATTTACTCGCCTGTCAAAGCCGAGTCACTCGAATACCACTCGAGTTAAGGTGACACTGTAGTCTATTTAACTTTTATAAAGTAAATGAAATTGCAAAAGGGTCTTAAATAAACAAATTACCTACCATACAAACTCTCTCAAAAATATTTTTACTTAATTTCAAATGGAAGGTACAGTAAGCTCCCATTCAAGCTATACATTTACACTACGAAAGCCGCCTCTATTACGAGCGGCATAAGAACGGTCCAAAGGTCAATCAGTATAGCTTGATAAGGAGCTTACTGTACATCGGCTAAACTTTTTCTCACTCGAGTCGGTCATACAGGCCACTCGAGTGGTCCGAGTCTTACGAGTTCACTCGAGTCACTTATAAATCGAGTTATTAGAAAAGCTACTCGAGTGACTCGAGTGAAACACGGCTTGAGTCCCATCACTAAGACACATTCTTAAAAAGCTTGTTAAAAGGGGAACATTTTCAAAAACATTTTTTCCTTATTGAAATGACCACTTACATATATAAGTAATTAAAACAAGAAATAACAAGTATTTCACAAGATCTCGCAATAAGAGTTGGGACAACGTCCATACTTTATAACTTTCTTGTATATACCTATATAACACAATACATTTACATTTTTTAAAAACATTGGCTGTCTCGACAGTCGACTTTCTTTCTTTCGACATCTTTAACAAAATATGAAATTTAATTTGTTTAAGTTAAGTAAAATTTACACAAAATAGTAACGTTTTTAACAAAACTATCGGTAATCGAAGGCTTAAGGTCACTCAAAGAGCATCGGAGGTAGATAGCCCCCTTATTGCGTTTTGAGTAATCTCGAGGTTTCTCTATGTGTCGTTTGAGAGGAAATCCTTGGTAAGCTCCCCACAAGGTGGGCTGACAATCTAGTGAAGGTCGCAAGAAGCTTTAGGGATCCCTTGGGGAAGTCCATGGCTTACAGTGGGCCTCTCTTGGCTGAAATGATGATGAATGATGAAACAAATTAGTTCCAACATCGTAACTACAGTTTCTAAAAAGTTTTATTCCGCAACTGATTTTAAAAAAATCCAATGAATCGTTAGTTATCTGTGAAGGTACAAATCCAAAGAGGACATCTAACCTTTGTTAATTGTTTTGATTTTACTTATTTAGACTTTGAACAGGTACCCATATGTGTTTTCATTAGCAGATAAATTCCAATCAATAAACATTACGAGTATTTACTTAAAAATTCTTTAGAGTATCTTGGAGAAATGTTTGAAATATCAGATATCGGAGGTATCAATCATATTTCTCTCTATTATATATATAGATAAATATATTTTCACGTTAAGCAAATTTTGATAATCTTTGTAATGTATGAGTTGTTTGATGAATGAAACGAGAAAAAATAGAATCAATAATGTATTTTTTGAAAGTATTATCGATTCTCTCTAACTCTACAAATTACAGCTAAAGAGGTAGGCATTGATCGTTTGCTATTCACAGAACTTAATGAAACATTGAACTTTTATAGATAAGCCCGCTCTTGTACATATTGTTTACATTACTTATTATATTTGTTTCCATTAAATACATATACAATGTATATACTCGTAAAATACGCACACGTCACATAGAATCTTCAAATACGTATAGAAGACAGTTAAAATTTTTAAAACTCGAAGTCACATCGGTGATTTGTGATTCAAAACGACGGCGACGGTGGTTACTGCGCTGCGAGTGTTTTTTTTTAATACGTCGCCTCACACTAGGATTTTCTCCTGTGTCGTGGGTGCAGTTACAAACATAGAATATCACATGCACATACGCCCAGACCGAAACAAATTTCTGTACCTAGGCCATACAAAATATCTGTCCCGAGCGGGAATCGAACCTGCGAGCCGTTGCGCAGTAGGCGATCACTCGACCTCTGCGCTAACCGTGTCAATTTAATACCCTTTGTTGCCTGTGGTCTACCTGCGTAGTTCACCTGGGTACGTATAGTGTGAGGTCGTCGTCAAATTGTGCTATGTGGTCAAATGTGGGCTATTGTCATGAGTATGTTCAAATAGTTATTTGTTATACATGAGTGCAAAGTTGCTTATTAACCGCGTGCTCAACTTTGATGACCGAGCAAGCGAAGAACTCAAAAATTAGAATCCTGAGCGTTAGCGAGGGAATCAAAAGAGCACAAGGTGAAAAATCTTTGCACTCGAGTGCAACACGTAATTTTTATCCCCCCTCAGCGAGGAAATGAAACAAAGCAAATTGTTCAGAGTCTGAGTTTTTAACAAATTTAAAAAAAGCTAATGGTTAATTCGGCACCATGGAGATGGTAGTAAATAGGTTTAATCATGTTTTGAAATCACATACCTAGTGCACGCGATGTTCTAAATAAAAATTTACTTTAACCTCAAGCGGATAAAAACGGCATTGGCGGTCAGATATCGAATAGCAAAAATACTCTTTCCGAGATGGGGGGATGAAAAATATTTTATTGTATGAGTAAATTTGTGATTATTTTTCATATTTCATCTTATTTCGTCACTAGTACACCTCCGCCGCGCAATTTAAAACACGAAACCTCTTGTCGAATTTCACAGCGCATCATTACAATATTATGGCGAAGCCGCTTAAATTTTAGTGAATTCTATGTATACATTATATACATAGCAGATACCAGACTCTTCGATGCTCTGACCGGAATTTTGGCACTAGTATATCATTTTAAACAGGATGGGACTTGTCAGTTTCAAAATCTTTAGGGCGTGTATGGAAAAAAAAGGAAAGCATGGAACATTTACTTTGCCAGTGCGATGCTCTAGCCTGCATGTAGGAGGTTAAAGGTGACGGAAATTGGTTATCCAAAACCGGAAGATTATAGGGCCATCAAAGGCAATCATCCAGTTCATGAGCACGTAGGTGGCAGGCTGTAATGGCTTTAGGACCGAAAAACTTGGGGAAGCAGAAAAGTGGGTCGGAGTGCGAAGGCTCACTGCTTGGGCCGGCGGCGGCGCCGGGCGGCGTCCCAAGCAAATTGGGGAAACCGCGAGAGATAGAGATACGTTGATAATCAAAACTACGCGTTAGAATAGGTAGTCGCGCAGTTATTTCGGACAAAACGGCCAGATCGTTTCGAGACTAGTGAGGTTTTGTTGTTAAGGTTTCGCAGCGATGTGCTAAAGGCGTCGAATCTTATTTGGAGAGTTGGACTTTCTACCACAAGTGTGATTTTGTAACTCGTTGGCAATGGCATAAAGATGTCCACAAGTGGGTTTTTATTCATTATGTTAACTAAAAGCAATAATTTATATACCATTGGAAAGAGGATCGAAACAGCATTTCAGACATATTAAAAATATGCTTTTAAGTACCTCCGATTTGTATTAAACTGTGGTGAAAGTTTTGAAATCACATGCTTGAAATCTATCCAATTTACCCATATTAACTTCATATAATCTCCGAAAAACAATGTATTACTAAAATGTTAATGTATTTTCATATAAAAAACCATTTTATTCGTGTTTTTAAGGAAAAATAAAAATATTTCCAAAATGGAGGGTATAAAGTATAAAAAAAGTAAAGGTATAAAGTTATGATTTTCACGGTTTTAGGACACTAAATATTAAACCTTTATAACAGGCATAGTTTCGTTTCATTTAGTTAGCAAAACCCAGCCTCCATACAAAAAGAGGACATCTCCTTTGACAGTTCTCTTCGATTGAAACCAATAATCGAATGCGTTTATTGTTTTGTAACGTAGGTAGTCCGAGCGGTATCGGCGTCTTCGTTGAGTCAAGCGGCGATGCGTAAATGATTCCCCATACAAAATGATATTTCATGGAATTTGGTAATCAATCGTTAACGATTAATTGTTAAATGAAAGAGATAACTCTTGTATTTATTATATTAGTAATTAAACTCTTGTATTGTACGATTAAGATAATTTAGTATTTTATTTGCGTTTTTCCTTATTTTATCCCTTTATTCGTTATTATTTACTCCATAATTTTGTGTACGGTGGGAGTGCCCCTCAGTAGGCTGGTTATTTTTTATGGATGGCCCGGCAAATGACCTCCTCCCGCCTGATGTTAAGCGGTGAAAGAGGCCCAAATGAGTTGACAGATAGAGTAGGGACGACATCCACTCTCCTACCTGCCCGCCCCTTGCCAGCCCAAAAGATGCTTTTTCACGCCTCATTTGAAGGAACCCATGTTGTAGGATGGAGGAAACACGTGCGCAGGTAGAGAATTCCAAGTGTGGGATGAACGACAGAAGAAGGAATCTTGGAATTTCTTGGTATGGTGTGAAAAGAAGGTAACAGTGTACGGATGACTCCAAAGGCCCTTGCGCGTGTTTCTGTTAAGGAATGGAGGGGGAGGGATAAGGTTAAAGAGCTCCTCAGAGCATTCCCCATGGAACATTCGGTAAAAGGCGCTAAGAGAGGCGATGTCACGACGAAGTTGTAGAGGCTCGAGGGTGTTAGTTGCCTCTACATCGCCAATTATGCGAATAGCGCGACGCTGCAGATTTGTCCAGAGCATCGAGGAGGTACTGAGCGGAGCCGTCCCAAAGGTGCGAGCAATATTGACGATTAGACCTAACCTGGGTTTTATACAACAAGCATAGTTGGTCCGGCGCAAAATACCTCCGCACCTTGTTCAGGACACCGAGTTTCCGTGAGGCAGTAGTTATGACGGATTCTATGTAGTCTCTGGGGTTCAGATCGCAGCGAATGTTCATTCCGAGCAAGGTGATGTTGCTCTGTGTGTGAAGGGTTGTGCCCTGAAGAGAAGGAAGGGGGAGGAAAGGTGACCTTTTCGCCGAGAACACGCACACCTGTGTTTTCTTAGCATTGAACTCAACAAGATTATTGGAGCCCATTCGGAGACGAGGTCCAGCGTCGTGTTGAGCTCAATGATAAGATTCTGCCTTTCCCTACCAATATCACCACGAGCAGCCCCTGAGCTTCCGTGATATCCCCCATGCACTGTACTGTCGTCTGCATAGTAATGTATAGCTCCCAAGGAAAGCATGTCATTGATATGCAGAAGAAACAATGTGGGGGATAGAACGGAACCTTGCGGAACTCCAGCGTTCACTGCCACGAACCGCGAAGCGCAGCCGTCAACGACAACGCGAATTCTACGCTCGTGGAGGAAGCTAGCAATCCACGTACAGAACTGCGCGGGTAATCCGTATGCCGGAAGCTTGGAAAGAAGAGCATTGTGCCAGACTCTATCAAAAGCTTTGGCGATGTCGAGACTAATAGCCACCGATTCGCCGCGCTTATCGATAGATTCACCCCATTTGTGCAAAAGGAGCGCTAGAAGGTCACCTGTTGACCATTTAGGACGAAACCCATACTGCCGTTCATTAAGTAACGAGTGACCTTCCAGGTAACTGATCAGCTGGGTATTAAGGATCCTCTCCATGATTTTACTCGAAATGGAAGTGACGGCTATTTTGGGAACCGGCTGGACATTGGCCTCTTTCCAAAATTTCGGCACACAACCAGCAGAGAACGACAGACGGTATAGACGCGTCAGGACCGGAGTCAACTCCGTCCGCGTCAGGACTGGTGATACGTGAGTGTGCTCAACAGTGGAGCTAATGCTGGGCAATAGCTACCAGTAGTGGGTTGATGCTGGGCAAGAGCTCTTAGCAGTGGGTTGGTGCTGGGCGAGATTATCTAGCAGTGAGCGGGTGCCGGGCAAGGTTATGGGTGAGCGTTCCAAGCAATAGGGTTGATAGTGGATGGTTTACAACAGAAGTGTATACTCAATATCTTTATTTATCATAAAATATGAGGAAAACAGTAGATACCATTTAGGAGCTTATAAAATATAAACTAATTAGGTTTCTTTATTCTTTACCATTCGTTCATTAATGATAAAATCGAAATCAAGATGTTATAGAATTCCGTTTCTTATTATCGAGTCACCGGGTTTGATTATGATTACCAATTAATCGACGAGCTACAAAATTGCACCTCTGGTAAGCACAAAAACTTTAGTCTAATAGAGACTACAATTTTTATGCTCGATCACTGTGGAATTGACTGCTAAACTGTATAAAATTCACATTGGTCTCGACTTCAAATATATCATTGATGATGATCTTTGTTGCTTGCTTTTGATATAGTGGTAAATATTTTTTTTATATCTTTTATTTTACTGTATTCTTTTGTGAGTGTATTTTATCCAAGAAATACATTAGGTACTAGTATCAATTTCTTTATAATATATTATCATAATAATATATGATTATATTTAAAATTATGTGATTAAATGTCTTTTTATATACTCGTAAATATAAGTGCTTTGATCAGCTGATCCATTTCCTTGTTCATACTTAGTGCTATTTAAATAAAATATTTATTTAAGAACTAGGCCGCCATTGAACATAGTCACCTTATACGTTGTACAATATTTAGATAGCTCTCCTTGGATAAATGTTTGAAATGAACCATCCAAATTTTAAAATCTCGAACTATACTATCAATCATCAGTCGTTATAATTTCATATACTTACAAACGTTCAGTTGAACGCCATAGTTAAGTGCCAGTCTTTTAATTTTAACTTTTAACATCCCTTTATTACATAAAGCAGACGAATGAATGAGGATTAATTTCCAATTGATTCTCATGTTTAACTTTACAAAGAATAAGCTTATTTCAAACGTGCAAAATTAATGTAAATGAGAAATCTGTGAAGTTGAGGTATTTAAGTCAATTGTATTTTTAAATCATAACATCTGAGCTAATTCAAACTTTATCTAATTTGACTTTATTTATAAATCTACACTGATGCACGTAACCGATTTGTTCTTATCATTTTTGCTACTCGTATCATTTGTTTTCGTATCACCTATCACTCTGGATCTACAAAAAGTCAGTTTTATAGGTTTCTAAACACATTCTTCCGATGTAAGAGCTAAATCACCATCCAATGATTGAGTCGGCAAGTGCATATCATCTGCGTTGTGGTCCCGAACTGCGTTTGGCAGTTGGCCGTTTACGTATCAGGTTTGGCCTCCGATGTTGCAGTTAACCTGATACATGTACGTTGCCAGCTCTTCGCCAGTGAGTTCTTCGTCTACCTCCCGTAGGCTGGAGTTGGAGATGCTGCGAGGCGAGGCGGCGGAGTCTGGAGGCTCGTTGAGACGCAGTCGCCAAGTTTGTGTCCAATTCCCGCCGTTCGGAGCCTCGCTTACAGCGGCAATGTCTCGCCCGTTGATGCACTGCAGACAAAGAATAATTCTTTAGCGTTACTTAATATCGCTCACGATTTTGGCTTCTGATTGAGTGAATAGTTATTAACCGACAAAAAGAAAGATGGAGGTTCTACAATATGATGGAATTCAAGTAAAATCGAAGCTCAAAAGCTCAAGGGTCGAAATTATAAGATAAGGGCCCCATTATAAGATAAGATATAATCGAGGGAAACTTAAAAATTTATAGGCACGTCCAACGTGTTTCATGTTTTTTCTAAAGATGTTCAGGTATTTTCGTCTGGTAGTCATCATCTCATGTAACTGAGTTGATCATGGAAGGTTTCTTCTGGGTTAAGAGTAAGGGGATAGTTCTTTCAACATAACGGGAACGTAATGACGCATAGTTGTATCCTTCCAAGTGATTCAGGTGAGCTGACAGTGGAAAGTATAACTCCTTGACAATTAGGTTGTTACGAGTTCGGGAATTAGAGCTAAAGACGTTTAATGTCGGATGTTTGCCTCGAGTCAAATTCTAATTCACTAAGAAAATTTTACCAAAAAATTAAAACCGACTTCAAAAACAACAACAGTAAAATAGGTCAAGTGATGATCTAGCTAGAGTGTTTTAAAAAGTGTGTATGTATTCCTATATTATTTTTCACTTTTTGAAGTTTTTGAAGTCTTTTTGGCTTCGGACTCGTGGTCCAACCAAATGTACAACCAGTTGGACCACGAGTAATTTGCTTATGACTCGTGGTCCAACCAGATTCACGCTTGACTGATCTAAGATTTCTTTCAGCTTCAGCTAAAAGAGTTATAGGAAATATATTACGTGTTTAATCCACGTAAATGTACCCGAATCTTAATAATCATATCTATGACAGCAGTCTTAAATACTCAATAATTCCACAAAAATATTAAAAATTAAACGGATCAAAACAAAGAGCTAGAAAACATTAAACCTACTAAATAATTGGTTTACACTTTCGCGTAAATAAAGCTTAATCTTCGATTCGATAATATTGAGAGTACTTTTAGATTGTTTTTGTTAAATAAACTTACAAAAAGGTACACAAGTTACAAAATTGTAAGCTTCAAAGTAATATTAGCCTCATAATTTTGGTTAAAACTCCTGCCAAGTATTCTTAACAGTTAATTAATTTACTCGAGTACTTCAAGAAGTTATTTCTTTATTTTTTTCTTATAAAGAAATAGATTATAGAGTAAATAAAATCAAAGTAGATCGATTCGAGGTTTTAAAAGAATGTTTACCTTTATTTATTTGAGGTAAGATGAATACTGCTTTTTTTGGAAACTACAAATGGTACCAATGTCAACTAGTAGGCCCTCGAAAATGTGGTCGAGGGAAGTAGAGTTAAATTTGGCGTAGCTCGTCGTGTCGGCAAGAAGTTAATGTTGTTGAAAGAAACCCTTAGGATAATTGAGCAACGATATAAAAACCCACTAGGTAGTCACTTCATCTGAAATGCGGACACTGATACGGCATGACCTTCGATGCTCCGATACACGTGCGATTGAACAAGTGATTAAGCTTACTTTTCCAGTCTATTGAGAGAAGTGAGCTGACGAAGTTGATCAGGGTTAGCGGAGTAGTTGTTGGTCTGAAACCGGAGGTCCTTACATAATTTTTTTATAGCCGGTCAATTTTTGCACGCATTACATGCATCTCAAACAAATCCAAAAAATAGAGATTTCAGACCTAGTAACATTGATCCGCCAATTTACCGATGATTTACCAGCAATTAGCTTAGGAGAAATTGAGATGGTCTTTGAACAGCTTACAAACAGAAATTAGTTACAAAACTCGGTTTTATTTTGAATTGTTCGTCTCCATATTATGTATAATAAAATCGTAGGGGTACAAAAATCTGTAATTGCGAAATATTAAGAAAAAAAATACACAGGTCGCTTTAAAATCATTAGCAGAACACGATAGAATAGTTTTAAGAAAAATTGTTTATTTGTTTGTTTATTTGTCTGTTTGTCCGGAAAGATCTCCGAAACTACTGGACAGAATTTCATATGGCTTACACCATAATGCTTAGAATTTTCCGGAAGAACACTTAGGCATAAATTCATTTGTTTAAATTCACTTTTTATTTTTAGTGAAAACATACCATCTAAAATTTTCTTAACATGGCGCACGTGAAATTATTTTGACAAGTCTGTCATATAGTGCAAAGAAAAAAAATATCTTTTCTGTTAATGGCTGTGCCCATCTGGATTTCGCCAACCAAAAAGTTTAGAAGTTTAAAAATTGTCTTTATCTTATGTAGTACCGTGGTTGTAAGGCACACAGATATATAAATAAAAGCAGACTTAACATATTGTTCCTTAAAGCTTAACCAAAAAATATGTACGAGAATTACTTACCGATGGAAGGTAATTTCTGGAGTTTTATTATAAGATGCGTTAGAACACTTCGGGGCATAGCACTTTACCATTTTTCTTGTCCGATTAGCAGTTATTTTTATATAAAATCACAAAACAAAATATTCTAATACAATGTCACTACACCATTTTTATCTTACTTTGACAAAGGTAAACGTGGCGTCTGCCACGGCTTCGGAAATGTTTATGTGTGCGTTAGTATCGACATAGGCGAAAAACAGAGATAGCGATATATCATGTCTCTTGGGAGTGAAAGTAAAAACGATAATATACATTACTAGTACAAATGTGTGAGTAAAATTATGTTAAGTCTTCTTTTATTTATATGTCTGTGGTAAGGCAAAATGATCAAGCCATACAACCAATGTATAAAGCATTTTTTATGACAATATCACGTCATAAATTAATATAAAATTTGTAGGTTGGTTTCTAGACCAATTTTCACAAAATCGGTACAGTTTTTGAAATATGTGAAATATTGAAAAGTGAAGATACCCTTTTCAAGGTATTTTGAAAGGTGTTATTGTTTTTACATTATGACCAAGGAATCAAACTCTTTCATTCATTTAAAACTATTAAAAGTAATTGATTAAATTTGATAATTAAAAAAATATATCTGACTGCAATGATTCTGGGTTAGGGACTCTTGATGCTAATGTCGGATCACATTTCTTTGGATCCACCCAAGGAACATGGATATCGAACGAAGGACCTAAAGAGTAGAACACATTGAACCTAGCCACGTTGACCTAATTCGACATGACTGCCGATAAAAGTTCGTTTCCAAACCCAGCAATATGGATATCAAATGAAAGGCCTGAACCTAGGAAAATCGCCCTAAATTCAACATGGCCGCCGCTCAAAAAAAACGGATAAAAGTTCGTTGTCAAACCCAGCAATATGGGTATCAAATGAAAGGCCTTGATGAGTAGAGCACTATGAATCTAGCAACACTGACTTAAATTCAACATGGCCGCCGCTCAAAAAAGGTGGATAAAAGTTCGTTTCCAAACCTAGCAATATGGATATCAAATTAAAGGCCTTGAAGAGTAGAGCATTATGAACTTAGGAAAATAACCCTAAATTAAACATGGCCGCCGCTCAAAAAAATGGATAAAGTTTGTTATCAAACCCAGCAATATAGGTAGGTGTCAAATGAAAGGCCTTGATGAGTAGAGCACTATGAACCTAGCAACATTGACATAAATTTAACATAGCGGCTGCTCAAAAAAGGTGAATAAAAGTTCGTTTCCAAACCTAGCAATATGGGTATCAAATTAAAAGCCTTGAAGAGTAGAGCATTAAGTACCTAGGAAAATCGACCTAAGTTCAACATGACCGCCGCTCATAAAAAAAAGGATAAAATTTTGTTTTCAAACCCAGCAATATGAGTGTCAAATAAAAGGCCTTGATGAGTAGAGCACTATGAACCTAGCAACATTGACATAAATTTAACATAGCCGCTGCTTAAAAAACGCGGATAAACGTTCGTTTCGAAACCCAGCAATATGGGTATCAAATGAAGGCTTTGTTTCATGGATGGAGGGTCGTACACCAGATCCCTTTTCCCAGGCCTGAACGATATTGCGGCGTTTAACGCGACTGTGCCTAGGTCATTTCAGATGACCCAGATGCTGACCGGTCATGGATCGTTTAGGGCTTATCTTCACAGGTTCAAGATAATTGACAATAACACATGCCCGTGCGACGATCAAACGATCCAGACCGCTCGGCATCTGTTAACAGAGTGCGTCCGATTCGGCGCGGCAAGACTGGAACACGAGTTAGCGTGCAGTAATTTGGGTGTGCAGCCGTACAGTCTGCGCGAACTAAGCGCCAAGAAGGGGAGCAGGGAGGCGTTCGTCAAGTTGACGCACCACATTATCAACAGCCTTAAGACATTCAACACGCACCAATAGTATGTTCTAAGCAGTCACCAGGAATTAATTGTTATGTAAATACCCAATTATAGCAATTACCAGCAACTTAGCGTTAATAGAAGCAACCTAATACTGTGAAAATTCCTGCTATTTTAGCAGGAGGCATATTTTATTTTATTTTATTTTATACCGACTACGTGATACAACTGTCTGGCGCGGAGCACCACCACACACTCATTAGACAGTGGCTGCCGTGCTGGCCTCTCCGAGGGGCGAACTATAACCCCCTTGAGGGGGCGGGCAGGGCCGTCACATCCCGGGATCAGGTCGGTCCCCACACTATATCCCATTCGCAAAATGGGTGGCCGACCATATGACTCCACAATGCATGACAGCTTTCCATTCACTGAGAAGACCTAATCAGATATTTAATCAATCGAATAAAATTCTAAAAAAAAAAAAATGAAGGCTTTGGTGAGTAGAGCACCATGAACCTTGCAACATTGACATAAATACAACATGGCCTCCGGTCAAAAAAGGTGGATAAAAATTCGTTTCCAAACCTTGCAATATGAGTATCAAATAAAAGGCCTTCAAGAGTAGAGCACTAGGAATCTAGCAACATTGATGGAAATTCAACATAGCCACCGCTCTAAAAGGGCGAATAAAAGTTCGTTTCCAAACCCAGCAATATGGGTATCAAATGAAAGGCCTTGATCAGTAGAGCACTATGAACGCAGCAATATCGACGTAAATTCAACATAGCCACCGCTCAAAAAAGGCGAATAAAAGTTCCATTTCAAACCCAGCAATATGGGTATTAAATGAACGACCCTGAAGAGTACCTGGAGCATTCGAACCTACGAAAATTGTCCGAATTTCGAAATGGCCGCTGCTCATGAAAGGCAGAATAAAGTTGAATCATTATGGAATAAAATGGAGGAAAAAACTAAATACTGTGATAAGCATGATGGCGAAACGTAGTTCGCGGGCACAGCTAGTATGTATAATAAAAGCTTTAAGACTATGGACCTTTTCGCGGAACAAACGTAAATTTTTAACTAATTTAATATGATTCGAGAAGAATACATCAACATGGACCACATTCAAACAGTGCGGCAGATTATACAGATGAATATAAAGAGTAAAATCGACGCCTGTGCTTAGCATTCAATGACTATTAGATAGCGTTAGATAGATGTACTGCCAAGAAAGGTTGTTCTGGAGTCTCTACAACGATGCCAAGTCGACTGATGATATATTATTCTGATTAGTTAGTTTTAGTTAGTTTATATATACTTAATACTTTTATTTTGTAAATTTAGTTTATTTAATACTATCTTCTTATTTTTACGTAGCTACGATGTCACCGCCACTAATTCTCTGTTAATCTCAATGGTTGACTGGTAAATAATGCCATATGGCATTAGGTCCGCCATTTGTACGTACTTTTTTGTAACGTGCAATAAAGATTTAAATAAATAAATACCACATGATCCCCCCCTCCTTGATTCGCCAATGAACCGGTTATTAACTTTTGTTAATAATTTTCTCCAAAAATAAAACAATAAGAAAATGTTGAGGGCGAATAAAATAGAATATTTAATGCACAAATTAAATAAATTAATATTGAGAAATTATTTAACTAGATAGGCACTATACAAACTTGAATGTTTGTGTAGTGGACAATTCGTTAAGTTTTACTTGCTCACTTACACAATGAAAACTGGCGCTATTTTGAGTGAAATAACGGTAGTCCAAAGGTAAAACTGTTAAGTCTTACCTGTTAAATCTAGCCAGTTGCTGTAGGTTCTGAATTCTGATTGTTGTTTGGCGTGTCATAAATACATAATTCAGTGACAACTTCAAGAGCTTGCTTCCCGGCCTACACCTTTATTAATAAACCATGTTAATAATCGACAACACCCTGAAGTTTATGAACGCCCTTAATTAACTCGGCAGCAAATTCAAATTAAAGCGAAACGTTAATAAATTAATTTGGCACATACCAGTTTACGTTTTGTCACAAATAGGTATGAGTTCAGTTCCAGGTCTATCGATTGTTAGCGTTTAGAAAGAGAGAAAGAAAAAATAGGTAATTTTTTTAAGGCAATGAAAAATTTACCTTACTTATCTACTTACCCGTTTTATTGTTTTATTGGCAAACGGTTTTTTTGGTAATTTTCAATCCGTCTTTAACCTTAAAAAGTAACCAATTTTTAAAGTGAAACTTTTTGTCCATCGCCTCAGATTTTTTCGTCCATCTATCGCATGTCGAATTACACAAGAACATAAGCTCTTTAATTTCACTACTTCATTAGGTTACCTAGTAACTGTTATCTAATCTGTGATATAGGACAGGATTGGTCTATGCGTTAGATATTCGACTTTTTAATGTTTTTTTATTATTATTTTTTGATTTTTTGTTTATTTTATTATTTTGTTTTAAAATTTTATTAAGTACTTTTTTGTTGTTTATTTATTAGTTTTTTAAAATAATTTTCTTTTCAGAAGAAAAAGATTTAAGTTATGATTAAAAACACGATTTTAAAAACCTAAATCAAGTAATTTTCTGAGTTAATTTTTGAAAATTAAGAACGAGAGGAGAAGGGGAGCTACTCCCTGTATCAATCCCCCCTCGGCGATTCGTAGTTTACGAGATATTAATTTTTAAAATGTTCACAAATAATTAATAATTATGTCGAGTTCGACGAGAAGGTACACATTTGAATGTGCGATAATAGTTCCGAGCAGTCCACTTTTCCTGATAAAATATCATGCAAAAGCACAATATCCTATTGTTTACGCCTCAATGATAATGGTTCTATGCCAAAGTAGTTGCATGCTTCTAAGTAGGAATCAACGGTTCTGTATGCTTTGAAGCTAAGGAATTTTATATATTTTTTAATTAATGGATTCTAGTCTTTCGATATGACTGATATAACACGGAGACCATATACTACAGGCATATTCTAGTATGCTTCGTACATAGGCAAAATATAGAACATGAAACTAAGTTGTTTGTAGGCTTTATCCACTATGCAATCAATATTCGACTAGCATCTTTTTCGAATCTAGTTTAACACCTAGGTCTCGTGCTGTATCTACCTTTTTGATAGCCACATTATTTATAGAATTTGTATTAAGGATGGCATTGGTTTTACGCGTGAATGTTATGTGAAGACATTTAGCGGTGCTTACTGAAATTCTATTGCGTTTGTAGTAGTCAAAGAGATTATTTGAGTCATTTTGGATTCTTAAGCAGTCAGCGATAGTAGATTGTTTGTCGTCCGCGAACATAATAAATTTCGAATGATTAAAGCAAGCGTTAATGTCAGAAAGATAAGCGTTATACAGCAAAGGCCCACGCAGCGATCTCTGCGGTACCCCAGAGTTGATAATTACATAGTCACTTCGAGCACTTTCAAAATTCAAATTCAAAAATCTTTATTCAACATAGGCCTTTACAGGCACTTATGGACGTCAAAACAAAGCAAAACATTCTAATTTAAAGGAAACATATTAACCTTGTATGTACATACATCCTGAATATAATCAGGATGTCTGCAAATACAAGTAGGAATGAAAAAAAAAGTTGACTCTACACCAGCCCCCCAACCATGACCGCTCAAAACAATATTAAAACCGCGCTGAGAGCGAGATGGCGCTATACGCAGCTCGAGCGGTGTCTCTGTTTCAATATTGCTTTAATCTTGCTATAAGCGATCATGGTAGGGCCCCTGTTCGGAAATTGGGAGGCCTTCTCGAGAAGAACAGACAAGAACTCGAAACGTCTAATTTTTTATCTCCTCTTTTAAATCGCCATTTACAATTTTGGTTTTATAGTCATTTAAAGTTATACAATACAATCAGTAAGTATGCTTACATACACTTAAAATGTCAGAAAAATGTTTGTTCACGCTCGAGGAAGAGCGAGTGGCACACTGCATTGTAGTCTGTGCAGTGAGAGCCTTTTTGGCGGCCGGCCGCATGTAAGATGTCAGTTGAGTTGAGTCGAAATGTCACGACATTGAATTAGGTTAGGATGATGTCCGGGCATCCATAAAATATAATACACAGTATATAACTAGCAAACTGTATTTTGCGCGGCGCACCTAATATCGGGGTGCGAAAGCCCGCTTTGTGTTGTGCAACGGTGTCAAAATCGCGTGTGTGAGCCGTGGTGGCCTAATAGGCATTTGTAGTGCTCCGGTCTCCACCGGTGGATCCACTGCAGAACTTCAGGAGCCGCGACTTCCTTCGAGCTAGCTCAGGAAGTCCACCGGCTACGGAGGAGACGGACGGAGACAATTGGAATCGGGGTAAGCCACAATGCTTTCTATGAGCTGGTAGTAGGGTACAAAATTCAGCAATACAAGTCGGCGAAACGCCGACGTGGTGGTGACTACCTTGGGCACCACCATCTCTTGGTAGCAGAGCGTGGTTTTTAGATTTGAGTGGTTCTTAGATTTGAGTATTTGATTAGTATTGTACAATTAATATTGTAATCTTGTTGGTTGTCCAAACGGGCAATACATATTAATTGGTTTTGATTGCTGATTTTAAACCGACTACCAGCTCATTTGTGGACCGATCTCCTTAACTAATTGTCATTGTATATGAAAAATTGAGGTTAAATGTCTTTTGTTGTTCTAGTTAAGTTCTAGCATTTACCTACATTTGATTTTGGTTTGTTTTTTCATATCTTTGTTTTGCCCTTGACTATTTTGTTTGTTAAGTTGTAAACTTATACTTGAATTTGATTTGTTTAAAAAATTTTTTGCTGCTAAATGACTTTGCTGTTGTTGTAATACACTATATTGCTGTGTTAAGTTTTAGCATTTCCATTTGATTTTGTTTTGTTTGCCTCTGAATATTATGTTTGTTAAGTTATTGATTTAATACTTGATTTTAATTTGTTTGAAAAATCCTGTTGTTAAATGCCTTTGTTGTTCTAGTTAAGTTCTAGCATTTACACTTGATTTTGGTTTGTTTATATATTTTGTTCTGCCTTTGAAGTTCCTCCCGATCTGTTTTATTGTCTGCGGTTGTCGGTCTGTTTGTCCGTGTATTATTATAGTGTTTATTAATTTTGGTGCAAAATGGTCCCGCCAGTCAGCCCGCTTAGTGGTGCCCGCGCGGGTGCACAAAAGATTTTGAGATGGTTTGCTAGTGCCGTCGCTTTGGTAGACCGACCAGACCGAGAACAGGCCTTGTTAATTCGGCATGAGGGAGTACCTGCTCGCTTGAAGGAATTGGAGCAGCTTTTTGTTGTTCATCAACAATATTTGCTCGACCACCCAGCCGAGGGTGCCGCTGAGTTGCGGGCAGTCGACCAATTTAATGCCGATTATGATCAGTGTTTTGAACAGGCGGATGTGATCATAAACAAGGCTCAGGCTATCCTATTCGCCCGGAGGGGTGAGTCGTGCACGCCCGGGGAGGTCAAGCCTACCCCGGCCGGCTTGCTGGGCAGACTGCCCACTTTAGACATCCCAACCTTTGATGGGAACCTGGCTTCTTGGATGGGGTTCATTAACCTCTTTGATAGCCTGGTTCACTCGAGGGACGACCTGTTCCCTAGCCAGAATTGAATTTGCTCTCTGCCTTACGTGGAGAGGCTGGTGTGCTTGTCCAGCATCTACCTGTCAACGATGACAGTTATGATATTGCAAGGGCGTTGTTGACCGCCCGGTATCAGAATGTTCGCTTGCTAGCGGACACACATGTGGCTGCCATTTTAGGGCTGCCACGAGTATCGCGGGTCTCCTCATTGAGGAAGGAGATTTTGAACCCGCTGCTAAGCGCTATTAACGCGCTCAAACGACTTGATCTACCGGTGGACCAGTGGTCCTTTATTTTGCTCCACCTCATCCTCGATAAGCTTCCCATGGAGATGAAGGGGCGCTTTGAACAAAGGTATGGGGGCAATAGTGCCTCGTACCTCCCCTCCTTCTCGGATCTCCTCAGATTTTTGGAGGATGAGTGTCGGATGACCGACCACTTGGATCTGGCTCCTATACCGGGACCGAGTACAGGCCGCTATGAGGCGACCCGGGCAGCGCCACGGAGAGAGCGCCGCCCGTACAAGCAGTATACTGCAGTGCGGCAGAGCTCTCCACACGGGGAGAGGCCGAGGCCTTGCAAGTGTTGCAAGCGGGATGGCCATCGTTTGCCGGCCTGTCCCAAATTTGTTGGCCTACGCACCGAGGGGCGTAGAAATATGGCCAAGCAGCGGAATTGGTGCTACCGCTGCCTGGGGCTCATATGGCATCGGCTTGCCCCCACCCACGAGATTGCCACTGTTGTGGAGGGGCCCATCACTCCCTTTTGTGCTTCGACAATAGAGACACTCGTGAGGTGGTGAGAGAGAGGGACTCGCACACGGGCGGGGGCCCTCCTAGGTCACCCACATCTCCGAGGAGATCGGAGGGGCGTGCCACCCCTCCGCGGAGATTGGAGAGGCGCCCCCCCTCCCGTGAGAGGATTGGGCGCCCCACCCCCCCTACGGGCGGGGGGGATCGACGCGCCGTTTATGAGGCGCCACCGCGGGATTGTGCCGCGGTTATTAGGGAGCCACGTCGGGAGCCGATACGCTTCTCTCCCCCTCTGATGGAGAGACCCCGGTTGTCACGGGCTCCCCCAACTTTCGCCCATCATGGGCACCGCCCGGCCCCTCGATGCAGCTTTGGTCGGGGTGTGTACATGCCGGATTGGGACCCGCTCGAGCGCCTTGAGCGCCCTATTCCTCCGCCGCGCACGCATTTTTCTTCGGACCCCCCTTCCCCCCCGTTGCGGGGAATGCGGGAGGATTTTCACTAAACCAACTGTCGGCTGCAACCCCCCCACAGGAGCAGGTGCTGTTACCAACAGCCTCCGTACAGGTGTGGGGCCCGAGGGGCACCTTTGTTTTAGTTCGCGCCCTTTTGGATACGGGAGCTCAGGGTTGCATTGCCTCCAGCTGGCTGGTCCGGCAGTTGAGTTTGAACACATCTCCATACCTTGAATCGGTACGAGGAATCGGAGACCTGCGGATCCCGGATCCGATCGGTCAGGTTTTGTTCTCCTTCTCCCCCCACTTCTCTTCAGCGCCCAAAATTGGCGCTACCGCGATTGTTTATGAGAAGGTTGTTGGTCAGCTTCCGCAACAGCACGTTTCGCGCGCTGTCGTTGATGCGACATCAGGATTGACCTTGGCTGACCCTTCCTTCCACCGAACCGGTCCGATTCACTTATTGCTCGGTGCCGATGTTCTAGGCCGCGTGTATTGTGGGAAGAGGAGAGAGTTACAGAAGGGTGGGCTGGTAGCCTTATCCACATCGCTTGGGTTTGTAGTGATGGGACCAGTTAGGCATAACCCACCATCTCCATCGGTGGACAGTTACATAACTGTTAGCTCCACCTTATCGGATGTCCTTCAACGGTTTTGGGAGGTGGAAGAGCCACCTACCGTGAAGCGAGTGAACCCCTTGGACGAGGAGTGTGAGTTGTTCTACCAGAACAATACAGGTCGCCTTCACTCGGGACGGCTGATCACTCGTTTGCCCTTTTTGTCAGTTCGCCCCTCACTTGGCAGCTCCCGGCCGTTGGCCGAGAAGCGGCTGCTGTCCATGGAGCGTCGTATGAGTAGGAACTCCGACCTCAAACAGAAGTATGTCGACTTCATGCGAGAATATGAGCAACTGGGGCACATGTCGGTCTCGCGACTGGACTGGCGAAACGAGGAACATAATTTTCTTCCTCACCACGCGGTTTTGAAACCTTCCACTGGGAAGATACGCGTTGTTTTTGATGGGTCAGCTCCTACGTCTACCGGAGTTTCGCTGAATCAATGTCTGCATGCTGGACCGAAGTTGCACCACGAGGTGGGCGATGTATTGACCAACTTCCGTCGCCATGCCGTCGTCTTTGTGACCGATATCCGGATGATGTTTCGGCAGACTGTGATTCACCCGGACGATAGACGATATCAGCTCATATTATGGAGAGAGGATCCCAGGGATCCCATGCTGGTCTACGAGCTGAACACCATACGGTTTGCGTTCGAGCCCCTTTGTGGCAATTCGCTCACTTGTGGAACTCGCTGAACGTGAGCGGTTACGATACCCTCGCGCATCCTTGGTTCTCAAGGAGGATGCATTTGTTGATGATATTTGTACGGGCTCCTCTAGTGTCGAGGAAGCCTTGATTTTGCGAGATGAACTAATTGCTCTTCTCGGGGCTGGTGGTTATGAACTGAGGAAGTGGATGTCCAACTCACCTCAGCTTTTGTGTGACTTGCCAGACGACCACCAGCAGGAGCCTCATATTTTTGAGAATGCCAACACTCCAGATTTACTGTCTGTTTTGGGAGTGCAATACAGACCTGTCCAGGACACGTTCACCTATCGATTGGAGCTGCCAAGCCCCAAGGTCTGGACGAAACGGTTAGTTTTGTCTACAGTAGCTCGTACCTTTGACCCAAATGGCTGGATTAGTCCCGTAGTGTTTTGGATGAAGTGCTTCCTACAGGAACTTTGGTCAGCCGAAGTGTCGTGGGATGAGCCCCTCTCGGGCCGTTTGCTGCGAGATTGGGAGTCCTTCATGTCGTCTCTCCCCGACATTAACGGTGTTAGTATCCCTAGACATATACTGCCTAAGGGACGGTTTACGGCCAGCCTTCATGGCTTTTGTGACGCGTCTGAGAGTGGATACGCAGCCGTCGTATATATCCGGACGGTCGATGATAGAGGAGCTGTTAAGCTCCACTTGCTAATTGCTAAGAGTAAGGTTGCTCCACTTCGGACTCGATTAACGATTCCGAAGTTAGAATTGTCTGGAGCTACTCTCCTGGTTCGGTTGATGAACCACGTTGTTGACACCCTGGGACGTAGTGTGGACTTTGAGTCGCTCTTTGCTTGGTCCGACAGTCAGGTTGTCCTGTGTTGGATTAAGAACTCCGTCCACTCCCTGGAAGTATTTGTGGCCAATCGGGTATCCCAAATACAGGCCTCGAAGGCTACGTTGATTTGGCGCCACGTGCCAGGTGAAATAAACCCTGCTGACTGTGCATCACGTGGCAGCGAAGCCCCTCAGCTTATTGACCACACTCTGTGGTGGGGTCCCGAATGGTTGTTACAGCCGTCCTGGCCTTCCACACCAGCTGTGGTGAAGGTACCAAATCCGGGCTTGCGTGTTCACGCTGTCGAGACTATGGCGGCTCCAGAGCGGGAATTTTTATTAGACCGCTACAGTTCTCTGGACAAGTTGCTCGGCGTGACCGCTTGGATAAGAAGATTTCTTCGAAATTGTCGCCGGCCTCAGGACTAAGATTTGTGTCCGGTCCTCTCACCGCAGGAGCGCCAAGATGCTCTTTTGCATTGGGTGCGTATGACCCAGTCTAGAGCGTTTGAACCGGAACTTAAGATTTTCCGTACCGGGACGTCCACATTGAAGGGACCCTTGGTGCGTTTGACTCCCTTTCTGGATGATAAAGGATTGTTGCGTGTAGGAGGCCGATTGAGGCACGCTAACTTGCCTTATAGATCACGTCATCCCCTGTTGCTCCCTAAGGACGGACCATTGGTGCGATTGTTGATCATTGATCGCCATGTGAAGAATGCTCATGCCGGATGTAATGCATTGACCGCGCTCCTCCAACGGGAGTTTTGGATTTTGTCAGCGCGAAGAATCATCCGATCTGTTATCTTTCGATGTCTGCCCTGCTATCGTTTACGCCCCGAGACGATGCAGCCCCAAATGGGTGATTTGCCTGCTGATCGTGTCAATGAATCGATGACCTTCTTAGGAGTTGGAACTGATTTTGCGGGACCGTTCACTATAAGAACGTCGCGACTCCGTAATGCTAAGACTGAAAAGGCTTATTTGTGTGTGTTTGTTTGTTTGGCCACTAAGGCCGTTCATTTGGAGGTGGTGAGTGCGCTCACCATGGACGCTTTCTTAGCAGCGTTAGGCAGATTTGTCTCCCGCCGGGGACTGCCTTCTCTAATTCGGTCCGATTGTGGGACGAACTTCAAGGGCACTGCTAGACATATAAGAGAAGTTTGTGAATTTTTAGATAAAAATAATGTTGAGATCGGATCCACACTCTCCCGTAGGGGGGTAACATGGCGATACTCCCCGCCGTCTTGCCCTCACTGGGGAGGGATTTTTGAATCTGTTGTAAAGGCCGCCAAGACTCACCTTCGCCGCGTTATTGGGGAGACTATTCTCACGTTCGAGGAACTCGCGACGGTGTTTCATAAGATTGAGGCGGTTCTCAACTCGCGTCCGTTATGTCCGTTGTCTACCGACGCGAACGATTTGCAGGCCCTCACGCCGGGCCATTTCTTGATAGGCAGACCACTTAACGCCCTGCCCGAGTATCCTTATAGAGATGTCAATCCAGGACGCCTTTCGCGGTTTGAGTTGCTCCAGCAGCTTACCCAGAGCTTCTGGCGCCGCTGGCACCTTGAATACTTACACATTTTGCAACAGCGCGTTAAGTGGTCAGATAAGACAAACCCACCGAGGGTTGGAGACCTCGTGTTAGTGAAGGACCCAAACCTGCCACCCTTACGTTGGCGTCGCGGACGCATTGTCCAACTTACTCTAGGGTCTGATGGTGTGCCCAGGTTTGCCGAGGTCCTAGTTGGGGATTCTGTTTTGAAGCGCGCGGTCGCTACTCTTTCTCGCCTCCCCTTAGACTGATTTGGCGGACAGTCCGGGACTGTCCGGAGCGGGGGGATGTTCACGCTCGAGGAAGAGCGAGTGGCACACTGCATTGTAGTCTGTGCAGTGAGAGCCTTTTTGGCGGCCGGCCGCATGTAAGATGTCAGTTGAGTTGAGTCGAAATGTCACGACATTGAATTAGGTTAGGATGATGTCCGGGCATCCATAAAATATAATACACAGTATATAACTAGCAAACTGTATTTTGCGCGGCGCACCTAATATCGGGGTGCGAAAGCCCGCTTTGTGTTGTGCAACGGTGTCAAAATCGCGTGTGTGAGCCGTGGTGGCCTAATAGGCATTTGTAGTGCTCCGGTCTCCACCGGTGGATCCACTGCAGAACTTCAGGAGCCGCGACTTCCTTCGAGCTAGCTCAGGAAGTCCACCGGCTACGGAGGAGACGGACGGAGACAATTGGAATCGGGGTAAGCCACAATGCTTTCTATGAGCTGGTAGTAGGGTACAAAATTCAGCAATACAAGTCGGCGAAACGCCGACGTGGTGGTGACTACCTTGGGCACCACCAATGTTATAAGCTTAATATCAAGTATTATACAATAAATAATGTTGTTGCCAAACATGACATCTGATAACTTAGTCTAATTAATTCCATATCGTGTGGTCACTTAAATAATCACTCACTTTGTAATAACCTTTGTTCATGAGAGTCTTTTTAACGTGAACTTTAAATTTATTTATTTATACACTTTATTATACACACTTTATTATAGTACAGTAAAAGAAATCATCACATTAAAAGACAGTTTGCAAATTGGTGGAATTATCTCTTACAGAGATTTCTTCCAGTCAACCCATGACAGTGGAAGTAGTTAAATGGTGAGGTGACACAAAAGTGTATCGATAACATATAAATTATACAATGCAAACAATAAATACATATATACAAAAATACTATACACGGTGTTTCATAATAACCAATAAATAATCAATGCGTTATCTAAAACTAATTATTAAAATGTGGTTACACGTAATGTCATTCAACCCAAAATTTTCATGTATATCATAGCATCATCATCATATAGACATGATGATGATTTACATGAAAATTTTGGGTTGAATGACATTACGGGTAAACACAATTTAATAATTAGTTTTAGATAACGCATTGATTATTATTTATTGGTTATTATGAAACACCGTGTATAAAACACAAATAAACTATATAAAATATATATACTTATAAATATTACTTGATGAATATTGCTTGAAGTATTACTTGAATCAATCGTTCAATTGGGAAGGTAGAATTTCTTTGAAAGAGTACACTGATGGCCAGTTTTGAATATGTGTCGGGAGTTTATTCCAAAATTGAGCAGCATGAAAGGTAAAAGAGTGAAAAAGAATTTATGAATTGGTAAGTCGGTCATACTTTGTGGAAGATTATTATAAAAAGCTACACACCTCCCTAGAAACGAGCCACTAGTTTTATGAAGCCTGTAAGTTACAACGGCAAGCTTATTTTTATTTTTTGTGTTTATATTATGGAAATCGCTATTTTTATCGATTGTAGCATAATGCTTGTGTACATAAACAAAATTATCATAAATATACTGACTGGCTAAAGTTAAGATATTAATTTCCTTGAACAATTCTCTAAAGTGTGTCCCTAGCCCGTAAATTATAAATAGCGCGAATTGCTCTCTTCTGTAACACAAAAATTCTTTCAATATGAGCCGCCGAACCCTATAACAATAATCCATATGACATAATACTATGAAAAAAAACTGAAATAAATTAATCTCGCCGTTTCGACATTAGTTAAAAACCTGATTTTCTTTACTGCGTACGCCGCCGAACTTAGTTTGCTAGCCAAATTAATTTAACTACCTACCTACATTAAAAAATTGTTCTTATATTTTTGAAGACTTTCCAGGTTATCATTGCTTGGCATCGACTTCAATATAAAAATGTGAAGCTGTATATATATTATTTATGTAATATTATATTATTTATGACATGTGGTATTTTTGAAGTCAGTTTTATATTTGTAGAAAAAATATTTTAAACTTTTTAGTAAATTCAATACATTCGTATTAGAATTTGCGGAATAACTTAAAATAAACAAAACAGTATTGTAAGAATTATTTCCGAACTCCCAATCCACCAGAAACCTTCCATCAGCAGCTCAGTGACATAATATGACGACTACCAGATGCAAATAACTGAATATCTTCAGAAAAACATGAAACACGTTGGACTGCCCATGAAATTTAAGGATTTCCCTCGATTTTCCTGCAATTCCATTATCAGATCATGACTTGGTGACAATGGGACCACCTCAGGTCATTTCAAAAATCGTCTTACAAATGGCGGAGTAATCGGTGAACATACATCAAAGAAATATATATTGTCCAATATAGAACCTCCTCCTTTTTCGAATTCAGTTAAAAATATTAACCCACTTAAACTCGTAAGTACAAAATTCTTTACTAAACCCAATAATATTAGTATCATGTGAAAGGACTTGAAGAGTAGAGTACTACGAATCCAACAACATTAATGTACCTATATTCAATAAGCCGCGGCGGCCGCCCAAAGTAGGCCGATAAAATTTTGTTTTCAATTTTATCGGCCTACTAAAGGTGTATCAAATGAAAGGGCTGTAAACTAGAGCACTAGAAACCATGCAATATTGCCCTAAATTCAATATGACCAAAGTTAAAAATTCTGTTATATCAGATTCAGATATTTATCAGTAAAAAAAATCCTACTTGAATAGTTATTTTGCACACGAAACCAGCAGGCGTATCATGGATCTTTCATCGCATGACATGGTATAAGTTTTGAGATAAAGACGTCATGAAATGCTTCATTTCGTATTACCGATTACCAATGATATTATCACTATGGCATAATTTTAATGATGTCATCATGATATAATGAACGAATGATCAAAAATCTGTCCCAAAATCTTATTTTTCGTTTTGCGCTATGATTTTATAATGATATCACTTGAAAACCATGAGATCGGTAATAGGCCCGCATGACTCCGTCACTACGCGCTTATGTATTATGTACAACTTACTCGTAAGTGTCTACCGTTCCTCAGGCTTATTACAAAAAAAAGCAACCGGTTACTAATTGCACAATAGTAGCGCGATCACTACTGGTTGCGGTTGCTATATTCGTATATAGTTTGCTATATATTGGGGCTGTCGTAGCGCGATTGTAAATCCAACGTTCCGTACGAATTTGCGATTTAAGTATCTATAATAATATTATAAAGAGAAAAGATTTGATTGTTTGTTTGTTTGTATTGAATAGGCTTCGAAACTACTGGACCGATTTGAAAAAATATTTCACATTGAGAATCCTACGTTATCCCTGATGAACATAGGCTATAAAATTATTTTTCCTACTGGAAAACATAAAATTCCCACGGGAAAACAAAAATAACGCGGGCGAAACTGCGAGCGGAAAGCTAGTAAGCAATAATTTTATAATCGTAGCAATCGCGAATTTCTATAAAGATAGAAAAATAAGGCTGCCGCGCACACTGAGAGCACAAAGTATTTACTTTATGCTGAGAGTGCAAAAAAGCAGCATGGCTGCCGCGCTCCGCTCGGCAGGCTTATTATGGACAAAGCTGCTGGTTGCTAATTGTATAATGGCAAAGTGATCAACAAAGTATCTCTAAGTGGTCTGTGATCAACAACCAAATTAAGCAATCGGTCGCTGTGGCCGATTGAACGTGCATTGAACGAGCATTTTTAGTTCGTCAGTGGCAGGCATGTGGCGCTGTCGTAGCGCAATCCAACGCTCCATAATACGAATTTGCAATTTATAAGCAATAATTATATTATACAATCGCAGCAATTGCGACTGTCTCTAAAGATCGGCAATAAGCCTGCGGCTTATATTGTTCTGTATGCTGCGGTATTTACCATGTATATTAGCTACGTGTCGCGCGCTTTCTTACGAGCGCTTGATTTATTTACCACCAGCAACAACCCTTTTGCTCGAGCTCGAAGCGTCGGCGTCGTGAAGCTTCAGAATACTAATAACATACACTAACGCGTGGTGTTAAGGTATCATTCAGCTTGCTCAATGTTTCGTTATTTGAAATGTCGGCTTTTTTCAAGACCAAAGGATTGCAACTTCTGTGGGTAGCTGGGTAGTATTATTATGTATTTTGTGGAGAAACGGATATCTAATTGCCATTTTCACCAACCTTGTCTTAGCTTAGGACACTCTTAGGTGTCATGCTGTCACATTCTTTTCATAAAAGACAAAAACCGGCCGAGCGCGAGTCGGACTCGCCCATGAAGGGTTCCGTAGGATTTATGACGTATTAAAAAAACTACTTACTAGATCTCGTTCAAACCAATTTTCGGTGGAAGTTTGCATGGTAATGTACATCATATATTTTTTAGAAGTTACAGGGGGGGGGGGGGACACACATTTTACCACTTTGGACATGTCTCTCGCGCAAACTCTTCAGTTTAGAAAAATTTGATATTAGAAACCTCAATATGATTTTTAAAGACCCATCCATAGATACCCCACACGTATGGGTTGACAGACAGACAGACAGACATGACGAATCTATAAGGGTTCCGTTTTTGACATTTGGCTACGGAACCCTAAAAAGTGACAATATACGACTTACGAGTTTCCTAAGCTTAGACGTGGTTGGTGAAATTGGCCATAAGTCTATTATGGGCACATACATCTCTCCTACGAGTCTACGACTGTGATAGGTATTCACGGTATTTTGTGTTGTTTGAAATCGAAAAACACAGAACCATGTTTCAAATGCGTTTGTTTGGCGTTCAATGTATCTAATAGGTATATACATATTGTGCACGATACCCTAAATAATTAATATGGTAAGTACTCTAAGCGCCTTAAGTAAATTATTAATGCCAAGTTGAATGTAACTGTTTGTCAATTTGAAACACTTTAATGCCAACCAAGAGTTGTGTTGACAAATTAACTCTTGGAAACTTATGATACAAACGAATAATTACAAAAAAATAATTCATATTGAATTAATATTCAGGATAACAATCGAATTAAAAACTATCCTACATTTTAAGTTGATTCTAATTACATAACTACAGTAAGCCAAATTTCATCAAAATCGGTTTATTAAGTGAATCTCGGAGTTTATCGCGGATAAACATCATGACGCACGATTTTTATATACCTACCTACTAGGTGTACCCGCGAACTACGTTCCGCCATAATAATTGTGAAAAAAATCTGAGGACGGCCACCCTTATCACCTAGCGGGTAGGTATAAAAATAGCCTACAACTTATTCAAAGACCCACCAAATGTACCTACACAAAAATATTATAAAAATCGGTCAAACCGTTTCGCAGGAGTTCGATAACAAACACTGTGACATGAGATATATTAGATATAAAAATATATTAGATATAGACATTGGAGTCATTGGATCAATATTATAATAAACTTTCTAATGTAGTCAAATTTAAATAAAAAGGATTTTATACAAAACAGTATTATATTATTTTAGCACAATACACACCACAATTATAAAAAAATATTTATAAATAGATTAAGTAGTTTCGGAGTTCATGTCCGACAAACATCGTGATGCGAAATTTTTATAAATTGTATAGAAGACAGAGGAAGAAAGAAGTAAATTAGTGACCAACCAAACTAATTTTTTTTACATATTGCAACTGTGTACAAGTGGTATCTTGTTTTAGACAAACCTTTTAACCGCACATCTAATAAACCGAAAGTTAGCTAGTTAGGCATTGGACTCAATTCTGAAGCGGCCGCTAAATTTCTTAATTTTATTTATGTCGCTAAACTATTTTCCTATTCTACGGTAATTGTCAAATTCAACTGACTTTGCTAATTTGAATGTGACGTTTCTAATATTAGACGTTCAATTCAACTTAGCTTTAACCGTCCAAACGCTATTCCAGACGTAAGATTTTTACGCGTAAACATCCTAAACTGACTATTTTTAGCGGCGACTAAAATCATCCCGATTAAAATTAGAACCTTGCTAAAATCCGCCATTTTGGTAATGAAAAATACAAATCCAAATAACAAATGAGGTAGAAATTCTTATCTTGCCCAAATTGATTGTTTTCGCCTTAAATGAATAGGGAAATAAAAATAATTTTTAGTAGTTACAATCATACATTAAATGTATTAACTGATCTAAACATAAACCCGTTTTAGTTTCTTTAACAACAAGATCCATTTACGTTTAATATTTTTACGATAGCAATACAAACACAATTAAAACTAATCTTAGACATTTTAGAATTACGCTTAAGCTCTGCCTAAATTTAGTTGGTCTCTCATCGTAGAATAACACTTGCTTAACCGGCCATTTAAATTAAGTTTAAATTTAGAAATTTTAGTTTTAGGTTATTTAGACGGCAGGCGCACAGAATTGACCCAATTGTGTGATTAATTTTAAGTAACAAAAGAATTATGTATTCTTTAGCGGACAGCAATCTCCGATTTTCCTTATCCCTCTTCGAATAAATAAATGAAATTGTCCAATGTTTAACGGTCCCTAAATAAGGTTCAGTCAATAAAACATTTTTATCCGAATCTTTACATTTATCTTATTTTTCTGGGAAATATCTTTTATTCTCCTAATACCCTATGAATTATAAATCCTTTTGTTTACCAAACTTTAAGTGCTCGTAAGAAATCCAGCCGTAATCACTAAATACAAAACGTCTAGGTCAGAATAAAGATTGATTTTCTCTATCACCATTCACCATCACCACCCATTACAATCTTAGAACATTTACTGCTCTAACGGCCGAATACTGAAACACACTCAAATCTTTCACTCAATTGAAGACCTCTTACATTTAAGTAGTATCTCTCAATTTTAAATGGTATTCTCAAACGCCACTTTTGGTATTTGAAGCCGTGATCAGGTAAGTAGCTGTTAAATATTTACTTGATGGCAACATTCATGTTATTATGTTCTCAGTTACGCTTATGATTGCTTTACGTTGCGTATCCATTACATGCAGCATTGTTTGGATAAGTAATATATTTTATCCAAAAATATATCGTCAGTGGAAAGGAGAAAATGCTAAAGCGCCAAAACTGTACTTGTGGAAAATGAAGGATAAAGTTTTATTTTTTCGAAAAAAAATCATATCTCTTTTGTTATAAAAGTAAATCGGGTTTTTCAAAAAGTGCCTAGTTTATCGATTTTTTATATAAATTTACTGTATATCTGTAAGTTTGTAGCTTATTTAGATCGTGAAATAGTTGTCCCTTAAGCAAAAGTATTGCGGAAACTAATAAAATTATATTTAGGTAAAAACTTCTAATCTCCTTTAAATTTCAGTATCTAGCGATCAAAAAGTGCTAAGCGGTGATAGCAAACTCTTGGCGCAAAAAACGAAAAATGCTCAGTGATCTGATGAGTTATAAGTATGTCAAAGATAAATTTCTAAACTATAGTCACAATAGACAAATACGTTAGCGAAGAAATGCTTAAGAGGAAACACCAAGGTCGAGAGAATTAAAAAATAGGTATTTGTAAAATGTATTGCTGTCTCGCTGTATATCCAAACAAGTAAACTAAACGTGATAGGGACAACTGCAGCTGGGACCGAAAATACCTATGAAAAGTACGCAAAATATACGTATCATAGTCCCCTGTTTTCTCCGCGAAAAATTGACCGATTTAATTACTTTTTGCGTTAGAAATTAAAGCAAGGCTTTCTCTGTGTTTCTATGTTTTGCTTTTTTCAAATAATCTTCTTCAGTTTGTTTGCTAGACGTTTTAATACAGCAGAAAATTAGGTCGATTTTTTAGGTTTTTGAAGGTTTAAAATCTCTTTTAATAATTAACTTAATAAAAAAAGGAAAACATAGGAACATGCTTATAGTAGCCATTGATTTTATTGGAAAAAATGAAGCAACTAGTGCCATTATCCAGGAAGGAAACAAGGGACTACGTTTGTATGGAAAAACGGACTGTACGATTTCCTCTTAAGAAGCGATATCCTTCATAGGTTGTTCAGGAGAATTTGCTTACATACACAGACCCCATAGAAAGGATTTATGCAAATATTACTAAACTCTAGCTTCATTACACGTTTTTAGCAAGAATACCACTTAAAGATTTGAATACGTATAATATTTTTTTTATATAAAATTTCTAATGTCATACTGTACTTTATAATAATTTACTTAAATATAAGAAAATCAGAAACTCATTATCATAAACATCCTTTTTTTTAACGTTGGGAAATGCGTTGCGCATACCTCGCGCTTGGGAAAACGCGAGGTTATGTCGGACTCTCCGCGGCCACTGGGGGCAGAGTGCCAGCCAGAAACCGCGGCCTACCGACTAAAACCCAACGATGCCCCCTCACAAACGCCTCGTTACCGGACAAGGCCATGGGAACCCCTTCGGACACTTCCATGACCTCGTCAGCGTCCCCAAAACGGGAAGGCCGGCGATGCTCCTGGGCATCAGGAGCAGCGACGACTGGCGGCGACCTGTGCAGGCAATGCAGGACTCGGGCTTCCCGGGCCCGCGTCCCACTGGTCACCGTCAGGAGAAAGAAGGCGTGCAAACTGCCATCTCCTCCGCCCCGTACTTCTGCAGTGGCAAGGGTCTGCCGCTGGGTCCTCTTCTCTGGCCCGTTCAGCCGCCTCCTTCTGCGTGATGACCTCCACACAGAAGGAGTTTGCTGCGTCCCAGACCTCCTCGCTCTCGACCATCTTCGAGATTAGAGGTGGGAGAGAGAGGTCGGGGCCAACACACGAAACCAGACTGTTGCGCTGCGAGAAAAAGTCAGGACACTCCTCGAGAGTGTGCTGTGCTGAGTCCTCCGTAGCGCTACAGTGATGGTATTGAGTGGTCGGCTCACGTCCGATTCGGTGCAGGTAACGGCCAAAACAGCCGTGACCACTGATGACCTGCACCAGATGGTATGTGAGCGACCCGTGCTTCCTTTCCGCCCACGGCTTGAGTACAGGGACCAATGCCTCAAGGGTTATCCTGAGTGTTCCGGAGGCCGGCTCACCCAGGCTCTCCTGCCATAGGCGGAACATCTCCTCACGTGCGCCTTCCATAGCGGCAACCCGCTCTCTTGGAGCCAATCTGTGGGCCCCCTTCCTTGCGTCGGTCCGCACGCGGTAGGCCGCATCATAAACATCCTAGCCACGAAATGCCTACTACTGGGCAGGGTCTCCCCAAAAAAGGAGGATTACAGATATAGTAGCTACTGCCAGCATTTATTTATTGTAAATTCTTTATTTTATTTTTCATTACAGCTTATTTGCTGATTTCATTATTTTGACGCCAGGGCGAAAACCAATAAACTACTTTTATTCGGTTACTATAATCGTAGTAGTTATTAGCTAATTTGTGCTAAATTATCGTTAAAAGCTTATGACCTTACTTAATCAATAGCAAAATTATAATAACGAAGAATCGAACCCCGGACCTCCCGATCAATACCCGGTGGTTTCAACCACTAGACCACGGCTGTGATCCCAATAATTTCTTTAAAAATTCTTTTATTTGCTACAAACTTTCCAATCCCTTTGTTCTAAACAAATACTGAATTCAGGAAGTCTCTTGTATGAACTCAGGGGCTGTATATGTTGAATAGTCATAGTATTGGAAGTAGTACTAGTTCCAAAAACAGGTCGTAGCGGCATCAAACTAGAAGTCTGCTGGGTGCGTATTAATCTAGGAGAGTCAATCATCGTACTAGGAGTCACAGTTTATAAGGTAGATTTTTTTTTAGTTTTAGGTTGTAACAACTTAGTACATAGCTGCTACATACTCGTAAAAGGTAGGAATCAAATTTTGTATGCTTGTTCAGAAAAGCAAACTGAAACTGAGCCAAATTTTCTGTGCCTGTTTGGACAAACAAACTGTACAACTTTTACTATGGGAATGAACATCCAATGAACCTAAATGTATGGAACAGCTGATTTTTTTTCCCGATTTCAAGATTGGTCCAATAGTAAAAGTTGTTCAGTTTGCTTGTCTAAACAATAATTTGGCTCCTGCTTCAAAAGTAATGTATGCTGCAAAGGCATATGGAGTGCTTGTGTGTATGGCTGATCGGAACAGTTCAGAAGCCTGAAGTTGTTAAGTGGACATCATCTCAATAGCGTTAGTTTTCATGGTAGGCTTATGAAGAAAAAATGTTTGGGTGCGCTGAGTGGTTATTGCGTCAGCAGCGCCGCTGTCAATATCCAATTGCAGTAGCACCCAACCTGAGGTGTGTTGAGTGGATATCTCGGCAGAAGTGCTTGTGCCCAGTGTATTCATGACTTCCAGTAGAAGCTCAGGTGCCGCGATTTTCTGAGTGGACAACTTGTCAAAAGGGTTTGTGTTTGTATCCAATTGTAAGAGCATATGAGCTGAGGCGTACTGGGAGGACATTTTGATCACGTCACTGATGTTTTCGACCGGTTATATGAGGACAGAATGCAAGTTATGCTGGGTAGACAACGTGTCAGGAGCACAGATGTCAATACCCGGTTCTAGCAGTATAGGAACCGAGGTGTCGTGAGTGGATATCTCTTCAGATTGAAGGCCTCCATGAGCCATGGTTTGCTGAGTACACATTTTGTCAGATGCGTTGCTCTCCAAAAGTGGCTTACCGCCTCTTTTGGAAGCACTGGTGTGCTGAATGGGTGCTTCATTATGAGTACTGTGGGGCTAGCACGCAGGAGAATCGAAAATCGAATCGAAATCCGAATCGAGGAGTTTGTATGGCAATTTTATTAGCGCCACGGCGGTGAGTAGCAGAACTAATAAAATTGCCATACAAACTCCTCGATTCGGATTTCGATTCGATTTTCGATTCTCCTGCGTGCTAGCCCCACAGTACTCATAATGAAGCACCCATTCAGCACACCAGTGCTTCCAAAAGAGGCGGTAAGCCACTTTTGGAGAGCAACGCATCTGACAAAATGTGTACTCAGCAAACCATGGCTCATGGAGGCCTTCAATCTGAAGAGATATCCACTCACGACACCTCGGTTCCTATACTGCTAGAACCGGGTATTGACATCTGTGCTCCTGACACGTTGTCTACCCAGCATAACTTGCATTCTGTCCTCATATAACCGGTCGAAAACATCAGTGACGTGATCAAAATGTCCTCCCAGTACGCCTCAGCTCATATGCTCTTACAATTGGATACAAACACAAACCCTTTTGACAAGTTGTCCACTCAGAAAATCGCGGCACCTGAGCTTCTACTGGAAGTCATGAATACACTGGGCACAAGCACTTCTGCCGAGATATCCACTCAACACACCTCAGGTTGGGTGCTACTGCAATTGGATATTGACAGCGGCGCTGCTGACGCAATAACCACTCAGCGCACCCAAACATTTTTTCTTCATAAGCCTACCATGAAAACTAACGCTATTGAGATGATGTCCACTTAACAACTTCAGGCTTCTGAACTGTTCCGATCAGCCATACACACAAGCACTCCATATGCCTTTGCAGCATACATTACTTTTGAAGCAGGAGCCAAATTATTGTTTAGACAAGCAAACTGAACAACTTTTACTATTGGACCAATCTTGAAATCGGGAAAAAAAATCAGCTGTTCCATACATTTAGGTTCATTGGATGTTCATTCCCATAGTAAAAGTTGTACAGTTTGTTTGTCCAAACAGGCACAGAAAATTTGGCTCAGTTTCAGTTTGCTTTTCTGAACAAGCATACAAAATTTGATTCCTACCTTTTACGAGTATGTAGCAGCTATGTACTAAGTTGTTACAACCTAAAACTAAAAAAAAATCTACCTTATAAACTGTGACTCCTAGTACGATGATTGACTCTCCTAGATTAATACGCACCCAGCAGACTTCTAGTTTGATGCCGCTACGACCTGTTTTTGGAACTAGTACTACTTCCAATACTATGACTATTCAACATATACAGCCCCTGAGTTCGTACAAGAGACTTCCTGAATTCAGTATTTGCAGACTTGCTAGCCCCACTGAATCATATTCATCCAAATAACAAGTGTTATCTTCTGGCTTCATAATCTGATGAGTTGGATCACAGTGCTTATAATCACGAGCGTATTTAAAGTGTATGTATTATTAAATACTTAACTACCGGATAATCCATTTTCACTTAAGGTTTATATTGCTAAAATACTGAAAAATGTTATAAATATGGCTTCTTTTTTCTAACAAGGATTCTATCATTATATCACAAGCATGATATTTTTGCTAACTTAATAAAGCACTTATACAAACAGTTAACGAATAAATGCTAAAGCGCCATAAATAATGAAATCAAATCATATTATTTTTTCTTACACGCCAATCAGTTTCTAACCCTGGTAATGATAAATTACTAACAGACCAATAAAACATAACACTGAGAAAGGTTACTTTGCTAAAGTAACATCATCAATAAATTGTAAAATAACAAAAAATCACTGATGTCATGATATTGCAAATACTGGGGCATGAAAAAATTTCTTAAGCACCATCTGTTCAGAAAACACTGAAAATACGTCGTTTTAGTCGCAACAAAGAAGGAGATTTATGAAACACTTCAAAATTTTTAAATGCTAAAGCGCCAAAAATATGCTCCGATCGACGCGAAACCTAGACAGATCGACGCAGAAAAAAAAATGCTATCCAACAATGTCTAAAACTCATTTTGGCCCAAATGGCGCTTTAGCATTTTTCCTTTCCACGGACGATATAATCAATATAATACAGCACAGTTTAATTTTAGTTTTCTATACAATGTTAATGCTTGCTTTTTATTATATTGAAAAATTAATTAAAAAGGTAAAGTACTTTGTTGTTGAAATCGATAAGGCGATGGTCGTGGAACGAAACGTTGCCACATTTGACACATGACATTGGTGACAAAACGTTTCGCGGTTAATTTTAAGCAGAGTTTAGTAATATAGTGGGAAAGTTAAAGCAAGTTGAAGTTTTTTTATTTTATTAAAACTATACACGGTTATTTTTTTATCACCCTGGAAAATTTAAGGGACGCTTCACGACATGGTATTAGAATGATTTAAGTATAAATAAAAAAAATAACCCCCCTCCTTAATTTTATATTAATTTTTAAAAAAATACAAAAAATGCTGCACTATTTGAGAGCAGCATTTTTAGATATTTTTTTTTTTAATTTTTTATTTCATTTTTTTCATTTTTTATATAATATTGGATGTGTCCTGAAGCGTCCCTAAAATTGTCCAGGGTGATAAAAAAATAACCGTGTATAAGAAGAATGGAGGACAACAAAAAAAAACGCGGTTTTAATTATACAGCAGCTGAGAAAGAATTACTTTCGAAATTCAGTTTAAGGTCAATGTATTTCTCCTTTTGTAATAACCAGTTTTTCATCCAAACCCTGTGTCTTATTTTAGATTTAAATAGGTATTCATCTATACAAGTAAATAAAATTGAAGTGTCTTTTTGTAATATCAAAATAACAAGTTTTTACTAAATGGGCATGAATGTATATCGGGTACCAATAACAAATACACAATTTAAAAAATTTTTGTCTGTCTGTTTGTTCCCGCTAATCTCCGGAACGGCTGGACCGATTTTGACGGGATTTTCACTAATTGATAGCTAATTATATACGATATAACATAGGCTATTTTTTATCAACTTCAACAAAAGTTACTATTCCACGCGGACGAAGTCGCGGGCACAGCTAGTTAGCAATAAAACTCATAGCAATAGTAATTTTTTTCTCACGATTATACATGTTTGTAAAATAAACTATTATTCCTTAAAGAAAACACAAAATGACACGCATTCCTTTAACATGACAACAATCTTTAAAAACAACAGGATAATAACCATCCACTGACATACAATCCTTTAATTTTATTAACAAGATACAAAATAGCAGAAATGCATCAATTCGTGTGTATGGTGATAACAGGACTGGCTTTCCTCTCGGACTGGCGCGTCATGATAGTCACAGGAAAGAATGTAGGGAATTAGTGGCCTCGAGGGATTTAAATTATCCCGCCGCGTTTAGATTTAACGAAAGGACAAGACGTATGGAATGATCGTAAGTGGATGGTCTGCTATTATTTATCACTTTTCAGAAATTTAGCACAAGATAAATAGGATTTAAGACACCTCGCGACCACTCTCACATTTAACGGCTTCTCAAGACGATTTGACAGTTGTTTGAGCAACACTTCGCGTTGAGTTGCGTTTCAGTATTCGAACATTCATCTGAGTGGCGTTTAGGTGCGACCTGATTTGAGATGCTCTTAAAAATTAGGAACTGCTAATTTATTACTTTTGAGTATGAGAAATGTGAGTTTAGCAGCTGCTTAATTATTTGAGAAGCCCTTAAATATTTAAGTGGCATTTCAGTATTCGGCTGTAAGATTACAAGAGACAATTACTCATGTCATGCTACGCTCACTCTAATAATAGGTAATATTATTTTTAGCTTAGTTGTTTTGTGTGGAGAAAATTGCGCAGGCTACAAGCAATCAAACGTGTCGTAGTTCTGCAGCCAGGATTATTGGCCATAAAGTCCCTGATCGTAAAACTCGATGCCCTTGGTACTACCGTTCACATCCTGTTGAAATGTCTGATTTAGTAACGAAAACAGTATCACAAGCTGATTGTTATTATTGATATTCCATAAATTGAAACCAAAGAAGCGGCCCTATAGCAGAATCGGGAAGAATTTCTATGCATTAATAATAAGTAGGTATATTATTATACAATGTGTTCCTGTTGACATCCCACAACTTTAAAATTATATTGTATGAATAAAAACAATGTAAATTGTATAAAATGCATACTTTTGATGATAATCGCAATCTTAATTAAAAACATTTAAAAATTGTCACCAGTCGACGAGTCTTTACCTTGGTTGATTAGTCATTGAATGAATTAATGTCATTGAATGTAATTTTTCCATCTCACTTCAAGAGTTGAAAAATTATGGCAAACGGAGGAAAAGTCCCTTGAATTTGGTTTGTATTCGAATGGAGTAGGTAACATCTTACAAACTCCTATTGTGGTACTTTCCCTCCAACTAGGTATCGTCTTACAACGGGTTTTAAAAAAATTGAAAATATGTATAGATGTACAAAATTATATTGCCTTTCTTCAGCAGGTTCTAAAACTGCAACTCGTTCCTAGCAAAGCAATACCTATTTTATTTGTATGCAAGAAATGCAATGAAAATGAACACTAGATCAAAAGTTACATATAACATAGAACATTAGACGGATATGAATACTTTTGATTTAGTTTGATTAAGAAATAATAATTATTCATGATATGAATCGATTGGCAGAGATTTAAATCGTGTCGATTGGTACCTTAAATCCGCTTTACAATCATCTGCATTAAAAATTAGCACAGTTCGCTGAATATTTATTCGCATTACAGTTGAGTGCAATATCCAAAGTTTATTCACACTCAGAGAGTGCAATATTCTTAATATAAATTAAAATGTTTTTTTTTAGATATGTACCTTATAATATTTATTGCCTCACGTATCCTTACATTTTATAATCGTTACACTTTCTTTATTGTCTATACTTGGATGTTAAGTGAAATATGCTTACAAATTCCGATAACATGCTAATACTTGAAAAAGGTCGCAGGATATTAAACATAAACATATGAATTTTGGGTATTTTTTGGTTCAAGCAACGGACGACGTGTTTCTTTAAGACCGCACGGGGTATGAGCCAAATAAAATAGTCTCGGAAATTCTCTTTTATTTATAGCCTTTGTTCGAAACTTTGTTCCTGTGGTTTGGGTGAGCTTAAAAAAACAATCGTATATAACCCCGAGAGCCCACTGAGCTTTGTTTCCAGGAGTTAATTTCTTTGAAGTCCGTAAATAGACTTTGGAGCGTCACGGGAGTAATAGCTGTTGGAATAGACGACAACCAGGTGATGTAATTTAACTATAATAAATCTTAAATAGACCTTGTTTAATTGAATTAATTCAATTAGACACTCAACAAGGCGTTATATTATTATAGTTCAATAGAACAATGGAGGCTGCATGACCTAAACTTTTAGATCTATCGATATGCCTAGTACTACCTATTTGGCACCTTTTGGGAATGACCTAAGCGCGGTCCAGGTCACGACAGAATCAAATACCTTCTCATATAGACATCACGCACGATCAGGTTTACCAACATTGAAAAGTACGTTAGTAGTAAGTTAAAGGAAGTACTATGTTTGAGTTTAATTTTTGAAAGTTTTATTCCATAAGAAGGGGTAGGTATGCACCTGATCTGATAGAATCTCAGGTATAAATCGTGGGAAACCATTGATTTACTAGGAAACGCTCAAACTTTATAGGCACGTACAAATGAATTAGGAGTTAGGGTATAGTTCTTTAACTGTAATGGGCACGATTTGATTCTTAAAAGTAATTCAGGTGAGCTGTAGTAATAGAGAGTTTAACAGTCGGGAATAAGGAATAATTTTTTTTCATCATTTAGAGCGGTAAGTACTCTTATTAGTTCAAGTTATTCAATTGATTGCGTCGGGTTATTTCATTAGCCTGCGTCACGTGAAGTCAATAAATTCACTAAATAGTTAGATATAAAAATATTTTAGGAAATAAACTGACTTTAAGAAATTAAAAATATTATTAAAACCAATGATATTTTATTTTAGAGTAGTCTTTGGGTGCGAATAGGTAATTCGAATTTTATATTATTTTTTATTTTAATTGATAATGTCTAATGCTTCCCTTTATACGTCTGTGATCTAATGACATAATGATATTTTATTTTAGAGTAGTCTTTGGGTGCGAATAGGTAACTCGAATTTTATATTATTTTTTAATTGACATGTCAGTCTAGTGACATATCGACATCTCCTACGCTTAAAGTCGTTACTTCTTTTACTAATCTAGATTTTTAGTCAACTTTACAATGCAAGTATTCTTTACTGTTTTCGTGAAGTCAGATTTAAATAATTAGTAAATCATGAAAATATTAAATATCATTCAAACGCTACCGCGCAGTTGGTCGCTTCTTTTGTTTCGACGACTTGCGTGGGGACGCTAGACCTATCTCGAACCAATCACAGGTCGATACTCGCATCATACGACGTTTAACAGCTGGTATTGGAATGGACGCTTTAAATGTTCGGAAAAATAGTAGACTCGTCCTTGCGGTATTTATGTTACTTTATTGTAAATAAAACAATATATTTTCTTACACTAAACTCGTTAGTATCGATCTATTTATAATATACAGGATGGATTTTCGAGATGGGATTTAAAGGGCAGGTACATTAACCGTTAAAGTTACAAGAAAACATTGTTAGGCAACCATCCATAACTTTTTAAGATATTCTGATCTGCATTCATAGATTTTGGAAAAAGTTACAGTCAACAAAAAAAAGCTGAGATAGCAAAAAAAATTTTTTTATCCCTATCGATCCTATTTCATGTAGGGATCAAAAGACTCTATGGGACCATTTAAGGTATGAGTACTAGAAACGACAGAAATCGCCAAAAACATTTCCCATACATTTTGTACGGAAAATCCTCGGATCCTATTTCTTACGGTGATCTCTCTATGAATCCTATTTCTTACTTTTAAGGGAAACTAATTTAAATAAAAACAAAATAAATCATTTAAACATGTATTCCACAATAAAAAACAAACCACACTTCCACAAAAAAAAATCATAAAAATCTGTGGAGCTGTTTTGGAGGAGTTCGATAACAAACACTGTGACACGAGATTTTTATATATAAGACTAGCTGTGCCCTCGACTTCGTTCGAGTGGAGGTCCGAAAATAACAATATCGTGATGTTATATACCCTAAAGCCTTAATCGATAAATGGACTATCCAACACAAAAATAATTTTTCAATTCGAACCAGTAGTACCTGAGATTAGCGCGTTCAAACAAACAAACAAACTCTTCAGCTTCCGGAGATTAGCGCGAACAAACAGACAGACAGACAAAAATGTTTTAAATTGTGTTTTTGTTATTGGTACCCGATATACATTCATTTTTTTTTATACTACGATGCCGGCAAACAAACTTACGGCCCGCCTGATGGTAAGCAGTTACCGTAGTCTATGGACGCCTGCAACACCAGGGGCATCACAAACGCGTTGTCGACCCTTTAAGAACCTATTTACTCCCTTCTTGAAGAACCCCATACTGTATTCCCCGGGGAAAACCTCGGCAGGGAGCTCGTTCCACAACCGGAGCGTGCGTGGGAGGAAATTTCTCTCAAACCGCACTGTGCGTGACCACTTAGGCTCCAGCGTGTGAGGATGAACACCCTGCCGATGGCGAGCGGTGCGATGATAAAAAGTGGCCGTTGGCATCATGTCGAACAATTCTTCAGAACACAACCCGTTGTACAAGCGGTAGAACACACATAATGAGGCAAAGTCTCTCCTCAGACTTAGAGGCTCAATACCGCTTGTGAGTTTGGGATTGTCAACAATTCGCTCAGCTCGTCTTTGGACCGAATCAAAAGGTCCAAGTTGGTATCGAGGTGCTCCCGCCCATAGATGACAGCAGTACTCCATATGAGGCCTGACCTGTGATTTATATAGCAACAGTCTTTGCCTTGAAGAGAAGTACCGCTTGGCTCTGTTAAGCACACCTAGTTTTTTGGACGCCAACTTGACCTTGTCATCTAAGTGACTTCGGAATTGGACGTCCCTGGAGATGTCGACACCGAGGACCCCTAAACTCTTTGAGATGGTCAAGGGTGTGTTCTGGAATTGTGGGGCCACAGTAAATGGGGTTTTCTTAGCAGTGAACGCACATACTTGTGTCTTAGAGGGGTTAAATCGGACTAAATTGTCCCGCCCCCAATCGGAGACTCTGGATAGAGTGCTCTCGATTTGAGACACAAGTTGTTCACGACTTTCCTCCACAATGGAACGAGGGATATTTACACGGCCTGTGTAAAATGCATCTCCAGTGCTATCGTCTGCATAGCAATGGATGCCGTCAAGCGGCAGCATATCATTGATATGCAGCAGAAACAGTGTTGGAGATAGCACGGAGCCTTGTGGGACACCAGCATTTATCATCCTGGTTTCGGAGCAGCTACTGTCAACTACGGCTCTAATGCTCCTCCCGGATAAAAAACTAGCAACCCACTTGCACAATCCCTCGGGAAGCCCGTATGATGGCAACTTCGATAGAAGACCCCGGTGCCAGACCCGATCGAACGCCTTCGCTATATCCAGGCTGACTGCCAAGGCCTCACCTTGACTCTCAATGGCAGAGGCCCAACGGTGTGTGAGATACACTAAAAGATCACCAGTCGAGCGACCGTGGCGAAAGCCGTATTGGCGGTCGCTGATCAGATCGTGATCTTCTAGGTATCTAAGGAGTTTTGTGTTAATCACACGCTCCATCACCTTCGAGAGAAGGGAGGTTATAGCAATAGGCCTGTAATTCGATGGATCTGATCTATCGCCCTTTTTGGGCACCGGGTGTACATTTGCAGTCTTCCACGAAGACGGAACTTGTCTTGTGCGGTAGGAAAGTGTGAAAAGTCGCGTTAGCACAGGACACAACTCAGGAGCACACTGTTTTAGCACCACTGCCCGTATGCCGTCTGGCCCATTCGACTTCTGAACGTCGAGAGAAAGTAGCTCCCGCCGAACTTCACTCTGTGTTATCTTGACTTCCGGCATGGAGTGACCACACCACAGGATGGTAGGTGGTGTGGCGCTTTCGTCACCGTTCATAGTCGAGTTTGAGGCAAAGAGATTACCCAATAGATCGGCTTTCTCTTTAGCGCTATGGACCAAGTTGTTACTGACATTTCGGAGTGGTGGTAAGGACGACCTACAAAAGTTTCCCTCGGCAGCTTTGGCCAGCGACCAAAAAGCACGACTACCCGAGGGGTAGCTTGCGAGCCGCTCGCCAATTCTGCCGACGAAATTGAATTTAGCTCTGGCAATAATTTTTTTACTGGCCCTCGAGGCCGCATTATACTTGCGTTTCACATCAGTTAGATTGGGGTCATGTGTCCTACGAGCCGTAGTCCAAGCCTTGTACGCGGCTTGCTTAAGAAGTAGAGCTTCCTTACAAGGCCGGTTAAACCACGGTCGTTTTTTTGCCCCCGCAGCTACTAATGAGTTAGGAATAAAACATTCCATACCCACCAGGATAGTCTGAGTGACTGCGGCTGCGCAGGTGTCAGGATCATCTGATGTGAAGCAAAGCTGCCTCCACGGGTACGATGCATAAAATTGTCGCAATCCATCCCAATCTGCTGACTTGTATTGCCACATGCGGCGCAAACTGGGTGGCCTAGATGGATCAGGCCGCGCGCAGGCAACTTGAGTCCGGACGAGACAGTGGTCGGAAGAACCGAGAGGTGCATCCACTGAAATAGAATATCCGTCCGGACGTGTGGTCAGCAGGAGGTCCAGTAAGGAGCTCGTATGGTCCTCAATGTCTGGTATTCTTGTAGGAGAATTGACCAGTTGAGAGAAACCATAGGCCAGAGAAAATTCGTGAGCACACCTCCCCGCGAAGTCAGTGGACCGAGAACTAAGCCAGTCTACGTGATGGGCATTAAAGTCTCCCAAAATCACTAACTCGGCGGAGGGATATTGCTCAAGGACTTTATCAGTCGTCAAATTCAGGTGCTCGAATAATCGAGCTGTATCCGCTTCTCCGCTATGAGACCTGTATAGGCACTCATAAACGCGGGTGTGGCCACCGCAGTCCACACGCACCCATAACAGGACCCATGACAGGTCCCGGTCTTCTAAATGATATAGGCGGCGGTAGCAGATATCCTCCCGGGCGTACACACATACGCCAGCACGTCTCCGGAATGAGTGTTCGAGCACATAGCCGGGATACTTAAGGTATGATGTGTCAGCCGGACAAGATATCTGCGTCTCCGTCAAAAATAAAAGGGTCGGCTGCGCTGCCTCAAGGTGCTGATGGACAGCGTTGAGATTTGCGTGAATTCCCCTAATGTTGCAGAAGTCAACCTGCGTGGAAAGGGATGCCGCTGTGAGACTTTTCCTTTTATTTTTACTATTCATAATATTTATGGTATAGGTAAATAGGTTAGGAAAATTCGCTGTGCTGAAAGTTAAAGGGAAAAATATGCGATGCTAAATCAGCCGATGAGCAGTGCGGGTAGTGCGGTTTGTCGGTGCAGCGTACGGAAGGGCTCCCGGTCCCCCCCCACGGCAGCAGCCGGGTTCCACTCCGGTCTCCTTCTCCGGCACGACTGCAGCCACAGGGATTTTTCACAGGTTGGCAGTTCAGCCTCCCAGGGCGGAGATTAAGTAATCCCTGGACTCGGGAACTCTACTAACCTGCGGGCGGCCAGCGGTCAGCCGTTTCACCGGGTCTCCCTGATCGCTGCACCCACACTCCGCGCCCGCACCGATAACGACCGTATTGTGCGCAACACTGGTCCCCCGCTATCAACACCGCGAATCTTCAAGAGCTCTGGATACCTTACTCACCGCAGGAACACAACACTACGTAGGAATAATGTTATTTAGCTGCGGTCTTCTGTAAGGCGGAGGTACTTCCCCAGTCGGGCTGCTCCAGTTTTGAGCGGAATGAATCCCGCTGTGCCCTACCTCTCTTAAATTCATACCCATTTAGTAAAAACTTGTTATTTTGAGATTACAAACAGACACTTCAATTTTATTTATTTGTATAGATAATAGAACTGTCAATTAATATAATAAGATATTTCTTTCTATTTTGCACTTTTTTAGCAGAAATAAAGTTCCCTAATACAAACGTAACTTTAAAGTTAAGACTATGCATTTTGTTTTGGCTTTATAGATAAGTAGTTACGACTCTATACGATTTACAATATAGCTGTTTTTTGTCGTAGCTTAGACATACGACCTTATGCGACACAATAATTAACTTGAACTTTGAAATATGACTTGATAGAAGCACTATTAAAATTTTACAATTGATTTCATGCGTCATCGTAATTGTCGCGCATACGTAGGTACAGTAAGCGCTACGTAAAGTTTTACATTTACACTACGAAAGCCGCCGCTATTACGAGCGACATAAGAGTGGTCCAAAGGTCAACCAGTAAAGCTTTAGGTACACGACGCTTACTGTACGTCACTCTCGAACGCTGAACGTGGATTAAAGTTCTCTGTGTACGTTGCTGCGCCTAGTCTCGTTACTTCTAATCTTTCGGGGACTCTCCGTACTTTTGTCTAATTCGATTTATCGATGTCCTCGATTGTTCGGGGTATTTTTGCACACAGGACTTTTCATAACCGGCGCTTTTTATCCGTCATGTGTGTTATTCAATACAGTTGTAAGGGATTTATTATGAAGGAGAAAAATTACCCCAAGGAGTATCCCTCGTCTTTGCAGGCCTTAAGTTGTTTGAGAACTACACTAATCTCGTATAGACTGACATTTGGGATATCTACGGTATAGTGTCGGGTTGATTACGGTCTTGGATTGATAAGATGTGCGTGATGTCATGCTATTAGTCCATTATCTATTACATAATGAATGTCTTCCTATGACCTGAAACAGACCTCAACAACAAATAGATACGTTTGTAAAAGCACATATTACATACGAGTACATATATGATAAGTACTACAAAGAAAAGTACCATCATATTCTTACGGCATTCGTATTTGTTACGGTTTCTTAGAGGGGTTTGATATTTCACGCGTGTCTGTAATTGTTAATTTATTCAATTTGTTTTGAAACGTAAAAGAGGCGACATATTGTTACGAGTATATTGCTACGTAATAATTGTACCGTGAATAATTAAATTGAAGAATTTCTTATCACTTTTTTTGCTTCACCAGCACTATCTAATTATTCACTGTGCTAGGCTTACTAATTTTTATGTACTTACATTTTAATTTGAACCTTTATACAGTTCTGTGTACACTGTACATATAAAAATACGAGGGTTGTCCCAAAAATAATGTCTCCAGCGCTACCGTTTCCGAACACGCAGCGCTAGTTGAAATCCGGCAACACTGTCGTGTTCTTTGGTCTCCCGTCTACAATTGGGATGATGACTGAATTCTAATTTTTACGTCTCGTCATAAAATATTAAAATACCGTGGAAAAAGATGCAGTCCTGTGAAATTAGAATTAAAATCGGCTTAGAAATACATTAGATACAAGCATTTTAAGTTGTTAATTTGAAGGCGATTAGACAGAGAGATCCGACATCAACCGTGACGTCATTGTTGAGTACGGCCATATAAACTCCATGTCAATTGCCGTTTTGCTAGAAAGAGATGGAGAAAAATCTTTAATACCTTATATCTGGGTTACCAATTTATCTACCAAAAATCGGTTTTCGAATAACTATAAAAACATTATATTATAGTTATTCGAAAACCGATTTTTTCTTTCTGTTTATTATATGAATGAGCTTCTATTAAAGCAAAAAAAATTTTTTAGTCATCTAGCCTATTCTCTACCCGACGGACCTCGCTACGACGCTCAATCTTGGCACAGCAGCCATCCGTGATGGACATGGTGATCGCCGCTCCCGCCAAGTGCGAAGTGCGCTCTGTTATTCGATTTTTGCACCACAAAGGGACTTCACCCATCGAAATTCATCGGTAACTGACCTCTGCGTACGGCCCAAACGTTATGGACATCGAAAACGACTCTTGCACGACAGCGCCCGCCCCCATGTTGCCAGGAAGATCCTGGAGCTAAGCGCCACATTCGGATGGGACATCCTGGATCATCCTAGCTACAGCCCTGACGTTGCCCCCAGCCACTATCACCTTTTCCCGGCCCTTAAAAACACCTAGCAGGGATCAAATTCGAGACCGACTAGGAAGTCATGGAAGCTGTGATGAGTTTCCTTACTGGAGGCGGCGGCGGAGTGGTATGACGCGGGCATCAAGAAACTCGTGCACCGACTCCAAAAGTGCATCGATCGGAACGGGGACTACGTTGAAAAAAGAGAAAGGATCGGGCTTTCTGACAGTGTATTTAATTTTGGAAATAAATGTTGTTTTACTATGAAAAAAAAATAGGAGACCTTATTTTTGGGACAACCCTCGTAAAACAAAACAAAAATCAGATGTTTTAAATTACATTAAAATTGTAATGAACTGTATGCAAAGGTGGTGTTTTGAATTATATGAAAATTGTAATGAGCTGTATGCAAAGTTATAACTTATAATGCATATAAAAATTAGCCCGCCGTACTAGTCAACATGGTGTGTTTAGGAGTATACAGGGTGACAGGAAAAGTTGACGTATTCCTTGAAAGGGGTTATAGTACAAGTCATAAGCAACAAAAAAAGCCCAATTAACCAGGGGTCCAATTAAACAGTTGGTTATCGAGCTACGACGGTTTTCAAATTTTTGAGATTTTATCCGACTTGTTGCCAAAAAAAAAAACTACACCATTTACAGTTACAAACTGATTAATTGCGGAAAGCTATTTCTTACTTTTAAAAAAATGGGCAGTTAATTTAAATTAAAATTGTTGTCAAAAACTTACATAATTTTGGAATTAAGAGGTCTTTATTGACAAATAAGTCGAATAATTTTTTATCTTTCTGAAAATGTACAGTCCACACTGCACGTACCTTTTTTTTCGCGGGGAAATGCGCCACCTCACCGTACCCACCGTTGGCTAGACGGCGAGCGTGTGTGGGGCTCACCCGGCCGAGTGCCAGGCCTACCCACTAAAACCCTTCGGTGTTCTTCCTGCCCTAATGGGCGCGCTAGGCAAGGTCCACACTGCGACTCCACCGCGACCCACGCGCCCGGGCAAGCCCGACCATCCGGTCGGGCTCTCGCCAAGGGGGGATTGCCCGAAAACACCAGGGCAATCCCCAGACGGAGGACCTTACGGAGGCGTGCACGGAGCCAACCGTGCACGCAGGCCACACCACACACTGCACCACAGAAGATATTATAATAGTACTCCGTACAGAACGGCCACTCACCTCCCCGCACTCATTTCAAATACCCCACCCCGCACTTCGTTGTAGACATCACTGACACTTAAACAAGGGCGCGCATTATCGCTCGGGCATGGCGACACTTCACGTTCACCGAGAAGACGCGAGCACCGGTAACAAAGATAGCGCTATACGGGTAAAAGAGCACGCACTCAGCCCTACTCATGGACTTAATAAGCAAAGTCCATGGCCCTTCTAGATTCCACGCACACATCTGCGCGTGTACAAACGTTACTTGCTTAAGTAGTAGTTATAGGTAATTGATTTGCGAACGTTATATGGAGTGTCTGGGGTGTGACTGCACGTACCTTGGGCTCTACTCTATTTCTACGAAAAACCAAATTTCTAACCTTTCGCATGTTTTCTAGCACGGTTCTCTTCGATTCGAATATTCATTCGACCGAAAATAATTTGACAGATAATATTCTCCAAAGCTACTATAATTTACGAAAGTAAATGAAGAATTGAATTTGACAGTTTATTTTTCGTTTTTTTTTTAAATTTTAACCTCAAATTAACGACCACAAAAATGTTACCTTTTGATATTCGTAATTGTGAATTTTTAAATTAGTTAACGTGAAATTGCTGCTGGAATACGTTTGCTTGAAGCTACTTCGCAGGAGGATTGTAAAGAGCGTAGAAAGACCTTGCCTCGGAAATAAATTAAATATAGCGTTGATATCAGACTTGGGATTTTATACAAATTTGCACTCAGTTGAATATTATTTGAGAATTAAAATTGATAATTAAGAAGAGCATCTATTTGCTACGGGGATAACGGAAGTTGTTATTTTAAGCTAAAATCAGTAAATATCAATATTATTTACATAAAAGCTCTAAATATACCTATTGACAAGTACCAATAAGATTCTTACTAACGATTTAGAATGCTTAACTTGAAAACAAACAACACAACACAAAATGTAACTGCGACTGAAGCATTCCTTTCTAAAGAAAGTGTCGCGATAGCGGACCATAAAAAATATCTTTCTAAAATATTGCTCAACCACTTAAAATAGAACTTCTATTCACCTTCTATTTTATACAAATTCAAATTCCAAGAAATCGTGATTGTTTTCATTTTGACAAAAATGTTTGAGATTATCCATAAATAATTTATTATTTTCTAACAAATTAACGAGAAAATCGCATATATCGAAGAAAGGAAAAAGCTTTCGTTTCATTCTATTGACCCCGGAAACCCTTTATTACCCTTTCCACCACATTTTACGGCAATGGTCTCACTCCATTCGTTCCTCATATTTTATTTCACTCTATTGACCCTGGAAACCTACTTGTTTCACTCTACTCACCCCACTTTATGGCACTGGTCTCATTCCATTCATTCCTCATTCGTTCACAAAAGTTGTCTATGGAAACCATTGATTTACTACCAAAGGAAACGAAATTATTGTGTGTACCTATTCGAAAATGAAATAGAGTAGCGACACTTGCGAAAATTTGTTTGATCGTCGTTCGTTGACGAAAGTTCGTTTCGGAGAAACAGAGTAGATCTCCTGATGGCCGCTGTAAGTAACGGATGTGACCGATTAATGAGAATTCACGGTAAGTGAAGCAAATGAAGTTCATTCGTTTTCAGATATACGTAAAGTACAGTCCGTAGGTGAATCGAAAGAACCGTAACTGTTAAAATTTCAAAGTATTTATAACTAATAGCGCAATTTCACAATTTATCTTCCGAATAACTAAAAATTTTTAAATTAAATTACCTTTAAAATAAAAAAATATAACTATTTTTTTTATTTTAAATACATAAAATATTAAAATTTTATTCTATACCCAATATACACGTAGCTAATGTTTTTTTTAAATTTACATTGTAATCTGTATAAACTAAACTATGAATTTGCACAAGTGACTACGGATACGAACCATTAGGTATTACTGTTATTAGGAATGATGTGGGGTTACTATACCTACATGCAAATTTTCCAGAAATGGAAGAATATCTTTTAAGATCTCTTAGGCGCTGGCCACACAGAAAAGACGTATGGCATGACGTCGCGGACGCGGCGCCCTATTAGTTTACTTTAATACAAAATATATAGGAGCGTCGCGACGCAACACAGACAGAAAAGACATATAGAAAGGATAGATATTTAATCGATTATTTAATCGAATTGAATAAGTTAATGAAACAATTATAAATTAAAATTAAACTCATTGAAATTGTTTAGTTTCTGGCCGCAAAAGTTAATATAACATCAAAGACCCTTTTGAACATCTCTTTATTAGGTACATGAAATGATAAAGCTTTGCGCATTTAATTTAATCATTTTCTTAGAAAATATCTTCCTGAGATCTTACCAGGAAATCATATCACTTATTTGATTTGAGAATACTATGGCTCCACGTGTTATTGAATGCGTTAAAAATAACCCTGATTGCTACACCTGCGAAGTTTGCTACAATAGTTGTAATGCCACTAACAATATCAATTAAGTAGTTGGCCACATAATTGTAAAGTTTTGCACTTTGAACCCAAACTTTACCTGCCTTTAGTATATTTATTATATAATAAAGTTTTACTTAATATATAACTACAAATAAGATCATTACAGCATTATCGTAAAAGCACATTTATTAACTTTTAAATATGTACGAATGCTTGCAATTCTTATAAATTCACGAATATTTGGCAATTTCTGTGTTTTACAATGGACACAAAAATCGCCAAATATTCGTGAATTTATAAGTAGTAAAGTAAGTTAAATATTCGGAACCTCTACTCCCCTTGACGTCTTTTGCAATTACGAGAAATATATTTATCAATGTTACATTTTTAAAAAGTAATAGATAAACTAAACAACAAGTCTAAACCTTCTTTAACCATTTTTATTCGTTGTTTGCGGAAAAATGAATCCTTGGGTAAAATAACCATCTTATTTGTATTTCCGTTCATTTTATTCTAAATTTTATTGTACGTTTAATCGCTAAGGACACCGATTTGAAGGGTCGAGGGGTCTGAATCATTGTAAATCTTATTTCCCTTACAGTGGCGTAACTACAGTTTGGGCCCGTGGCAAATTGTGCCAATAAAGAAACGAATTAAAATACGGGACACGCGATATTGCTGTTAAGAAATGCTTGTTTTCAGATTCGTATCCATATAGGCATAGGTTAGACAGCCTAAATGGAATATATTATACACCTACCCACAATGATAGCTGAAAAACCATTACGATTTCTATATACCTATTTATAGTTTATAAGCTGCCATTTTTACTTTTTTAGCTTTATCCGCTGGGAATACTTATAAGAATTACTTAGACGAAATATTTCTCGTTTTGACGTGGCCTTACCACAAAACGTTTTTAAACAGTCTAAAGTTAAACACTGTTTAAACATGATGCTGTTTCATTTCTTTTCAAAGGAATTATAGAGACAGCATCATGCTTAAACAGTGTTTAACTTTAGACAGTGTTTAAAAACTTTTTGTGGTAAGGCCGTCAGTCTTTATTTCACCCCTATATGGGTCAAATAAACAAAATGCCTTGTTTACTTGTTGTTTTTAAGTAGGACTTATAATAATAATAAATAATAATAAATTTATTAAGACAACACGGCATCAGAATGTACTCCTTACTCCCAAACTAGGGAATCCCTGTATCTTGGGAGCTAGTGATTTCTCAACAAGTACAAAGGATTACAATCATATTCCGTCTTATTTACCAACACTATTCAATTTACAAAATGTGTGTGATTATGAGTGGGCGTGTGTATGTTTGTGTTTCTGATGTATGTAAGTTAGTGTATTTAAGAGTGCAAAACTTTGAACCTATGGGAATATATAAATATTTTATAAACAATTTATTTCATTAGGCTTTCTGTTTCCAGGTAGGAAAGTTTTAGAAGCAGCTGCTGAATGCTGTGTTTGGCTTCAAAATTGGACATCATAAAGATAGGCCTTCTTTTAATGATATTTTTATATAATCGGCCCGTTCCAGATAAGCATTTTTAGCCATAAATACCAAAATTTTTAGCATCTCTGCGTTTCATTAGCCGGTGATGCTAGTTTTTCTTGTTGGTTGTCATGCGTTTCATTTAAGCATTTTTAACACGAAATGCTAGCATCAAATACCCATGTTAATAGATGGGTCCTCTGATACCACTTTTTGACAGCTTTCAAATTTGACATTTGGAATCTTTTTTTCATGAATCAAAAAGGATTTTCAGCGGATTTAAAAAAAATATTGAAAGATATTTATAGTATTAGCCAATTCTGATTTATATTATTAAAAATTTTAAGTGGCTGGACTAAGTAGGTGAGGTGTCAAAATTCAGCACGAAAAATCAGTACCTTGCGTTTCATTTGTAACAATTAGCGCGGCTAAAAATGTCAACATTTCTTAAAAGAAACGCAAAACGAGGCTAACATCAGATGTTAGCCTCAGAAAGTAGCAGTGCTTTATCTGGAACGCAGGGATTGTCGTGCTTAGCGCATGAAACTGTTGCTTTGCCCAAGCAGTACGGCATGTTACTTCAGGACCAGTAAGGCTTACACGTCTCCTAGATCGTGCCTAATCCTTGTTTGAATATTCCATGGGATGCATGCGAAGCAACATCCGTAGTATTGCTAATTGTCTGACAGTCAGAACTTCACACTCGGAGTAAAGTAACGTCGTGGAATATGTACGTTTTTTCGAGTTAATACTTTCAATACTGCCCACTGAGCACGTTCCAATTTTAAAAATGTGATTTTGCTAGCTCCACCACATACGGAAATACAATAAGTTAACACCGATTGACACAGTCCAAGGTAGACAGTAAAAAGAGTTTTACGATTCACTGAATTGCGGAGATTTTAAAAAATGAAAATAAGCCTCCGCACTCTGGAAATCAGAGCCTCGACGTGTATGTTCCAATCCAGTCTACTATCCAGATAGACACCCAAATATTTGACACTCTTTACTACATTAAGAAGCTTGCAGGTGCAGGAAGGTGCTGAATTTATTTGACAGGAGTGTGTGTTTTAATGACTTCATAAGGAGGGTCGGATTTAGCTGCCCTAGAGATATCGAAACGAATTATCTGCGTTTTCTCTAGGTTTAGTGTTAAGGTATTTTCTGTGAGCCACTGGCTTACCTTTTCGAGGGCATTTACTACTTTATGCCTTGCGGCAACCCAGTTATCGCCTCAAGCCAATAGAGCTGTATCATCCGCATAAGTGAAAACGCTACTACCGTCTAGTGTTAAGCGACAAAGTTGGTCAATATATACCAAAAATAAGCTTAAATACAAAGTAACTTAAAAAATTACGGAGTTCCATAATTACATTAAGCTCAACACGCAAACTCTATAAGTATTACATGCAGCTGCAGCTGTATTGACGAGTTCAGAACTATATACTAAAATATTCTTGGTCATGTGTCGCCTTTTTAGTCTACGTGTGACGTTTGTGAAGTAAGCTCTGCTAAATATTATAAAATGTATTAACGCTTTGATTTAAAAACATTTAGCAATATTTTATGGGTAGTTTGTAACCTGTCATCGCATTATTTTTAATACTGAACCTTAAAATTACATCAATGTGAAAGAAAACATTCTAATCATAGAAATGTGGGTTAAAGATTTGGGTATTCCCCATTCGGCATAATTTTCGATTACCTACACTAATTTATTCGCATAACCGAGAATTCGCATTAAATGTCCAAACAAACTCGTGACATTGAACGTGTTCGATCAATAAAAATACAAGTTCTGCAGGTATTGGATCGATTCGACTACTTAATTAAGATTCGGATTCCACAATTTAGTTCCGCCTTATAACAGCAGATTTAGAATGGTCTTTTTGCCACGATCACGTTGTTGTGTTACGGCCTTAGGTTCGTATTAATAACTGCATTCCAAGCATGAGATCGATGTAAAGATGTTCCTAATAATTTTTAAAATTGGATTTAATAAATTTGTTCTTGTCACTGCTAAACATTGCTGCGTAAATTTTTACCATCTTCAATAACCGCGATACCCTTTCGCTACCTTTCGTCCTTTACATAATTATTGGAAAATGTCGTTTCATGGCCCATTGCACAAACAGACATGACCGATATTAATCTGAACAGACTGCACAATTTTTTAATGGAGTTTTCTGTTCCTCTTTATAGTAAATGCGCGTACCTGCGTATTTTATTAGGTGTAGTCATTGATTTACTACCAAACGTTTGGTGTAGTGTAAACTTTTTTTCACACACCTATGTATAATAGAAGTAATTCGAACTTTACATGTTTGTTTGACGTCAATAAGCGTCTGTAAGATCTAAATTTTGTAGTTTGAGTTTAGTACCCAGTTATTTAACATATTAAAGCATTAAGGTGATAAAATGCTTTCAGAATTAGGCGAATAAATATTTTATTGTGTTTTCACGTTTTGAGTGTGAGAAGAGCCAGCCTTTTAATTAGCACTGAATTATGTCGTTACTAAACATGATATAGAAGGAATAATAATACAAAATTTAATTGAGATAGGCTCTTCGAAGTAAGTTGCAATTAAGTTTGTGTCTGTGTTTATTACTTGCTGGACGAATGCCAAGGTATATTAGCGCCAGAGAAACATCATAACTGTGATTAAGTTTCGCACAACTTAGATTGCTTGTTATTAGGGCTCATTTCACTCTGCTCATCCTAATGATGTTGACATGTAACTGTTATATACAGGTTATATGTGTATTAGGTAATGTAGTGGTACAAATTTATTATATATGCTAACGGTATGATCAAAGAAAATTAAATATCTGCCATGTGATACCGGGTTAAATTTAAATACCTAATGAGCCAAATTTACAGGAGAGACTCGGTATCAGTTACATAGCCAATCTACTTAAAAATGTGAAAAACTTAGGAGTATAATGGAATGGGGTGCGATGTCAGAACACCTCCTCGTGGTGCACCCTGGGCAACCCGGCAGATTTTCTGCCGCGGGCTAAGAGTCTGACAGCTGCCCCGTGGAGGGGGCGTGGTGTGGCCGGGTTTAACCCGGCGGGCCACTTCACGTGGCCATGTGGGGCGACACCTCCCCTTCTTTTTGAAGATGGGGTTGTGTGTCGCCCGGGGACCTGCTCGCGGGTCATGGCGCGTTGCGCCTTGTGCCGTTGCCCCTTTGATCGGGTTGGTGCGGGTCCTTGTGAGCTTCGGCATGTCGTTGTTCCGAGGCTGGGAGACTCGTAGAGCTCCGGCGTGTCGTTGTTCCAAGGACTGAGGTTGACCCGATCAGCGTGTGGCTTCGGCACACTTGTGCGGCCCCCATGAGGGGGGCGTGGGATGGCCGAGTGCTACTCGGCGGGCCACCTCGTGTGGCCACCGTGGCCGCTTTTTGCGGTGGGTCGGCGCTTTGGCGCCGCTGAGCTTCGGCTCGTGTGCGCGGCGGTGGATCCAGTGGGGTCTGCCGTCGGGCAAGCCCGTTACCCCGCACTGAGCGGGGCCGGGGGCCTGGCGCACTGAGCGTCGGGCCGCGTGGAAGAAAACCACAGTAAAAAATTACCACCCGGAGTATGTCCCGGGAACTCCTCTCCATCTCCATCTTGGAGAGGGCGTGAGGGGCCCGCCATTGGTGGGCAGGTGCCGCGGACGGGGTTATGGTCGGTCTGTAAGGGTTCCCACGACCTCGTTCGGCAGCGGCGCGGCTGCGCTAGGCGCCAAAGAGGGCATATCGAGGGGTTTAGTGGGTAGTCGCTCGCTGCGGAGTCCCACACACCCTTGCCCCTGCGGGAGCTTGGACGGTGCGCAAACGCATTCCCCTCGTAAAAAAAAAAAAAAAAAAAAAAAAAAAAAAAAAAAAAAAAAAAAAAAAAAGACTATAATGGAATATAACTCACTATTTAACGCACAAAAATAAAGTAATGCCGTTTTTGAGATTTTTATCTTCTTTCATTAGCAATTTTAATGCTCATTATTAAAGAAGAATCTTGATGTTGATTGAAATATCAACATCATTATATAATTTTAACCGCCTTCGTGGTCTAGTGGTTGATACCACCCGGTGTTGATCCCCGGGTTTCGATTCCTCGTGGAGGCAGAAGTTTTTTTCTGTTCGGTTTACAGGTTACTTGTTCTGTGACAGGATACTTGAGCCCCAGCTGCCGGCCACCGAACGATCGAGGCGATTCGTTCAGTATTGGATGAGTGGTTTGGGCGCCGGCAGGGCAGCCTCACATTCCGCATGGTGCAGGTACTGACCGGGCATGGCTGCTTCGGCCACTACCTGCACCGGGTCGCCCGTCGGGAGGAAACGCTGCGGTGTCATCACTGCGACGCTCCCGACGACACTGCCGAGCATACACTATATTGCTGTGCACGGCTTGGCGATGCCAGCGCAGCGTTTAGTTCGCAAACGCTGCGCTGGGAGGTGGAAACCTCTCGCTGTCGAGCATGGTCGTGGCCATGCTTCGCGGCGAGGCGGAATGGGGGGCTGTCGCCTCCTTCTACTAGGACGCCATCTCACAGAAGGAGGCCGCGGAAAGGGAGCGGGAAGCAGATCCTCAAACCGCTCCCATCCGTCGCAGATGGATAGGCAGGCGAAGGCGGGCATTCGCACAAGCAATGTCCGTCTATTGACCCTGCCGTAAGGCCCTCCGTCTGGGGATTGCTCAGGTAATCTCGGGCAATCCCCCCTTGGCCCGGGCGCGTGGGTATAGTGGAGTCACAGTGTGGACCTTATCTAGCGCCCATAATGGCAGCGAGAACACCGGGGGGTTTTAGTGGGTAGGCCTGGCACTCTGCCGTGAGAGCCTCACACACGCTCGCCATCTAGCCAACGGCAGGTACGGTGCGGTTACGTATTTCCCCCGAGGAAAAAAAAGAAAAGGGCACTTAAGCCCGCCTGGCTAGCTACCACCTTACTAAGTTTTTCGCCATAATAACGATGTTAATGATAGGATTAAACGAACTTACCTAGAGTGAAGTTCAATCCAAATTATATGAAGTACTTAGTCCAAGATAGTTACTGTTGTAATACCGCCTTTTCCCGCCACAGAATACGTGAAATTTAGAGAAACCACTAGAAGAATAAAAAGAAAAGCACAACTGGCAACTCCACCGTCACCATACGTTATTAGTTTAGAGTATTTACCTATTTGTACTTTAGACTGTCCCACGGGCAGTACATAATTACCACGCGAAATTGTAGAATTAACGATTCTCTAAAAGTATTCATGTGCCTTGATAGATATTTATCCATCAGCCTGTCCCACGGACAGGCTTTAGCAATCTACTAATGGATTGAGTAGTAGTTACTTTATATGCTTTTTAAAAGTCTAAGGTAAACTTATCAAATCTTTATTTCTATGGTCCATTGTTAATTGTCACTTCCAAGCAAAAACAAAGTTGTTCCAAGGAAAATATCTGGAAGCATTTATTTAAATAGAGAAAAGACAACTTGCTCAAGTGTTGCTGTCATAGAAGTTTTTTGAATATCTCTCTTTGTTTATGACAACATTAATTAATACCTATTTAATTATGTATAGCAGTTGTATCTTTTTGGCCCATGGTTGTTGCTAATAATAACAGTTTTAATGTCAGTTTTTTGAGTCTAGGTCATTTCAGTGTCAGGTTTCTAGATAGCCCATGCTTAACGTAATCTATACTTACTAATATTATAAAGCTCAAGAGTTTGTTTGTTTGTTTGGTTAAACGCGCTAATCTCAGAAACTACTGATTCAAATTGAAAAATTATTTTTTGTGCTGGATATTCCTTTTATCGAGGAAGGCTATATATATATAAGAGCGTCGGTGGCGCAGTGGACTCGCCACTTGCCTTCCAATCGGGGGGTCGGGGTTCGAGACCCGCCATGTACCAATGTGTTTTTCGTTTCGAATTTCATATGTACATTTGTCTGACGCTCCTACGGTGAAGGAAAACATCGTGAGGCAACCTGCATACATCTGCGAAGAGATTCAATGATGTATGTGAAGTCGACCAATCCGCACTGGGCCAGCGTGGTTGACTAAGGCCTAATCACCCTAATATAGGGTAGGCTCGAGCCCCTCGGTGGGGACGTATATGGGCTGTGATGATGAGGAAGGCTATAGGCTATATAACATCACACTAAGACTAATAGGAGCTGAGCATCAATGAAAAATGCTGTAAAAACGGGGAAAAAATATATGGCGAAACGTAGTTCGCGGGCATAGCTAGTATAAACTATGGCAAGATTCTATATGCCATATTCCATTGTGCTCGTAACTAAGAACACAATGTAACCCTATTTATAGCAAATAAATGATTTGATTTCATATATTGGGATAGTCTAAGACGCCATATCGAAAATATTGGTTATTTTTTAACCTACTTCAAAAAAGGAGGAGGTTCTCAATTCGATGCGTATGTTTTTTTTTGTGTATGTTACGCGATTACGCCGCCAATTGTGGACCGATTTTCAAAATTCTGTTTTGTATTCGATAGAGAATACTCCAAGGGTGGTCCCATGGTCACCAAAGTCAGGATCTGATGATGGGATCCCATGAAAATCGAGGAAAACCCTTAAATTTTAAGGTGTGTCCAACGTGTTTTGTGTGTATGTTACGCGATTACTCCGCCAATTGTGGACCGATTTTCAAAAAATAAATTTTCACATATCTACAATCCGAAAATGAGACTCTAGAGGAATTTATAACAAGCTTACGTTCTAAAAGTCAGTCATGTGATTTCAAAAACTTACAAGATCGCCTTGTTAAATATATTTTTAATTGCAATATGTACGAAAAATACCATTTTATTTGGGAAAAACTTTTATTAGAACCAGCCCCCGTATTACGGATCGTTTATGACATGACATGGTATAAATTTGCAATATTTAGAATGTCTAGAAATGCTCATTTACTTGTCCTTACTCTACTGATATGATTGCTAGGGTATAATTTCGATAATGTGATCATGCCATAACCCTTGAAAGACATATTTATGAAGTGTTGATCCGTAAAAAGGCAAATAAATTTTATGTCATCATGATATCATTTGTAATCATGAGATCCGTAATCGGCCCCCTGACCTATCTCTCGACAAAACGATTTCGATGACCAAAACATTATTGATGTCCATGAATCAGGCGAATGTTTTGAAGGGTCACCAGGAAATTATGTATACGCATACTGAAAGTAATGAAAGATCGAGACATACTTTTCGCACACATTCTAACTCCCCTGTCAGACGTCATTCAAAACAATCATATTCTTAGCCTATATGCGGACGATGTGGACAAGTTCATAAATTTAAGTGTCCAGCATTTGGAAAAACCTGCAGAGCATGTGGTAAAAGGAATCATTTCGATAGATACTGTAAGATTAAAAGTGTCAGGATTATAAACGATGATAATACCGACGGAGAGAACTTTGACAATAATTTATTTCTTGGAAGTATTAATGCTGCGTCGACTACAAATGAATGGATAATAGCAATATTCGTCAATAGCATACAAATAAAAAAAAAAAAAACAACAAAAACAAAAACAAATTAATTGCATTCTGGATACCGGGAGTGATGCCAATGTAATGCCAAATTAAATTTTTCTAACACTTCAAACTGGCACACTACGAAGCTGTCAGCACAACGTCACTACATACAATGGCAATCAGATACCTGTCGTCAGAGAAGTTGATTTATACGTCAAAATTAGAAATAAGGATACTAGATTAAATGTTATAATTGCTAATGTCAATTCCCCAACTGTAATTGGACGTATATCTTGTAGTCAACTAGGCCTTGTCAAATGCATTTACAACATTAATGATACACATTCAAATGATGTCAAAGTATTACTCGACAATCATGAACATATTTTCGAAGGCTTAGGTTTTTTTTTTTTTTTCTTAACTTACAATATCATTACAGGTAAGTACCCAATGCGATATTTAAGCAATTCAAATAAGTAAGTACCTAGTATTAATAATAGAAAAAAAAATTATACATAATTATTTCCGTAACTGATAACAAATAGAGCCGTCTTTGTGAATTCATTCAGAGAACAAACAAATATGTCAATGTTTTCTGACAAGAGGTTTAGATTAGGTTGTTTACCATTTTACATTTCCATTATTGTAGATAAATCCATTCCACCTAAAATTGATCCACCACGCAAAATACCATTCGCTCTTCATGATAGGTTGAAGAAGGAACTTGATGATATGGAGCAGACAAATGTCATCACAAAAGTGTCAGAACCTAGTCAATGGGTAAATTCTCTTGTAGTTGTTGAAAAGAAAAATGGTAAATTACGCGTATGCTTAGACCCGCGAAACTTAAACTAAGCTATTCTTCGTGCTCATTATCCAATGATAATGAGTATGAGTATGAATGAAAAGTTAGTATTCGAAAAAGCAGAAAAGCTTAATGTCAGATTCAATAAAACAAAGTGTACTTTTGCTACACAACAAGTCAAATATTTAGGTCATGTTTTCATTGGAAATGGAATTGTACCAGATCCAGAAAAAATTCGAGCTGTCAAAGATATGCCTTCTCCTACATGTCAAAAAGATGTACAAAGGTTCTTTAATTACTTAAGTCCTTTTATAGAGAATCTTGCTACTAAAGTAAGTCCGTTGAGAGATCTTACAGAGAAAAATTCATCATTTCAGTGGAATTCAACATACGAAACAATATTCAGTAATCTTAAAGATTTGATTTGTAAAGCGCCAGTTTTGTCACATTTCGATTCAAAAATTCATGATATAACACTTTCAGTAGATGCCAGCAGTACAGCTGTAGGTGAAATTCTTTTACAAAATAATCATCCTATTTATTATGCTTCGAAAACATTCACACCTTCACAGCAAAACATGGTACAAATTGAAAAAGAGCTCTATGCTATTGTTTTTGGTTGCTCGAAATTTCATCAATTCATATATGGGCAACAGGTTAATGTCGAAACAGATCATAGACCGTTAGTCACTTTATTCAAAAAACCTTTGGCTGACGTTCCTACACGTTTGCAAAGGATGATGCTAAGAATTCAAGCTTATGATTTAAATGTTAAATACAAAAAAGGATCAGAGATGTATTTAGCTGATACATTGTCTAGAGCACCGCTTCCAGAATCATCATCTGATGACATAGAAGACGAAATTAGAATTCATGTAAATCTATTAATGAAATCTTTACCTATTTCCACAGAAAAATTAAAATGGCTTCAAGATGCCACAAATGCAGACAAGAGCATGCAAATTCTAAAATCTTACTGCAAAGATGGATGGCCGCCATGCAAATCCAAAGTTGATTTATTAGTTCGCGAGTACTGGAACTACAGAGATGAGATTCATACAGAACATGATATTCCTTTAAAAGGTAACGCAATTATAATTCCTAACATAATTCGTCCTGAAATACTCAAGATAATACATAGTGGACATTTAGGCATTCGAAGATCAAAAGGTTTTGCACGTGATATTGTTTTTTGGCCATTTATGTCAGATAACATTAAAAATATGGTAGAGTCTTGTAGTACATGTCGTATCTTTTTAAGAAATTCTAATCCTCTGATGCCACATCAACAACCTACACTTTCCTGGGAAAAGGTTGGTGTTGATTTCTTCGACTTCAATGGAAAAAAGTATGTTGTGGTAGATGATTACTACTCGAATTACATTGAAGTAAATTCAGTTAGCACTACATCTGCAACAGTGTAAATACCAATTCTCAAAAGTATATTTAGTCGTCATGGAATACCAGTACAGCTACTAAGCGATAATGGACCACCATTTAATTCTGCTGAGTTAAAAAAAATTATATTTGAATGGGGTATTCAACACACCACCTCGTTCTAATGGTCTTGCTGAATCTGGAGTTAAAATTGCAAAGCGAATTTTATATAAATGTAAAGAATCTGGTTTGGATACGTATCTTGCATTACTTCAATACAGAACTACTCCAAGAGGTAAATTGGCTTCACCTTCATAACTTTTGATGTCAAGATCTTTAAGGACGCAATAACCTTCTGTTGCATCTAATTTAAGACCGACAGTTGTTAAATTTAATCAACATTTTGAAAACAAGAAGAGAAATATAACCACTTCTAAGAAATATTACGATAGAGGAACAAGGATGTTGTCTGATTTTCATGTTGGAGAAAAAGTGTATTATAAAAAGACGCCTTTTAGTAACTGGTCTCCAGGCATACTTAAGTCGAAAAGCGAGGAACCAAGGTCGTTTATAGTCGATACTCCCGATGGTTTTTTCAGAAGGAATCGACAACATCTAATGCAGATTCCACATTCACCCATTTCACCGATTTCTGTACCTGAATCACAACCATATTCATGTTCATCATTATCACCAAACGTTCCAATTTCTCAAACATGTCCATCTCCAATATATACAAAGTCAGGTAGACGAGTTATACGTCCAAGACGATACATAAATTAATAAGTTTCTTTTTATACAGTATACTTTTATCTTATTTTGTTTGAAAAAAAAGGGCATGTTATAATATCATACTTCTTAGTATTTATGGTCTAAGTTTGTCTAACATAATTAAAAATATATATGTCATTCTTGTCTTGTCATGTAATTAAATACACGAATATTTATCGTCCTTAAATTATATTTTATTTCAATATTTAATACCCACTTCCACTTACCATCAGGTGTTGGCCTTTGTATAATATATGATTAATTGCAAAACAAAACTAAATTAATCGATGCTTGTTAACATTTGTATACATTGATCAACCACATGTTATAGGTTTGAAAACATACTATTATTATTTTATTTTTTATTTGATAGTTCATCCTCATTAATCTTAATACTATAAGCAAAAAAGATTACTAGTGATATTTAATTTTGTAATAAATTTACATTCTTATCATCGTAAGAATAGTAATTACAAATACATATTTGTATAGTATATTCAATTACCATAATTTACAATGAATTTATTTAAGACTTGATAAGTTTTTTTTACCCCATTCAAGTAATATACTTAGCTATTATCATATGGCTTTTATTTTTTGAAATAAATCTTGTAGTCGTAACTTAAATATTCATGATGTTTTAAATACAGCAATATTTTTGTATACTTATGTTGTTTTTAAACTTGTACTTTTATTATAATCACTATGTGGTTATAATTCGCATCATAATATTAATTTATTTATTAATATTATATACTTATGCAAATATTTTTGTACAGAGGCATACCTAATACCTGAGGTATTTTCTGCCAGTCAACCTTCGGGTGATGCAAAGAAACAGTGTTAGATGTACCTACCCAAAAACATGTTTAAAGATAGTAAAATATATATATTAAAATACTTATATTGACACAGATATAAAAAATCACAATACATACATAAATAAATAAAATATATAACTACTATACTATACTAATATATGGTTTCCTTGAATTTCTTTAATGGAAAACTGTATAGCCTACCTATTTCCTAAATAGCCTAAGTTTTATTGAAAGTTCGTTCGTTGTTATACGTAATTCTTTGTTGAAAGCTTGCGCAATTTGTTTTTAAAGTTAAGCTTGCTTGGAGAGTTTCTCACTACTTGGGGGAGCGCACTCTATAATACGAGTATAATAGATTGAACAAAAAAAATAATAAACAGTATCAAAATAGTGAGGGGAACATTTGAAAAGGCTATTAGAGACAGGGCGAAGGGTCTTATTATGGGAGGTAGGTACATAAGTACTGAAAATGGGTACTAAGGTAACTGGGTGTATCGGGGTTATTGAGTAAGGAAGGAGTACAGAGTTAAAAAGGCTCTAATATCCTTATGATGTCGTATAGGTTAGCATTTTAAACAATGTCAGAATGCAAACATATGATCGAATTTCCTTAAATTGGAGACGAATGGAATTAGAAGTCGGTCTAGTTTAATGAGTAGATTTGTATTCAGGACGAAATAGCACACATCACCTAGTCTATGATTCGGAAGATGAAACTCTGTACAAGCATTTTTTTGTGTCAGTCGGTAGGAAATCCTTTAGGCGGTAAATGGTCCCTAAAATTCGAGTTACCCTCTGAAAAATGCCAGTGATCTAAGGCTGCCAGCTAAACGCTGATTCCACGTACAACCCCAAATCCTTCAAGCTGTAACATAAAGGCATAAATTCACTGACACAGATGACAGAATGGAGACTCTGATACACCATTCTCGACATGATCCTAGAGCTTCCCACCATTACGGCTTGGTATTAAGTTGGGTTAACATGGATTCAAAGCCGCTCAGATCGCAGCGAGATTTTGGTTAATTATATCAATGGCATCACTAATATTGTCAACATTGACGTGAGTATAAAGTTTCAAATCATCAGCATACAAATGACTCACGCAGAGAGAATGAAAAAGTTTATAAAAAAATTAAAAATGAAGTGGAGATAAAATGCCGCCTTGACTCCAGCTACAAGGTTATTTCTCCCAAGTAACTGACTGCTGTCGTCTCTGAAGGTATGGAGAGAATTACTCAGTTGCCTCTCAAGAGACTCTAAGATGAACTAGAATTGTTATAATGATATTATGGCTAACGGCATTTAATGCATTAGAAAAGTCAATAAGAATCAGAAAAGTTATCTTTCTGTCCCCAATCCCAGTCCTTAATCCCCAGGTACCTTAAGAAGAGCTGTAGGAGAACTGTTTCCAGGTATAAAAGCAGACTAGTAAGGATTTAGAAGTGAGTTTTTGTAGATGAACGTAAAGAATTGTTTGTACGCATGCCTTGAGCACTTTGGATAGTTAGGAAAGAATGGAAATAGGTCGGAATTGATTAAGGACAATTAGATTAGGAACTTTAGGAAGCTAATATGTCACTCTTAATTATGATTTTTATTTTGTAAAAGATGTTTGAAGTAATCATTAAAGAAAATAGAAAAACAAATTATAGCGTCCTATTCATTTATTGTACAATTACTCGTAAAATGTACAATACGAATTTGTTCCAAGACTTCGATTTTGCCATAAACACCGACTGGTTTTTAGACTATTAACTGAGTAAGATCGATCTTCGGGAACAAGTTTGTCTTGCGGTATGGCTGCTTCTGAAGTTCTGAACCAAGCTAAGTATTCTTATCTGTTTCGTTAGAAACTTTGATTATTGTTTGTAAATCTTTAACTGTTAAATTGTTATGTATAATTATCAATACGAGTAACATGTTCGTTTGTTTTTTACATTATGACATTAAATATACCTATGTAATTTTTATTTGAAAAGAACAACTTCCGAGTTTCTGAATCGCACCTCTCGGGGAGGTCAGTATTTCAAGCGGGTGGAACTTGGGTGGCAGAATCAATTTCAAAATAAAATTTACTTTGCTTAAATATTGAATAAGAAAGATATACGAATATTGAAATATAGGTTCCCCATTATTTATTTAACACGTGCGCCTACGATATGCCGCAACTTTTCCCCCGTGACTACGTTACGTTAACGTTAGTGTGCCCTTCACCAGATGGGTAAAAAAGTGTGGGGCCTGACCTCACCTTCGCTCTGGGCGGCACGTCAAAGAGGTGCGAAGTGGCGGTTGACAGCCTGCGCAAGCGCCGCGCTCCTTGGTCCACGCCGATGCCATTGCGTTGCCGCTGCGAGGCGAGCAGTGCGCTGTACGTGCGCCCGATGCGCGGCCCGCTTCGCGCACCCCCGCACCAGTTCGTCAGTGTCATCTGGAAATAATCGACAGTTTTATAGTTTTGCATGCCTTAAATCTAAACTAATATTATAAAGATTTGATAGTTTGTTTGTATTGAATAGGCTTCGAAACTACTGAACCGATTTTGATGAAAGTTGGTATGGGGATAGTTCGAGACCAGGGGAAGGACATAGGGTAATTTTCCTACGGGAAAATATAACATTCCCACGGGAAAACAAAAATAACGCGGGCGAAGTCGCGAGTGGAAAGCTAGTATGTTATAAAATAACATATTTAATATGTTAGTGAGATAGAATTATAATCGTAAAGGCGGTTGTTTATATTTTTCAAGTAAATGTAAAGTAAGTTTTTGTTATATTACATACAAATAAATCGACTTAAATTTTCATCATAAATATAAAAAGAAATAAACCTGTAAAAAACTGTTAAGTACTTGTTATTTTGAACCGACTACACAAAAGAAGGTTTTCATTCAACTGAATGTTTTTTAAGCGATTCCTCCACCAATTATACACCGATTTTCAAAATTCTTTTTGCATTTGAAAGAGTATGCTCCTGACGTAGTTTCATTGTCAGCAAGACAGGATTTGGCGATGGGATCTCAGAAAAGTCAAGGGAAACTGTTAAATTTTATAGGCCCGTCTACGTGTTTTTTTTTTCTGAAGCCAATCAAGATATCGTCTGAAAAATATCAAGTTGCGTCTTTCAGTTATCGTCTCAAAGCTTTTTCCACCATGATGAGCTGATGATGGAAGGATCATAGACTCTCAGAGGGTAAGTATATGTTAGTTTTTTAAATATAATAGGCACGTATTGACCCTTAGTTGTATTCTTTTAACTTGCTTCGGTGAGTACTTTATATAAAAATATTTTCCAAAAAGTAAAAAAGGACTTTAAAAGTGAAAAATAATTAGGAATACACACAACATCATACTTTTATTTTGAAGTCGGTACCAAATCTTAACTAATACATTAGTTTGGACTTACATTTTTTAAAATTTTCCATAAGATCATCGCTTGGCACCGATTTCAATCTATAAATGTTGTGTTTATTCTTTTTACTTTTTAGTATTTTTGAAAACGCTTTTTTATAAGGGCTCTTCTTATCTTTCTGGCGCGATAAATAATAATTTGTTATTTCCTGGATTTTATGGCATCCTTCTTCACCGGACAAAAGGAATCGAACCCCAAGTCAACAATCAAGCTATCCCCAAGTCAACAACAATAGTACTTCTGAGAAAGGGCACGTTTCCTCTTAATACGACACTCGCTGGTACTTTAATTTACTACGCCTTTCCAATTCGTGCAAAGGATATTTAATTTGGTCGTAATTAATTTATTCCGGTTGACCTTCAGCGATAGAAAATACTGATTTGTGTGTACTGCACGTAGAAATGCGTGGAGAGGTGGAAAATAAGCAATTTGATTGTACTTTCATACTATAAACCATGAATATTTGAATTATTTTTTAAAACCTTCATGTAATTAAAGTCAAAACTCTATTGAATTGAATTCGTTTTAGTATGAAGAAAAAATAATGGAGTTTTCTTCATGGGCCAACTTTGTATGAAAAATAGCGTAAATGTTGCGAATATTAATGTACAGCAGTACGTCAGGCTACACAAAATGTCAAATTCCTCTAATTGATTTTGAACCTTAAACTGTTTGGCTTTACAAGAAATTAAAAAAATGAAAGGTATGCAAATACCAATAATCAGCTAGACCTAGACTTAGAGCATTCAGGAAGCGTCGAATTTACTCAGATAAAGCTAAGCCCCAATTTTCAATAACTAGAATCGAAACACGCGAAAACACATTTCACAAACATGTCAAGTTAAATAAAACAGCTCAAGAACGCCGCAAATGCTGTATAACTGCCGCAGCTGCCTTAATGTATGCGTATAAATTGTGTGAGTTTCCACAAGCTTTACGGCAACGATAAATGTCAAAAGATTGGCTCATTTTTTACATCCTCGTAGGTGTAGGTACGGTTTGTTAGTTAGGGCGTGTAGAGTTAGGGTTTCGCTCTTCACGAGATGTAAAAACGTTTTCACATATGGCAATACTTTACATGATAATGTTTTTGGTAGGATATCGATTCCTTCTATACGTTTATTGTTACATTGTATTTGTTTAAGTTGTATTCTGTATTTATGAAAGGTTGGTGAATAACTGGCTGAGTTAACTGTGTAGAGCTCAAACTACTAGAGATGAAAGCATGAAATTAGTGTTGCCCAAATGCAAGACCAAGACGAGACTTAAGCCAGTCTTGGTCTTGGTCTTGCAACTATACACCTGTAGGCTTACTCTTGAACCAACTTCGATCGATCGACATTGAGATTGTGATTTTTTGTATGCTTGTGTTTCCACATTGGCGCCAAATTGGACCCGTATTGTGCAGATATTGAGTGAACCAAACTCAGTACTATTTATTTTTATCAAGATGCGAATCCAATTTTTCGCTAGAGTTGCTAAAAAAGCGTACGAAGAATCACAATCTCAATGTCGATCGATCGGAATTGTTTCAAGAGTAAGCCTACTGGTCTTGGTCTTGATCTTGCGCTCTCGGTCTTGGTCTTGGTCTTGGTCTCGGTCTTGCAGTAAGAGTCTCGCAAGTCTCGCAAGACTTTCAATGCCCACAGCGCCAAGCCACAAAATCGAGGCGAATTCCAACAAAAAGGGATGAAATAGGGATGTCAATATTTAAACGATAACTTTTTAATATACATAACTAATTTTAATAAACTGGTACTCATGCAATAAATTTTCTCACTTGATATACTATCGTCATACGTTCCTACACATGTGTACTGTCAGCGACACATCAATCTACCCAAATCTGTCAAAAGGTCTTCATTCATACTGAATTCTATGTTAAGGATACAAGGTTGAAAGCGGTAGAGGAAGAAGTTTGGCCTGTAGCCGTGTATACGTCTCCTACATTAAGAGGTTAAATAGTTATAGGCTGGTAGGCTTAAATATTTAAGTTTAAATATTAAAAAATTATACATGATTTTATAAATGATACATGAAATTTACTCTCATCAATTGAATGATATCAAAAATTCCCCCCAGCTGAACATTATTGTAATGAACTTCCTATTTAAAAAAAAAATATGAGTTTTCTCTAAATGTCTTTTTTTACGAGGGGAAGCGTTTGCGCACCGTCCGAGTCCCTTGAGTATAGGCAAGGATGTGAAGGACTCCACGGCATTAGATTGCAACTACCCATTAAACCCCTCGAGAACACCTCCCCGGCCATAGATAGGCGACTACGTGCGTGCGCAGGATGCTGGGCACGCGTCAGTCGCTTGGCCTGGCCCGTAATGCTAGTAATGTGGAACAGTCCGGCCCTCCCTCTCCACTAGCGGCATAGGAGCACCTAGTGTCCCCTAGCTGCCCCCACAATCGCAGGGTTCGAGTGCAATGCAGGCGACACGGTACCCAATCGTGTCGCCCGTTGGCCCACACTAGGACGGCGGAAATAGGGCAATGTAGGCCTTCCTTCGCTGTCTCCTCGCACTAGCGAGGTGGTCGAGCTCACGCTCTCGCTCGTGAGTCGTGACGCTCCTTCACTTCCATCATTTCTTTGCAGAAGTGGGAAGCGGCATTCCAGGCTGCCCGCTCGGTGAGCCTCTAAATGTCTCAGATTCACCACATTTTTGAAACGGGTGGCTGAGTAATCTCCATCCAAAAAATAAGGAAACTACTGTGTTGAGCTTTATTAAAGCGAAACGCGGGCACAGCTAGTCAGCTTAAGAGCTTTCATTTCATTCGACAAAGGGATTAAGAAGTGATTTTCGAACTGTAGGTATGTATATTTCTATTAGTAAGCGATCGCAAAAATACTTTTTATATAACTAACTGGAAAATTGAAGAGTAATAGAAGAGTTCCAAGTAAATATTGACACTACTTCAAGGAATGTAGAAGTTAAGATGGGTGATAGATATTTGTTATTTATTTTGTTGCTTGTGTACTCACCTCAGCTTAGTTACCAAACTTTGGCATTTTATGGTTGGATTCAGGATGTACCATATAGGAGTTTTGATGATCATCAGTCAGTCAATGACGACATTAGCATGGTAATAATATATACAGTAGAATGACTTCCTTAGAAACAGTCAAAACACGCGCTATGCCTACGCGCGTCGATCTGGATCGTACTTGGATCGCATAGCTATGCGATCCAGCCCTTGTAGCTACAAGGGCTGTTACGAATGCAATTCGCCGCAGGGCATACGCACGAGTCAAACGGAGCGCACGGTCGGTAAGCGAGCAGCCCTATCGCGGCCCACGCACCAAGCCATGCCGAGCGGCCGTAGGTATAAAATTTCAAAAAGGGGCCGAGTTCACCTACTGTATACCTATATTATTATTTTAATAAAATCAAAAGTATAATAGTTATATTTGAAACCTTTTCGGCCTTATTAATAAAAAAATTACTCCTTGGATCATCCTCGGATTAGTTACAATATAATTATGACAGCCGACATGTGCCACAAGACAAAACACGGAGTAACTAATCCGATGATGATCCGAGGAGTAAAAATAGTTGAATAAATTAATTTCGGCATTTGCTTGCAGTCCAGGAAAATCAATCAAGGGACCAACTAAGCGCCGCTGAAGTCGGTCAGTTAAAGAGTAATTTCGGGGAAAGGAATTGGAAGAAAAGAAGAAGAAAAGGAAGAGAAGTAAAGTATAAACAGTGAAGTGAAGACCGAAATAAAGTTACGAGTAAAAGACAGTGAAGTGAACAAGCGATAGCGGTGTCTGTTCAGTGACGTAACCATCTGCGAGAACAGTGCCGCGCACAATCGGGTAGTCATAAATAAACATTTTTGACAAAAGAGTTAAGTGGTTATTGCTGGATTATTGGGCGTGTAAAGGAAAATTGGGGTCTAAGACTTCGTAAGCCGTTTACATAAAATATCGTCCGCATTTACGAGCCTCCGTGACCGTGGCACGAAAATAGTAGCTATGGCGCCCTTTGGCCTACGCGCTTCAAAAGCTTTAGTACCAATCCAATTATAAGACAGAATTCAATTGAAATAATAATAACCATTTACTTAAATACAATATATACTGTGATTTGAAATGCTTGGTTTTTGTCATTTGATGAAGAGTATTTTATTTAATTGATTGAAACATCAATTATGGAGATCTACGGAGACTATGGGGTTCATGACTATGAGTGCTTGAAAGAAATAATATCCCATCAGGTCCTTAAAATTTATTAATTCAGTTTTTACTGCACCGAGTTCCCAAAATAGAAAATAAAAGTTCGAGGTTCTGTGAGTTGGTTGATTAAACACGAATTGATAAAAAACCTTTAAGAAAAAATGTTTTAAGAATAAATTCGATAAGTTGATTTTTTACAACCACTCATGGATCCAGTGATTTGAAGATAATGTTAAAGGGTTTGTTGAATCTATTGAATTTAACATAAAATTACATTTAATGAGAAGAGGCGTGCAATTTTGATTTGTGATAGATGAAAGGTTTTATTGAGATTTTTATTTTTGTGGTATATTTGTGAGACTTATGATTACGAGTTAGGGTACTATACGGGTTAGGATGTTACAATAAAATGACAATAAGAAACCAATAGAAAGAGTTTGAATATGATGGATTTCTTGTTACTATACTGGTACAACTTCAAAATCAACAGTGACAAAAAAAATAATATCTTTTGATAACAGGTGCGTTGTGTACTAATTTTAAAAAAATACCAAAATTTTCCTGTCACGAAGATTGTAATAAAACGATATGTAATAAAAAGCCAAAAAAGATATAAAACTTATTGACAACTTATTAATGAAATGAACGTCAATCTGTTCATTCAACCAATATTTATGAAGATGTTCCTATTGTCTTCTCCTCGAATTGGAGTGTCGTCTTTTACCTCACGCACTTTCTAGTTCAAGTTCTTTGTTGTGTAAGGTATAAGTAACAATCTTAATTGTTATACTCATATCTAACTAAGAATCTCTTATATCTATCTCTATCTCTCTCTTAATCTCTCCCTTTAGGGCGTGTACATAAATACTCGTATATCTTTAAGCAGCTAAATATTTTAAATATTTTTCTTCAAACCAAGCTTACATTATGTTTACTTTCTAACACGATTTTTTAACGTTTCCGTGCATTTTGTTCGTTGCTTTTATACAAACCCTGTCCAAACAATTACAAACAAGAAAAATAATTAACATGCAAATATGCAGCCGCTCTGAATTAATACGCATACATGCGTATATGGACATATATTTGACGACTGATTTTCATTTAAATAGATTGTTACGAAAGTGAGTTCAGATATTAATAAATGTAACTCTTTCTTCATATTTTTACACGGAAAGCACCGCCACTAATTATCTATTGAACCCAATGGTTGACCGGTAGATAGTAGTAATAGTATAATACCATATGGCATATACACAAATGGCGGGCTTACCATTTGTACGTGTACTTTTTTGTAATGTGCAAAAAAATTTCAATAAATATTGGAAGGAAACCACTCGTAGTCGTCGAAAGTAACGTTTATTTGTCCCTGCAGTCCTGAGGGCATAATAGACAAAAGCCACACGATTATTTTTCCTCAGTCGTTCCTTAGAGAAAATGTATGGAAATTACATCAGAATGAGACAACCTCACACTGTTTTTTCCGCAGCTAATGTCATTTCCATACATTATTTATGCGGACCCTAGACAAAGTAACTACATTCGCGTTCGTTTCGTTTACATTATACGTTCTGTATCGAACGGCAATGTATGAGAATGATTCGTGATCTAGAATTATTCCCATACTTTCCATACATTTTGTTTTTTCTTTTTTCTTTTTTATTCTCTTCCTTTTTATTTTCTTGAACCTGCTCAGAACGGACGGACGGAAACAAAAGCACATAAGTATTTAACAAACAAAATTTGGCTCACGCTACAAAGACGCAGAAAAGAAATTAATACTATAACTATAATTATGCCTCGACTACAACACTAAAGAGAATATTTAGCAAAAAGCGATTTCTTTCAGGATTTCAAAGAGACTGGATGTTTTTCAATTTCAAAACCTAAATATTTTTGTTCAAAATGTAAATCTAATTCTGGGTAAGCTTAGTTTTTTTACGTTGTTTATCATAAAAACGCTTGTCATAACTCACTTGGCATAATCATCGCATTAACGTCCCATGATTTTTTCTTCGCATAAATTTTATGACGCATAGCTACATAGCTTCGGGAAAGATGGATTGATATTTTTACGACTACCAAAATCCACCTTCTTAAGAGAAATATTTCCCTTACCTAGTTATAATACCCCATCACGCGTTAGTTTTCCGAATAATTATACATATAATAGAATTTTGGAAAAAATCTTACAACCTTACTTTTTTGGAGATCTTTTTTGAAACCGCTAAATACACCAAAGGTAGTCTTTGCACGATATACGTATGTTTAGAATATCGCAAAATAAACATTTTCAAAATAATATCACGTACCTATTTTTAGAGACACATCAAATCACTATTTTAATTTAAATCACTATTTTAATTTGTTTCATATTTCATCCTGAATGCTAATAAATAAAATGTCCCACATTAATTTTCTAAAATACCAAGTATTTTAATAAATATTCAAAGTGTATCGGATATTTAAGATTACATTTTCCTGGAACATCTAATTAAGCTAGTATGAGTTCGTTCTTGTAACCTTATAAAAAATTATAGAAATCGAGTTTTATAAATATAGTAATAAAAACTGACAAAGGAATCAGTGTTGCCACAGAATATATATGAATACAGAATATTAATTATAATATAGTTTACTTTTTCTCGTAGTCATGGTATAAAGTATAGTATGCAACTCACAGAACACAGAAAGACTGTGTTCTGTGATGCAACTCTTGAATAAAACGGATTTATACCGAGAGCCATGAATAAAATAAAAAGGCACTTTGAAACAGATATACAGACTATTATAAGCTATGGATCACAAATATGTTATAAAAACTTACCAACATAATAAAAGACTTACTCATAAGTGCCTAAGTTAACAAGGAAGACTATTTTGGTTTCTATTATAATTATTGGGATATTTATGATAGATATATTAATATTTGTAATTTTTCGTGGTAGTTTTGCACTCTGATCAGTGATTTATTGAGTGACGGGAAAACGAATTAAATTATGTCAAAGACATAAGATTTAAAATGCAGTCAGGTTAGGCGGGAATGCAACGAGTTACTATATCTACAATATGTAGCACCTCGTTACAATAGTATAAGCATAACTAGATAAGTAGATTAATTTTAAATTAATCACTATTTCATCAGATGAGGACGACGAAGATGATGATGATTGCCCTTTATTAATCACAAATTGCTCCACCATTTTATCGATGACATTATCCAACTGACAAAATCTATCTTCTTATGTGAAATGCAGGCATGCCAGGCTCTCTGGGGTTATCGTAGATAATGCTTCTGGTAGAAAATCTTTAATTTCATTGAGCTTGAACATTTTAATTTTACTGGCTACATAGCCCTTAACTTGTGCCCATATGAGGATATGCCTCAATAGGATTGAGCTCACAATGATACTGTGGAAGCCGTATATGAAACTCCCTTTCCTTTTGCCATTTCATCCACAACATAACTCTGATACTGATTTTTATTATCTGTTACTTTTAACAGCAGTTGACTTGAGCTCTTACTTCAGGGTCTACAAATGATATATTTTTTGACACGTTAACCATGACGTTCTGTTGAATGGCTTGAGAGCCACTGGGGCACGCACCTGGATCACTAATTTATAATTCAAAACAAAACGAAAGACAATTTAAAATCACGTGTAATGTTATACGTGCATCACCAAAAAACAAAGAGAATGTCAAGATTGTCAAGCAAGGCGCGTTCCATGATGACAAGCGACGCGATGATCCATCCAGTAAAATCAAAACGTCATAATTTCGCCAACTGTGTCATCGAACACCGTTACTTTTAGTTTGGTCGCATTATACGTAAACGTTCCATTATAATATGCAGGTTGCAAACCTCTGCTTCTTTGGGTTTTTTAACAGAGTCATTTTGTGGTTTGTAGTAATATTTTACAGTTAGGTAGCACGAGTCTTTTTATAATACCTATAACTAGCTGTCCCGGCAGACGTTGTCCTGCCCGATTAGAGCGCCACCTACCGGGTCCAATTAAATTACGTATAAACCTTCCTTGGACCTATTCGAATACGCACAGAAAATTTCGTAAGAATCTGTCGACAGAAGAGACAAACACACAGCGTTTCATTTTTATATATAAGAATAGTAAACAGTTTATTTTTATGTAGGTAATTGTTTAGATGGCTGTGATGTACATTTTACACATAAATTGACAAAAGTATAATTAAACATTTACGAGTATTAACACAATGCGTTGAAAATGTGCACCTTTAAAAGAACCTTTTTTTACTTCTTTTTAATGTTATCTGGAATGAAGTATAGTTGTGGAAAATTTTCCTATGGCCTCTGAGTTGTCATATATTGTATGAAATAAATATACGCTTCAGGAATGTAATTTGTAGTTTTATTAAGAAATACTGGCAGTAATAATTCTAATTAATATTGCAATTACGCATTCGTGTATTTAGATATATCCACAGACTAAAGAGCTGCCAGAGAGACGCAGCACCTCTGAACCACAGATTAAAGAATGGTTATTTATATAACAGTCTTCCCTCAGCGACAAATGCCAACTTCATAGATGAAACACATTAAATCATCAAAAGTTATTATAACAATTACAATCAGATTGTAAGACAACAAATACAATAAGAATCACATAAGAATATAATGTTTTAAGCTTTACACCTATAGATCTAGTCGTACAACATTTTTTCTTACTCTAGTACTCCTTCTTAAGGGAATTTCAACATCTGTGTTGGATGACATACTCACAGATTTTTCATGATTACTTTCTTCGCTAACTAAATTATTTCTTGTCTCATCTTCCTCCAGAAAAGAAGTTTGTTGTTTATAATTTGAATCTTGTTCATTTATCAATTGCTTCTGTATGTTCTCTGTAGAATTACTCATTTCAAACTTCTTGTCTGGGTCACAATAAACTACATTTTTATTACTTACGGTATTATAATTATCTAAAGAATCATTACAAAGATTTGTAGTAATCTGTTGAGGTATCTGGGTACCAACTCTCCTCAACTGGTTAATGTGTCTACGCCATTTTTCTCCTGAATCAAGTTCAATTTCATAGTGTAGGATACCTAAAATTTTTCTAACTACGCCAAACTTCCATTTTTCACTACCATGATAGTTACGTGCTATCACCCTATCACCAACTAGAAACTGTCTTGTTATATTTGTAGTTTTAAATGGTATTTCCTTATTTTTTTGTGGTTGCATTATTGATAATCTTGATCTTATTTTATAAGAAAACATTAAATCTGCAGGTGAGGTTTTTGTAATAATGTGGGGTGTAATTCTATATTGATGCAATAGTAAATTCAAGTTTTCTTGTAGATTGTTTGTGTTTGCTTTTAATGACTTTAATTTGTTTTTTAAGATTTGTACATGCCGCTCTGCCTGCCCATTAGTAGCTGGGTTGTATGGTGCCGATCTTTTATGAATGATTCCACGTAATTTCAAGAATAATGCAAATTTTGGGTTAACAAACTGGGGACCATTATCACTAACTAATACTTTAGGATATCCGAATCTTGAAAATATTTCATCTAAAACCATTATTGTATTATTTGTATCAATTTTATGTAAAATATATATCTCAGGCCATTTTGAATAAGAGTCAATAAGCAGCAAAAAATATTTACCCAGAAACTTCCCAGCAAAATCTATATGCACTCTTTCAAATGGATAAGTGCAGTGCTCCCAGTGGTGTTTTTCAACTTCCTTTGGGTTATTCTTCTGTTTACAACATTCTATACAATTGTCTACCATATTTTTAATATCTACATCTATCTCTGGCCACCAACAAAAACTACGTGATAATAAAGTCATTTTGTTTATTCCAAAATGTGCCCTATGCAAATCACTCAGTACCCTTTTTCTAAGTGATTTTGGTATGACTGCCCTATGGCCTCTCATAAGGCAACCGCTTTGAATAGAAAATTCATGTTGGTCAATATGTAATCTATCTACTGATGAAAGTTTTTTCCCTTCTGATAATCCTTGTATCAATCGGTTTAATTGTAAATTCTTATTTGTTTCATTCGACAATTCTTGTATAGTTACAGGTAATGTTGTAATTTGATTTATTTCGAATACATCAGCTTCTGCTAAGCATATTTTATCCTCTACTTTAATAGGCAGTCTTGACAATACATCTGCATTACTGTTATCTTTAGATGAACGATATTTAATGTCATATGTAAAGTTTTGTAAAAATATCGCATAATGTTGCATCCGCGTAGCTGACATATGTGGTAGTGGTTTGTTTGGTGCAAAGATCTGAACTAATGGTTTGTGATCAGTTATCAAAATAAATTTTCTACCATAAAGATATTGAAAAAATTTTTTTACTCCAAATATTATAGCATAAGCTTCCTTATCAATTTGTGACCATTTTCGTTGAGTTTTATTTAGGGTTTGAGAGGCCATCTGTATTGGTCTCTCAGTGCCATCTGGCAATATGTGTGAAATAACTGCACCTACTCCAATCGGAGATGCATCCGTTGCAAGAGTCAAAGGCAAATTAGGAGAATAGTGCACTAAAAATGTATTTGACTGCATCTGTTGCTTAATTAGATTATAAGCTTTATCACAATTCCTAGACCACTCCCATTTTGTTTCGTTTCTCAATAGGTTATGCAGGGGTTCTAGGGTACTTGATAAATTCTGTAAAAAGCGACCATAATAGTTAACAAGTCCTAAAAAAGACTGCAACTCAGTTAAATTTTTTGGTGGTTTGAATAGCTTTTATTTTAGAAGGTAATTTATGGATACCATGTTTGTTAATTCTATAGCCACAATATTCAATCTCATTTTTTAAAAAAACTAGACTTATTAAGATTAATTTTTAAGCCGTATTCTGCTAATTTAGAAAAAACACATTCAAGTCTTTCTAAATGCAATTGGTCGTTTGGAGCCGTAATTTGAATGTCATCAATGAAGATTGTTACTCCCGGAATGTCTTTAAGTATGTTTTCTATCTTTCTCTGCCACTTTGCAGGAGCACAATTTAACCCGTACATGAGTCTAGTACTCTGATAAAGACCTCTATGAGTATTTAATGTGAGGTACCTTTGATCTTCATCTTTTATTTTCCATTGTAAGTATGCACATTTTAGATCAATTTTAGAAAATTTATCTCCTCCCGCTAGTCCCGAAAATAACTCTTCTGGTGTTGGCAAAGGATGTTCATCCACTATAATTTGAGAATTTAAGCTTACTTTCAAATCACCACATAGTCGAACCTCACCATTTGGTTTAAGTACCGGTACGATAGGTGTTGCATACTCACTATAGTCTACTTTTTTTAAAATGCCTAAACTTTCAAGCCTATCTAACTCTTTCTCTACTTTATCTCGCAATGCAAATGGAACAGGTCTGGCTCTACAAAATATAGGTTTAGATCCCTCTTTCAGATGTAAGGATACTGGTTCCCCCTTTATTTCCCCGACAGAGGAATCATCAAATAGTGAGTTATATTAATAAATTGTCTAACTTAATATTTACAAAGTCTGTCTTAATAGAATTTACCTCTAATATATTGACTACCGTCTCTTTAGAAAAATGGCGCAGCCATTGTCTTCCCAATAACGATGTGTTGTATACTCCAGATACCACAAACAGCTTTAAATCTTTTCTCCTTTCCTTATTGATCTCCAATACCACTGTAGCAACTCCTAAAACATTTAAATAACTGTTAGAGTATGTTTTTAACTTAACATTAGTCCTTTCAAGTTTTAAATTTGGAAACTTCTGCACAAACTCTTGTTGATTTATGATAGAGACTGCTGCTCCACTGTCAACTTCCATTTTTGTAGGTATGCTATTTATTTTTACTTGAACAATAATTTTATTACAGTCATTAGTGTATAAACTTCCTACCTGGTACTCTTCTTTTACAGTATTTATATTAGACTCTCTTTTTAGTTTTAAGCAAGATTTCTTTATATGACCAATTTTTTTTTACAATGGGTGCACTCTGAATTGATATGCCTGCATTTATTTGCATAATGAGGGCCACCGCAACGAAAACATGTCACTTTATTGTTGTTTGTAAAATCCACCTTATTGAACTTATTGTGGTTTATCTGTTCCACTTTATTAACCTCCGGTTCAATTTTTTTTATTTCTGCACTAACCGCAATTTGGAGTGCTCTTTCCAATGTCAGATCCTTGATTCCAAGAATTTTTTCTTGCATACGCCTATCCATTAAGCCACAAGTGAATTGGTTCCTTAGAGCTGTCGTCAAAAAATTACCGAAATTGCATGTTGCTGCCATTTTTCTTAATGCAGCAAGATATTCACGAGCAGACTCCCCTTCGTGTTGCTTACGGTTATGGAAAAAGTAATATTCAGCTATTTCTAGTGGCTGCGGATCAAAATGCTCTTTCAGGTGTCTTTTTAACTCGTCGTAGCTTTGGCTTTTGGGTTCTTGTGGCGATAAAGGATCACATAGGGTATCATAGGTTTCGGCACCTATGTAGTGAAGAAAATATGCTACTTTTTTTGATTCTTCAACAATGTTATAAATATCAAAGGCTCCTTCCAATCTATCTAGCCATCGACTAAATTTGCTTTTTCCTTCGAAAAACTCAATGAAATTAGGGGGCACATGCTTGTCCTCCATACTCGTACCTTGTTTTGATGATTGCGATATTTCATCTAATCCCATCCTCGTCGCCAGTTGTCATATATTGTATGAAATAAATATACGCTTCAGGAATGTAATTTGTAGTTTTATTAAGAAATACTGGCAGTAATAATTCTAATTAATATTGCAATTACGCATTCGTGTATTTAGATATATCCACAGACTAAAGAGCTGCCAGAGAGACGCAGCACCTCTGAACCACAGATTAAAGAATGGTTATTTATATAACAATTTCTTTAATCAGTTACAGTATTTCCTTTGAAAGGAGTATAAAGTAAATATATTAGTGTAGACAAACACGAAGTATTTGGGCGCAGTTTGTATATTTTTCCAAATTAATACGTAGGTTAGCCTTTTCCTCCATTCAGTCCGCCACAAACCATTGTCTTTTTGACCTCTGGTGGCCATTCCAGTTTTTATTCTTCTTTTACGTCCTCGTGTTTTTACAAAGAAGCCAAAAACTTTGCTGTTTTATCTCAAAAAAGAAATCATCTTCTTCCAGCTCCAAGACACCAAAGTGCTGATTTAGGTGATATCTTTTCGTTTTTTTGTGTTGGATAATTTTGAACTAAAAAATAATTTCGAAGAAATTAAACTTTTTTTTATTGGAATATTTTAATATTCTTTGCCTTTTAAAGTATTTTTTTTTGTAAACTGCTCTAGTTTGTGATTAGACATTTTCTTCTGCAGTAGGTTCTGGATTCCTGACTTGATGTTTCAAGATATGACAGCACCATGTTATCGTGTTTGATACAAACTCCGAGATGTGTAGTTGACTCGCTTTCCCCTGATAAATTTTGCAATTGTTAAATGAATTCTCTCAGCCAGCCGAGTTATTTGTGACGTCCAGTAAAAGACTATTTGCGTTGTTCATCAGCGAGGATAAATGTTTTTGAACATCCACCCATACTCCAATTAAATTAGACTCAGCGGGACGTTTACAAAAATAGTCTGCACAATGACCATTTTTACCAAAAAAAAAATTATTGACGTTGACGTTTAATATAATTGTATTAAAAACAAATCGAACATTTAAAAAACCTACTCTAAACTAAACTACACATATAAAACTACTGTAAACTAATAATAAAACTAACTTAAATCCAAAAATGGCCCCCGCGGCAGTGTACCTAAGATGCTGGCAGCGTTTCCTCGCTGAATCGCTAAGCTAATACGTTGAGCAAGGAAGCTGACAGCTCTTAGGTCTCCTGTGACATCTTTTAGTCTCTTCGATAGTAGTTTACCAAATACATGATTGGCACTGTTTTTATATCATTTTTAATGTTTTTATATTTTTTCTGTGTCAGTTAAAAGTCTTTGTGTTTTCACTGTCTCACGGCTATTACTACTTTCCGACGAGACGAGACGAGAAAACTGCTTTTAACTTTTTCCTTGTAGGTACGTACGCCTTTGTGGTTATTAGTTTTTTGCCTAACTGCTTCAGTTTGGAACAGAAATTTCCCAAAAGGTGATTTTGCATTTCACTTTTTTCACGACGGGGTTAGGACCGTATGGCATTGAAATCAAGAGTTTATTTATTATACCAGAGTCGCCATCGACAATCAAAATATGATCGAGGCTTCTTTGGAAACCTTCGACGATAGTCTTCTTTCATCGATCTAGCACCGTTAGACTAGTTTTAAAGTACTTGTGGTCGGATTTGGGCAACTCTTGTTTCTGGGCCCTGAAGCAAATGACTTATTCGCCAACTGGCGAGTGCAAAACTTACGAGCGCGCGCCATTTGGCACCTTCTGATTTTATTAAAATTTTTTGTCGTTTATTCGCGCGCACATGTAAAGTACAGTTAAATAAAGCAAATGCATCAATATTTATTATCCACAAAAATGGACTTCTTTGGTTCTGTAACCAATAATACAAGCACATCTAGAAATATAACTATAGCAGGACTTAAAAGTCTTTTCGGTCAAGACCCATCCGTGACAACTCCGACCGCCCTAGTCCGAAATATTTTGGAGTATGGTGTAGTGGTGTGGAGGCCACATTACGCTACTCTACTATAAGTCTGGAACGTATCTAAAACATGTTTCTGCGTCATCTAGTGTTTTCAAGCGGCTTACCAAGAAAGCAACGGTCTCGCGCCCACTCATAACCAGAAACTCATAACTGTAATAAAATGTGGCGACTCATAACTGACTTGAGGACCCACTCATAACCATGGTTATGAAATTTATTTTAAACTTATAAAATATTTAATTTAGAGGAGTAACTCATAACCGAACATAAAAAAAGCAAATACCTAAACTGTGAACTACTTTAAAGTACATTTGAGACCAATAGTGCTTGCTTATTATTATATACTAGGTACTTTTTGTTTTATTATTTCATACTAAAAACAAATATTTAGTTACAGTACAAACGGCAACACAGTCTTAACTGTCATTTCAAGATGCACAATACACAAAAAATCCAGTCCTTACCCGTGGTACTACTCACGTGTCCGGTAGTACTACTTATTATCTTTGACAATCAAAGAATACCATGTGGGTAACTATCAGTTTTAATATTTATATTATTTTGAAGAAATTAAGGAACGCTTTAATAAAACTACGATTATTTTAAAAGCAACTTTCAATTGCGAGTCATTTGATTTTTTAACCGACTTCACAAAAAGGGGGACTTTATCATTTCCATTGTATGTTCTTTTTCTAAGTTTGCTACCTCATAACTCTGCAGCTCTGTCATTTATTAACCGATTTGGAAAATTCTTTTTTTGGTTGAGGAGGTATAGTTCTCGATTAGTCTCATTGTCACCAAATCCGGGATCAGGCAACAAAAAATACCCGTAGTACTATACTAACAGTAGTACCAACGGTAGTACCACGGGTAAGCACTAAACAAATCTTAGCGCGAGGAAGGCATGAATAGTTTCTCTCCGTGACATCTTCAACAAAAATAACAATATTGAGAAGTGATTGAGAATTAATTTGTCCTGATAGCTACATCTCATCCACTCTTTCAAGCGCCGCATAAGGGAATACTATCTATTCAAGTCCTAATTATGATATATAAACATTTAATAATATTCATATTATTTGTGTAATAGGTATTTCTACATATTTTTTAGTTAGTATGTTATATAGTATGGTTTTAATTATATATATTTTTTACTATTTGATCGCCTTCTAAGCTGCTATACACGCTAATTCTAATATATTACAATTTCTCCTTTCGCAGGTCTGCTGGAAGAAATTTCATTTATGAAATAAGCAGATCCTTTTTAACGGACATCAAAAAAATAGATACAGTCGAACATAGAACCTCTTCCTTTTTCAAAGTCGGTTAAAAAAAAAAGAAGGTTCTCAATTTGACCTGTATGTTTGTATGTATGTTTGTCCGTGATTATCTCGTGAAAAGTATTTGTTACATTTAGGATAAGTTTTTGGTATTTTAAATTAACTAAAAAGATTGAAAAGAATTTTTGTTTACAAAAAATAAACATTCAAAAACATCAAAAAGTCATAAATAATATAAGAATACAAACAACATCACAGTTCTAGGTGTTTTTGAAGTCGGTTTAATATTTTGTAAAAAAAAATACATTTTGTCTTCTGTATTGTTTGTGCTGTCTAATTTTAATGCAGAAGAGAGATTACACACCGCAATAGCCACCCTCACCTTGCCGACCTGCAAGATGCCTCTGTACACCTCTTTTATACCAAGCATTTTACATTGATTTAAAATATTATTCACCTTTTATTGTTAATGTTGTTAATAATTATTAAAGCGACTGTACATAATTGTGTAGTTGTGTTGGTTATGAGTTTCGTCTTCTCACATCAGCAGTTATGAGTGGGACCTTTACGTATTGGTTATGAGATTTTTGGTTATGAGTGGGCGCGAGACCAAAGCAACTACCATTTTACAGCAAACAGTTACACTATTTTATCACTTGTGTTCACTGGATAAACGTAGAAATCGACCTTATCTTTGCTTCAAAGATATTTAACTATATAATTGACTGCCCACAACTATTAAGCAAATTTAAATTACGAGTTCCAGTAAAGCTTCCACATTATAAGATCAGCCCAATGGATCAGCCCTCTACACGCACCCTTAGGCGCATAACACATTGCACCGGACACCGCTCCGGTGTGCGGCGCTGCGGTTTTTAATTTTGACTGAAGAATCTTAATTTGTATACAAAAACCGCAGGTTATAACACACTCACACAGCATGGCCGTGCGGTTGTGCGGCGCGCGCGACGGCACCGCACTCCCGGACGGTGATGCGGTGCGGTCCGCGGGGTATGCCACACTGTGCCGCAGTATCGTACGAATTTTTGCGTAGAAAGGACGTGCATACGCATAATAGATCTCGACATAGATAATGCGGTGATGCGGGGTGTCGTCGTGCACCGCAGCTGCAGATGGTGATACGGAGCAAACCGTACGGTGGCACGGTTCCGTGCCGCCGCAGCCGCATCCGGTTTTCGTCCCACCGTAGACCGCAGCGGGATGCGGCGGCAATGTGTTAAGCGCCTTAAGGAATACTAAGTTTGGACGCAATTCTTCTATCTCAAGGTTTTGCAAATTGGTAAATGAATATTGTAATATCTTAGATATTTTTGCTGAACCACCTGGCAGGCTTCGTGCGATTATATCAAGGAATTTATAAATACAAATGAAATTAATATTTTCCTTATTTCTTAAACTTTTTTTTTGCATATTTTAATTATGTACATTTTGAATGTATTATAATGTATAAATAAGATGTCGAGCATGTAGAATTTACCAGTAATTGTTTGTTACACTTAGATATAAACGTACATAAATGTTTACAATACCTTTTGATGTAACAGTGTATACAAATGTTGGTAAATCAAAAATAAATAAACTTTAACCTCACAGCTTTATTTACATTGTCACTGCATTGCGCTAACATTCGAACCATCTCACAATATTCCACATTCGTGTATCGATAACCTACGCCGAAGCATTCATAAGTTCGCGGAATGCGGATTTTGTGAAAATGGAATAAACCTGTGACGCAAGAGCAGGCCGAAGTAAGGCAGTAAGTATGTCAGTACCTACAATAATGTCACTGCGTCGGGTCATCGCACGCTATTTACTTTTACGCATTTTACTATTACTTTTTTCTGTCATGCAATGCATTCTTACAAAATGAGTTTATCACAAACTTAGAAATAAAAGTGAAGTAAGTTTGTGTATCAGGTTTAATAGTGTAAATGTTTCTAACTGCAGAACTCTTAATCTAGTTTTAATTTAGAAATTTCAAAAATGTTTTAGTTATGTTCGTTATAGTATTACATAGTATGTGATGGTACCCTTAAAATAAAAATATGAAAATAACGCATTAGTTAACTAACCTAAACTATTTTGATATACTTATTAATAAATCTTGTTGTATTTATGATCTCAAATAATTAAAAAAGATATAACAATTTTTACAAAATTTCATTTAACATTACTGCCACGCTGTCGATAATTTGCGTAAAGAATTTTTTTTATCCGGATAAAAAACATTGAAAATAAGGACCTTAAATTTGATATCTTACTTTATTCGTAAAATTATTTCGTATATTTTATCTACGGCGACTTCGAAGGAATTCGTAATCTTTAGCTGGCAAAATTGACCGAATCTACCGCTCGTAAAAGATAGGTAAAAGGACAATTTCTTACGTGACTTGTTACCAAATTTTATCCGACTATCTGAAATGGTTTTATGTTTAAACGTAGTTATCTTGATATTTATGCTAAGGGAATCTTTCGTTACATGATTAGAGGCAAGAATTTCATTTAGATCGGAAAGCAGCTCTTATTGTTAACCATCCTTCACCTGTAAATCTGTTTTGTTGAAAATAATGCCGATTAAAACCCACGCAGAAAGGCTGCAAAGTATAAACGCAATACCTACCTAATTATTAAATCAACTATAGGAAACGTTCTGGAATATGCCCTTACTTTGTGTTCAAGAGCACATGGATTTACACAGAATTTTATCTACATCTCTACTATTATAAAGAGGAAAGATTTGTATACATGTATCAAATAAACTCAAAAACTACTGGACCGATTTCAAAAATTCTTTCACCATTAGAATGATACATTATCCCTGATTATCATAGGCTACAAAATTATTTTACCTACGGGAAAATATAAAATTCACACGGGAAAACAAAAACTACGAGGGCGACGCTGCGTAAGGTAAAGCTAGTTATTAATAAAGTAACATATTCATAATATCTGACCCATTCTTATATTGTGCAAATTAATGAAACACTAGCTTATCTATAAGCTGTATTAAAATAATAAACAATTAAACTTCATAAGTAGGTATGTCATTTAAATCCGTCGTCCGTTACGTACAAAGAATTTTGTTTCTTTTTTTGTAACTGGGTTACAAACAAGATTTTTTTGGCGCACCTTCCTATTTATGTAGGTAACAAGATTACATACAAGCAATGTTTATTTTCATTTACGTAACTGAGTTACGAGCAAATGACACTTTTAAAATTTTTATATTTTCGTATTTGAAAACTTTATCTAGGTTACAAAATAATTTGAATGCACAATTCATCAAGAAACGACTAATGGTAGTCATTGATGGTTGATTTTCTCGTAAATACAAGGCAATAACTTGGCAATAAGCCTTACATCATTACCCTGGTCGCAATAAGCAGTTAAGATAAAGTTTTCAAAAATATTGGCAAATATAAGAATAATTAAATTGTTATTTGTTTGTAACCCAGTTAGGTACGTAGGTATAAACAAACAGGAAGATACGGATAAGAAAATAGAAATTTTGTTTTGTAGCCCGGTTATAAAGAGAAAAAATATATACCTACGTAGTTAGTTACAAAACATGGTTACAAACGCGGATGAAGAACGTTTACCTGCAAATAAGTGTATTCTTTGGTGTACGAAAGTCAACTATCATTTATAATATACCTACTTATCAGCACACTTTTGATGGCAACTTTAAAATTTGTGATTTTTTGTAATTATTATTGTGATATGGTGCAATGTGCAATTTGAAGCTTTTAATTATTTAAACTTGAACTGATTACATGAAAGTCTCACACTAGTCTAAAATTGAATATTTGCCACTTATGCCAGTAATTCTGGAAACTTAATTTGAAAAATCGGTCATATTGTAAGAACTCTTAGAACGACAGATATGCCGGTAATTATGGAAACTTAATTTGATAAATCGATCATATTGTAAGAACTTCTACATTATGGCTTAACTTCTAATATCTAAATACACATTTGGAAAATTTCATGTTTATAGTAAACGGATTAGATGTAGTGTAATATTGTCGTATCACTAACACTGGATAAATTATTAGGCATTGCTGCAATTGCGATAATTTCTTCAACGTAAAGGACTTAGGCTGTAGGTATGTCTTATAATTAATTATTATCAAATTCTTATAGTTAATGATATCAGGCGTTTCTTTTTGGAAGTCCACCACTTATTATTAATAAGTAGTTATATAACAAAACTTCCGACAAAGTTGTCAGTAATTGACACAAACTAAAACTACGCAGGACAATGTTTTGCACCGCTCGCCCTCTCTTAAATCGCATGCGACAAGGGAATATCACAGGAATATCGCAGATTCAATATTTTTGTTTCTTCCTAAATTAGATTTCAAGTAAAAAGTGTTAAATTTGTTGTAGGTATTAATTGTAAGGTCTATGAAAATGAGCAACTAGGAAGTGGGCGCGTGCGCGCGGTCATTTGTAACCACAGAACACAGAAACCTCTTTCAGAGTTCTGTGTTTGTAACGGCAGCGGTTGCGCGTAACCTATAAGACCTATGGGGATATATCAGAGAAATAAAAAAATATTAATCAATATTATTTATTTTATATAATTAGGAATAGTACTAGTCGTTTTGTAGGATATTAATTTGTCGAAAGAAAGAAACAACTTTAGGTAAAAACTAAGTTATCAAATCAAAAATACAACATAACTTCTCTTTGGATAAAAAACCCAGTTTAGAAACGAAAAACCATCTTAGGTGCCTTAAACTAGTTATAAATATCTTGTAAATTATAACAAAAAATCAAATTATAAAATCTTAAAGGCTTCATGAGAGCAAATAATTAAAATAACCATCATCTTAGGTTTCTTAGGTGTCGTTACGACGCCTGCACCGTGACTAAAAAAATTGCTCTCCGTGCAGTAAGGTGGGCGCGGGGAGTATGGGTAAACTGTTTATTTGGTAGCCAGTGAAACCATGACAAGCTACTTAGGACAAGATATGCATACGCTTGTGAATTATTATTATTATCAGCGAAAATGTATTGAATGCGGTCGAAACGATGTCGCGCAACTGCTTGAAGGTTAAGACTGAAAGATATAGTCGACCAAGAAATTGGTTTACTACCCTTAAGTTAAATGACGCTTGCAGCTCAACTTCTAATGTATAAATATCTCGTGTTTGTAACCAAACTCCTCGGAAACGGCTTGATCGATCTTTTGTGCAGGTATGTTCGGTAGGTCTGAGAATAGGTCGTAAACTATTTTTTATACCCCTAAGTAATTATTATGGTAAAACGTAGTGCGCGGCCACAGCTCGTAGAATCATAAATATAAATTTTTTTGCTCTTCAATCTCTCAACTTTTGTTGCTTCTTATGACAATGTTATGACTTTTGTTAGAGCTGTCGTGACTCGTAAGTTTTATCACGTTGAAAAAAAAAATGATTTTCCTAAAGCTACAACGACTATTTTAACTTGTGGTCAACAAGTGGTTGAAGATAAAACAAATATGAATAAATTTTGTACAACCTCGCAAATTGATACATAAATAGACATACAATACCAAGAAAAAAAATAGAATTTGTGCCGATATCGTGATTCGAGCGGAATTTGTGCAGAGTCAGACAATCGAAACACCACAGACATCATCAGATAATATCCTGGGTTTGATTTCCAATCACTCGAAATCCATTACTTAGCTGCCCATTTGTTAAGAAGAAACACTTGAGTAATTAGGTGAAACTTTATTAAGTCACGAAAAAAAATAAATGAAAAAAACCGGCCAAGTGTGAGTTGACCTTGCTCACCGAGGGTTTCGTAAAAATTTATCTTAGTATATAACATAGGTAAGTTCTTAGGTACATATTTACAGTTTTCGGATTTTTTCCTTTATATGAACTGGCAGACATTGCTTTTTGCCGAAATTCATTATTCTACGTCAACGGGTAAGTACCCTATAGGTTCTGATTCCTTTGTGGAAACGCTAAACATGCGTAAATATGCAAGATCACACAACTTTTGTTGGCGTTAACTTACAAGTTTAACAGATTTACAGCTGAAAGAGACCGTCGACCCGAATTTTCAAATTTCAGTTGGATAATCTCTACGCGATCTTGAGAAAAAGGGTCTTTACAAACAGACGGACGACGAAGGTGATCCTACAGTGTTCGCGATAGCTCGGGAGTGTGGGCGACATCCGGGGTGCGGAGGGGAGGGGGAAACGTATTTTTGTGTGTAAACGCTTTAAATTGGTATTCACATGTAAATTCCAAATTATTTAGCAACAAAAGCAATGGTAGTGAAGATGAAAACAATAAAGTTTTAACGTAAAGCTAAAAGATACCAATCTCTCCAAAGCTGAGATAAAGTAGGTAGGTAGGTAGGTAGATTTTACAAAATATTCTTATCTAAGCATCCAACTCCGACACAATGTCAGCTCGAGTTAACTAGATATTGATGAATGGGCGTCCAGAGCAAACATGCCAGCGGCAACGGCAGCTTCCAAATTCAAATCTATCGTACCTGTAAGTAAACAGTTTATCAACACTTTTTATAAATTTCAATCACGAGACTTATATTGAATTTGGGTTGTTATTTGCGCGATGACGTGGTGATAGTTTTCGAAATAAATTGCAAAATTTTATATGCTGTTATAAAAATGCGTTGATTACGTTGAAATTATTGACTTAGAATATATAACAGTTTATTTTAAGTCTATGGTTAAAACAGGACATTTGAATACAGCTTTTTTTTCCTTTATTTGTCTAATATTATACAATGTTCTTAAATAATACAGTATATTATAAACTACACAAAGTTTTTCTATATACTGTAGATTATCGGTGGACACCAGTTTTATCAAAAAATATAAGTAGGCATTCATACAAAATAATTTAACAAACATGTGGGTATCTAATAAAAATGTGCAATGAATAGCGAGAGCCACAATTACAATGACAAACGGAGCTGAGCGATGTTATGTGTGGGGAAGTGTGCGTTATCTATCACTTATTAGCTGCCACCGCCACTAATAGTCATGTACAGCGTGTTAGCAAAAATGCTGCGGAAACTATTTTTATTGCTTATACACATTATGCTCTATAGTTAGGAACACAACATTAGGAAATATATTAGGAATTCGATTGATTTACTTAATTACCATATTTTTTATTATAATTTAATTTGGTTCAATCAATTTGGATATAAAATATTTTTTCAACTTATATTTAATGTTCTTGGTATTTATTTCCTTTTTAAGATTACATGGTAATTCATTCATTAATGTTGGTATTTTATATTTTAATAAATTATTATAGTAAGGTATGGACAGTTTAGCCTCGTTTGTACGACGCGTTCTTTCTCCATAACTACGAATAAACTGTATACTAGTGTTAAAAAATTGTTCCACAAGTAGCGTATACTTTATTTTATCATAGATAGGTAGTATTTGGCAATAGTGGAACAGTCCATCATAATCATCTTTAAATTTACATTTAATTTTTTGCGGTACGATAGTCTTTAGTATGCGTAGTTGGAGTCCATAAATTCTATTTAAGTGACTTTTACTTGTTAGTCCATAGCTGCTTAGTCCATACCCTATTATTGATTCTCCAAGAGATTTATACAGTGTTAACAATATTGGGTAAGGTATTTTATATTTAATTATTGAAAACTTGGAAAGAATTGCTCTTAGTTTGTCACACACGGTATCGATGTGATCTGTCCATTTGAGTCGTTTATCCATTACAAGACCTAGATATAGCTACTTATCCACAACATCGATTGTAGGGCACCTACATTAGGGTGTCCCTTATATGGGTGAAAAAAATTTTTTTTTAGGTATCGAATTGCATACCCCCTTATTTTTAAACTACCCAGACCTACTTAAATACAAAATATTATCTTCCTATGTCAACATCAACCCGTGCCGACAGAACTCTGAAGATTTTGAAAATTGCAGTTTTCAACCCTTTCGATTATGTAGCTCAATCAATTTAAATACTTAAATTTAAAAAAAAAAATATTTAAAGAAGATAAAATTACAGATTAGGCTCTTCCTTTGCAGTGATCAAACCATGAAAATCTTGCATAAGCTTTACAGCTCTTTTACTGCCCTTAAAGAAAGCTATTTTTTTGCGTATTTAGATGCATAAAGAAAAGTGCTTTCATCTTCATCCCGTGTAAAAACGGGTCTCTGGAAGAAATTCTTATTAATTTTTAATCGAGAAAATTTGTGCTCTTGACAGACACAAAATCACTTAATGATTTTCTGCAACAATAAATAAGGCAGTATTATCAATTTATTGAAAATACTATAAAAAATAGTATTGTATTGTATTCCTACTTACCATACAAATAATCAGACATATCTCCCCTCTCCATTCCTTAACAGAAACACGCGTAAGGGCCTTCGGAGTCATCCGTACACTGTGTCCTCCTTTTCACACCGTACCAAGAAATTCCAAGATTCCTTCTTCTGTCGTTCATCCCACACTTGGAATTCTCTACCTGCGCACTTGTTTCCTCCATCCTACAACATGGGTTCCTTCAAAAGAGGCGTGAAAAAGCATCTTTTGGGCCGGCAAGGGGCGGGCAGGTAGGAGAGTGGATGTCGTCCCTACTCTATCTGTCAACTCATTTGGGCCTCTTTCACCGCTTAACATCAGGCGGGAGGAGGTCATTTGCCGGGCCATCCATAAAAAAAAAAAAAAAAAAAAAAATCTTCTTCAGATGTAATGTATCTCTTCATAAAATCATACAAGCTGTCTCTTTGTAAATTCACTAAAATATTCGTCTTGGTTTGTTCATTAACTTCATCATCAAAGAATGATAAAACGACAATTTCTTCTGACAAGCATAATCGATAATCGTCACGTACACTGATATTTTGCAGTTCTTGATTATATATTGTCAACAAGTCTTCTATTGTTGTATTACAAAAATGTCGTGCGACGATATCGGTGTATGTTTCAATGGCAGCAGGATTAATAGTTTTCCAGTTGTCTCTAAACTTTTTGAGCAGTGGAATATCAGGGCTACTTGTGACATGGTGGATTTTTGTTTCGAACACACATTTTAAAACCAGTTCGTAAACGTGATGGCGGCAAGCAAAGAGTAGTAATTCCCTGTCTAGTTATTGTACCAAAAGTACACAAGCCCCTTTCAATCGTCCTGTATTAGGCGCAGTTGTGTCACAGCACATTATTTGTACTTTGTCATGTTACAGTCATAAAGTGCCTTCAACACGGCTTTTGCTTAATACTGGCCGGAAGAGTACCCAAACTGGAGAGCAGTTTGGGTAGAGCCAGAAGTTGTTCCTTTTCTCCAAATGAAATAAGAATGGGCAGGCGTTCTTCTTTAGGACTTCTGACGTCAAGTCCAGGTAATAATTGCCCATCCCAGTAAACGGTCACCATTTCAGGCATATTATTCTGAAAATTGGATTTTATAGATTCCCCTCTATCTTTTCGAGTCTGCGTGCGAATGCGTTGAAAAAATCATCACAGCTAAGATCTAGTGCTTCTACTACAGCTTGAATTATATATACAGAATCCCTTATGCTTAATTGACATCTATCTAAAGCTGCAACTAACTTAGGCATGATAAAGTCTTTCCTTCCTCTTATTGTAGTAGATTCGGAACTTACCCTTTGAGAGGTGGATGGCACGGGTTACTCAAGGCTTTCATCAGAGCTGGTAAGTTGATCGTGATGTCTTTGCATTTGTATAGAATCTTGCGTAGTAAGAGATGCCGATAAACCTCCGAAACACATTTCTCTTTTTTCTCTTCATTTAATTTTCTTTGTCTTGCCCTTTTTTCTTTTTCGGCTATAACTTTTTGTCCACATCCGCTAAATACCCTGGATGCCCTGGTTCTTTTCATCCATTCCAAAGAATCAGCGTGTGCTACTCAAATAAATTAAATTTGTTTTTAAAGTCCTCCTCACGGCGCTTGTAAATATCTTGTATTTTTTTAAAGTTTTCTGCAACTCCCTCCAAGTATGGTGAAGATCCACAAGTTCTTTTACACAGTTAGGTATAATTCAGGTAAGGATTCTAGATTTTTCCTAAAATATAATACACTCCCGAATGACGAGATTAGCGCTTTCACTAACCGTCAATTTAACTTCGCAAATCTTAAAAAAAAGTACTGCAAGAACTTGACGATTAGACGGGAACTTTGCGCCTGTTATTTGATAATTTACGTCTCCAACTTAGAAAATACTTTTTTTATTGCTTCTTAATTCCATTGCCATCTTTTAAATGTAAAACAAATACGTGTTAATTGCGAAAATAATTGAGAACAAATGATAAATACCGCGAATATGCACCGCTACTGCCGCGCAACATGAATGAACATGATTCGATGCATGTCGGCACGGGTTATCGTACTCCAAATAAGGTAAAAATTTATTTCCGAGTGTTTTAGAGGCAAATGAACAAAATTAAGACCTATGCGTTAGAAAATTAAAACTTTGAAAAATAAGGGACACCCTAACCTACATGCATCACTCAGATTTTTTTTAGAATGTAAGCACGAGTGGTCGTGGGCAACAATATTCAGTTCCTGTTGTCTTCTGTTTTGACTCGAGCTCATATACATTAGCTTGGTTCTGTTAGCATTAAGGACCAGTCCTGCATCATGTGACCATGCAATTAAATTATCAAAGTCATGTTGTAGTTGTGTTAGTGCTACATTTATATCACAATTAGCTGCCATTAAGCAGGTGTCACAGTATTTTATTATTTTTTTAATGTTATTTACGTAAGTAAGATAGTGTAAAGGTCCTAAAACTGATCCTTGAGCCGTGCCAGCAGACACAGGCATTTGATCACTGTATGCATTATCTACTTTGACTAGGAAGGAACGATTATTGAGATACTCTCGACACCAATTAAGTAGTGGGCCTCTTATTCCAGCTTCATCTAATCGTTCCATCAGAACATTATATTGCAGCATATCAAATGCCTTACTGTAATCAATATATGCTATGAGTACATGTTTTTTATTATTAAGTTGATCGTTAATGACATCCGTAAAAGTAGAAAGAAGCTGGGTAATATATTTTTGTGGTTGAAAGCCATATTGACTTTTGCTAAGTATATAATTTTTATTAAAAAATGTATATATTTGTTTACTTATATATTTTTCTATTACTTTATCAATTGTAGGGAGGATTGTTATAGATCTATAGTTGTTATAATCAGTTTTACTACCTTTTTTAAATACAGGCCTTACTATTCCCATTTTTAAATATGCCGGGTATATGCTTTTTTGTATGCTAGCGGTAATTAAGTTAGCTATGGGGGAGGCGATCGCGTCTCCTATATTCTTTATATCTATTTTACGGATGCCGTCAACACCAGGCGCTTTGTTTTGGTTTAAGGTTTTTATTATTTTGCGAACGCTATTTGCGTTAGCTCTCTGAAAGTGCATGGAAACATTTACCGGTGATACATAAGAATTTTTGTTTAATAACAATTTATCACATTTAGGTAAGATGTTGATAACACTATCCTTAAATACCTTGGCGAAGTTGTTTGCTATATCTGCAGGTCTAACGTTATTATTTTGAAAGGCATTAATGACTACCATGTCAACAGATTTTTTAATTCTTCCTGTCAGTCTGTTTAACAAAAACCATAATTTTTGAGGATTATTTCTATTGTCATTGATTTCTTTTTTTGTTTGTTTATTTTTGGCATTTTCTATTAATTAATTTGCAAGATTTCGGGCTTTGTTATATTTTAGTTTAAGTATCATATTTTTTTATCTTTAATCCATTTGTTAAATAATGTGTCCCTATATATGCACGATTTTTTTATTTTTTTATTAATCCATGTATTATTACAACGCTTGGTGTTCGTATTTATCTTTATATTAATTTCAGACTATAAAATGTCTTATTCATTTAAAATGTATGAATTTAAACTATCGCATATAAAGTTATAAATTTTATTAGGACAGTCCATGTCATTTACCCTATTCCATTTTATTTCCCTTACATATTTATTTAATTTATTATAGTCATAGCTATTTTTATACAACGGAGCAGCTTGTATTTGCGTTGCTTGCGATTGCGAGCCGACGCATGCCACCACTGTAGCTCGGTGGTCCGCCAGTACGGTCGACAGCGCTGCAGTGTACACGTCTTGGGTGCGGGATCTCACAATGTGGTCAATTATTCTTATGGTCAATACACGATTTGCTTATTTTGATAATACACATCTCAATTCGCGTATATTCTGAGATGCCGCATGCAAGGCCGTGACTGTAAAGCATGCAGTTATATTTATGTTTTATGGGAGTGTTTACCGAAAGGTTAATATTCACGTCACCTAGTATGAGTAGGTCACATTTAAAGTTTACTTTTTTAATTATTTTTTTTAGTTCATCGATGAATAAGTGTTTACTATAGTGAGGGGGACGGTAAACTGCACACAGGGCGGCAGAATATTGAGTTGGTGTCGTTATTTGGAGCAAAATAGATTCAAAATTCTGTGTATTGGATTTTATTATCGTAAATTTGTGTTTATTATGTACATATACAATTATACCACCACCTTTGCTTAAATGGATGTATCCCTTTCTCGTTGACATTGACGTAGCCTTCACCCTCAGAGGAAGCTAAGCCTTCACCTACCGATCCTGTTACGTCCATGGACTTAATGTTACGTCGCGTCGCGCTGACGCGATCCGTTACACGCACGATTTTATTTTTGCGTCTCATCAATGCCACAGAATAAATAATGCCCTAGATTGATGAGAAGAGTGGTGACTGATGCCTAGGACCTATCTAATAATTTTTTAACTTTTAGTTTGTACATTACCTACATCTACATTATCCTTCTCTTCAAAAAAAAACCGCTATACTTAGAGAAAAAACTATTTTTATTCAATTTATTGTCATTTTGACGTCTCCACTTTTGTATTTTTATGACTTTCATTCGGCCTTTTACAGCCAGAGATCACCAGTTAAGGTTCGTATGGAAGAATAAAAAAATAATTTTGTCTTCACGGCTCCTAACAAGAATTAAAAAGTTATTTAAAAAAAAAATCGGTAATAGCTCCTATGCCATAACGAGAAAATAATTCAATTAGTTTTCCATAATGTGAAACGAATCGTTTTAGAGACAAAGTGTATGCCTCCAAGTAAAAATCGCTTATATTTTTAATGTAGTGCCATAAAAAATATTAAACAAAAATAAAAAGTGACTTCAAGAACACAAAAAAGTAAAAATACTATATATATACAAACAACATTACATTTTTATTGTAAACTCAGTTAATAAATGACAGAGTCATTGAGGTAACAAACATAAAAAAAAAATATATACAGTCGAATTGATAACCTTCTCCATTTTGTGAAGTAGCTATATAGGTCAAAAGCAAAAGAAACTATACTTTGCTTTCAATCTATTAAAGGTATGGACGCCACTATAGGCTTTGAGAGTATTGGAGTAAGTAGATCGTTAACCGCTAGTTGTAAAATCTTGTGTACGTACTTATTTGAATGTAAATTGCTAGAAGCAGGTGTACGCTCCGAGAGATCAACTGAGAGAGAAACACGTTAAGTTATAATGTACTACGTAGTACCTACATACATTATACGAGTAACTCAATGGAGAAACACCCAAGACAGTTTGCGGAAATTCTTTTTCAGCTCACATGTCGCCACGGTTTACCCTGCGTCAACTCATTTATACTGATTATTCTGGGCAAAATGTTAGAATAAATTAGGTGCCATGCGAAACCATTCATAGACTTTAGTAAAATCCGTCATCACCACAGCTCATATAATATATCCTCACCGAGGGCTTTGAGCCTACCCTACATTGGAGTGTTTAGTTTAGGCCTTAGTCAACCACGCTGGCCCAGTGCGGATTGGTCGAGAAATACATTGGTACATGGCAGTATCGAACCCCGAATCTCGCGTTAGAGTGCCGAGTTCACAACGCCACCCATGCTGCTAGTAGTAGAATCCGTGTAGAAAATAATATACGATTGAACTGACAGCATGGCTACAGTTTTTTAATGTGAAACAGCTATAGCGGCGGGTCAGACCGACTGTTGGCGTGGCGACGCATCGCCACTCTTTCCTTTTATGCATATTACCTGTAAAGAATATTTTGATGTTTCACATCTGCCCATTTTTTTATGTCTGTTGGCGTGGTGACGCGTCGCCACATGTATAATAGTAGATACCAAGCGTAAGCGACTTATGCATTTACCTGTAGAAAATAATTTCGATGTTTCACATCTGCCAAGCCATCTGCACCAAATTAACATTAACATACAGGTTATAATCACTAATGCCTCGAACAAAATTAATGTATATTATAGTTTATATATACTAGACTACAACCCAATAATCAGTGCACACATCTAGCGCATAGTATGTCGCGGTAACATAAGTTTACACATTGGAGAAAATAAAAAAGAAAAAAAAACTAAATAAACCAAATATTGGTCAATTTCACCAACCCCGTTCCAGCCAAGACAATCCTAAGAAGATTACCGTCACTTCTTATTTTCAATGAGAAGAATGTTACAAAATGCCACTCATGATCGTCCCAAGCTATGACAAGGTTAGTGTAGTTGGCCATTAGAGTGTATAAAATTTTTTCTTATCCTAACGATTATGATTAAACATTATATAAGTTATAATTCCATTCACATATATTTTAATGAAACAGGTGACAGTGTCAACCAGAGAATGAAAATATTACCAATTATTAAAATTACAATTTAAAAATCTACAAAAATGTTTTGTTAACTTATTTGTAACCTACTAAACCATGATAGCATCAGAAATACTGATAGAATTCCCAAGGACTAAGACAATATTCCATTACACAATGATATTTTGGATCCTTTTTTTAAAAGTAATAAATGAATATGAGAAAATGTCAATTTGTTTATTTTTGAGACTATTTTATTGTAGAATCTGCACATACGTGACAACGGATTGTAAAAGGAGGTATTTTATTTTTATATACCTGCAGTGAAAATGTTTGAGGGTTCCTGGTTCTGTAGTAAGTATTAATATTAATGAGTATACTCAAGTAACGTAGGTTAACGTGGCGTGGAATATAAAATACTAGCTGCACCCGGCATGCGTTGCAATGCCATTTCTTTTTAATTTTTGTCTTTTTTTTACTAGGAACACGGTCACGCTCACGGTCCTCCCCAGAACACCCTACCAAAGTTTCATTACAATCTGATGAATAGTTTCGGAACGAATAGAGGACAAACAAACATAGTAATTCATTGATTTTTAAAGATTTCCTCAAACGCTGACAAATAAAAAAGCAGCCGGTTGGTAGCTTCTTTTGTCTTTGTCTATATCCATAGTTATTAAATGTTGAACCAGTGCCTCATTCTGCAGTTTGATACACAGGTTTTCATACGGCGAGCTCTTGATCTATATGTATGAGTTTGTTTAGGCGGGACTACAACAAAAGGTTCTTTTTCATTGGTATATATCCTTCGACAACTGGTGCCCCATTTGAGGGGTGACAACGGGAGATGGACATCGTCAAAATTGACAAGTCGACGCAGTATATCGCGCAGAATATTTACATAGCTGTAACCAACATTTAAGGCACTTTTTCCATTTTTGTCACAGAAGTGGGAAAGCTCGTAAAAAATATAGAACATTTTTAAAGACAATAGTGACGCTAATAATTGAAAAAATAGAAAATTCAAATTTTTTTCTGTCCCTCTTCAAGCCACAGATTATTATATTATTTTGGTTCATTCATAAAATGTTTTATTTTTAGATACAACATCAAGCTTGTACAACGTATTATTAAAATAACGCAAAACCTCAGACACCCCAATTTATTTATTTTTTCATTATAAAAGAATTATATATAATTTGTGTAAATTAAGAAAAAATTGATTTGTGTGGCATATCCTGCGAAAACTATGATCGCGCGCCCGAATACGAACCGAATACGTATGACCGTATGAGTACGCACGCGGCCATACAATCACAATTACGGACAAACTAATTTCAGGTTTTGCGTAAGTTCATTAACACGTTGCGTACGCCAAGCTGCGGGCACAGGTCACTCATCCCACTAGGACAGTGGTTCCCAACCAGTGGTCCGTAGACCACAAGTGGTCCGCGAACGCAAACGCACTTCTGGGAGGAAGTCAGTTGGTAATAGTACTAGGTCTAAAATCGACTGAGTATGTGATTTTTTTGCTGGGTTTCCGAGCAATAACAATATTAGTCTTACGATTACTGCACTTGTGTAGTTATCCCATGTATACAAATGCATCTCATGATACTATTAAGCTTAACCTTACAGTAATATACTTGAAAACATTGCGGTTTTTTGTATATAATGGTCTCGGCTCATGACTAAGAAATGTAAATGGTCCTAGGAGATTAAAAGGTCGGGAACCACTGCACTAGGAGGAATTTGGCCTACTATACGCGCTGGTCAGGACGGTTGGTATGTGGTTTTCGTTCGATATGCAATTTATTTGCGTGCAGAGGTACAATTGCAGTAAACACCCTTAGTCTGCTCGTACGATATCCACGGGAAGAAAGGAAGTGTTCCAAATCCTTTTCCGCACGGAATACGAGTATAGTGTATAGACGAAATAAAACCATGTATTTTGTTACAAGATTTTGACGGGGAGTCCCTTTTAGGGTTCCGTAGTAAAGAAGGAACCCTTATAATTTCGCCATGTCTGTCTGTCTGTCGGTCTGTCCGCGGTTTTACTTAGAGACTAGTAGTACTAGAAAGCTGTATTTTGGTATGGGTATGTATATTAACACTACAGTAGACGCGCCCTATTAGACTTCGTGAGCGATCGCGCGGGTTAAAAGGGTAGCCCTTTTGTAGTTACCTTAATTTTGATAGAGATAGAAAATTAATAAAACTCATTTTATAATATAAAAGTATGTCTTTATTTATATCACGAATGCAAATTTTGGTGTCTAAAATTTAAACTCTTCATTAATTATTAAACAAAACGTAAAATTAAAAAAAAACTAAATTTTTAGACAGTTCGAGATCACGCTGTCGTATTACTAATGAACGTATATTATAAAAAATAACAGTCATTTTTAGCAATAAAACTAATGAAATAATTAAGAATAAAAATAACAATCAGTCTGTTGACATGCATTCAGGACACACGACCGCCTGATGTTCGCTACAAATGCGTCGCATGCATTTGCTGCAATGTTTGCGCATGCTCCTATCACGAGCCCTACTGCATAAAGAACACCGACCAACACTTCCTCGTATAGGCATATTCTGTAGGCGGGATTGTTTAGAAAGTCCTAAAAGAAGTCCCCCCCTTTAGTTCTATACCTCTGGGCATGTTTTGTTGTGATATACGACGCTCAATGCAAGGACTCGGAGCGAGAATCCAACTTTTTGTAGGTATTTGCGTCGTACAACTTTCAGGTCAGGGTTATTCATTTTATGCCTGCCATATTTACAAAATTGTAAAATAACGTAAGAGGTCATCTTCGGCTATTACGTAACGTCATATTGTCTAGCAATTTTGTCAAAAATGTCGACACCATATCTAGGGCGGATTCATGTGGAGATTCGTGCGGGAGACTCTGTCCTACGCTCACTTCTTCCTCTTCACTTCCGCTCACATAGTCATTCTCATCATCTTCTTGCAACCATCTTTGTATGTCTTTAGTAGTCAAGTTATCTGAACGACTTGCTATCTTAAAATAACAAAAAAATATTAATTATTCAACTATACCAGAATATATAATACGTAAGTAGATGTATTCTGTGAACCGCATTAAGATTTTCACACAAAAATAGTAAAAAAGCAATAAATTTTGGGGGTTCTCCATACATAGAACTGAAACCCAAAAATTTTTTTTCATTAAACCCATACGTGTTGGGTATCTGTGAATAGGTCTTCAAAAATTATATTGAGGTTTCGAATATCATTTTTTTTCTAAACGGAATAGTTTGCGCGAGAGACACTTCCAAAGTGGTAAAATGTGGGGACACACATTTTACCACTTTGGAACTGTCTCTCCCTGTAACTTCTAAAATAAGCGAATGATAAAACTAAAAAAAATATATGATGTACATTACTATGTAAACTTCCACCGAAAATTGGTTTGAACGAGATCTAGTAAGTAGTTTTTTTAATACGTCATAAATCGCACGGAACCCTTCATGGGCGAGTCCGGCTCGCACTTGGCCGATTTTTAATTCTAATGTATGTTACATTAGAATAAAAAATCGGTAATGTATGTTACATTATTTAGTTAGATACACAGACATATATAAATACAGATAAAGTTTCTCTTACAATATATTATGGTTGTAGTAGCATTTAACGTTTGTTGAAAGCTTCGGCAGACTAATGGCGTCAACTTGATTTTAAAACAGAATGATACGTTGAACTCCGTGTAATACTATAAAACAACCGGTCTCTGATCTGTCAAGCAATATAGGATCCATAATATACGGTCATCGCAATAAACATTTTACGGCTTCAGTCACAATGAGAATTTTATAGTAGTTTATAGCTAGATTTTATTCCAAAGCCTTTCTTTGTAGCAAAAAATAGTGTCACTAAAATATTCGTATTGTGTAAAAAATATAGAAATTGAATTGAATAAAATGGGGTTTTTATTCAACAAATGTCAGTTTTATACCAAAGTACCTACACAAATAGAAGCAAGTACTTTAGCTATAATATTCCTTAAAATGATTGGGTAGGTTTAAGTGAGTAGGTACTCGTCAAAGTCTAAATAGGAATTTCGACAAAAAACGGAGCATGTGATGCCCTAGAATCCACGCATATTGGTCACAAGTTATTTTAGTAAAATACCCCAAAAATCACCTGGAATCTTTGTGCTAGGTTGTTGTCTTGGTTGGATTTTGATTGTTGTACTATGTACTACAAGAGCGCAAAGATCATCAAGGCTCTTGTCCTACTATTATTCCATCTGCTAATCTATAACAGAAGCGTTTTTATCAATAACTAGCTGTGCCCGCGAACTACGTTTCGCCATAATAATTGTCCAAAAAACTCTTATCACCTAGGGGTATAAAAAATAGTTTACGACCTACCGAATATACACAAAAAATTTCACAAAAATCGGTTAAACCGTTTCGGAGGAGTTCGGTTACAAACACTGTGACACGAGAATTGTATGAGTATATATTAGAAGATTAAGGTACTCATTTCACATTTATTTGGGGCGACTATTTGCATTTACTAAATAGTTTACCGCTGTTTCGATTTTAACTGATCATTATCCGTAAGACCGATTGAATTACAGAAAGGGGAGTGAAATCATCCTGAGATAGGTACTCAATGAGGCTTACGTTATTTGGATTTGATTAACGCTAAATGAAAGCAATTACTCTGTAGCAACAAATTTGCGTTAATTATTATTGAGTTAATTTTATTGTTTTTCAAGTTTTAGGACTATGTTTGCTTCTTTACACCGATTATTTTTCAAAAAGTAAAATATTATTTTAAGGTTTTTACTCCCATGAGCAAAGGTTATTGATTATTTAAGTGATCACACGATATGGAATTAGCTAGACTAAGTAATCATCAGATGTCATGTTTGGTATCAACATAATTTAGACTAAGTTATCAAATATGTCATTTTTAGTAACAACATAATTTATTGTATATGCTGTGTTTAAGTTTATAACATTATTTTGACATTTTAAGAGTTTACGCGTCGAAATTTCCCTCAGTTCTGCTACGATTTCGCAGCGTAAACTCTCGATAAGTTTTCATTATATAAAATTTACTTATAATGATTTAGAATGTTTTTTTAATTATTTGCCTTAATAATAACCCGTTTCTAAGTGATTAAAGTTTGATTACGCTTAAGGATGATTTATTATAGAAAAAGTAATATTTAAACAGTGGTGAAATTTATAAAATTTGAACTATTTAAACCACCTTAAATAAGGAAACTAAAACATTTCGAAATAAGTAACCAGCAAATATCATTGTTGAAGATTTGTGAATAAATGTATATTGAATATGTACTGTATATATACTGTATGTATACTGTATACTGTTTTCTACTTGTATTTGCATAAAAATGTAATATTTCATTTTATTTAAATTATCAAAAGTGCCAACCTAAAACTGTTCTAAAATTAAATTTTCATAAATTTTGATTGATATGACAAATTATTAAGGTTGACACTTTCTTTTCGGTTAAATAAATATAATAATTTTTATGGGGAGTTATGAGACACGTTGTCTACCGGGTTATTTTCCATCAGGAGCCAAATTTTGTGTGCTTGTTGTAACATAAATTTCCCTACAGGAAATTTCTAATCAGGTTCCTACTGCCATCTAGTGACATTTCCATGTATTAGTTACCTTTTTTATCTAAATTCAGAAAACATTGAACGCGCCTTGGGTTATAATAGTTTTATGTATATCGTGTCTTTGATTATTTTCAAATTTAGTTCAGGAACTTTTAATTCAATAAATATCGATAGTTTACTTGGTTTTTTATCTATGTTTATTAGTCTATGTTATCTCAGAATAGTTAGTCTGTGGAGTGTGGACTGGCTGAGCCGAGACAGCCATATTTGCTGTTTTGACGTTGACGGTCGAACGCTTGTGTCTGTTGGCTAGATAGCCTGAATTATTTTATTAAAACAAATCTGTAAGTATCGCACCGTGAAATGGTTAATTCTTCATTTTGATTCTTTTAATTGATTGTCTCGTATTCAGCGCAGCGTTTTAACCAGGTATTCCTTTTCAGCAAGCATCGATAAGCGAACACCTAATCTTCCACACAGTTGGATTTACTCAATTTCATATAAGGGCCTCTAACCCATTTTACGTAAGTTATGTTCATGATTATATTATTCCTATGACGCCTTTTCGATATTTCAATCCTTACTTTCTAAATTTTCAGCCGTTCGTTCTTATGATTATGAAGCACGTACGACATAGTGTAGCGTCGTTAAAATAGACACCAGCCAGCAATCTACCAGCACAGCCAGGCAGACCCACTTTCCTCCGACAGGTACGTTACCGTTTTCTGAGATCGATTCCTGTGGTAGTGTTTTAAATTTGTTCTTAGATTTCATATTTTTAATTGTAAGGTTATCCTACATGATTGCCAGCCATTCGGTGAACATTGACCTTTCAAATTGAAGTGAACCACATTACCATAATATTCCTAATCTTCTCATCAGTTACCCCTACTTACTTGTATTGCAATTTTTTATAGTGATTGCTCATACCTATTCGTGTAATATTTCAGGAGGAATTCCCTACCCCGTGGTTATTGAATACCCCGGAGTCAGACTCAACTACTGAACCCGGTTGCCCCGACTTCTCTTCTACCACCAGTGTCCGGTGGCCCGGAGCCTGTGGTGTCTCCAGAGCAGGATCTCCCCGAATTTCACAGCTGAGTCCACTCCAAATAAGATTATTATCAAACATAATTCTACCATCCTTAGGTAAAGGCATTTAGGGAGTTAACTAAAGAGAGAGCGTTATCGATCAAATCGTGCAAAGAACCTGTACCATATTGTCAAAAAATATTAGTGATACAAATCCTCACCACTGATTGGCAGCCGTACGCCACAATCAGTGCGCCCACTAATATTGTGTTCCCTTGGATAAAAAAAATCCTTATGTCGGCTTTGCCGGATTAAACCACATATTTTGACATTTCACTCTTTTATTAATCACCTTATATCTATTAACCCTATGCTCATTACTCAAAAAATTAAGTATTACAAAATGAACAACTTTTACTATGGGACCAGACTCGAAATCGCAAAAAAAAAATCAGCTGTCCCATACATTTAGATTCGGTGGATGTTGAACATTTGTATGGAACAGCTGATTTTTTTTCTTGTAAAAGATCTTCATTTTGTTTGTCTGAACAAGCACACAAAATTTGGCTCCTGCTGGAAAAATAACCCGGTATATACGTAATTATACCTAAAATAAATTATAATATTTTTTAAAGCAGGCTTTTATTTAAATGCTCAAAAAAGAGGAAGATAAACCTTAATTAATTACATGACACATTTTTTATAATACCTAATATCATAGCTTTTCGCGAGATTTATCTATATAGAAACAATAATACAATAGGTACCTATTTAAGTTGATCTTGATTGGTAAGTACCTAATTCCAAAAAAAAAAATTTTATAAAAGGTATAAATCTCGCGACAAAATTTTATATTACCGCTACCTATTATACAAACTTGTGTCATGTAATAAATTAAAGTTCATTTCCCTTTTTTTAGGGTATTTAAATAAAAGCTACTAATAACGATAATACGAGTATTAAAGCTTGTCGCGAGATATACCAATGCAAATGAACAATAATACAATACCTATTCAACTTGATCTTGGCATTGATAATTTCAAGTAAAAAATTTATGTAAATTTCGCGAGAAGTATTTATATCATCATTAAAATCCATTTTCCTCTATTTAGAGCAAATAAATAGAAACTTGTTTTTACAAGCTTTTATTTCCTTTCACCTGTCCCGGTGTCTGTATAATGAAATCTTGCAAGACCACCCAGACCAACTTCCCGGTTTCCGATTGAGCAGAAATTTTGCATGCATACGTATATCTCGTGACAATACAATATAATGATGACATGGTGCTGATCTAATGCTGGAGCCGGAGTGGCCATAGGCACTCCGCAATAAAATGATATAACCCTATCGAGGTTTAATTTGTACTGACGACAAGTACTAAAAGCTTATATTTAAAAAAGTTTTTTTTAAATAATTGTACTTGTTTAAAATGCTTTTCACTAATAATTTACCATTAATTGCTGCCAAATTTTCTATGAACAGGAAGCAGGAAGGTAAGTTTATAAATACGACACGTCAGTTGAGAACGGATTGTACGATCCCCTTGAGGAGGGATTGAAATATTGTTTTTTGTTTGAGTATCACACTAACAACTGCTAAAAGCATTTCCATGGAACTATTTTAAAAAGTTTTGCCTTATAGTTTGAATTGTTTATACTACGGGGAAATATAGAATTCCCACGGGAAAAAGAAAATAACGCGGGCTAAGCTGTGAGCGAAAAGTTAGTTGCTTAATATTCAAATAAAATTGGATAGAGTTCATTCACTTATCTATCTTAAAATTACTCATATTGTATATTACAGTATAAGGTATACTTTTACATTGCATTGCATATTTATTTATCTTTGTAGTCCGGTTTGCCAAAATACTTTTGCTGCAGTCGTATTCGCACAATCGATCAACGCCTCGAGGCGTTCGTTATCGAGCTATATACTGACACGAACTACAAACTCATGGCCTGTTAGGTCCGTGTTTTTATAAATACAAGCATTTAGTAATCGTCAATACGAATTAAACGAGGCCAAACTTGATGGGGTTGTGTCATTTTATTGCGGAGTTCCTATGGGCACCTTCCAGCTCCAGCATCCAGCATCAGCTTCATGTCACGAGATATACATATGTTTGCAAAATTTCAGCTCAATCGGAAATCGGAAAGTGGGTCAAATTTAGCTTGCAAGATTTTATTACAGGCACGGGACAGATGAAAGTAAATAAAAGCTTGTAAAATCAATGCAATACTCGTATTATCTTTATTTAAATAATGCCTCATATTATATTATTACACCTCTGCAAAGAGATTAAAGGAGCGTTGGTGGCACTGTAGACTGGGCACTGGCCTTCTAATCGGGTGGTTCGCCATGTAGCAATGTGAAAAACATATTTTTTCGAATTTCATGTGTACTATCGCGCGCAGTTCCGCCTGATCACCGCTATGCTCATTTTCGTTTGCACTAGCGCTCTCTAGCCCCACCGTCGACCTCGAATAGACATGAAATAATGAAATAAAAGATTCTTCTTCGGCCTGCCGCCGAGCCGCCGAGGAACCCCCCAACGCCGATTACAGAGAGAAAGAGTATTTCTTTTCTAATAGGTCAAAACTTAAGGGGGCGTAGCACGGCGCTTCCGCACGATTCAAGCGAATAAATTTTTAAATGGTCAGGCGGAAGTGCTCGCGAGAGTACATGTGTATATTTTCCGACGCTCTAACGGTGAAGGAAAACATCGTGAAATTCAAAGATGTATGTGAAGTCGACCAATCCCCAGTGGGCCAGCGTGGTTGATTAAGGCCTAAACATTCTAACTAAGGACAGGCTCGAGCCCCTCTGTGCGGACGTATTTGAGCTGTGATAATTAAACAGATGAAAATACGAAACGAAATCAAGCCAACCCGTATGGTCACAGTGGTGTACAGTCGGCCAAAAAAGTGGTTTACCACCCTAAAGTTGAAATTCAGTTTCATATTATAAATATACACAGTTCACTTTTCTTGATAACATACCTACAACTATCAAGGTAACCCTAACGATATTTTGGTTATACGCGAACTTTTTTAAAGGGGGTTACACCACTATCTTGGCCGTCCGTACTCGTAGTAGTCCAATAGTCCTTTTCGTCGAAGGCCCTCTTTGGAACTCGTGCGCGGCAGTGAGACGTATACGTTGTAATGAATAAAGGCCTTATTTATAATTTATTTATAATAGAAACGAAATTCTTAAATGTCTTAAATAAAAAGATATAATCTCACCCTACTCTAACTATTGACAAAACTGCATTGAAACAATCATCTGAGGAAAAATACCTTGGTCTCATTTTAGACAGTGGGTTGACATGGAAGGCACATGTTAACAAAGTCAAAAATACACTGACATCTCTCCTAGCTTCTATACGTGGAATAGTAGGATGTCTCCCACGTAACGTCTGTTACACTATTTATTTCTCTCTCGTTAAATCACACTTAGACTATCTCATAGAAATATGGGGAAGCGCGGCTAAGTCAACCTTAAAAGAGCTCCAAGTAATCCAAAATAAAATAATTAAAGTTCTATTCAATTACGATTTCCTTACTGCATCAAACATTATTTACACTGAAACGAAACTTATGAATCTCAAACAACTATACCACTACAACACCTGTGTTTTAATAAAAAAGATTTTATTAAAATTAATACACTTCCAAATAACATTTAACACCAACAGAGAAAAGGGCAAGCGGCTGCTTCGTTGGGCTGATAACTTGCATTTGCCCTCACCACGCACTAATTACGGCAAGAAAAACATAGGTTTTGAAGGAGCACAGATTTTCAATAGTTTGCCAGAGAATATTAAAACCGCTAAAAGTATATCCATTTTTAAAAATATGTTAAAGACCCACATTATAAAACACTTTGAAATCTATAAATGATGATATCTGCTGTATATGCTCGCCGCATCATTGAAACTAGTTTAAGTGCATGCTTTAGCTCAGTAAGTGAAATGTAATATTTCTTATGAGTTAAATAAACTTCTTTAAACCGAAATGTACCACCGGAATAAAATTATGATGAGGTAAACCGACAAATCTATTTCGGCTGGGAAGCGTTCGGGACGTTACGCAGCATCTTCTTGGCACGGCTATCGCAGTGCCACAAGACGAGTCTTCAATTCGTACGTGTGGCCAGAAATGAGGATCTGATATGTTGCCGCTTACAATGGGCTTCATAAGAAGGCTCAAAAGTCATTCAAAAGGCAACGGAGAGGGTTATGCTCAGGATTTGTCTTCGTGATCGGATCAAAAATGATGAGATTCGAAAAATAACTAACGTCACCGACATATCCCAAACAATTGCGGCTTAAGTGGCAGTGAGTAGGAGTCGCAGGACACATCGCTCGCAGGACTGACAGCCGTTGGGGCTTAGGGCGGAAAAGTCTTTGAGTGGCGGCCACGTACCATGCGACGCAACGTTGGTAAGCGAATTCGGGAAAATCGGGAAGGTTCAATTCGCCAAACTGACTTTTTATAATGGTTCGATCTACTGGAAGTTTTTGCAAACTGAGACATTACGTATATCCTCAGTATAAGCAGATTTCGATATAGACCCTTCTTGAGCGCTGGTGACCGGCAGGTACAAGGAGCTTATAGCTACTCCTTGAGTTTATTGTATTTGCTACCAGAGCTGGTAGTAGACTGGCTTCCTAATGACCCTGGTCCGCTTTTATACTGGCCATAACATTAGACAGCTACACAAATGTCACTGTTGGACGCTAACAATTATAATAAAAAATATAGAAAAATACAATAAAGGACTAATAAATATTACAAATATTTATCGCTTGTGAATAATAGCGTTATACAAAGTGAAGTTTACATAGACTTTTACAGTTGTTTATTATATCTCAAAAATAATTATTAATCATATAAGGAATTTTCGGATATGTCTCATCTGTGTAACGGTCTGGGGCAGAAACGGGCCATGTCTTTTATCTTCCATTTTATAAGCGCTTACCTTGAATGCGTTTCTAAACTTGTTGGACATAATATTGTACAGGATAGGGTTGATCGCTGTTGACAAGAAGTACAGCACTCCAGAAAGGAAGGTCAGCACTATGTACACCTGTGAACAAAAAACAAAATTTCAATAAGTTAAGCAGTAAATTAAAACATATTTTTTAACGTGACCCAAATTTTGTTTGGTATCGATTATGTAGGTATGTACAGTAAGCTCCGATTCAAGCTATACATTTACGCTACAAAAACCGCCGCTATTATGAGCGACATAAGAACGGTCCAAAGGTCAAACAGTATAGCTTGATAAGGAGCTTACTGTACTCGTATGTCCCTCTGTCCGTTTCTCTATCTATCTGTCCGTTTATTTATTTATTTAATCTTTTTTGCACAATTAAAAGCAATGTACAAATGGCGGACTTAATGCCATATGGCATTTTCTGCCAGTCAACCATTGGGTTCAACAGAGACTACATGGCGGTGCAATCTTATTAGTTAATTTATCCCTTCAAATATAAGTACTATAATATATACATTACACTAATTTAAACAAATAAAAATAACATAGGTAGCTACTATAGATATTCTTTAACTAATTAATATAGGTAATTAAAAAAAACTATGCATGATGAAGAGCCTTTGTCTTAATATTTGGGATTTAAAAGTTCTGCGCGAACAGCTTTTTTAAAACTAAATAAACTTTTAGACTGTTGAATATTCAGAGGTAGTTTGTTCCACAGTCTTATTGCGGTGACCCTGAAGGAACTAGACAGAAACTTAGAGCTATGGAGAGGCATCCGGAGGTGAAGATTTCCCTTGGATCGAAGCTTATTAATATAGGGCCTGTCGACACCACTATATATGAAGTAAGATTTTAGGTAAGAAGGCGCATTAGGTCCGTTCCATTGAGGCCAAGACTACGGGCTTTCATTTTGATTTTTTTTTGTTTGGCGCTACGGTTATGCTACTTAGGGCCAAAAACCATAATATTCACGAGGGACTCTGAGGAAAATTCTGAGCCTAAGGTATTAAAAAGCCAGATAAAAATCTACTTTTATTTTTCTATATAATCTCCCTCTACTTCAACGCATTTCTCACATCTTTTAAAAAAAGCTTGTATCCCACTAAAAATAAGATGAATCTCTGGAGTAGAAATGTTCGTTCACGGCAGCTTTGATTTCTTAATCATCCCCAAATCTTCGTCCCCGAAAAACTTTTTTCAAATTTTTAAAGAGTAAGAAGTCGCTGGGAGTCAGGTCTGGACTGTAGGGTGGGTGATTCACTTCATCATAGCCAGTTTCTCGAAGGGCTTGCTTCGCAATTCGCGTCGTATGGACTGACGCATTGTCTTTCAAAAACAAAATTCCTTTGCTAATTTTCCTTCTCCTTTTTTCCACAATAAGATTGCGTACTTTTTTTATAAGTACTGCATTATACGCGGCGTTCATTGTAGTTTTGGAAGATAGTCAATGAGTAAAATTCCATCCGAATCCCAAAAAATAGTGGCCATGAGTTTCGAAGTCGACTTTTCGACCTTAAACTTCTCTGGCGACTTCTCTCCCTTTTCAATCAACTGCATTGATTGTTGTTTTGATTCTGGATCATATTGTCGAATCCACGTTTTATTCACGGTGACAATCATCATCACAGCCCATATACGTCCCCACCGAGGGTTTCGAGCCTACCCTATGTTAGGGTGAATAGGCCTTAGTCAATCACGCTGGCCCAGTGCGGATTGGTCGACTTCACATACACCATTGAATTTCTTCGCAGATGTATGCAGGTTGCCTCACGATGTTTTCCTTCACCGTAGGAGCGTCGGACAAATGTACATATGAAATCCGAAACGAAAAACACATTGGTACATGGCGGGTCTCGAATCCCGACCTCCCGGTTGGAAGGCAAGTGCCGAGTCCACAGCGCCACCGATGCTCCTTCACGGTGACAAAACTGTTACAAATTTCGCCCAAATTGTCCTTGCATATGCACAAGTCAATAAACTCCATATTAGAAGTTTCAACTCGATGCTGTTTATCGAGCGGCGTGAGCATTTTTGGAACCCAACGTGCACTAATTTTATTCATGTACAAATGAGATATCTCCAATTCATTCCTTACTGATGCCCTACTCTTCTGCTATCTACCACATTTTTATTCGACGGTCCTCCAGTACAATTTTCTTCACTTTGGCGATGTTTTCGTCTGTGACGGCGGTGTTTGGTCGCCCCGGGCAGGGGTCATCTTCCAATGACTCTCGACCTTGCTGGAATAGTCTTGCCCATCGTTTGACTGTGGCAGACGATGGTCCAGATTCTGGATGAATTGCAAATCTCCTTTGCCGTTTTTTCCTTTTTTTCGAGGAATTTTAAGACGGCACGATGTTTCAATTTCGTGTAATGCAGCGATGACTCAGACATGTTGATGTTTACATATCGATTGCTTGGACTATAATGATCCTAATTTGACTAAAATTTCCTTATATACTAATTAGATGTCACTCAACTAGTGACTACTTGCGCGAGTGATTTAAGTTCCTACTTACTACCTTAGGCCAGGGGGGTTTCACTCCGCAGTTTAGGTACGTTTGGCCGGCGGACCGACCGGGCGGTATGTGGCAAAAGCTTGCCGCTCGGCTCGCACGCTGGCCACGTCGCACGTAATAATTGAGGTCATTTTTGTAACGATAACTGCATATCGGTGAGTAGGAACCCTGCGCTCTTATCGCCATCGGTATCGGGTCAGCGACGCGTAACGGAATAGGAATACTCGTGTCATGCAATAAATTTCAATTTCCCGTGCAGTTAGATGAAGGTCGTAAGAGTAGGTAAATTTTCATACCTAAACTTGGCTTTTCTTCGAGACTGATCCTTCTGTACTTTAGTACTATTATTTATTCTGTGCTTAGGCTACTACTTTAGGTACTACCTTAGGCTCAGAACTTTTCAGCCGCCCCTCGTATATTATATAATGAATACTCGATTAGTTTTAGGTTAGTCGAAGTGATATATTGAGTTTCAATATATTATTGACAATCGATGTGGCCAGGAGAACCTTATTAATGTATAGCTTAGTTAAATATTCATGTATTTAGCACTTAAATGTTTGGGGGATAATTCAAGAAGACGATATCGAAGAGTACCTAAACGTTTTTGTTTATTTGTATAAGCTCCACATTATACTAGCTACAAACACCTTTTTGCTGTATTTTTTATAACAGTTATTGAAAAATTTCACGAATTTTCCACGAAGTTAAGTTTAAAGGTAACACACCCTAATTACTTTCAATCCTCGAACTCGAATTTTCTTATTCTAGTTACATAAGTAAATCATAATATTGTTAAGTAAGATATCTATCCAAAGTTAATTGCAGTAAGCAATTGATGAGATAACAAATAATTGATTCCTTTATGTATTTTATATACTCTTGCTTGTATTATATTAAGTATTATAATTATTTTTAATAAACGGAAAGATTAACATTTTAAAAAAATGTGTTAAACGATTAACCTTAAAATATTATCTACATTGTAAATACTTACCTAAATTAATTTCATAAACGTGCCGAATCACGTGCAGAGTACCTACTTAAGTACGGCTGCGTAGTTAGGGATAAAAGTCGTTATGTATATATAACTGATTTTATTTTTCCATAGTTGCCTAGAAAAGTTGATAGAATCACGCCACCAACACCAAGTCAGCGCTCACTGCATTAGCGCGCAGTGTATTGACAGCTAACGCCGGCTTCATTACACCAAGCTTCGTATCAAGTACGCTCTCTTTTTAAAATATTCTAACTCAAAAGCCGAGTTTAGAAGAGAGAAACTCAAAACCAAACAACTAAAGCAACGCAAATCAATGAGAGTTATCGTATGATTGAAGGAAGATGCGCCCTTTTACCGCCAAGTTGATATAAGCTCAAACAGAACACAATTTATGACAACTCGGAACCATTAATTCTTGCCAAGGATTTCACCCTAATTAGTAAGAACGCATTTTTTCCACCATTGAGCTACTAGTAGGGAAAGCAAGTATAAAGCCAGTCGCCAACCAGCGGGCCAGGGTAGCTTAGAGCCTTCGACAGGCCTCCGTCACTACGCTCTTAGGTACAAGAAGTACCTACCGTTCCGCGTACTCTGAGATGAGAGTGTATAAAAGCAGCGGGGCTCCTGCGCTCTTGGAATTAATGCACTCACAGAGTATAGCAACGTTTCGTGCCCTTTCTTGCGTGCGCTTGATTATAATTGCCATCAGCCACACACAACCCTATCGCTTGCGCTCGTGCGACGTGAAGCTGCAGAATTACAAATAACATACGCTAACGTTTAGCGTTAAGGTAGTAACTATTAAGTAATCTGTGGTTAAGGTGTGATTCAGCATGAATGCTCAGAGTTTAGGTGTCTAGAATGTCGTTTTTTTTTTCAAGATCAAAGGAGTGCAATTTCTGTATGTAGTTAGTACTATTACCTATTCTGTGCCTTCGAACGTGGCTCGCGGCGTCAGCGTATTACACCATGATGCATGCATCTTATAGTACGAGACGCTTAGAATAATAGCGCATAGAAGGACAGCCCGGTAAAGAGCGCGATGATTAAAGTGAAGCAAAAATGACACCGCTGTGTGCAGTAACACGCACACTACGATAAAAACAGTGTGGAGCTGCCGGCGTAGGCCATATATGGCTCACATTTAGTTGCATCAAATTGTGCGCGCCGGTTGGGTTTCTATGCGTTATTATTCTAAGACGAGACGATTACGCGACGATAGTTTTACACACAGCTCGCCACTTCACCGCCTCTGTTTCGTACATAGCCGTCAGTTAGATCGTAGCAATGGAAAGGAACACGTCGCCTTTGTCTTCCGATGATGAACACTTATTGCTCTATTATTATGTGCGTAGCAACTGTCAATGGCGATATCGAATTCACCCGTACAACAAAAGTAGTTATGGGAAAAGATTATATATAGACACTAAAGATATATTCCAAGATGACAATAAGTTCTGAAATTGTTATAGGACGAGTAAAAGTACTTTAAAAGACCTTGTAGATCTTGTAGATTTAAAACAGAATACTAACATGACTCATTTCTCGTATCAAATACGCGTGCTTGCTGCATCAAAGTCTGTAAACACGATACTTGTGACCGGATTAGATAGCGATCCGATGAGCTTCTTTTGGCTCATCAGATCACTCTCTAATCTGGTTCGCATACACTGAGATGGAATATTTGTCCGATTGTGAAGTCAGCAGTCAGGTGTGGTTCACAACATGCAAGAACAGGACAATCGGCCAGTTGTGCGAGTTCGTATAGGTACCAGAGAAAATTCATCAGCGGATCTACCCATGTAGTCGGTGGATTGAGAACTAAGCCATTCCACATGGCGGGTGATAAAATCTCTCACTATCATCAACTCCGCAGTAGGGTGGCGTGTCGCTCAATTATTTTATCAGTCGTTAGATTGCAGGTGCTCAAACAAACGAGATGCGTTCGTTTCACCGCTATTAGACCTGTACAAGTACGTATAGATCTGGATGTGGTCACTGTAATTCATACGTAAGCACAATATATTTTTTTCGGCGGTAGGTGTGAAAAAGTATAGACGCGATTTTGGTTTTCGGAATTTATTTCAATTTTATATATAGTTAATTATTCATAATTTACTATTTTTTTACTCACAACAATAGATAATAAGTCATTACTTACATTTGTTGCATATTTAATGTAACATTGGTAAAATTTAACACCACCTGCCAGCTTATCTCAAAACATCAACTTGAAATTGAAGAAATTGTTGTCTCAGTATGGCACAATTAATGAATATCTTGTCAGCACAAAGGAGTCTTGAAGAAAACGTCACTAAGAAGATGAAAGAGCTCCAGGATCAGCTTAATACTGCACCTCAAAAAGATACTGTGTCTAAAGTGGCTGAGGAGTTCCGTACTTTTAGAGAACTCACTTTTAGTATGCTGGGATTACTACGGTCACAAATCACTGAATGTTTGAATCAGCTAGATATCTTTGAAACAAGACACCGACGGAAGGCCTTAATTTTTCTTGGAATCCCTGAAGTTCAGAATGAGGACTGTAATAAGTTGATACTAAACACTATAAGCACAAATATGGGCCTTAAAGATTTCACTGCATCATCCATTAGATCTTGCCATAGATTGGGTGCCGCTAAAAAAGATAATCATCGTCCCATTATAGTTTGGTTTACGCAGATGGAATCCAGATTAACTGTCTGGAAAGCCAAAACACGTCTGAAAGGTTCCAATACTTCAGTGAAGGAATTCCTCACTAAGACTCGGCAAATCATCTTCGGCAAAGCTCGCCAATATTTTGGCATGCGTTCCTGTTGGACTGTAGATGGGACCATTTACATTAAGACTGCTGATGATAAAAGGCATAAGGTGCTCTCGATGGATCAGTTGGATTCTTTAACATCTGAATATCCAGATAAAACATCAAGTCCCGGAAAGGCTGGAATGGGTATTGGTCAATAGATGCATTTTGTAAATGTAATTTTCAAAGGTAAAGTCATATACTTTTATATTTTCATCCAATTTCTCTATTGAAAGTCATATTCAGCCAAACACCTATAGTTATTGTCTTCTTTGGTCTATTTGGCTTAGCTTGGCACCTTGGTTTTTATTGCAATGAACTTGAATTTTAGCTTTGCTTTTATTGCTCTTTGTTGCTGTACATTTTTATTACAAAATAGTATTGTATTATTTTGCATGGAGAAGTGAAACATTACATTTTGTAAGTTGACGGTATGTTTGCTCTAAAATCCAGTAAACTTGTTTATTTTGTATATGCAGTAATTTGTAAAATATTAAGGTTAATGTTTTGTATCCAATACAGTTTATATTGTTTTTGCTAGAAGCAGGCACTTTTCACAATAACCTGTTTGCTCAATTTTGTATTAATATCTCTTCTCTCATGTATTAATCAATTAAGTTAGATTCATAGTTAAAATTGTAATGTCTATAGAGTATGTCTTTGTTATGTTTTTATTATTACTTTTTTATTATTTTTTTCTGAATATTATTGGCTTGGCATCTATCTTGTAGGCCTTTAATCACAGACTACAAGAGATAGTTATTTTTAAAAGGGAACGTTCAGAAACCTTTCGCCGATCAGCTGTAAACAAAATGCTTCTGAACGGACCCTAGACCTATTTGTTTTTTTTTTCTCTGTTTTGCATAAAGCTTCTTGCTTGCATCCAAGACTTGCATCTTATAAAGAGCAAAAGAAACTGGGCTCAACCAGCCGTAGTCATGTTAGAGTCATGGTGAAACATTTAGCAACAATATTATTTTATGTATTCTGTATTCAGTGTTTGTGTATGGCTAATTAGGTAGGTACTTCTTTTTCTTGCTAATTGTGATTGTTTATTTAATTTGTAAGCTGGCGGGTGGTGCAGAGATATATCTTTTGCTGCACTGTGGGTAGATACTTTGTTAAAGTTTTATTTTATTTAGTATTTTATTTATTTTTATAGTATAATTTATTATATTTTCCATATTTTATGAATTTCGATGATACGTATTTTTCTGCCGAAGAGTCTGCAGCTTCGTCTAGTGGTGACAGTTTTTGCTCAGTTACTGACAACTTGAATGATTTTCTGACTGATAGCTTCAATCAATTACCTAGCCGTCTAATAAATGTTTGCCATATCAACGCCCAAAGTATTCCAAGCCATTATAATGAGTTCTATGACGCGTTTCACCGGTGCAACGTCCACGCGATTTTGGTTTCTGAATCGTGGCTAAAGCCACATCTCCCTTCTACTATGTATTCATTACCAAATTTTGCTCTTATTAGGAACGACCGCATTGGTAAGGGTGGGGGAGGTGTAGCAATTTATCTACGTAGTACTTTCCCTTACAAAATAATTACTGCTTCAACTCCCCAATATTCTGCCTCTGCCGAGTTTTTATTCTTGGAGGTCGGCGTGGGCGCTGCGAAGTTGGTGCTTGGTGTCGTTTATTGTCCACCCTCTATTGATTACTTCACTGAGCTTGAATCGGTTTTAGAGTCTTTAGGGTCTAACTATGCACACCATATCATCATGGGCGATTTTAACACCAATATTCTTCTCCCACTTTCCGCCCGCCCACGTAAGCTCCTGCAAATTATTGAGTCAGTCAGCCTACACGTTCTACCTCTTCAGGCCACGCATTTCAACACGGGTGGCAATGATTCCTGGCTTGACTTAATTCTTGTCTCCAATCCTTCACGAGTCCACTCCCATGGCCAACATCCTGCTCCCGGATTCTCCCACCATGACCTTATTTTTCTCTCTTTTGTCCTTAAGCCTCCTAAACCTGTCCCCAAGGTTCTGTACAGGCGCAGTTTCGCTCGCATGGATGTTGCTAAATTACATTCAGACGCATCTGAAATTGACTGGCAACCAGTGTTACAAGCATGTACGGTTGATGCGAAGTTACAAGCTTTTAACGGAATAATCACTGCTATTTATGACAAACATGCACCTTTAAAGAAAATCAAGCTGAAACATCAACCTGCCCCATGGATGTCAGATGATATCCGGAAAGCGATGAAGCGAAGAGACAGAGCTCTGCGCAAATTCAAAAAGGTACGTCTTGACGACAATTGGAACGCATACAAAGTTGCTAGGAATCGGTGTAACCAGATGGTACGTAATGCTAAGCGCCGCCACATACTCAATAATATCTGTTCTTCTTCGTCTGCCGCAACCTGGAAGTTCCTTGGTACTCTTGGAATTGGTAAGGCTCACCACTTCGATCTCCCTACCAGTATTAATCTAGATGATCTGAATAGGCATTTTTCAACCAATTCTAACCTTAGTCATGATATAATTTCTAGCACTATCGCCGATATTGATGGTCTTCCGAGTCCTAATATCCCTTGTTTTGTTTTTTCACCCGTAACTACAGACGAGATTAGGAAGATTATTATATCAATCAGGTCTAATGCAATGGGTTGTGATAATATTGGCCGTCAGATGATTATGTCCATTCTCGAGAAAATCCTACCTGCAATCACGCATATTATAAATTTCTCTCTCGAATCTTGTACATATCCCTCCCTTTGGCGAAAAGCTTTAGTGCGTCCACTTCCAAAAGTTCCAAATCCAACTCTCCTAAATCAGTTCCGCCTTATTTCTGTCCTTCCCTACCTATCCAAGTTGCTCGAGGCCTGCGTCCATAAGCAGTTTTCCCATTTTATCCACCTTAACTCTATTTTGAGTCCTTTTCAGTCTGGCTTTAGACCTGGTCACAGCACTACTTCTGCTCTGCTTAAGGTAACTAGTGATATTAGAGCTGGAATTGAAGACAGGAAGGTTACTATTCTGGTTCTTGTCGATTTTTCAAATGCATTTAATACCGTTAATCATGAAATTCTGTTAGCTATTCTTTCTCATTTTTCGGTCTCCCGGGAGGTTCTGGAGTGGTTCTCTTCATATCTTCAGGGACGCCAGCAATCGGTTATCTCGAATGAGTCATCGTCCTCATGGAGTGACCTTGTAGCTGGAGTTCCTCAAGGCGGCATTTTATCCCCTCTTCTGTTTTCTATCTTCATAAACTTTCTTACTTACCATCTTCGCTGCTCGTACCATTTATATGCCGATGACTTGCAGCTTTATACCCAGGCCGATATTGATAATGTAAATGATGCTATTGATACAATCAATGAGGATCTTAAATCTATCAAGAGCTGGTCTGAGCAGTTTGGGATCCTTATCAATCCAACCAAATGCCAAGCAATAATTATGGGTGGTTCAAGAATTATGTCAAGGATGGATCCCGATAACCTTAGCGCTGTTGTTTTCGATGACAAGACCATCCCCTTCAGTAATACCGTGAAGGATTTAGGTTTATACCTGGATTCCAGTTTTAGTTGGCGACCACAAACTGCCAACATTTGCCAAAAAATTACAGGGATTTTACGGACTCTTTATCGCCTGAAGAACTTTCTACCTTCAGAGACTAAGAAAATGCTTGTACAGACTTTGATATTTCCCATAATTGACTATGGTGATGTGTGCTATCTCGACCTGAATGCAGATCTGTTCCTCACATGATAGATCCCTTCGTTCTACCTTTAATGGTCTCCTCAAATGCCCCGCCCACAAATCTGATATCATACACTCTTCTTTCTTAATCCAGTCAATCCTGTTATGGAATGTTCTCCCACTTGACGTCAGAAAGTCATCAAGCAAACTAAGTTTTAAAAAGAAATTACGAAAGCTGTACCATGAGAATCTTTTTACTCCTGTTGATTAAGGATATGCATATTATCTTCGAAATATCATTTCGAATGTCATTTTCGTTTTATAGTTTTGTAAATTAATAGTAGGCACATATATATTAGTTTATTTTATTTATAATATTTATGTATTAGTATATTATGTATATAGCATTATATATATACCATTATCCAGTTGTTTTTACCATTAAAGTACTACATCTACTTCCTTTTCTCTGCACCACCCAAAGGTTGACTGGCAGATAATGCCTTTGGCATTAAGTCCGCCTCTGTACACAAATTGTACTGGAAGTTTAAATAAAAAAAAAAAATATAGACACAGGCCTTACCATGATCGCTTAGATCAAGGTTAGAACAATATTAAAACAGAGACACCACAATTGCACCGTATTTACAGGCTTGTAACGGATACCGAAATTATATCAAAGGGTTTCTTCAAAAGTGGAGATTCTGTAGAGAAAATATTGGGGATAAACAAGCTACTTCTTTCATACAAACTAAATAAATAAATATTTTTAATAATTATCCTAAGTGTTGCCAGCCCTATATCATCGTATTGTATCGTTTGTTTCTTCATTCAGTGATAACTTACATTTTATTTATGTTTATTGCATAGTCAACTGGACTATGGTTGTCACTTGATAGTTTTTGTTTTTAGTTTAAACTCGATTAACTCGAAAAGTATTAGGTTATGTAAGACTAGCACCTAGGATCCATCTTATATCTAACCTATATATCCCTTAAATATTATTTCGGTGTTTAGTTACATACGGTATAGAGTAATCTCGATTCTCGCTCTTCGACAAGTCCTACCGCCTTGGCCAGGTCTTGGTCTTCAAAGATCACTTTGAAGAACAAGACCTGGCCTCACTTTCAATTCAACACACCACTTTCCTATGGAGGTGTTACTTAGTTGCGATTTGCGATAAGCCATACCTTCCCCAGTCGGGTAACTCTTCTCGAGTAAATTTGCAACGCCCTCCTATAAAACATTCACTAATATCATTCACTATACCTGTTTTCTTTGAAAAGGGTTGCGACCAGTGGTATTTATAAATATAATATTGATGACATTTGATATTCCAAAACGGCTTACGCACATGATCGGAGTAAGGAAGAGAACAACCGACTCAACGCGTGACTGTTAGTTAATTGACTTAGTTCTGCAGTAACACGTTTGGTGCGTTTTACCCTATATTCACCTTTTTGTTGTTATTTAGACAACAGGAAATACAAGTCACACAGCCACGATTACGGTCGTTTTGTTATTGATTGGGATAGATGTTGAATAAGTCATCATTAAGCTTGCCGGCCGCGTTTGGTGATGTTTCAGAATTCTATTCTGTTTTAGACAAAGTAAAACAGAATGCGAATCGAATAAAGTTCAGGAGATGTATTTTTGAATCATCATCATCATCACAGCTTATATACGTCCCCACCGAGGGGCTCGAGCCTACCCTAACTAGTTAGGGTGATTAGGCCTTAGTCAACCACGCTGGCCCAGTGCGGATTGGTCGACTTCACATACACCATTGAATTTCTTCGCAGATGTATGCAGGTTGCCTAACGATGTTTTCCTTCACCGTAGGAGCGTCAGACAAATGTACACATTTGTACATGGCGGTCTCGAACCCCGGACCTCCCGATTGGAGTTCACAGCGCCACCGTCGTCGCACCGATTTTTGAACCATTAGAAGTGAATCTTGAATTCGAACACGAAAACAAATCATGCACGAAATTATTTTCTACTGTTTCCAATTATAAAGACTTTTTTGAATCACTCGAATTTAGTGTTGACTTTAAAAATCTATATACAGGGTGTAACTGAACACCCCAATAACATTTAAGGGTATGCATCCATCAGAAGTAGAGATTCTGTAGGAAAAATATTACGGCTACCAAACCTACCAAACCTACTTTTTTCCCATACAAACTAAATAAATTATTTTTTGGTATTAAGTGCCGACAGCCCTACGCAAGCGTACGAGGAAAACTACGCTCACGTCATACAAACTAAATAAATAATTTTTTGATATTAAGTGCCGACAGCCCTACGTAAGCGTACGAGGAATACTACAATTACACGTGTCATTTTGTGTTTAATTTTTTATTGTGTTAAGAGCTGATTATGGTTGTCACTTGAAAGTTTTTGCTTTCAGTTTAAAATCAAATAACTTTGAAAGTATTGGGGTTCCAGGTCTCAGACAAGCACCGAAGGTCCATTTAGTATCTAACTTATATGCCCCTTAAATGTTATTGGGGTGTTCAGTTACACCCGGTATATAAAAGGAGAAGTTCCCATCTATAGACGCACGCACAGCCGTAACCGCTAATGGTAGAAACGTGAAATTTAGACAGTCGTTTTAATTCAAAATGCAGACACACACTGAGAAGGGATTTTAAAAAAATTAATCCTTAAGGGATGAAATAGAGGTTGCAAGTTTGTATGGAAAAATCTTTAACTTAGCAACAATTTTGATAAAACTTGAGATTCATGCTCTTAAAAACATTTCATTGAATAGTGTTTCATGGTTTATTGGAATTCACCCCCTTAGGGTGAAAAATAGGGGTTGTAAGTTTCTATGGAAAATATTTAAATCTGCTCCAATTTCTATAAAATGTATTATCTGAGCTCCTAAATATAAATAACAGTCATTACTCTATATTGTTTTTCCTACGGGAAAATATAAAATTCCCACTGGAAAACAATAATAACGCGGGCTTAGCCGCGAACGGAAAGCTTAAAGTATATACTTATTAGGGTTTACTATTGTTTAACAAAAAACGTATGACAAAAAATCATTTTACAAACAACGTTTGAAAAACTAATCATTTGACAAACTTTCATTTCGCAAACATATTACTTTAAATTTTAAAAAGAATCATTTGACATAATACAGGTTTCGCAAATGTTTTACATAGAAAAGATTTCAGCTGTTAAAATATTATTACGTGCGAACATTTCTCGGGAAAACGTCATTGAGTGCCGGAATAAACTTGTGTCCGAAATTGAATTTTCATTAGAGAAAGTCTCTAACTGGGGTCGACTTAATTTGGTCCATTTCAACACTACAAAGACACAGGTTTGCACGTTCACCGCAAAGAAAATGCCATTTGTCGTATCTTCTCGCTTTCAGAGCATCCCCCTAACTGCCTCAGCCAATATTGAGATCCTAGGTGTCGACATAACGAGCGAAGTTCCGTGGCCACTTAGAGGGTAAGGCTAAATTAGCTTCTAAGAAGCTTGGTGTGCTTAATAGATTGAGACAGTATTTCACTCCGGCGCACCGCCTTCAGCTTTACAAGGCGCAGGTTCGGCCTCATATGGAATACTGTTCTCATCTTTGGGCTGGGGCACCCCAATACCAGCTTCTCCCACTGGACCGCATTCAACGGAGAGCGACTCGAATCGTCGACTGCCTGGAAATATCAAATCGGCTTGATACTTTGGCGCTGCGTAGAGATGTCGCCTCGCTATGCATCTTCTATCGCATTTATAACGGGGAATGCTCCGAGGAATTGTTCGGACTTATACCTGCCGCCTCTTTCCGCCATCGTTCCACGCGACAAAAAATCCATGCCCATCACTTAAATGGTTGGCAGTCCACAACTGTGCGATTCTCCCGAAGCTTCCTGCCTCGCACAGTCAAACTTTGGAACGAATTGTCGCCTGCGGTATTTCCGGACCGATACGACCTTCAAACTTTCAAAAAAAGAGCGTATTTCTTCCTCAAAGGCCGGCAACGCACTTGTAACTCCTCTGGGGTTGTGGGTGTCCATGGGCGACGGTAATCACTTACCATCAGGTGATACGTCTGCTCGTTTGCCCCCTATAGAATAAAAAAAAAATTCATTTGACTAAATAATTCGTTTGCCAAATGGGTGATATTACAAAAAGTTAGTAAATAAATTATTAGGCGGTAAAAATAACTATTTTCTAACCAATACTTACGCAAAACCAATACTTACGCAATTTAACCTACAGTTTTAGCCAATAAGTTGCTTTTTCAATAAGTTTGATGCCCTGTATGGTCACAATATCTAACCTAACCTACAGTTTAATCCTATTCGTTTTTTGTTGTTGTATTTGTTTTTTGTCAAATGATCGGACACCACTTATTAGATTCCATTTCACGCAGAAAAATAAAAACTGGTGCGCAATAACTCATTAATTTAAAAAAAACGGCGATGAAACGTTGGATATATTCTACTAGTAGTAATCAAAAACGAGTGAACCACTCATTGCAAAATTCACGGAAGGAATATTAAAAAATTTGAATTCTATTATTTTAAAAATGCATCTTCTGTAGCCAGTATTAAAAGAACACATTTATATCCCAAAATTCTCAAGAGCATACATAAAATTAACATCATGTTATCATGACTGCGTTTCATTTTATTATTATGCTTAAGATAACATACATATAGTTTTTTATAAGAATCAGCAATATTAAAATCTTTACATTGTGATTGATAAACAAGTTTTGATTTTCTTTTGTAATTTGAGTCTTCTCTAATTATACTGACCTTCCGAAACTTTCGAAACTACGTCTTTGATGTTTTGTTCACAAATTCATTTTCTTTGCTACTTTATTTTATATTTGATTCTTTCAATTTTGTTATCCAATTACCAGAGCAACATTGACATACAATCAACTCAACGAAGTATGTACCCAAGCAGTTAAAACAGTAGACTACTGTTACTGACAAATAAATTATTCAACTGTTGGTTAATGAACAGTGATTTATTTACGTGGCAATATATCATTGACATATTTATATGCTTGCGATAATTATGAAGAATTAAAATTATTATGCCGATAGTTAATGGATGCTAATTTTTTAAAACATCATGTAGACACCAAAAATAATATTCTATTTTGTATCGACTACGTCATCGGGAATCAAATGTCTAAGAATGTGCTTACGGATTGCATTAGATAGTCCTACTAGTGGTGGGAGACTTAATACTTGAGAAAGATTCAGTGAGAATAGTCTGTGCCGGTAACTTATCTTACCTGCTTCTGCCACCAAGTAGCGGTGCTTGCATTACTGTTAGTGTTGCCCAAAATTGGCCTTGGTCTTTTTTTTTATTGCTACTAAGTTGGCAAACAAGCAAACTGCCCACCTGATGTAAGTGGTAACAGTCACCTATAATACATGTGGCTCCTGTGAGAATCGCAGTAAAACTGCAACCCCACAAGAACCACAGTGTACGTTGCCAACTTGTGACATCAGATGTAAAGTCACGGTACCCAGTAATGTCAGTGCCATATCTTACCCTTCAAATCGGAACACAGCAATGCAAGCACTGCTGCTTTGCGGCAGAAATAGGTAGACGGAGGTATGCACACGACCCTAGTACAGAGTCTCCCTCCGGTCTTGCAGTCTTGCGAGACTCTTGCTGCAAGTCAGAGACCAAGATCGGCCTGATTGTAATAAGACCGATCCATGCAAGATTTCAGCAAGAGTTATGCTCAAATATTGCATGGGTCAGTCTAGGTGTTGGTCTAGGACTCGGTCTTGCAGTAAGAGTTTCCAAAGACTGCAACACCAAGACCGATTTTGGGCAACACTAATTACTGTGTCTCGGTTAGAAATGTAAGATAGGCAGTAAAATTATTGTGAACTGTGACGTGGCATTTTAATTCACAAGCTGGCAAATACGTTGGGGTCCGTAGAAGAAGATTTGCAAATCTTACAGGAACCACATATATTATATACTATAGGCGATTATAACCACTTACCATCAGATGGGCAGCCTGCTTGTTTGCCCTACTTAGGTCAGTAGCAGGGGGTGTTGGTTAATAATGTGCAGTTTTGGTTTAAGGAGAAGAACAAAGTCACGACATACTTAGCTCAAAGAATTGCGAACCTTAAGTGGTCGTAGGCAGGGCACATAACTCGCAGGTTTATCGGCCATTGGGGTAGGTAGCTACCGCGTACCGCACAGGACACGCAGCGGCGGCAGGCCCACATAAAGGTGGAGAGACGATCTGGTGAAGGCCGCGGGAAGCCACTGAATGCAAGAAGCCTAGTACCGATCGGTTTGGAGATCCTTGGAGAGACTTATGCCCAGCAGTGGGCGTCTCTTGGTTGAGATGATAATGGTGAAAAATAGTTTTTCAATTGGCTCATGCAGTGTTGCTATAAAAGTATTATCAGTGGGAGATCAGTTGTATTACGTGACCACATACAATGGGCCTCATAAGAAAGCGCAAGGTTTAGAGGGCAGTGAAGAGGGCTCAGCTATTTTTCTACGTGATCGTAATGATGATATCCGTACAAGAATTAAGGTCACCGACATCTCATACATATTCCGAAGAATTGCGAACGGTATGCGGCAGTGTAATATTATTTACGTATTATTGACACGCCATAAATTCGTTAACGTTAGCAGAATTTGCAGGACAGGCTCTTGGTGAAGGTCACGGGACGGGAACTCGATGTACGCGAGCAGCACAAAACCAATTGGTTTGGAAGTCCTCGCCGAAGAAGGTCTACGTTCAACCATTGATTGACGTATATAAAATGCGTTCAACTGTAGGCGTCTCTTAGCTGAGATGATGACGACGAAGTTGATAAGGTGCTTACTTACATAGTTGAGCTTTTTAAAGGTCAGTATTTTGATTTTAATAATACAACCACACAGCAAACTCCCGTCATCATATATTTGTACGATACGTAGCTAATAAAAATATTTGTTGAACATTAGGATCTCATAATATTCAATCAAAATTACATACAGAATGTCATAAAATTCTTCCTGACCGTCTGAAGACAGTAAAATTGTAATTGCGGGATTGCCAAAATATTTAATGAGTACTTTGTTATTTGCGTAGTATCGGAATTCCAATTATGTGTCGTTAATTTACTACAAGAACAGAACGTTTCACGCTTCCCAGCTCCAAGAGGATGTAAATGATTGTCAATGGGCCTCGTTCACTATTTCGCAATATATCATGATTAAGTATGTATTTAGGAAGTGGAACTATTCAACCGATATTGCGATTTCTCCCAGTGATTACACGACTACGAGAAGGTACGAGTCAAATTTGCGTTTCATGGATTGTCTTCCTCTACAAGTAAGTAGTTTATTTATTTATTTATCTTTATTAGGGACACAAACAGTTATTATTACAAACATAGATTTAAACATCATTACAGTACATAAACCAATGAAGTGTCCACAGACAACTAACACATTCAGCTCTGAGCAGCGTTTAACATTAAGCATTAAAAACAAGGAGACGACAAAACAAATGAAAATAATACCACTAAACAAACAATTAAATTCCATTAACACAAAATAAAAATCAAAGCAATAACAATAAACTAAGGATGATTTTTAACTAGATTCCTAAATTTATTTACACTTATATAAAAGTCTAAAATATCAATTTCCAAAAACCTTTTATTGTGCGACTGACAAGCACGAAATAAAAACACATTTTTGGCATACTTGGTTCTGGTGGCGGGTACAAAGAACACATCTTTACAGCGAGCGCTTAAGCGAGGACATCTTAACTGTATATTTTTCAATAGATACGGGGAATCTAATAGGCTATGGATTAGTTTGAATAAGAAAACTTGATCTCTTACAGCTCGACGATCCTCCAAAGACGAAATAACAGGGAAGGACAGCTGAGAACGACATCTATATTCCAAATATGTTTTAAATTTATTGTTCAAAGATTCGATGTTGTTAATATATAAGTGATATTGAGGGTTCCATACAACAGACCCATACTCGAGAATCGTTCTGACATAAGAGTTATACAGCAGGATGAAGGTTGAGGGATATTATACTCTTTGCACATTCTCAGAACAAATCCCAACATTCGATATGCTTTATTAACAATATAGTTGATATGCGAGTTGAAATTTAACTTACTGTCAACAATTACCCCCAGGTCCTTCACTTCATCAACACGAGTGATAGGGAGGCTATTGAGCTTATAGTTACAAATATATAGCTTTTTACTTCTAGAGAGAGACATGATGTTAGATTTTTTAACATTTATAAACAGAAAATTGGCTTCACAGTAACTACATAAAGAGTCGAGGTCATCCTGCAATTTCCGAGCATCCGACGGCAATCGAATCTCCATGAATACCTTCATATCATCAGCATACATTAAAATATTGCTATGATGAATACAGCTGATTATGTCATTGGTAAAAATATTGAATAGCAAGGGTGACAGGTGTGAGCCTTGAGGTACACCAGAGGTAACTGGAACAAAACTTGAACAGAATCCTTTGACGGTTACAGCTTGGCTACGCTCACGGAGATACGATTCCATCCATCTCAGTAAGTCGCCATGAATACCTACCTGTTCGAGTTTACGTATAAGTGCCCAGTGTGAAATTTTGTCAAAGCACTTTGAGTAATCAGTGTAGACAACGTCAACCTGCTGACCCCGGTCCATAGATCCCGTCACATTATGGATAAATTCACACAGGTTCGTCTCAGTGCCTCTTCCCGCTCGAAAACCATGCTGCTGTTCTATTATTATTGAGCCGAGATGAGGGTACAAGATGTCGTATACAATTTTCTCAAACAATTTTGCAATTGTGCACAGCTTAGAGATGGGACGGTAGTTTTCTACCAGGTGCTTATCTCCAGATTTAAAGATGGGCACGACAAATGACTGTTTCCATAAGCGAGGCATTATGCCCAACGCCAATGACAAGTTAAACAAAAAAGTTAGAGACTCGGTCAGACAATCTTTACAACATTTCAAAAATATAGGAGGAATGCCATCATTTGAGCGCCCACAAGGTCGGTCCATTGTGGATATCTCGTTCGCCTCCCCGCCCATTGCAAGCCGAGTACGAGATTGGCGGGTGCTTGCTGATGAAGAAGACTTGTCCGACCACCGATACGTGACATTTAACATCGCTCTCCCTGGAATTAGTGCTGGTCGCAGTATTGAATCCAGATTCCCACGGTGGTCGTTGACTCGTTTCAACAAGGACGCCGCCGTCGAAGCGGCAATGATACAGGCGTGGTTGGTCGACTCAACTCCGGAGCTCGAAGTGGACGAAGCGGCAAATGGATTTCGTGGGGCATTAACCAACATCTGCGATTCCGCAATGCCCCGCGCCAGACGGCCTCCACCAAACACTACCATCTATTGGTGGTCGCAAGATCTGGAAAACCTCCAAAAGGAGTGCAGGCGAGCCAAGAAATCCATAGCCCGATATCGGCGGCGGAGATTCCGAGACGAGGAGTTTGAAGGACGACTGGTAGAGGCCTATCTTGCTGTTCGAAAGACCTTTCGGAAGGCTATTATGAAAGCAAGAGAGCTTGCGTGGGCCGAACTCCTCGAGGGCTTGAACAAGGAACCATGGGGCCGCCCATATCGCTTGGTTCGTAACCGTTTGCGAAGCCGAGGACCCCCCGTCACTGAGTCACTGGATCCCCAGTTACTTGAGACGACAGTGGCAACCTTGTTCCCTGATCAAGAGGCCTTTAACCCGCCAATGACGAGCTTTAGTCGCGACTCTAACGACGACGAGGATGCCCTCCCAGTGTCTGATGTTGAGTTCACCGCTGCAATACACAGGCTGCAGGGCAAGAAGACTGCCCCAGGCCCCGATGGTGTGCCAGCGAAAGTCCTCGCTCTAGCCCTCAGCGAAATGGGTGATGCCTTTAGACGCCTTCTGAACACGTGCCTCTCCACCGGACGGTTTCCCAAAGTATGGAAAGTGGGAAGGCTTGTTCTCCTGAAGAAGGAAGGACGCCCGGAAAACTCCCCATCGGCGTATCGACCTATTGTGCTACTCGACGAGGCAGGAAAGGTTTTCGAGAAGATCTTGGCCTCTCGAATATGTCAACATCTCAGCACGGTAGGTCCCGATCTGGCCGACCAACAGTACGGCTTCAGGGAGGGCCGTTCTACGGTGGACGCCATATTAAAAGTAAAGGAGCTGTCTGAGGGCATCACCGATGGAGGCGGAGTCGCGTTGGCAGTGTCCTTGGACATCAAGAATGCCTTCAACACGCTCCCATTCAGCTGCATCATGGCGGCATTACAATACCACCAAGTGCCGTCATACGTACAAAATGTTATCGCCGACTATCTACGGGAGCGTGTTGTCGTGTATGAGGGTCGTGACGGTCAGCTCGGAAGGCGAACAATGAGTAGGGGGGTTCCTCAGGGTTCTGTGCTGGGCCCACTTTTATGGAATATTGGATATGACTGGGTGCTCAGGGGTGCGCTATTAGGCGGACTGTACGTTGTTTGCTACGCCGATGACACCTTAGTTATCGCGCGGGGTGACACGTACAGAGAAGCAGCTACACTGGCGACAGTGGGGACTGCCCACGTGGTGGCAAGAATTCGAGCTCTGGGTCTTCGAGTGGCTCTAGAAAAGACGGAGGCCGTCTGCTTCCATAGACCCAGGATGCGCCCTCCTTCTGACGCCCACATCATAGTCGAGGGAGTCAATATCAGAATCGAGGCCCAGCTCAACTATCTGGGTCTCATATTGGATAGCGGGTGGACATTCGCCCAGCACTTTAGGCGCATGGGCCCAAGACTGGTTGGTGCGGCATCAGCTCTTGGTCGTCTGCTTCCCAACGTCGGTGGACCAGGAGCCACATGCCGCAAGCTTTTTGCGGGGGTGGTAGCCTCCATGGCTTTATACGGGGCTCCTGTCTGGGTACACGCCCTCAGCAGAATTAACCGACAGCTTCTGCGGCGGCCACAACGTATCGTGGCCATACGTATAATAAGGGGATATCGCACGATCTCTTTTGAGGCAGCGTGTGCGATTGCCGGTACCCCCCCGTGGGAGCTGGAGGCTGAGGTGATGGCCGCGGTGTACGATAGAAGATGTGAGGCACGCGATAGTGGGCAGAGGCTCTGCCCCGAAGAAATTGCTCGATGGCGAAACAATGCCTTTGGAGTCATTGTTGAAAAGTGGAGGGAGACTCTGCGCAATCCGTCGGCTGGCCACTGGGCCATTGAGGCAATCCAGCCGGTATTAGAAGGATGGGTTGAGCGAAGGTCGGGCTCACTTACCTATCGTCTAGTGCAGGTCTTGTCTGGGCATGGTTGCTTCGACAAGTACCTATACCAAATCGCCAGGAGGGAAGTGAGCCCGATCTGCAATGCTTGCGGGAGTGCGGAAGACACCGCGCTGCACACACTGTGCGATTGCCCAGCCTGGACCGAGGAGAGGGAGCTTCTCCGGGCTGTGGTAGGCGACGACGTAGCTCTCCCAACTGTCATCAGGGAGATGCTGGCCCACAGACGATCGTGGCAGGCGATGGTCGACTTCTGCGAATCTGTTGTCGCGCAGAAGGAGACAGCCGAACGTAGGAGGGAGGAGGATCCTCTCGCAGATGAGAGGAGGCGTCGGAGGATAGGGCGACGAAGAAGATTGTTCCACCAGACTTCGCTGCCCTAGTGGGAGCCAGCGGGTAGTCGTCCGTGGGGTGACGGCTGCCTGCATTGCACAGGTTCCTGCGACGTTGGGAGTGCTCTGTGGGGTGTTCCGGACCCCCCCATGCCTCTGACGGAAGATAACGATGTGCCTGTGGGCGAACGCCGGGCGGGGTATGCCGGGGATAAATGCACCAGCGTGCAACTCCCCCTTCCCTGCCTACCTGGCGAGCTGCTGAACCCCGGGGTGGTTTAGTTGGTAGGTCGGCGAGTCACCTTCTCGCCGGAGTCCAACATAACCCTGTATCCCCCAGTTCAGGGTATCCATGAGGATTCCCCCCGAAATCAAAAAAAAAAAAAAAAGGAGGAATGCCATCAGGACCACAACCCTTATTTATATCTAGGGTCTTGAAATATTTGTACACAGTATCAATATCTAAAGGAGCAATACAACCAATAGATACTGTGTGATGTTGGTGAGAAACAATATTGTGATTTAGTCCTGGGGGTGAACTATTGTTTGGCTCAAAGACCGATTGAAAATACTCATTAAAGAGGCTACTCGCGTGCTCCCCACTAGTTGATGCTGTTAGTTGTTACTACTTAAAATAGACAGTTTCAGGAATACAGCTTGTTGATTTTTTCGCCTTAACGAATGACCAGAAAAATTTACTGTTTAAATGCAACTTCATCTCTGAGTTATACAAAAATGAATTATAACACTCAGTCTGCATTTTCTTCTGGCGCTTGCGTAGCAATGCAAATAAGTTGTAATCACACGATCTACCATACATCTTCCATTTTCTATGTGATTTTAATTTTTCTTTAGTTAATTTTATGAGTACTTTCGAATACCAGGGAGGATATCCGGAATCACCCTTGACAGACCTAACAGGAACATGTTTAGATATTACTTTATTAACTTTAGTGTAAAACCGATACCGCCGAATCAATGTTATCACAATCATAGAGATCACTCCAGTCAGTTCAGACAACTCTCGTTAATAATGTTATAGTCTGCGTCACGAAACAATTTAACCAATCGCGGTGGGGTTCGAAGACGACTGTCTCGCGACCAGTCAGTATCAATCTCAAGAGACGGATGATGCAAATCTTCAGCAACAAGAGGCATATTACAACGCTTAACTTTACACGGGATGTTTCCTATTATGAGATCCAGGCATCTTGAATTATTATTAAGGATGTGGTTGTACTGTTCAAAGTTACTCAAAGCAAGGAAAGAAGTTTGTTTGAAAGCTAAACATAAGTTTTAACGTTTACAAGTGCTTCAAGTATACCCAATTAATAATATTAGTAGACCCAATTACTTATATTTAAAAATGTATTATAACGAAGCTGAAAAAGAGCAGCTTCCTGTCTCAGCTTCTGCACTTGCATCAATTTTCTCATATGGGCGGCTTTTCAAATAGGGTGAGGCCCTATTTAAAAAGCCGCCCATCTGCGGAATCTGCTTCGTGGAGTGACGTAAAATTAATATATTTATATAGTTATGAGAAAAAACAATGTACTCGTATCTACCTAAAATGAATACAAACCCAGTAAAAATATTTTAGATTTTTGCCAAATTATCAAACAAAGAACAAAATACTTACACATAGTGCGTATTGTGAATTCACACTCGAAGCCTCAAGAAATTTTTTTACTCCAGAACAGAATAATATAATAATACAAAAGCTCAAATATACCTACGTAAGTACATAATAACAATAATTCCTAATTCTTTCCCTGTCCCTTCGCTAGACACGTTTATCCCTTATTTACCATAATGATGGTAAAGGAAAAAACCGCATAAATAAATAGGCAGGCATATTAAGTACTGTGTTAACTTTCATTTTACATTTCTAATGCCCGGTTTCTACTCGTATATGCAAAAACGATTCGTTTTTGCTACGGATAGTAACATTTTGATATTTATTCAATTGTAAATTATGTCAAGTACCTATAACTGTCCGATGCAAAAACTAATAATTTTTCGGTTTTTATACCGAGCATAAAAGACGTCTTTTGAACTTTTGTTTAAATGTACTCGTACCTAGTTACACGTCTAAATAAATCAGATACATTTTAATGAATGTTTAAAATGACATATCTTATGCTTGGTATTAAAATATACCTGGTTTATTAAGACTTAAAAAACTAGGAACATTTTAATGAAAGCTTAAAAAGATCTCTTATGTCCGGTAGTACTATCTGCCCCCCAACTATGATCGCTCAAAACAATATAAAATCCGCACTGTGAGCAGGATGGCGCTGTACGCAGCAAGAGCGGCGTTTCTCTTTTAATATTGTTTGAGCCTTGTTATGAGCGGTCATGGTAAAGCTCCTGTACGTATAAAAGTTTTAGTGAGAGAGGTAGCACCGTAGTGTCGAAGCTAATAGAGCTAGCAGCATGAAATTCGGTACTGGGGTTTTATGTAGGTGCTCTGCTCACTAATAAAAAATGTTTAAAATTCTCACAGGAATCTGAGAAATCCCTATCCAAAATTAATTAAAAACTAGTGTTGAAGCTTTATTAAAGCGAAACGTAGATCGCAGGCACAACTAGTTTATTGTAAGCACTAAGCGAATTTTATTCTCACCAATTAAGACAGTCCTTAACAAAATTTCAACCTTCGTTTGAGAATTAGCTACAAACAAGGCATCATTTGACTCAACAACATTAATTACATAATCAGCAATTAATGAGGTCTTAACTCGGCTAGGCCAATTTAAGAAATCTGACGGAATAAATAATGCTTGTAAACAAATGACGTAGAATTTTACAACACAAAAATTACTGTTTAAAAATAACCTTTCTCAGACTGCAAAGCAAAGAAAACAATAAATAAAAAAAATTAATGCCATAGGCATTTTTGCCAGTTTACTTTGGAGAAAAAAGGGAAAGTGGAAATCGGCCAAAATTGTCGGAAATCATTGAGGTGAGATAAACTTGATGTTTTCGGGAGAGAACGTACCAGGACATAAACATTCCGCAACAGGGAAGGTGCGAGTGTCAGACATTAGTGAGAAAATTTACTATGTGGACTGGATGGACAAGATTATTTTTAATATCGACTGGAGAGGCTTAGGGAAAGTGAAAAGGGGCGATATCAGGACCTCTCATATTATTCCAATAAATGAAATTGTTCCCAAAACAGTGCGAGGATCAAGCTTGTATGTGAAAGAAAAATGTTGGTTTAGTTAGATCGTTCAAACTAATATTGACAGGTAGGTCAATGCGAGAAATACCTAAGGTAAAGTAAGCTCCTTGTAAAGCCATACTGTTTGACTTTTGGACCGTTCTTACGTCGCTTGTAATAGTAGTGTAAATGTAAAGCTTGAATGGGAGCTTACTATACAAAGAAACCTCCAAACTAAAGCAGAGAACGAAGAGGAGATTATTGTCGAGGATGTGGCGACGTTTAGCATTTCGTATCATCTGATTACTTTCTACTAGCATACTTGAATGGGTTCCGATTCTCATCTACCTACACGTTTCCTCACAAAACGCCGTTAACCACAATCTCTTCGCCGCGTAGCATTTTGAATGTCATTGCATCTCATACTAGACGATTTCATAATTTTCAACTGTATTAGGTCTTTACAAATGAAATTAGATAGATAGATAGATAGAAACACTTTATTTTGCACAATTTTTTACAGAATACAACACAATACATACACAAACAGCAAAATAGGCGGCCTTATCGCCGTAGGCGATCTCTGCCAGGCAACCTTTAGGTTGGACAAAACATACGTTTTAAGTTGGTGGTCAGAACATAAATATACCGGGTGTAACTGAACACCCCAATAACATTTAAGGGGCATATAAGTTAGATACTAAATAGACCTTCGGTGTTTATCTGAAACCTGGAACCCCAATACTTACAGAGTTATTTGATTTTAAACTGAAAGCAAAAACTTTCAAGTGACAACCATAATCAGCTCTTAGCACAAAAGAAATTTAAACACAAAATGGCGCGTGACTGATGTGAGCGTAGTATTCCTCCTACGCTTACGTAGGGCTATCGGCACTTAATACCAAAAAATAATTTATTTAGTTTATATGACATGAGCGTAGTATTCCTCGTACGTTTACGTAGGGTTGTCGGTGATTAATACCAAAAAATAATTTATTTAGTTTGTATGGAAAAAAAAAGTAGGTTTGTTAGCCCTAATATTTTTCCTACAGAATATCTACTTCTGATGGATACATACCCTTAAATATTATTGGGGTGTTCAGTTACACCCTGTATAATAAAAAAAATCATAATATAACGAGAATTAAAAAAAAATAAGTACTAGAAAATGATAATAAATAATAATAAAATAGATAGATAGATATATAAGGAAGAGGATGTAGAGCTGAAGGAAATGTTGCTTTACGCTTACATTAAAAGTGGAAAGAGATTGTTTGCGTCTAATAGCGGAAGGCAGGCTATTCCAAAGACGAATAGCCTGTACAGTAAAGGACTGACCAAAAAATTCGATGGAATGTGAGGGGAATTGTAAGAGTAAGCTATCAGAGGATCGAGTGTTCACATTGTGAGAGGAATGAAGAAATTTAAACTGTTCTTTGAGGTTTATAGGGGTCTTTGGATTAAACAATATATTGTAAAGCAGGGATAACATAATGTGCATCACGACGTTGACGTATTCTTAGCCATTTCAGTTGGGATCTATATTCTGACACATGACCATATTTCCGCAACCCAAATATGAATTTGATACACAAATTCTGCAATCGCTCAAGCTTATTAACGAGCACTTCGTTGAGGTCACAATAGCAACAATCTGCATAGTCAAGGATAGGGAAAAGGAGTGACTGAGCAAGAGAAACCTTAGTTGCAATAGGTAGAAAGTTGCGCAGTCTACGCATTGATCCCACTGCTGCAAACATCTTACAGCTGACCTGATTGACCTGAGGTGCCCATGACAACGTTCTGTCGAATACAACGCCCAATTTTTAATGTTCTCACTGTAGGGTATGTCGACACCGTCAAAAATCACTGCAGGCAACAATCCCCAATCAATTTTCGAGATAAAAAATGAGTTTCCTACAACAATAGCTTGCGATTTTAAAGGGTTTACATTCAAGCCATAATTTACACTCCAATTAGCTATTGCTGTAAGATTGTCATTTGCCTGCAGAATCATAGAGTTTAAGTTATCTAAAGTACCATGACAATACATTTGAAGATCATCCTCGTAGATGGTAGGGAGAAATAAGTATACTTGTGATCGAGTTAATAAATATCGAGAAAAGAAACGGGGATAGCACACCACCTTGTGGCACGCCGGCTGCGATATTACTCCATTCTGATACAGAATTATCGATTAATACACGCTGCCGGCGACCATGAAGGTAACTTCGAAGCCAAGCCATTACAGTTGGAGATATGGTAAGTAACTTGAGGAGAGCGAGGAATATGTCATAGTCTACAGTGTTAAATGCATTGCTGAAGTCAAGCAATACAAGTAACGTAAGCTGTTTGTTTTCCATAGCAAAACGGATGTCGTCAGATATTTTGACAAGAGCCGTAACTGTGCTATGACTAGGACGGAAGCCAGATTGAAATTTATCAAGTAGTTTATTTTGAATCAAAAATGCGTTAAATTGATGATGTATAAGGCGCTCAAGGACTTTTGATAGAAGTGGGAAAATAGATATGGGTCTATAATCGGATATAGATGGGTTAGTCTTTTTAGGGAGTGGTATCACTTGAGCGTCTCTCCATAAAGAGGGAAAAGAACCAGTGGATATGGAGTAATTAAAGATAGAGGAAATTATAGGAGTTAGAAAATAAATAAGGGGAATTACCATTTGACGACTGATATCATCAGTACCGACAGCATTTGAGGTTATGGACATGATACTTTTCTTAACATCACAATCTGTGAAATGGCTGAAATGAAATGGAGGATGATCAGGGGTGGATTGAGCAGAAAGAAGATTTATAGCTTGATTTTTAATTGCACTATCGATAATCGGTGCTCCTGTGAAATGCTTATTGAGACTGTCGACATTGATGTCGTGAGAATTCAATCCATGACGAGATTTTCCGATCCCCAACGATCTAAGGAATCTCCACACCTTAGCGAGATTTCCATTTTCAACGGAGCTGTGAATGTGGCGGCGTTGTGCGTCCCTACACAATCTATTGTGAGTGATTTCTTATTTATTTATTTATTTAAACTTTATTGCACAATAAAAACAAATGTACAATTGGCGGACTTAATGCCATATGGCATTCTTTACCAGTCAACCATTGGATCCAACAGAGAGTTCGTGGCGGTGCTTCTAACAACATATAAGTATTAATGAAATTTTGTTGATAATATAAACATTACCTTCACAAATAAATATATAATTGGATTTATAATAAATATATATTTATAATATATACAATAAATGAATATAAAATAATTACAATAAATATATGTATAAATAAATATAAAAGTAACATACATAGACAATATCGTTAGATGATGATGAGCTAGGTACATGACTTTAAAAGTTCAAAACGTAGTGCTTTTTTAAAAACGTTTTTGGTGCTGGATCGTTTTATGTGTAGGGGTAGTTTGTTCCACAGCCTAATCGCAGTGACCCTGAAGGAATTAGACAGAAACTTAGAGCTATGGAGTGGCATCTGGAGGTGAAGATTTCCATTGGAGCGAAGCCTCTGAGAGTAGACGTTGTCGACACCACTATAAATGCATCTTATCTTGATGTATTTATCATGATTGACGTCATTTGGCTCAAGTTTGAATTTCGTTTTTGCACGAGATTTCTTCTTAACTAGTGTTTTTAACTCATCAGTCAACCAAAGAGCAGGACAATGTTTCAACTTAACCGGTCTTATTGGAGCGTGCTTATCACAAAGTTTGACCAATAAAGTATTGAAAGTGTTAATTTTATCATCGATACCCTCAGCTGAATCCACCAAACACCATTCAATATTGTGAGCATCAATACGTACACGTTCTATGTCAATAGCACCAAAGTTCCGTAGCACAACCACCTTGGGTTTATACTAAGGAGGGCGGATTTTGTAGGAAAGATAAATAAGGTCATGATGGGAGAAGGCATCTGCACTCAGTTGGCCGTGGGACTGAATATCATTAGGAGATGAAACAATCATAAGGTCCAGGAGAGACGGAGTGCAGTTTGGGAGAGAGTGTGTTGGAGCAAGTGGTAGGATATGCAGATTGCTAGCCTCAACTATAGCTCTTAAGCGTGAGGAACGAAGATCGTCCTTCAAAAGGCATGTGTTAAAGTCACCCATAATTATTGTATGATTATATAGGGGACAAAGATCTTCGAGGAGCTTGTTGAATGTTGCGAAATAGTTAACTGTTGATGATGGGCTATAGACGACTCCTAATAAAACTTTTGTGTGTTGAAGATTCACTTCAACAAACAAGTACTGAGCAAAATCGGATAAAGAAGATGGAGAAGAGCTGGCAACAATGTTAACAGGAATATGGGAATGGATATATAAGCCCACACTACCACCCACACGATTTATACGATCATTACGAAGAAGTTGAAACCCAGGGAGAGAATATGAGGTAGATGGAAGACACGGTCTAAGCCATGTTTCTGAAATGAAAATTCCATGGATATGTTGACAATCGAAGCTAGATAGAAGTTCCGGATAATGAGCTGGAATGCTTTGAGCGTTTATATGAACAAGATTAAAATTTAACGAGAAAGCGGAAAAGATGTTATCGAGAGAGTCACTCAGAGGTAGAGGCAGAATGAAAGCTTAAGTCACTTGAAGAGTCCCCGGAAATATTAGACGTGGAAAGAAAAAACTCATAGGTGAGCTCATAGGTGTATGTCACTTTGTCCTTAAAAATTGTAGTGTAAAATATAACCTATATTGGTGTAAATAATAAATAAATACCAATACGTGTGTAATATATGCGATAATATACAAAAAAAATCAATGTTTTCTACCTGCCGGCATTCTACCTATAAACATTAGCTACTAATAACAATAGTCATTACATTAATTAAAGAAGCATTTTAGTTAATTACCATTTTATATGGAAATAGCGAATCGAAAAAAATATTGTGAAATTGTATCGTATGTACGTCATTATTATTTATGGACGTTGCAATTTTTTACGTACTTCATTGATTCCGTTTGCTGAAGAAATTGCTGGAGGGAGAATCAATAAATCTTTAAAGGTGGTTTGGACTGCCTCATCGGAATTTTATTTTTTTCCTTGCAGGAAATTATAGCAAGGGCCCGGGGGATTGATGGGTGTCGGAGACATTCCAATCGCAGCTCCTCAATCGAATAGTATTCAGAACGCGGAAAAATAACAAACAACAATAACCGTTAACCCGATTCAAATCAGTGAGCTGTTACACAAGTTAAGTGTAGATACGTATGTATCTGTATCAAAATAATCCCTTGTAATAGTCGCTATTTATATTTTGCCCTAATCAAGGTAGTCTATCAAGAGTATTCCATGTGCATCCCAAAATATACATAGTAGCCGTAACTTTGCCGGTGGATTTTTGTGTCTTATTCCGTTTCGGGCGGCTTTCACTGGCCGCTCTCCACTCTGCTGACTACTGTTTGGATTTTGAAGTGAAATAGTAAATTTATGATCCATCCACTATCACATACCGACGCAAGAAAATTATCTGTATTAAGAGGAAACACCAAGGTGGATTTTTTTACAAGCTAATCGCTTTTATTTACCTTGCCATGTTCGTACGAGTATGTAACTCATTTTTTCAAATCTTGCTAACCAATTTTAAACAACTTCCTGATATTCGATTGACTTGAAATTTTGTATATGCATTTGATTCACGTGACAATACATCATAATGTTCAGCATGACTTGATGGTGCACCCAGGATCAACTCCCAACGAAAGAACTCCTCAATAGTTAACAGTATGGACTTGAAATTTTACACGTGGCTACAGTGCTGATGGGAATGCAGTATTATGATTGAAATGACCTGATGGTACAACCCAGGATTGGCTCCCAACGAAAGAACTCCTCAATAGTTAACAGTACGGACTTGAAATTTTACACGTGGCTACAGTGCTAATGGGAATGCAGTATTATGATTGAAATGACCTGATGGTACACCCAGGATCGGCTCCCAACGAAAGAAATCCTCAATAGTTAACAGTACGGATTTAAAATTTTTTTACACGTGCCTACAGTTCTAATGGCAATGCAGTATTATAATCGTAATGACCTGATGGTACACCCAGGATTGACTCTCAATGACGTAACTCTTCAATAGTTAACAATACGGACTTGAAATCTGTATTTTAGATCAGGTTGCATTGGGATATAAGGGGTCTAAATCAACATCTTTTAGTAACCAACCAACCTTACCTGCTATGCAATAGTGTGAATACCCAATCATACCCTTAAATATAAACCAAAAAAAAAGTCAGAAGACACGACTAAAAAGTAAAAAATTAATTTAAATATAAAAAATTTTTAAAAAAAAGCTTTTATTTAAATGCCCTACCAGAATGAATAAAATAAATTTTTCGTTTAAAAATTTTACTATCAACTTATAATGTTATTTATTACACAATATATCTGATAAAAAAGCTTGTCGCGAGTTTTACCTGAGCACCTAGATAAACAAGTAAACTAAATACTTACTCGTACGAGTAGGTCCTTAAATCTCGCGACAAGCTTTCTTATCAGATATATTGTGTAATAACATTATAAGTTGATAGTAAAAGTTTTACACGAAAATTTTATTTTATTCTTTTTATAGATTTAATAAAAGCTTGTTTTTTTTTAAAAAAAATTTCTTTATTTATAATAGTACATGTTAAATACAGCATTACAAGTACAGTTTAAGGATGCACATAAACCATTAAAATAGTTTTTGTGCACATCCAATAGATATGACTCGTCATCGAGACATTGATCATCCTACCTGCCGGTTTATTTATTAATGGACGAACTAATAAACCTGAGACAATTTTTTGTCTACAATATCCCAGAGCAAAATATATACACAAATATTAACCGAAAAATAGAAACAAGAACAATAACAAATATGTATCACAGTATCAATATACATACAGGGTGTCCCAAAAACAATGGATAAACCTGTAACTATAGATGAACTTCATCATGGCCTCCCTTACCACAAATTTTGACCTTAGTGAAAATATCACCGTTTCAGAGATATTTATTGTTTTTGTTTTTTTTGAAAATTTTCAAGTGCGATTAGTTTTTATAGTGACATTTCTACAAATGAAGAGCTCTTTCGATTTAGTTTTTTTTTATTTCACAAGCGATAGTTTAGCTATCGATAACAAAGACTTAAATTTAACAAACTAGCGTAATGTTTTTAAAATAAATTAAAACACAAAGAAAATTAAAAATGAAATTAATTTTCTTTCATGTTTGATCAGCTACAATGTGAAAAATATATAGGACGCTCATCTTGCCCATTATCTTAAAAACTTGCTTAGCTATTCTAGATTCCAAAAAGGTATCATAAGCCTAAGTATTCTAAATATTTTTAATTTCATAACTACTTGAATAGCAAATAGTATTAAAACTTTAAAAAATATTTTTGTCGTAATAATGACTCTAAGCTTTTGTGTTAATGTAAAGGTGTAATGAGCCTAGATATTCTGTATTTTTTAATCTTACGACTACTTGAAAATGAAAATTTCAAAGTACTCGTTAAAAACACATTTTCTCGTAAAAAAAATCAAATTGAACTTGCGCCCTTATACACGTCTTAGGCCTTTTAATAAAATAATGTTTAATGCGGTGCGCGTAACCCGACTAACCCGACTTTGATGTAAGCAGCTGCATTTTGGATGCGAGTCCGCAACTCCGCAATCGAGGATACTGACATCGCGTACACGAGGTCTTTTAGACACCTCCAATAAAAAAAATCCAAGGGATTTAAATTCGGTGATCTCGGTGGCTATAAAATAGGACAAAGCCGGCCTTCGACTTTTTGGGTAATTTTCGTTTAAGTGATTTCTCACTCTTTCAAAATGATGTTTACATTTCATACCTTTCTGCGTACTATCGAGCAGCAACGTTGGCATAACCTTGACACTCGCCATGAGTTTTTGCATATTCGAATGTCATGTACTGATGTCTAGGCATGTTCAAAGTCCTAATAAAGATTGCTAATTGTCAGAAGGTATCACAAATACAAACAATATCCAAATCGTAAAGCTAGTAAGGTCCGTGTACGCGATGCCAGGATCCTCGATTGCGGAGCTGTCGACTCGCATCCAAAATGCAGCTGCTTACATCAAAACGTCGGGTTACGTGCGTTAGGAAATCGTACAGTAGCTCTACCATGAGTTTGCATTCGTTTGGAGTCGATATCGACTGAGTAAATTTTTGTATGGAACTTTGTACAGCGCCCCTAGCGGTAACGCGGTGAACTAAAATCGGTACCATGAGTGCAATAGTTTACGATACGTCGCGAACCTATCGAAAACGCGCTCGCTATCGACAATCGTTTTGTGCATATTGTATGGAAATCGGTACCATGAGTTCATGATTTGACAGCTACTCGATAGACGATAACGTACAAAACGATAACTCTGTAGTTACTTACGTTACTTACTTACATTTTCAAGCGTGAGACTCGATTCGATAGATAATCTAAGCAAGTTTGGAATAATATTATTGAGTTAAATTAGATAATACGTTATGATTTTTTTTTGCATGGAATATGCCAACCACGGCTGAGTTCAAGAATAATAACACATACATAATATATACGTCAATGACACGAAAACAATTAAAATACGAGAGCAGTCGTGAGAAAAAGTTCAAAAGAGTGATTACAACTATTTGTGCCAATTATAGTATTATAAATAAGCATTTCAGCATTGGTGTTTAAAAGCAAATACAGACTTGAAACTGAAAGCTATACAGAGTTTATGTAAGTAACCTCAAAATCAAATTATCATTTTTAAAAAGTTACATACAATTTTGTTTTGATCTTAATAGCTGTATGATCATAGAGGTATCTTAAGTGTATAATACTGTTTTATGACAACTGAAGTGAATATATGGGTAATAATTCCGATTGTCTTCGTATGACCCCTTCAGTAGGTAAATGCAAAACTTGGATTTTTGGAAATAACAAAACAAAATGTCATCCTTATGTATGGCAAAATAACACATTCAATAAACTACAAGGCATCCCTAGAAGTTAAGGAATTGTTTGACAAGCTGATAAGAAAATAAAAATAGTCTATATCAAAGTGTTAAAATACCTATTCTATAACATTTTATTTACAAAACATTTCTTGTAGATTATCCATAAATAGGACTGTTGATGCCACATCCATACTTGCGTGCAACAAGTCCAATGAAGAAGCAAAGAATTAGCTGGATATAACAGCCAGTCAAATGGAAAAAGAATTGTGGTTAAAAATCATTGTCACTGTGTAGAGAGGTAAAACATTCTTACACCCTCAAATGTAAAGAATTGCATTTTATTTTCTATATTATAAACCTTAATAACTTTTTTAAATAAATTCTTAGAGTTGTTTCTCTAATAAAAAGCTATTGGTAATAGGTATACCTAATTTTTTTACAAAGAATAAAACTGACTTCAAAAACACCAAAAAGTCATAAATAATATAAGAATACATACAATATCACATTTTTATATTGAAGTCGGTGCCAAGCAATATCACCTGAAAAGTTTGGCACCAACTTCAATATAAAAATGTGATAATAATTGTATGTATTCTTAATTCGTATTTAATTAAGACTTTTGGTGTTTTGGAGCAGGTTAATTTTTTTTTGAAAAAAAAAATATTTCAATATTTTTAGTAAAATTCAAAAAACTCGTCACCTACCAGAAACCTTCCATCATCATCAGCTCAGTAACATGATATGATGACTATCAGATCCAAATAGGTACCTACTTACCTAAATATCGTCAGAAAAAAATGAAATATGTTGGATGTGCCTCTGTAATTTAAGTGTTTCCTTCCATTATCCCAGGATCCCTCTATCGATAAAAAGAAAGAATTTTGAAAATCGGTCCACAATTGGCGGAGTAATCAGTGAACATAATATTTTTAAAAAATGATTCAGTCAACACATCTCCTTTTTTGAAGTCAGTTAAAACTTAAAAAGGTGCATATATTTATAAGATTTTATTTTTTACAGCTACATTTATTTTGGATGAGTGGCGGAGGATGATTTGATTGAGTGGCATTGATGATAATACAGAATGGTGCAGCCAAGACCTTCGGTTTTAGCATTTCATTTTTTGGACTGATTTATTGCCACAGCTGCAGTTGGATTTTACAGTGTCACAATAGTTTGGATTGCATTAAAAAGGAAAAATTGGTTGATGATTTTTTTTATTGGTAGATTAATAAAAAGATTTTGTTAACACATTTTTTACACCAAAAATAAATAAATTACATGAGTCCACTCTTTAATTTATTTACCTAAGTAGGATTTCCTTGTTTTGACAAAGCAAAAAATATTAATTTTCAATAAAATTCTAGGTCTATATTTCATACTGAATCTAATATAAAGAACAACAGAATTGTTGTATTTGTGCATATTTTACACAAGAATGTTGGCAAACAAGCAAATAGTCTACTACTTAGATGATCATAGTCACCTATAGTCAAATGACCAAAGTGTACAAGGTGTAGGTTATTATCTTATGAATGTAGTTACAGTAGCCTGAAATTTCGTATCCTTCAATATAAAACAGAAAAGCATTGCTGCTTTGCAATAACACAGAAGACCTAGTACCTCTGGTTATTTAACATAAACATTAAGAATTTGCATCAAAAACATTATCTTTCAATGGAGATTGTCCATTTTTTATAAGACTGGTCAGTCATGAACATTCCTATAAAACTATATTTTTACTTTTACATCTTATGTAAAAGAAGTTATTACCTTACGTAAAAGAATATGGACATGATTCAGTATCAAAGTGCTTAATAAATATAACTTCCTGTGAGCTGTTCAATGAATATAAACAATATGAAATAAAACAAACAATCTTCTGTATATTTGAATTTATTCTGATTCATATGTCAAATAGGTGGATGGTATGAAAAAACAGGTTTGTTGGTGATATATATTTCCCAACCCAAAAACCATGTAAGAGTCGTAATGTGAACACAATAATTCACTGTTTTTCAGTCAACAATGCATTTATAGTAATATTCTTTAATTGCTTCCCTACCATTGCTGTTATTATGATAAAATAATAATACAAACAAAATGTATTTTTCAGACTAACTTCCCACTGTATTTTACCCTTAGATCATTTAGCCTAATTTTACCTCAATAATATGCAGTTTGCTAAAGTATCCAGTGAGTTTGTAGCTGTGACTCTGCATACTTTCATACTGTCATTAAGATTTTGGCAGCAATATAATTTTACTGACTTGTAATCATACAAAATAAGTAAAATACCAATAGAATATATTTTAATAATATAATAGTGTCGATTAAACAAATTTCTTCATCTATTAAGTTTGCTAAAATATGATAATTATTGAATGATAATAAATAACAGTAGTACCGGTTCTTTCTTGTGCAGTAATTTCTATGGTTGGACATTTGACTGTAATTCCAGGTAAATTTTGGAACTTAAACTACTGCAACAACAGACATATCATTAAATATCACATAAAGCCATAATAGATAATCATAATATTGTAAAATTAAAGTATTTTATATGAATATTGGCCGACGTCAGACGTCATCAGCTTTATATTAAGTTTTATATAAAATGCTTCATCATAATTACTCATACTGTAAAGGAGTAACATTTTTAGTTTTATTCATTCACCCACTCACTTATGCAGTTGTATATCTCCTGTAATACTACATTTGGCAGGTATCAATTTTCAGCATATTTGTCAACTCTATTGAATTAAACAAATATTATATATATTTTCCTGTGGGCCCTCGAGAACAATTGAGATAATGGTCATCTAAAGCCTGAAAGAAAAAATTAATTGGTTAAATTATTTAGCTATAATGGAAAATCCTTCAATTATAACGGATTGCACTATTTACATTTAAATTATCAATCCAATAGGTCTCTTTGTGTAGCCACGTCTTTAAATAGATGGGTACTAAAAAACAAACCCATAGAAGCATAGAAAATGATTATTTTTAATGGAAAATTGTTACAATGTTTACCACAACAATGTTAATACTTACAATTAAACTATAATTACTATATATTCCTATGAATTGCACCATTAACTGGAACCATGAAGCGCTTGTCTATATCATTATTAAATCAATACATGGCCTACATTTAATAAAAACTTATTCTTTAACATAAAACTAAACAAGTTTTCATGAATGTAATCAAACAATGATTAAAAATATAACCTATGAAATAATTTGAAGTTGACGTATAAGCCGACTAAATTAAATCTTTCATAACAATATGGTAGGAAACCGAATTGAGCTACCTTTTTGCGAGGACGGATTATAGCGTATTACCAACATGACGACAACAAATAATTACCTGTAAGTAGTCTGTATCCTTTGTATCGTTTACTATACTATCGAGTTAACGTTACGAAGTCAGGTAAATGCAAAAGTAACTCATGGTACGGTGACTATCGAAAACGATATCGTCTGCGTTAACACGTTAGCGACTGTAGTTAACTACAATGTGCAATCGATGGCAACTCATGGTAGAGGTACAGGTCCTTTTTTTATACAAACGTTGTCCCTTATTTCCTTCCTGGATAATGGCATTAGCTGTTTTATTTTTTTCAAAAAATCAATGGCTACCATAAGCATGCTCCTATGTTTTCCTTTTTTATTAAGTTTATTACTAAATGAGATAATAAACCTTCAAAAACCTGAAATATTGGCCTGATTTTCTGCTATATTCAAACAGCAAAAAAATTTGACGAAATTATATGAATAAGCAATACATAGAAACACAGCCAAAGCCTTTCTTTAATTTTTAACGTAAAATGTAATTAAATCGGTCTAGTTTTAGCGGAGAAAACAGTGGCCTAATTCACGTAATAAAACTTCAACGACATGCAAGCGATTTTATCGCTGAAGTCACTTTTCGTATTCGCACGATTTTGTTTGGGTCGATTTCGTTTAGCGCGAATGCACACGGCCGATTATCGGTGACCGACTTTTTGACGGTGGAAAATGAAACATATTATGGAGTTGTACGTTGCAACGCACACGAACTACAAAAAGTCGGCCGTAAAATAAATCGGTGAGTCCAGGCCGGCCCGATCGACCGACACTGACCGACAGTCGGCCACGTGCACTAGCTTGGTAGGGTTGTCAATATGGGTTATTCACCAACTGGACACGAAAGACTTGACAGCCGTGTGCCCAGTTGGTGAAAATCAAAATTAGTATCACTTATTATTTCGTCATCTGGACAAGCCTAAATTATGACGCGTGTCCAGATGGCAAAACTTAAATTAAATCACTTTTATGTTTTCGCCTACTGGACACACGTTCGCATTTTACCACGAAACCTTGACAAAGTACAGCCAGATTAATATTTTATGTCACAATCATCATTGGCCACTAAACATCCCACTGCTGGGCATGGGTTATTTTGTACCTATGTCATTACAAAATTATTCGCCATTTATGAATTTATAAAGAATATCAACGTGTTAATAAAATTGCGCAAAATCTAAATGTAGTTTGTTCAGAATCGAGTTCAAGAGTAGAACCGATTCCACTAATAAAAAATATGAGTTAGATTTTATCAAAAAATATTTTTTTACTACGCCGCTTTTTCACTTATCTATCATATATCTACCGTCTTTACCTCTTATCGGCGGCGTAACATCGTAAACGCAGACGCGCGGCCATAGTGTTTGCAAGATATGCAACAAAACAAAAAGATGGACATTATCTTCATTAATCATCTGCCAGAATTTAATTTATCTTTTTATATAGTTAATTCTTTTAAAATAAAAATATGTCGGGGTGTCTGAGATTTTGCGTTACTTAATTAACAAGTAGGTATTCGATGGTGCTGTTGACTCGGCACTCACCGTCCAATCGGGAGGTGCAGGGTTAAAAATTTGAAGTACGTGTAGGAAACTCTTTGTCACAAAGCAAGGAATATTAAGAAAGAAATACACAGGTCGCCTTAAAATCATTAGCAGAACACGATAGAATAGTTTTAAAAAAATGTTAGTTTGTTTATTTGTTTGTCCGAAATTATCTCCGAAACTACTGGACAGAATTTGATATTGCTTACACCACAATGCTTAGAATTTTCCGGAAGAACTTTTAGGCATAATTTCATTTGTTTAAATTCACTTTTTATTTTTAGTGAAAAAATACCATATAAACATTTCGAACAATGCTTATGTAGAAAATCAACATGGCGCACGTGAAATTATTTTGACAAGTCCGTTACATAGTGCAAAAAAATTAATCTTTTCTATTATTGGCTGTGCCCATCTGGTTGATTCCTCTGTAACTCCATGATCAACCCTACATGTGCACGTATCTCGATTGCCACCGACAAAATGACTGCCGTGCCGTGTGCGTTGAGTCGGTGACAAAATCGGTGGAAAAAAGTCGGTGAAAAAGTCGGCCTACAAAAAGTCGGCCGTGTGCGTTCGCGCTAAAAGCGTATTCACGTACAATAATCGAAGTTCGATCGTTGCCTCCGCGGTATTCACCTATTATTTTGACGATTACTTTGATCGAATGTCAGCGATTAAACGTCAAATTAAACGATTTCTAAGTCGTTGAACAGAAGTTCATAATTTGTTAAATTTGTGTGCTATTTTCCGTAAAAAAATGAGTTCAAGACTAGGATTCTTACTTTTGGACCTAGCCAATGAGAGAGACGGCCCATCTACCACAGTTTCTCAAGACGAAAGTCTTCAATTCGTGCGTGTTGCCAGTGATGACATACGGAACATAAAAAGGCTCAAAGTCACTCAAAGGGCAATGGAGAGGGCTATTCTCGGGGTTTCTCTACGTGATCACATCAGAAATGATGAGATCCGTAGAAGAACTAGAGTTACCGACATAGCTCAAAGAATTGCACACCTTAAGTGGCAGTGGGCAGGACTCGTCGCTCGTAGGACTGACGGCCGTTGGGGCGCCGCCTAGCGGCCCAACGGCCGTCCTCGAGTGGCGGCCGCGTACCGGGAGACGCAGTATTGGTAGGTGACCACAAGGTGAAGGTCGCGGGAAGCCGCTGGATGCGGGAGGCGCAGGACCGATCAGTATGGAGATCCTTGGGGAAGGCCTATGTCCAACAGTGGGCGTCTCTTGGCTGATATGATGAATGAGATAGACAGGCGCTGACGTCGAAACGAGCTCCGGATAAGCTCAATAGATCCTTTTGATATGTCTGACGCTATAAAACTCATCATCATCATCACAGCTTATATGCGTCCCCACCGAAGGGTTCGAGCCTACCCTATGTTAGGGAGATTAGGCCTTAGTCAACCACGCTGACCCAGTGCGGATTGGTCGGCTTCACATACACTATTAATTTTCTTCGCAGATGTATGCAGGTTGCCTCACGATGTTTTCCTTCACCGTAGGAGCATCAGACAAATGTACATATGAAATTCGAAACGAAAAACATATTGGTACATGGCGGGTCTCGAACCCCGACCTCCCGATTGGAAGGCAAGTGCCGAGTCCACAGCGCCACCGACACTCTCCAAAATACAAACAAACTCGAAACTCGCAAATAATAGAAAATGACACAGAAACTGACATACGTATTTTTTTTATTGGTCATCATCGAATTTATTTCCAATAAAGCCATAAAATGACAGAACTTAACGTAATTTTTTAGATTTATTGCAGAAAGTCATGTAGGTGCATTATAATTTTCATAAAAAAACATCATTCTACAAAATAATGAACATTTCTGCATGTTGTCGTCAACAAAAAGTATTTGAATTTATTTGGTAGAATTGTAATGGCAACATCAAGTTTAAATAGTTGACAAAGCGCCGAGTTCCCATCGAGTAATCGTTCCATCGAAACGACACGTGAATACGGATTTATGACTGTTTTTCAATATGACGACTTCTAAACGTTAACGACATTTTGACTATTACAAAATACGTGAATTAGCCTACAGGGGACTTCGAAACGTATATTTTGTGTACTTTTTATAGGTATTTTCGGTCCTAGCTGCATTTGTCTCTATCGCGCTCAGAACGATTGTTGGGGCATACAGCGAGACAGAAATACATTTTACAAATACCTATTTCTGAATTCTCTCGACCTTAGTGTTTCCTCTTTATTAAAAAGTCTAGGACGTGTATAAGGGCGCAAGTTCAATTTGATTTTTTTACGTAAAAATGTGTTTTTTTAATGATTTGAAATTTTCATACTCTTTAAGTAGTCGTGAGATAAAAAAATACAGAATACCTAGGCTCATTACACCTTTACATTACTACAGAAGCTTAAAGTTATTATTACGACAAAAATATTTTTTTTAAGTTTTAATACTATTTGCTATTCAAGTAGTCATGAAATTAAAAATATTTTGAATGCTTAGGCTTATGATACCTTTTTGGAATCTAGAATAGCTAAGCAAGTTTTTAAGATAATGGGCACGAGAGCGTCCTACATTTTTTTCACACTCTAGCTGATCAAACACGAAAGAAAATTGATTTCATTTTTAATTTTCTTTGTTTTAATTTTTTTTAACACTTTAGGCTAGTTTGTTAAATTTAAGTCTTTGTTTTTGATAGCTAAACTATCGCTTGTGAAATAAAAAAAAAACTAAATAGAAAAAGCTCTCCATTTGTAGAAATTGCACTATAAAAACTAATTGCACTTGGAAATTTTCGAAAAAAACAAAAACAATAAATATCTCTGAAACCGTGATATTTTCACTAAGGTCAAAATTTGTGGTAAGGGTGGCCATGATGAAGTCCATCTATAGTTACAAGTTTATCCATTGTTTTTGGGACAACCTGTATATTATAATCACCCCCATTTCATAGGTTATTCACAAGTGTGTTGAAGACTTATAATGACACTGTCAAACACTACATGCTTCCACCGTTGTCATGGGAAACTTACATGCCAGGGTAAGTAGAAGTAGTGGCAATGTTGAATTAAAAAATGTGGAGCTGTAAGCTGGAACTAGCGTGGTCGTATGGTAGGTGACTATATGGAGCCGTGAAGGCCTGCGTGCACGGGGCGCTAAGGCTTATTATGCTATGCTAGTGTTCTCTGTTTATCCTCCCCCCCCCCCCCTCCTTGGCGATAGCCCGACCTCATGACGCGTGAGTAGTGGCATCGCACTGTGGACCCTACCACACATCCTCACAAGGGCAGGGAGAACATCGGGATACGGTGCGGTAACGCATTCCTCTGGAAAAAAAGGTGATTATATGAAGAGGAAAGAAACTACATATATGATGAAATCCTTCCTTTAGAAACGGCTAAATTGCAATTGGAAAATCGATAAATACGAAGTTCCATGGTACAGATAACGATGAATATCGAATTTGGAACGCCGCCCTTGCACTTCAGTGACAACGTGGGATTAATTTGACAATAGCTCAAGAGATAGTGTTATGTAATTATGGCGCCATAACACAATTAATTCGTGTTAAGGCCTCACGTCTGGCTTTGATAAGGCGTACTTTAGTGACGTCATTTAATAGGCGCCATTGTTTGACGTTGCTGTTAATTTGGACCAGTAAATAGTCAATTAACCAAGCGATGTTATGTTACAACATGCTGCATTAAACCAGATTAATCAGAGATAAGAATTTACGCATTTTTATAGAAACAATAACTCTTATACGAGCTTTATTGTAAAATGAAAAGAAAATACCAGCATTACAACTTTTTTTTAGTATTTTTTTAAATATCCAAATTCGTGTTTAGCAGTACGAACTAAGACTTTATTAATTTTTAATTAAACTAGATATAGCTTAAAGTGAGAGACTAAAGAATATGGAGTGAGAGATTAATTCATAGATTGCTCACAATTCCATGGGATAAATCAAATTATAAAAAAATAATAATAGGTATGATACAATATTGCCATATCAAATGGGCACAAGAAAAGCATTATTGACAGTCTTATTAACAACATGTCCCGGAAAGTAATTTATTGTATTCTGCTCCTAGAGAAACAGACAAGAAGTAAGTCTAGTTCTGGTTTGATTTATTTGAGTTTGGTGTTGGTATCGAAAGCACTAAGACATCATGATATTTAATACAAATAATTTAAGAAGGCTTTATAATGGTAAAATTATAGACATCAAACGTAATGTTTCTTCCAATCATTCTATTTTACATACCTACATGTTTAAAAATTACAATATTTTGTAAAAACATGAAGCTTATTTTACATTGTAAATTAATCACAAAGAAACAATGGTTGATATAAATACCATATCTGACCCTAAGCATAGGTTTAATATATTATGTAGGTTAGTAAATATCCGTCCTCTCTCCCGATTGCCTAATTTCGAATAGTTGTTGCATTTGATTAATTATGTTGAATCGACACCCAATCTTGTTTTGACTGTACCAAATGCCTATTTAATCCTATGGAATCACGTACCTGTACATGATCCCCTGGTGCAAAAACTCGTTTGACTGGTCCATTTGTGGCTTTTCCATTCCTGTGGCTGACAGTAAGAAACGAGGCATGGAGTTATTGCGTTCGGATGTGCTCCCCAAACACTAAATCATAATATGGATTATTTTCAGTGTGTTTACTTGGTACTCTGCGTTATTAACAATTTTTCGTGTACATCATCAGCCGCTTAAATCATACTTCGTAATGCTCATTTTATCATCTGCACGTAACGTTCGATTGCCTATTGATTACAGGTTGGTATGGTGCGGCTGTTTTATGGGTTATACCGTGTAACTTTGAGATAATTCTGAAATTAATTTGAACTGAATTATCGGCTGTTGTCTGTAACTACTTTGTAGGGGAACGCAAAATTAGTAAATATTTCCCTCAACGCCTTAATACACCATGTACTTTTCATTGTTTTCATTGGGATCACTTCTACTCATAGACATTATGATGATACTAGGATATACATGAAAATTTTGGGTTGAATGACATTACGTGTAAATACATTTTAATAATTAGTTTTAGATAACGCATTGATTATTTATTGGTTATTATGAAACACCGTGTATATGTATAAAAGGAGATGTTCCCATCTATAGACGCACGCACAGCCGTTACCACTAATTGTAGAAACGTGAAATTTGGACAGTTGTTTTAATTCAAAATGCGGACGCACACTAAGAAGGGATTTAAAAAGAAATAGCCCTTAAGGGATGAAATAGGGGTTACAAGTTTGTATGGAAAAATCTTTAAATTAGCAACAATTTTGACAAAACTTGAGATTCATGCTCTTAAAAAAATAGTTAATTAAACTCGTGTTTCATGGTTTATTGAAATTCACCCCCTTAGGGTGCAAAATACGGGTTAAAAGTTTCTATGAAAAATATTTAAAATCTGCTCCAATTTCTATGAAATTTATTATTCGATCTCTTAAATATAAAAAACAGTCTTCTATATAATAGGCTACAAAATTATTTTAGGGGAAAATATAAAATTCCCACGGGAAGCCGCGAGCGGAAAGCTAGTAGGTATATAATATGCCGCGGAGCTGTCGGCTCTTCCCAGTGGTGTGTCTGAGATTTTGGTGGTTCATTGATTCTACTTAAATCGACACTCACGACCGTTTTTTACCATGTTCTGGCGAGTAGTTTTATTTTGAGCATACTTAAATGCCCTGCGTGTAGTTCTTGTAAAAATAATTTTCGTAAAGTTGGTGGTGCCTCAGTCTTGAATCCTTTGAAAATGCATTTACCTAGAAGCGTAAATTTATTGTTGCTATGTCTTAGACATCTACAGCCTTATTAATAAAAATCGCCTCTTCCCTCCTTAATCCAAACGTACTCTCGGAGTAGTTACTACCAGTTTAAGCTAGGAGTAGCTTTGTGTTTATAACATTATTAATAAACACGGAGTAAGCTTAGACTAACAAAGCCTTCCTTACTCTCGGATTAACGCGTATGTTATGGCAACCCTTGCAATTTAAAAGTAAAAAGAATGAGTCGGTGAACGATTTGACCATCGTGTGACAGACAGAAATACATGGGATGACAGTTTTTTCTGTTATTTTCACCTTTTTCAGTTTGAGATTGTCTTTCAAGGTTATTTTGTTCGCGATTTGTGATCGCAATATTGCAAAAACTTAACACTTCTTATTAGTGGAGCGCTATTTTCAATTTCTTCGATTTAGTCGATCAACATCAAATCATCTAAATAATAGTCACTTTTCATTTTAATACAATACAAAATTAACCACACCAACAAAAAACACAAATTCGCTCAATTCGACTGTGAAAAATAAAACGGTCGCCATCTAATGACAAGATACGTGTCAAAGTTGACAAATTATATAGATTTACGCAAAGACAACGCTACTCCAACCTTAATCTGTCGCTAAACTAGGTAGCTAGCAGGTATAACATTTACTCCGAGAGTAGAGTTGGATTAGCTTACTCCTTCCCTACTCCGTGTTTATTAATATAAAAAATGTTTACTACTGACCTTAGTCTACGTTTATTAATAAGACGGCTAAGGTCTTTTTTTTATACTCCAGATCTTTTTTGGCTTCTTCTTGTAATTTCTCCTAACGAATAGACACTATTTTTATTTATGAAAATTGAAATGCCGAATGTTAATCAATTTTAAAGACCGATGCATCTACTGAGAACCGTGAAAGATACTCTGCGTTACTATTGTCCTTTGAGGTTTTGTATTCGACTAGCTTTTGCCCGCGGCTTCGCTCGCGTCAAATTCGGGGTAAGGCAACCACCTACCACCATCACCTTGAACTGTACTAATTATAGATGCAGAATTATTCCTGATAACTACTCCTCTCGTCTCGCCGCGCTGCCCGCGCTCGCCTAGGTACCCGATTGACGATGATCGAGATGGCATACCTAAAATGAAAAAATATATAGAACCCTTATATGGGTGATGATATTTCACGTCTGCCACGTTAGATTTTAAAATTGTTGCTGTTTTCGTAATCAGCGACTCGATAAACCACAAAAAGAATACCCATGTTTATTTTCAGACTTTCTCATCCCATTTCCCTTTTTTAGGGGTTGCATTCTGTAAAAACTGCTGAAAACACGTGTTTACTCATTTATTGATGACGGTACTCCTGTGAAATTTCGAATAAAATAGTCTGATTTTGTTTCCTTATACAAATGTTGGACCTCCGTTTCAAATCCTTAGAGGGTGGTTTTTGAAAAATCCATTCTTAGTGTTCTTAGCCCTTAGACCTCATAAGAAACCTACTTGTTAAAATTTGCATCTTTAGACCCGAAGGTTTGGGCTGTACGTTGATATGTGAGTCAGTTCCTTCTTTTCCATATTAAGAAGAAGATAGAAAACGATGATGGTAGTTCACAACCGCCAGGTTGGATTTAGAAATCGTTATTGTTTTTGTAACCAGCGACCCGATAAACCATACAAAGGATACCCATATTAATTTACAGCCTTCGACACCCAATATCCCCCATTTAAAAGGGTGAATTCTGAAAAAAACCTAAAATAAGTGTTGACTCATTTATCGATAGGAGTACTCCTGTGAAGCTTCGAATAAAATAGTCCAACTAATCTTGTTCCACCATACAAAATTTGGAGCCCCATTTCAACCCCTTAGGGCGTGAATTTTGGAAAATCTTTTCTTAGTACATCTCATAAGGAACCTACGTGCCAAATTTTAAATCTCTAGACCCGGTGGTTTAGTGCGTTGAAATGGCAGTCAGTCAGTTTCTTCTTTTATATATACAGATATAGATAGAAGATACTAAGTAATATGTAGCCGAGACCTATATTTAATAAATCATTTTTCATCCCGAGCCCTATTATGTAGAGAAATTTAGAGATTTTACAAATATCTCCAAAGTATGCATTGGAGCTTAAAAAATAACGAAATTTTGGATTCCTGTGATACCCAAGAGATAAGTCGGAGGAATCTAATGTACTTATGAAAAACGGTGAAGTGTGAGTTTGATAAAAAAAAACATATATTTTTCCTTCTGGCACTGGCTGCATTGCATTTTTAACCGACTTCAGAAAGAAAAATGTCTGTCAAAAAAGGCTGTCAATTCAGTTATGTTCGCTACTGTGGAACTTCGTTGATTGAGAGCCGATTTCTGTGATATCGCGGGGATGGTCCCATTTAGATACTGGCGGTCCGGTGCTTTTTGGAAGAATCGACTGGAACAGAAGTAAGGGTGTTTGCCTTGGGTTTTTGGTGTGTCGTTTATATAGATAGTCAAATCAAATCAAATCAAATCATTTATTTGCTATAAACAGGGTACATTGCGTTCTTAAACATATAATTAGTTCTAACCTATTTAGCAGATAACAATATCAGCATGCAAATGTAAGAGGTTTTATAAAATCAGTGACCCATCGATTATAAAGAGTCGCAATTAGCATTATAATAACGTTATTTATTATTTGTGTTTCATATAATTCAACTTGTTAATTTCATTTATCTAATTTCATTAAGTCCATAACTATATATATTTAAAGTGGTTAATTTAGCTTGTTTTATTCAATCTCAAACCAAGTCGCTCTAATTAGATTGAAATTTATATACTACTTACCTATATCTAATTTAATTCAATATAATTTATTTCATATTAGGTAATTCATTTCAATTCAACTGTCATTTCATTCATTTTAGTTAATTGCAATATTTTATTTCATTAATTCAATTCAATTTAATTTAATTTAAATTTGAAATCATTTTAATTTTACCTAATTTAATTTAGATTAATCCATGTTCTACTTGTGTGCTAGGAATTCCTTAACCGAATAAAATGTTTTATTTATTATTTATGTTTCATATAATTTAACTTGTTTATTTAATATATCTAATTTGATTAATTCCATAACTATATTTATTTATTAAAGTTATTAAATTAGCTTGTTTAATTCAATCTCAAGCCAGTCGCTCTATTTAGAATGAAATTAATATCCAGCTTAATCTAATTTAATTCAATATAATTTATTTCATATTAGGTAATTCATTCTAATTCAACTGTCATTTCATTTATTTCAGTTAAATTCAATATTTTATTTAATTAATTCAATTTAATTTAAATTTCAAATCATTTAAATTTTCCTTAATTTAATTTAGATTAATCCATGTTCTACTTGTGTGCTAGGAATTCCTCAACCGAGTAAAAGGTTTTCTGTAAGAGCCATTTACGTAAATGTCTGGCAAACACAGTTAAAGGTAATTGTTTCAAGTTTTCAGGTATTTTATTAAAAATTTTAATACACATTGCATGGCTGTTTTTGAGGAAGCGTTTGGTTTTTGGAACCGTTTCAAGCACAAGTTTGTTTGGATTTCTCAGATTTCTATTTGTGACATTATTTAATTTCGTAAACAAGCCTATGTTTTGTTTGACGAACTTGCTTATCTCAAGAATGTAAAGACATGGCAATGGTAATATATTCAATGTCCTAAAGAAAGGTTTACATGACACATCAGAGGCTATGTGGACTATAGCTCTGATACACCTTTTTTGAGCAACAAAGGCATCATGAATATTTGTGCCATTTCCCCAAATTATTAGGCCATATCTAAGCACTGATTCAACGTATGCAAAATAGGCAGTAATAGCGGTATTTTTATTTGCCACTCTTGTCAACTTGTATAGTCCAAACGAGAATCTATTTATCCTGTCACATACCATTTCTATATGTTCTTTCCAGTCAAATTTTGAATTTATGTCTATACCTAGAAATCTAACTTTTTCTGCATCATTTAAGATATGTCCATCGTAATTTACACTTATTATATTAGTCAAAAAATTATTAAAATTCATTATTTGTGTTTTATTTAGATTTATTTTGAGGTTATTTTGTTCTAGCCATTTAATTATTTGTCCTAAAGTATTTGTTATGTCATTATTATGTTGTTCTACATTTTGTTGCTGATCAGAGGTGACAATGACTGAGACGTCATCTGCAAATAAAGTCATCTTATGTTTTGTAACATTTGGAAGGTCGTTAATAGTCACTAGAAATAGCAGTGGCGCGAGGATACTTCCTTGGGGAACACCAAAACTATTTATTTTTAGTTCTGACTTGTAATTTTGTTTTATGCCTTCTTTATTAAATTGCGTTATCTCGACATATTGTGTTCTATTTTCAAGAAAGGATTTTAGCCATTCTAGTGCAGGTCCTCGGACTCCGTAATGTTCCAATTTGGTAAGTAGCTGTTTATGTGAGACTAAGTCAAACGCCTTTGACATATCCAAAAACATACCTGTGGTAAAAAAATTATTGTTTACGTTTTGCAAGATCTCATTTACTAGATTGAATGTTGCATGTGTGGTCGATTTATTTTTCTGGAATCCGTATTGGTTTCGTTTTATGATGTCATGCTTTCCAAAAAAGGAAAGTAACTGGTCATGCATTACTTTTTCAAATATTTTGGAAAATATCGAAATCAGTGTTATCGGTCTATAATTATTTAAGTCATATTTATCTCCTTTTTTATAAAGCGGCTTAATAATTGATGTTTTTAATTTATTTGGGAATGTACCTGATGTCAATGATAAATTTATAAGATAAGTCAATACTGTACATATTTCTTCCTTGCAACTCTTAATTATTTGCGTACTTATGTTGTCATAGCCTTCAGATTTTGTATTTTTTAAATGTCCTATAATTTTCTTAACGTCAGATTCGTCAATCGGTTTTATAAAAATAGTATTTACTAAATAATTTTTAGTAGTTATTTCTAAGTTGTCATTTTTTTTATTTGTATTGTTTATGAAGTAATTATTAATTATTAATTAGTCTAATTTTGTACAAATTTTGGACCTCCGTTTTAACACCGTAGAGGGTGGTTTTCGAAAAATCCATTCTTTTTGCACTTGCATAAATCTCCAGCCTAAATCCAAAATTTGGAAATCCTAACTTCAAAACTGACGGACTTTCATACAAACTTTCATCCCCATTTTAACCCCTCAGGGGTGGAATTTTCAAAAATTATTTCTTAGTGCACCCCTGCCTCACGAGGAACCTACGTGCCAAATTTTAGATCTCTAGGCCCAGTGGTTTGGGATGTGCGTTGATATTATCAATTTTCACACTTTGACACCCCATATCCCCCTTTTAGGGATTGAAATTAGGAAAATCCTGAAACAAGTATTAACTTATTTATCGATTGGAGTACTCATGTGAAGTTTCGATTAAAATAGAGCAAGTAATCTGGTTTCCCCATACAAACTTTGGAGCCCCTTTTCAACCCTTTAGAGGGTGAATTTTAAAAAATCCCTTCTTAGTGCACCCCTTCACCTCATAAGGAACCTACGTGCCAAATTTGGAATCTCTGGGCCTAGTGGTTTGGACTGTTCGTTGATATTATCAATTTTCACACTTTGACACCCCATATCCCCCTTTTAGGGGTTGAAATTTGGAAAATCCTGAAACAGGTATTAACTTATTTATCAATTGGAGTACTCATGTGAAGTTTCGATTAAAATAGAGCAAGTAATCTGGTTTCCCCATACAAAGTTTGGAGCCCTTTTTCAACCCTTTAGAGGGTGAATTTTAAAAAATCCTTTCTTAGTGCACCCCTTCACCTCATAAGAAACTTACGTGCCAAATTTGGAATCTCTAGGCCCAGTGGTTTGGGATGTGCGTTGATATTATCAATTTTCACACTTTGACACCCCATATCCCCCTTTTAGGGGTTGAAATTAGGAAAATCCTGAAACAAGTATTAACTTATTTATCGATTGGAGTACTCATGTGAAGTTTCGATTAAAATAGAGCAAGTAATCTGGTTTCCCCATACAAACTTTGGAGCCCCTTTTCAACCCTTTAGAGGGTGAATTTTAAAAAATCCCTTCTTAGTGCACCCCTTCACCTCATAAGGAACCTACGTGCCAAATTTGGAATCTCTGGGCCTAGTGGTTTGGACTGTTCGTTGATATTATCAATTTTCACACTTTGACACCCCATATCCCCCTTTTAGGGGTTGAAATTTGGAAAATCCTGAAACAGGTATTAACTTATTTATCAATTGGAGTACTCATGTGAAGTTTCGATTAAAATAGAGCAAGTAATCTGGTTTCCCCATACAAACTTTGGAGCCCTTTTTAAAACTCATTTTTTTGGTTTGGTTTCTTAAAAGAAAAAAACTTAGTTTCGGGAGGAAACGCCGCTGTGTCACCACTGCGACGCTCCCGACGACACTGCTGAGCACATTTTATTGGTATACCCAGCCTGGCGACCCCAGCGTAGCGAACTCAACGCTGCACTAGGAGGCGGAGACCTCTCGCTGCCGAGCATGTTCGTGGCCCATGCTCCGCAGCTAGGGGGGAATGGGAGGCTGTCGCCTCCTTCTGCAAAGTAGTAATCTAATAGTAATCTCGCAGGAGGCTGCGGAGAGGGAGCGGTAGGAAGATCTCCAAGACGCTCCCCTCCGCCGTATACGGATAGACAGGTGAAGGCGGGCATGCGCACAAGCGAAGCCCGTCTAGTGACCCTGCCGTGGAGGCCTGCGTGCATGATTGGCTCCGTGCATGCCGCCGTAAGGCCTTCTGTCTGGGAATTGCCCATGGTGTTCTGGGGCAATCCCCCCTTGGCGATAGCCCGTTGGTAGTGGTGTCGCAGTGTCGACCTTACCATACGCGCCCATCAGAGCTGCGGGCCTATTACCGATCTCATGGTTTTCAAATGATATCATTGTGAGATCTTAGTGCAAAACGAAAAATAAGATTTTCGGTCAGATTTTTGATCATTCGTTCATTACATCATAATTACATCGTTGAAATTATGTCATAGTGATGATATTATTGGAGATCAGTAATACCAAGTGAGGCATTTCATGACTTCTTTATCTCAAAATCATACCATATCATACGATGAAAGATCCATAATAGGCCCGCAGGGAGAACACCGGGGTGTGTTAGTGGGTAGGTTGGTGGGCAGTGTGCGGGGCTTCCCGCACACATGAACTACGTTTCGTCATAATTATTATCAAAAAAAATTCTGGAGAGGGCCACCCATATCACCCATTGGGTATAAAAAATAGCCTACTACCTATTCTCAGACCTACCCAATAAAGAAACAAAAGTCAACAAAAATCAAGAAAATCTGTCAAACTGTTTCGGTGGAGTTGGGTAACAAACACTGGTCTGTGACACGAGATTTTTATATATTAGATTTTTAACCCGATTGTAATGATTCATTATAAGAGATATATGATTGACCCGCATGTTTGTTCAGAACTCAGTGTATTCGTAGTTGCTAATTCTAAATACGACTAATTTTCACAAATTGTACGTGTCTCGGAAAATAAATAAATCATTAAAATCGCGGAGTTTATAGGTCAATCTTTTTAAATTCAATTCTTTAAAGTATTTTCTTTTAAAAAATTCAGTCCTTTATTTAAAACCCTGTATCCTGTATTTATGGGTCTTAGCGGTTATTGCTTTTAATACAGTTTTGCCACCGCCTTTTAGATTTTTCAGAGAAATAATTAATCAATCCTATTGTTTCCTGTTAAATAAGCCAAATCCTGTTATAATCGTCTTATGATTAAATAAATATTTTTTTCTTTACAGGTACGTAACTGATACGAAGCATAGCTGAATTTAAGAAGAAATGTCGACAGCATGTATAGAGTTGCCTTTTTTTAAAAATTCTGTTTTCTTCCATCAAAGGCAGACAAGTATCTTTATAAAACCATCGAAGCTCGAAGCTTATTTAAGAAGATGTCATCCTGATAAAATTGGTAAAGATTTAATTAAAATATTTTCATTGAAGGAAAAATATGAAAGGTTTTAAACTGTTCTGTACGTGAAAAAGAGGTTTTCTTTTTCACGTACCCCGAAATTACTTTTAGTAACAACACTGTACAAAAACGAATTGATTAAATTTAATTGTATGTAAGTGAAATGTAATGTAATGTAATTCAAGTTCAGGATTTGAATTGGCTAGTTTTTATTAACAAACCAAATTTAATAAATTATAGTAAACTAGCCAATTCAAATCCTGAACTTGAATTACATCCCAGGTGAAATAAATGCATTGTGTAAATAATTGTCTGAAAATTATTAGTCTGAAGTTGGCACCTAAATAGATATCAATTCTTTTGTCGGCGAAGTCAACAACAACGTATTGAACTTGACTTTCACTTCACATTTACGTTTTTGATAGGATATCATTACTTTTTGTACAGAAATGATAAGTATTCATCAGACAATCGCACAGCATCAGGGCGCTCGCGCTTATGAGCGCGGCTGTCTTTTTTATTACTTTGTTAATACTAAGTATCAATAATGTTCAGTTTTCAAATTTTTTCCTTTATATATGCCCTAATAGTCTACCTTGATGCCAAATCTAAAGTTTCAAGGTCATCTGGAAGTGGGTTAGGTTTTTGTTTGCAAAATTAGTGATTCAGTTATAAAAATGCCAGTTTTTTAAAGGTAAATATATCAATAACTGTTTGAGATATATTAGGTCCTTACATATGAAATTGGCGTTTTGTATGGGAGGAACATAAAGTCGATTTTTTAAATATAATAATATTTATTCAATCAAAGTATATACCATTGCTATCTATGCACTTTTGCCATCTCATAGGTAGTTCATCGATCCCTTTACTAAAAAAACCATTCGGACGGGAATCAATAAATTCTTTAAAGGCGGTTTGAACTGCCCCATCGGAATTGAATTTTTTCCCTTTCAAGAAGTTATCCAAATTTCGAAAAAAATGGTAATCTGTTGGAGCAAGGTCCGGAGAGTATGGTGTATGTCTTAGACATTCCAATTGAAGCTCCTCTAATTTGGTAGCTGTCTGTTGTGCAGTGTGTGGTCTAGCGTTATCATGAAGCAGCAGTAGCCTAGAACGATTGACCAGCCTCGGTTGTTTAGCAGCTAGCTTTTCCATCATGGTTTGCAGTTGCTGACAATAGACATCTGCCGTAATCGTCTGGCCAGATTTAAGAAAGCTGTAGTGAACGACACCAGCTCTAGTCCACCAAACGCTCACAAGTAACTTTTTTGGAGTAAATTTTCGCTTGGGGCATGGTTTGGCTGGTTCGGCAGGGTTCAGTCATTGCGATGAGCACTTCCGATTATCGTACAGGACCCACTTTTCATCACAAGTAATGATTCGATTTAAAATCTCTTCATTATTGTGCCGGTTGAGTAATGCAACGCAGCCGTCAACGCACGTTTGTTGATTTGCTTCACTCAATTCGTGAGGTACCCACCTTTGAAGCTTTTTCACCTTCCCAATTTGCTTCAAGTGGATTAAAACAGTCTTATCACTAACACCACAGCCTGCGGCTAACTCGGACGTGGTTTGCGATGGATCTGCTTCCGCAATTGCCTTCAATTCTTCATTATCAACTTTGGTCTCCGGTCGTCCACGGGGCTTGTTCTACAGGTCGAAATTTCCAGAACGAAAACGTTGGAACCAAAAACGCACTGTGTTTTCTTTTGCGGCACCGTCGCCATAAACATCATTAATCCTTCGAGCTGTTTCTGCAGCACTGGTGCCACGGTGGAACTCGTACTAGTAAATAACGCGATATTTCAAGTTTTCCATTTTGTAAACTGAATGACGCAAAGAAAAAAAATTGAGGAAAAAACAAGTGAATTATAATTTTCGAAACACAAATACATGAGTAAATAACTGTATAAATTTGAATTTGGAATTCCTAACCATAGAGGAGATATTTGAAATCAAAGTGGCCAGTACGGCAAAACGCCAATTTCATATGTAAGGACCTAATATTTATGAAATTTTGGATTCTAGACAAGCTACGGGGTTTTAATAAATGTGCTAAATTTCATGTATGTAGGTTAAATAGGTTTCGAGTTGTGAAGGGGTCAAAAGTAGCTCGAAATGGTTCGTGAAATATAATTAGTTTAATGATATTAATTTAAATATATTCTCAATAAATTTCAGTTTTCAAATTCCTTTGTGGTATACTCGCAATAGTATACCTTGATGCCAAATATCAAGTTTCTATGTCATCTGGAAGTGGGTTAGGTTTTTGATCTATAAGTCAGTGAGTCAGTCATAAAAATACCGGTTTTTAAACGTTAATATATCAATAACTGTTTGAGCTACATGTATGAAATTTCGAATTCTAGATAAGCTAAGGGGCTTTAATAAATGTACCAAATTTCATGTATGTGGGTTAAATAGGTTTCGAGTTGTGACAGGGTCAAACAAAAGTGGTGCGAGATGGTTCGTGTAATATTACACATAGCTGCTACGTCGCCAGTTCCTTTTTCTTTGAACTTGGCTAGACACGCTGCCGCGTGTCTAGATACGCAATGCTTATTTCATAAAATGGGTAGATAAAATAAAATGATTCAATAGAATTTCTTTTTAGTATTTTAATTAGTTTCTGTTAATATAATAATATTGTTTTACTTAGACACCTAGCTGCTTAAACTAAGAGAACAAGATTTTCATTGTTAGTTCGAAATCGGAATGAAATAGATTTCGCAATTGAACTTTTGTTTTACGGATATGCGGAAGTAGGTGATTGTTAATCATTTATTACAATTTTTTAACACTACTAACACAGTATTAATATCGAAAAATCCAATGACGTGACCATTGACTACACATTCCGTTTCGACCAATGGTGACGCGTTTTATAAGTTTGAATTTCCCTCCCTTATTTTTCACTTTTTATATTATAATATTTTCTGGGTTTAAATAATTACTAAATAAATCGATTCCTTTTAAGTAAGTATCATGTAAAGACAATAAAGAATCTAGAAAAAATATTTGAGACAAATTTAATTTTTGTGCATATTATTCCCTATTAGTTATGTTTTTGTATAAACGCTGTAAAGTATTTTAAATGGACTATCCATCAACATCATAGTCAAAACAATGTTATTAATGTTTTGAAAAAAAAGGCGTGTGGATTCCTGTTTTGTACTAATTTGTACCAATGCGTCCATCAACTTTAAAGAAGTTTCTAAATAAATATTTTTACACCTTACACTTATAGTCCAAAGCTGAAAAAATATGATTGTAACTTTCATTTCGTATTTTTATGCTTTATGTAACTCGACTTTTTACTGTACACAATTCTTCATCTCTTTTGATATGGACATATCCAATTGCATTGCCGCCATACGATTCCCTTGTTGAACTGAAATAACTGCTATTTTAAGAAGCTTCCAAATAAAACACGAAAGTTTAACTGTGATTTAATACTTAGCCTACTGTAGCAGTTAAGTTCCTTTTATTTCAACACTCGAAAACTCGGCACTTTCAATAAAAAAGTTACTACCATGTCGACACTAACTCTTGGTAGGTTTCTGGAGTCTATTTTTTATAAAACCAGTTTCCATTTTATTACAGAGAAAAATTAATTATTTTCTTAAAAATAAATTTACTTTTACATCTGACGGGACATAAAACACGAGAAACGTTTTTCTAACATTTTAATCACAAATCATTCATAAATATAACATTTGCATCTTCCCTTTTGGAAAAGGAAATGTTGCTGTTATCTTTTTTTGATTGCGTTTCCCTCGTCATACACTGTCGAATAAAGTTTTACTGTTGTCACTTATTAACAAAAAAGGAGCAGATTGAACATCACAAAATAGGGATGTTTGCGGTTATTCTTTACAAATCTAGAGCTAAATATTGATAGTTTGCTGTCAATCTATGAAGTATATCCCTCGCATTAAAATTATCATTATTGTTATTATTTATTTAGATACACAAACAATAATATCACAATGAAATACAAAATAATATTTTTTAGCTTACAGAACCGTGTGAATTATTTTTACAGGTAATTATATAGAGTATTTATAAGTTAATACAATGCTTCAAATTAACTCCCCTAAAATTTTATTAAAAATAAAATAAAACAATAAGGCTTAACACATTATAATAAAGTGTAAAAGTTTTGTACTATTAAACTAGGAAGCGTTAATGATGTGCTATGTAATAAAACTGTCTCTCATTTTTGTTTATTATGTGTGATCGATCAGAAACTTCGATGAAAGAATTTATAAGGCGATTTGTGGGTGTTACCTACTTAGTACGGGATGTTGCTTTGGTGAAAGGCTTTGGCAACGGGTGACGGGGAATCCTCCTTGGTAGGACTAGGTACCGTAAAATAATTTCAGCTAATTAGTGCGATGCAGCAATGTTTCCATTCATGATCTTATACGGAAATAATATATCAGCAATTTTCCCCCGTTTCTCCTATTTTTTATTGTTTACTAGTGGGCTCGGCAGACGTTGTCCTGCCCAATTCAAGCGCCACCTACCGGGTCCAACTTTACGTTTAAACCTTCCTTGGACCTATTCAAATACACACAGAAAATTTTGTAAGAATCGGTCGAGCTATTGAAGAGTTTTTGCGAGAATAACACACAGCGTTTCATTTTTTTATTATATAAGTAGAAGAAGATTTGCATTGTTGAAGTTACGGTACGTTATTAATGTTTAATTTTAATTTTATTCAGTCTGTAATTATATTATTTTAATAAATAGAACACAAAGAAACAAACCATTTCCTTGGAAAAACGAAATGGTCGGAATGTATTGCGCGTTGTACTCCTTCTCAGCTGATTAGAGTGGTTTTATGGGTGCCTCAACAAGATGTAAAGCAATACATTAATAGAGAATGGCATAGCATCAAGTATACTGTTCTCAGCAAATTAAAGGTACAGGGGTTATGGTTTTAATACTTAAAAACGTAGATTATTTATTTTCCTAAGCTGTAAGAGCGAGCTTTATGTGCGCTAAAGTTCAAATGCTGATCTAGGTAATTTATTTGATGAGCATTATTAATAAGCTTTGGGCATGCGCATGCAGAATGTGAATGCAAGGATGAGCAAACAGTGCATATCACATGGAGTTAAATGGAAATTTTTCCCATAAGAGTAATGCAATAATATGGTCAGTAAGAACGACAAGGCCATCTGAGCTTTAAATAGCTGAATGGATAAAAAAAGAGCTCATTAATAATCAGCTTAGAAGAGTAAAGCTGTGTCATCGGCGTAACATATTATCTTTCCGTATTCGAGAAACTGACACAAATTATTGATATACCTATACGAGAAATAAGAGGTATTTTTCCTTGAGGAACGCCACACTCTACAAATAATTTACTTATACTTAAATTCTTGTCTATTTTTACAGATTGAGTAGGTAGTGACGGAAAAATAGCTTGTCATAAGCTGATGTGGTCTGCCCCTTACACCTATTAGTGTGTACAATTTGTGTAGGACTGGAAATCGACATTGTGTCAAATACTTTTGCGAGGTCGAAAAAGATGACTCACCACATATTTCGTTCATCTAAGTGTCGAACTAGGTAGTCAATGATTTCATGTACAGCGCTTTCTGCTGGTATTTGAGACCCGAATCCATATTGTGTTGGAGCAAGAAGATTAATTTCATCTAGATATTTAACAAGTCTGTTATAATCTCTCAAGGATTTTCGAAATTCAGGATGGCATCGGTGTTTAATAGAGCAAACTACAGTTAATCGAGAAGTGTTCGGGTGACTAAGTGGCTGTTGTTAGCAGTGATGTTAAGCTTTTTCGGCACATTTTTTACGATATTTATGAAATTATTGTATCGAGCGGTTGAGTGCTCCAAGAAAGAATCGATATCAAGGCTGATAAGAACTAAATTTTGTTGTATATGACGAAACATCGTAATTGTGTTGTGTATTGTTTTATTTTTTGAAATATCAACTATAACAAAGACTTACCAGGTAAAAAGTATCGGAAGGATCTTCCATACTCTTGCCATAGATGGCAAGCAGTCTTTGCATGTGGAATGGCGCCCAACAGACGAAGAATGACAAAGCCACCGCCACTGAAAAAAAGAATGATGGATATTACTACTCTTTTCAAACGAGAATAGCAATTAGTTTATAGTAGTCGTTTTTTATAATATTGTGAAGTCATTGCTGTCAAATCTAGCCAGTAAGATATAATAGATATTAAATAATAGCTTTTGCTTGACTTCGCCCGGCACTTTTGTGTTGCCGGATATGGTATTCTACGCGCCCTAAAGTATAGTACCTATAAAAGCCACATTACATGTGTCTGTCTGTAAATTTTTAATTGTCTGTTGTCTATTTGTTTTGTGATAATACATGTGATGAGAAATCATAAAAAAAAAACTAAAATGCACGTAATAGTCTATAATGCAACTACTGAATAAAGGACGGATTTAAAGCGAGGGCCATAGATGAATCACGAGCAAGTGAAGGATTCTAACGACTGAATCACGACCGTAGGGAGTGATTCATGATGATTTAGAATCCTGAGCGTCGCGAGTCATTCATGGCGCTCGGTATAAATCCGTTTTATTCAAGAGTTGCATACTATACTTTATACCATGACTGCGAGAAAAAGCAAGATTTAAGCGAAAAAAGACATTTAATATCGACTATTTTTTGTGCAAGTACTTAGGTTGTATACTGTACAGCATTGAAATGGAGGTCGAATATATCGGAGTGTTCTAAATTCAAACATTAAGAGGATTGTGAAGCTGTAAATTTTCATACAAAAAGCGATAACGCTTTTCTCCCTCTAAACATAGTCCAATTTTCATAATTTTTGGAAATCTTGTAGATATAATGAAAAACTAGGTTTGTACGTTTTGATTTTGAAGAAATATTGCTCAGAATATAAGTTATTAGCATCTAAATATCTATATTTTCGACTTAAAAACTACCTTGAGCATTTTTGTCTTTTTTTGACCAAATTATACTGAATTACAAAAAAGCAAAACGTACAAACATAGATTAAGGTATACTGAATCTAATGAGACCAAAAGCGTCTAATTTCATAAAGGTTTAGGGGGGTAAAACAGTTATCGCCCGAAACAATATTTCAAACAGGAATTGTAGGCAATATCGACCATTTCTTGCAACTCTCTCTATCGCACGATACGGGTCGGGGGCAGGGGTACAATGTAGTGATAGTGATGTGACATAATGTTATCGTAGTTATTGTCGCCTAGGGAGGAGAAAGTAATATCGATATATCGATCAATAGTGAAAGTTATTATTTAAGTCGGAACTATTAATCTTCACAAATACCTTATACATGAAAAAGTAAATATCTTTTTAAATACGTTTATTGATTTTAGTGTTTTATTTTAAAGATTTTATTTCAATACAAATTTCCTTATTTAAGGGTTAGCAGCCTGTAGCCTGTTAACTTTACTGTAAATTCCCAAAACCAAAAAAGGAAAAAAATGTAAGTAGTTGTTTGTTATAATAAATATGTGCCATAAAGAAACCAACTCAAAATAAATTCGTATTTTGTTTCTTGTGATAGGTATTTGTTATGCAATGTATGAAGTTGGAGCAGCTAAAAACGTGTAATAGACTATGCAAGTAGCGTTATTTTTAATATCATTTTATTTGAATTTTATTCCTCTAAAGCTGGGCTCTAAGGTTTTACTCGCGTTATGGAATCTACGATTGTATAAAAAATACAAACGACAAAGTACCTAAATAATATACGAGTATGTAGGGTAGGCAGGGTAGGCATATATGGGAAGAAGGCACCCTTCGTACGGTTTTGAAGTTTTTTTTCCATTTTAACTATAAAATTTATAGCAGCTGATTACATATACTAATAGGTATTTTTTAACCGACTTCAAAAAAGGAGTTTCTCAATTCGATGCGTATGTTTTTTTGTGTATGTTACGCGATTACGCCGCTAATTGCAGACCGATTTTCAAAATTCTTTTTGTATTCTCAAGATTATACTCCAATGGTGGTCCCACGGTTACCAAAGTTAGGATCTGATGATGGGATCCCATAAAAATGGAGGGAAATCCTTAAATTTTTAGGTGAGTCCAATGTGTTTTTTTTTAATAAAAACGTCGCCCCACTCTAGGATTTTCTCCTGTGTCGTAGTCGTAGGTGCAGTTACAAACATAGAATATCACATGCACATACGCCCAGACCGGAACAAATTTCTGTAGGCCATACAAAACATCTGTCCCGTGCGGGAATCGAACCCGCGACCTGTTGCGTAGTAGGCGATCGCTCGACCTCTGCGCTAACCGTGTCAACCGTTTTTTGTGTATGTTACGCGATTACTCCGCCAATTGTGGACCGATTTTCAAAATTCTTTTTGTATTCGGTAGAGTATACTCCTAGGGTGGTCCCTAGGTCACCAAAGTCAGGTTCTGATGATGGGATCCTATGAAAATCGAGGGATACCCTAATTTAATTAGGGTTTCTTTCACTAAAAAGTTAAACAAAAAAAAAATATTTTACAAAAACTGACTTCAAAAACACTGAAAAGTTAAAAATAGTGTAAGAATAGGTACAGACAACATTACATTTCTATATTGAAGTCGGTGCCAATCGATGATCTCCTAGAAGGTCTTAAAATTTGGCACCGTCTTCAATAATGATGTGTGATGTTGTCTGTACCTATTCTTATATTATTTCCTAACTTTTCAGTGTTTTTGTAGTCCGGACGAACCCGACGAATCGAACCCCGCAGGACGGACCTCCCGATCAACATCCGGTGGCCTCAACCACTAGACCACGGAGGTGGTAAAAATTAGAATTCTAAGACTATTAGTATAACTACCCAAGATTAGTGTATAAAAATGAGAGGTATTTTTTATTTGATGCATAATTATTACTTTATATTTTTTAAATCCCTGCTCCTATTTAGTTTGTATGTAAAAGTATTAATTTATCTATCTAAAATAATAGATTTTTTGTTATTTATTTTTAAGTTAACAAGAGTCTGTTCTTGTTTAAACAACTGTAAATGTCATTTTATGTTTAGTGTTTATTTTTTTCATAAAAGGATCCATTATTGATTCACATCTCAAATGAAAATCATTTTAATTCAGTATAACACTAATTTTACAAAAAGTCATTTTCTTTAGACAGGTAAATGTACGATAGATAAGTACTTTCATAACAAATAACAGCTCAGTCCTATAAAGTAGGACTTGGTAGGGATACCAAGTAAGTGCCTACACTATAAATATCAAAGGAATACTGAAATAATTTACGAAACTTATCTACTAAAATATTATAAAGAAAGGAGATTTGTATTTTTGTTTGTAATGAATAAACTCAAAAACTAGCTCACTGGGAAGTCTCGGCGTAATTATTATTAAAATGATTTTTAGAAATAAAGCTATTTTTATTTATTATATTTTTAATATTTAAAAACTACTAGGCTGATTTAAAAAAAAAATTGACTAATAGAATGCTACATTATCACTGAGTAATATAAGGTTATAATTATAAAATAATTTTTCATACGGGAAAACAAAATTCCCTCACGAAAAACGAAAATAACGAAGGCAAAGTTGCGAGCGGAAAGGCAGTCAGGAATACCTAAGCAACGCAAAACATTACAAACGGTAAAATAATGATCTCGAGTTCTCGCGCCGAGGAGTCGCGCGCTGCTGTCGTAGTGTGCGTGAGAATTTGCGTGTGTTGTATTTGTGGTGTAAACGCCAGACGGGAGGCCGAGCGGTGTGAAACAGATAGCATTTTAGAAAATACCTACTCGCGCCGCGCACGATTACTTCACAATCCTCTTAAAGTAGTGATTTAAAGTGCTTTTTATTCACTTTTTTCAGTGAATAAAATAAGCTTTTTAGAAGGGGAATGGTATAAACTATATTGTAAATACAATGATTAAGTGATACCTAAGTTCTAATGCAATGAACTTATTATAATATGTCGAGAAATTGATTAAATTATTGTGTGCAATACTAGGTCACATGGGAATTGCTTTTCTTTTAACCAATACGGACTAATAGTGCTTTTTACCCAAAATTAAATCCATGGGCATCTTTAATAGCATCCGTGGCTATAAAAATTTCAGATTTTTTTGTTGGTCCACCTATTCGCTACGGAAGTGTGCCTTACGGACAAATGTATTTTTTTAATATTTATTTATTTTTAATTATTGCTAGCACCTGTCACGAGAAAAAAACCACAGATCTGATGTCAAGATTTCCCCAGAAATTGCGCTAATCTTTCTTTTGTTCTTAATATTGGTTGTTAAACCGGAGTAATGTTTTTCAGAAACCGTCGTGCGGTAAGGTTCTCGAATATATTTAGTGTGATTTGTGGCTTGTATTCACGGTTTGTATTCACGTCTGAACTTGCTCAAGACTTACATTCTGGCTTAGAATATTTTTAACTGTAAAACATTTAACTTACTGTATGTTTGAATGCAGTTTTTTAACAACTATTGTTTCTGATTTCTAACATCATAAGTGGGATTGGTATGAGAACCTATTGTTTTTTGAGGAAATAAAGTCGATAGATGTGATATTACACGAGAGTAAGCAAAATCTAGCAAATCACACTGAACACCCGTATGAATCCCAATTAGGTACAAGAGGGGAGATGTCGATCGATTCGGAAGCGCAATTTACTTTTGTAAATTTAACTGTCGATTACTTTGGGGAAAATAAAACAGTAAGGTTAGGCCGAGCTTCTTTTATTGAGTCTGTTTGGTTATTTTGGACGAAATGAAGTTTTCACGCAGTCTTCATAACGGACGATAGCGTAATCTGTTAGCCTACATGCTGACGCAGTCTACGGCACAAACTAAATAGAGATACTACTGGCCAATTTCATCAACATTGTCTTAGCTTAGGATACTCTTTGGTGGCATGCTGTCACATTATTTTCATTAAAGACAAAAAGTGACAGCATACTTCATAGGATTATCCCAAAGGCCCCTGTAGACGATCGAACATGTCTGTCAAATTTACGTGTTTGACAAACATGTTTGTTCGTGTAGGGCTATGTTTGACGCGTTTGACAAACAAACTATGTTTGATGTGTTTGAAAAGAATCTGGATTGACGTCGTGTTTGATGAAAACGTGAAGTTTGACAAGCAAGTTTGACAAACATGTTTGGTATTATTATTTACTCTTATTTATTTTATGTTATTTTAGAAGAAGAGTATAATCGTATTTAATAATATATTAAATATTATTTTATTTACATGGCAGAAATTCAAAGAAACCCAATTAATTGACGGACAACAATTGCGCCATTGTTCTCTTAACTTTGAAATCAGGTAAAATTCATAATAAGCATTCACTAAACAAGAACCATTGAACAGTCCTTATTAAAATTAGGAAATTTACGAAGCTAATATCACAACGTATTTTTATATGGGGAAATTATGGATTTTCAGATATTTATCCTACAATTCGACTTCCGAGTCTCGTACCACCATTTTACTTTTATAAGTTTACAGCATTGTTTATTTCCGACCGTTAATGGTGAGATTGCCGCTTTCTCTGTGACTGAGGAACCGCTTCCATCTCCGGCTCTATCATTAACCACCTGGGGGTTATTGTCTAAGAAAAAATCCATCGTGATCGCTTACAATTTGACAGCAGACAAAACCGGCCAATTGCGAGTCGGACTCGGTTCCGTACGATTTATGACGTATTAAAAAAACTACTTAAAGTCCATTCGCTTAGATACTCTGTGAGACTCTGTGCAGACTTCCTTTTTAGGATTCCGTAGCCAAATGGCACAAAACGCAACCCTTATAGATTCGTCATGTCTGTCTGTCCGTCCGTCCGTATATCACAGCCACTTTTTTCCAAAACTATAAGAACTATACTGTTGAAACTTGGTAAGTAGATGTTTTCTGTGAACCGCATTAAGATTTTTACACAAAAATAGAAAGAAAGCATAAAACTTTGGGGGTTGCCCATACTTAGAATTGAAACTCAAAAATTTTTTTTTCATTAAACGTGTGGGGTATCTATGAATAGGTCTTCTAAAATGATATTGAGGTTTCTAATATCATTTTTTTCTAAACTGAATAGTTTGCGCGAGAGATACTTCCAAAGTGGTAAAATGTGTGTAACTTCTAAAATAAGAGAATGACAAAACTAAAAAAAATATGTGATGTACTCGTAAATCAACCACCACTCGTATCATGCAAACTTCCACCGAAAATTGGTTTGAACGAGATCTAGTAAGTAGTTTTTTAATATGTACGGATAAATCGTACGGAACCCTTCATGGGTGAGTCCGACTCGCACTTGGCCGGTTTTTTTTATTTATACAACTCAGTAATGGGCCAGGTTATGGGACGTTACTTAATAACTTCGAATGTCTCGTGATTATTGTTGTTTTTGATGATCGTTGTTCGTGATTATTATGGTTGTTTTGATTAAAATGTAGGTGTGTTTTCTATGTTCATACGTTTAATAAAAATTTGTTTTACTGAAATCGAATAAAATTGTCACAAAAACGTCACCGTTCCTCCCCCTTCCCTCTCTTCCGCTAGTGCGGCGTTTCATTTCTCTCCCGCACTAGCTATCTTCGCATTTGGACTCTATTTCCACTTACCACCAGGTGGAATAGGGTCAATCTCTATTAGTCTGTGAATAGGGTCATTTGCTTGACTTACTATAAAAAAATATGACTGCATTTGGTTTAAAAATTACTCGTTATGAAGCTTTTTGTAGTGTTACTTTCTACCCCTATTCCATCCCTTAGGGATGGAATTTTCAAAAACTCTTACATAGTGGATGTTAGCGTTTCAAAAAGATTGAATTTCTAAAACTTCTTTTCTTAGGGAATGTTAGCGGTGTTAATTAAATTACGCCAAACCTGCATAATTATAATTTGTTTAGAATCGAGAGTAGAATCGATTGATCGATAATAAATATAAGTCAGATTTTAACCAAAAAAAAAGTCAGCTGGTACCTTTTTTACACAACCAAGTTGGCAAACAAGCATACCCACTGCCCACTTTATGGTAAGTGGTAACATTCACCTTATAATACACGTGGCTTCTGTGAAATTCGCAGCAAAACTGCAACCCCCACAAGAACCGCAGTGTACGTTGCCAACTTATAACTTAACATGTAATGTCACGGTACCCAGTAATTTCAATGCCATATCTTACCCCTCAAACCGGAACCTTGCACAGGAATGCAAGCACTGCTGTGCTTTGCGGCAGAAATAGGTAAGACGGAGGTACCCATGCACACGACCCTCGTACAGAGTCTCCCTCCGGTAAAATCGTTACTCCATTATCGTGTTTGAATTGTTATTTTGTCTAGGCTCCCTGGTCTGGCTGACATTGCACTATCCAGTGCGGGAAACCCAATATCAAAAGTCTGATATAGAATCATAAAAAGTCTTCAGTGGTGACAATTTTTTGTATTCCTGTGTTGTGCAAACCAGTAAAATTTTCGATACGTAGATATGGTTTGTTGATGTATTAGTGTGCTATCTTTGTATCTGGATGTGGAGAGATTATTGGGGTTAAAGGGAATTAATATGCGTAGTCACAACTCGCGTAAAAGGAAAGATTATATCAGTCAAACACAATATAGTATAAGCAAGATATGTAGAAAAAATCATCAATGTTACATTAATTGCTCCTTAATTGCACTGTATATATTTGTAATACTATATTATTGTAAATTGTATAATTATATACTTTACGTATTGATAAAGAACAATGGCAAAATAACATGAATGCGGCCCGCAGCACAAAGTTGGGCCCTATCGGTGTGGTGCCACAGCGGTTCTTAGTTATCTTAGTTATTCTTGGTTGTTCCACGTTCTTCTTTTGGATCGGTCGTGCTGTAACTGCGGCTTAATCTTGGCGATTTTTTTAATTAGAAACACATTCCCGGATGCAACTAGTGTGAATGATGGCGGTGATCGTAAAACGATGTCACATGGATGAGACGGTAACGTCGGGTAGCGGATGCTATGAAACTGCAACTAGTGTGAATTACGCTTACGCCTGGATCAGGAAGGAGAAACCATCACCCCTTCTAGTACAAGTCTTCACGAGACACGGGGGTTTCGGAGAATATCTGCATCGATTCAGACTCAAACACCATCCACGCTGTAAATGTGATCCTGCTGAGACTGAAACGGTATGGCACTTGATCCTGGATTGTCCCAGATTCGCTAGAGCCCGATTTGACTTGGAAAATAGCCTGAATAATTTAGTTTTAAGAAAAATTAACGTATTACTGATGGACAACAAAACCAAGGATATCACCTTGAGGTTTTTGAAATCAGTGGCCGAAGTGGCAGTACGGCGAAACAAAAACTGCAATCCACCAACGCATGAAAACGAAGGAGTAGGGGAAAAAATCTCGGCAAGTGCTAAGGTTTCTAACATGCAGAATGGCTTCGGAAGCGAGACAACGAAGATGCGATCCAAATACCCTCTTCCTCACCTTCACTCAAGAAGAGCATAGGAGGAATGGGTTTGGCATCGGAGATAAGTCCAGAATACTGACGATCCAGGAAGCACAGGGACTAACGTACGAATACGTCATAGTGCTCAGAGGAGCTGAAAGATACAACCCGGTTCACGATAGTGTCCCTCATGCGGTGGTCGCCATAACTAGGCACACGGTGTCCTGCACTTATTTCTATCTTCAACTGAAGGAGGACGACGCCATAAGACGCCTCATTGCCCCTTCCAACACGGCAACGGATGACGAGATCAAAGACCATAATGAAAAGATGGCGTTCAGAGCCTTTACGAGGGCAGCAATCTAGGTGCAAGATCAGCCATCAATAAACATATCATCCCGAACCCCATCCGGAACTAGTCCTATCATTAGATTGTAATATATGAATAGTATTTATATAGTTAGTATAATAATGCGTAAGAGCGTCGGTGGCGCAGTGGACTCGGCACTTGCCTTCCAATCGGGGGGTCGGGGTTCGAGACCCGCCATGTACCAATGTGTTTTTCGTTTCGAATTTCATATGTACATTTGTCTGACGCTCCTACGGTGAAGGAAAACATCGTGAGGCAACCTGCATACATCTGCGAAGAAATTCAATGATGTATGTGAAGTCGACCAATCCGCACTGGGCCAGCGTGGTTGACTAAGGCCTAATCACCCTAATATAGGGTAGGCTCGAGCCCCTCGGTGGGGACGTATATGGGCTGTGATGATGATGATGATGATAATAATGCACGTACGAACATAATAATACATAGATTATAATAATAATACACTTTATTGCAAATAATTATTATTTTATTAATATTAAATTATTATTAGATTGGATTATTTATATTATTTAATTATTACTATTAGATTATCTTGATATAAGCAACTATAAAATTGTAAATGCGCAACTCACCCTAGATTACTTAGTAGTAAGCGTTTTATAGATCACATAATATTGTACCCAAGAATTCAGAAGGCACGGACCACGAGTCTGTGGAGTTTTAAATAAACTAAAAAAAAAGCCGTAGGAAATTATTTGAACTTTATCCTTCAAAAGTAAACTCCAGTGATCCCGCTTTCATAGATTATGTAAGAAATTATTCTAAAACATTTAAGAAAGTGTGCACGTCTGCAAAAGCGATGTACATAACTAATAAAATTAACTTATCTAAAAACCAAGTAAAGACCACCTGGAATATTATTAACCAGGAAACAGGGAAACCCAAAAGCCGTGTAAATTCTTTCTCGCTAGAAGTTAATAATAAAGAAATAAAATCGGATATTGCAGTTGCAAATGCGTTTGAAGATTTCTTCTAGCACATACCTATAGAAACTACAAGTAAACTCAACTCGTGCCCTAATGCGGCTGTAGCCCTCTTAGAACAAAGTGTAGAGAAGTGCAGCATAGGCTTCAATTTTGGTCACATTGACGCCGACACTATTCTATAAACATTCCGCATGATCAGTACCAAAAAAACTGAAGATCTTTGGGGTATTTCGAACCACTTAATCAAATCTATAATAAAAGAACTTGCTTCGCAACTAGCTTTCATTTTCAATAAATGTATTGATAAAGGTATCTTTCCTGATCTTATGAAGTATAGCAAGTTAATACCTTTATTTAAATCTGGAAATAAAAATGATCCTGCTAATTATAGACCAATTTCGATTCTACCAGCACTTAGCAAAATATTTGAAAAAAATTAATTATTTCTAATCAGCTGTCAGATCATTTCACAATTAATAAAATCCTACATATGAACCAATTTGGCTTTACTAAGGGTCGTTGCACTACAGAGGCTGGAGTGTCACTTCTCAAACACATTTTTGCTGCTTGGGAGTGTAAACAGGATGTAATCGCTATATTTTGTGAACTGTCAAAGGCTTTTGACTGCGTTGATCATCAGACTCTTCTAATTAAGCTCAAGCATTATGGTGTTTCTGAAGAGGCAATTAAGGTTATTGAGTCTTATTTGTCCAATAGGGTCCAAAAAGTTGTAATTAACAGAACTGAGTCTTCTGGTGCACCTATCATTATGGGAGTGCCTCAAGGATCAATACTGGGACCTCTGCTCCTATTAATTTATAATATATATGTATTAAGTATTAAGTTTTCATTGCCAAATGTTAGGAAAGTAGATAATAATGTGGAAATGAATAATCATACTGTTGAATTCGTCGATTTTACTAAATTTTTGGGTATAACACTAGATTCGAATTGGCAGTGGGATCCACATATTGCGTCCTTGGCAAACAGACTCAGTTCTGCGGCATATGCTGTAAAAAAATGAGACAACTTACTGATGTTGAAACGGCAAGACTGATTTACTTTAGTTATTTTCACAGTGTCATGTCATATAGGCTATTACTGTGAGGATCAGCCGCTAGTATAGAAAGTATTTTTGTACTTCAAAAAAGACCCGTGCGGGCTATTTATAATTTACGAACAAGGGATTCTCTACGTGATTTATTTAAAGAAATTAACATATTGACTTTAACAGGACAGTATATTTATGAAAATTTGATTTATGTTTATAAAAATTATAACACATTTGATACCAATTTTAAATTTCATAACTTAAATACAAGAAATAAAAATAAACTTGCCGTTCAAACGTACAGGCTCCAAAAAACTAAAGGCTCATTTATGGGGAAATGTATATCTTTTTACAACAAAGTTCTACAAAGTGTTACTGACTTACCTTTTCATAACTTTAAAGCGCATGTAAAAAAGACTAATGAGTAAAGGATATTATAAAGTCAATGATTATCTGAATGATGTCAATGTTTGGTCTTAATTGTTGACTTAATTTATAGATTTAAATGTATAATGTACACTGACACATCTAATCTTGTAATGGAAGTTGAACATAATCTTTTATTTTGAGTTCTGCTTCCAATTGAAGACTCTGTAACAATACAGGGAGAAAAAAATAGCCCTTGCTGGTTCTTTCCAGTACAAGGTCTCCCGCCGTAGACTTGTGAACCAATGGCGTAGCTTCTTTGACGTTCAAAAGTGATTGTAAAATCCCAATTTAATAAAAGATATTGAATTTGAATTTGATACCAACTAAGTTGCCCTTTTTTGCGAATCCATTAAGGGTTAAATAAACTAAAAAAAAACTAGTGTGAATGATGGCGGTGATCGTGAAACGATGTCACGTGGATGAGATGGCAACGTCGGGTAGCAGATGCTATAAAACTGCAGCTTAACGATGATGGCCACGTTACGTACGCTCCAAGCCTCATGTTTACTTTCGAGTCATCGCAGGAAGACCCAGATACAGTGGCCAGTGACTCACAGTCTTTCTTCTCCATATGAATTACTAGCTTTTGCCCGCGGCTTCGCTCGCGTTAAATTCAGGGTAACACGGAAGATTAAAAAAAAAAATAAGACAGGTATTTGTCGTTGGTATCAAAGAGTCTGTGTACCGATTTTTAGCTTCCTACCTTAAAAACTGCGAAAAGTCCCATATAAAATTTCATCCCCTCTTTTAAGGGGTTGTGGGCAGATTTCCAAAAAAAAATGATGCACGATTTTTTTGTTAGTCACAAATAGTCCGCATACCAATTTTTAGCTTTGTACCTTGAAAATTGCGGAATGCTCCATACAATCTTCCACCCCCCATTTCAGGGAAGTGGGGGGGGGGGGGTCAGAAAGAGACAAAAAGTAGCCTATGTCACTCTCCATCACTTCAACTATCTCCACTTAAAAAATCACGTCAATTCGTCGCTCCGTTTTGCCGTGAAAGACGGACAAACAAACACACACATACACTTTCCCATTTATAATATTAGTATGGATATGATTTATTTTGTACAGTACAGTGCACGAGGAATATCTCGGACACACGCCAGCCGAACGGCCGGACACCGGAGAGAGACTGGATAACTTTGTCACAGAATTCAATTAGGTTTTAGATGTCATATCCAAATGGGGCACAAAGGACCTGGTTGATTTCAATGCCAAGAAAATACACAAAAAATTGCACAACTAAGAAAGCCTTCCCTCTCTTTAGGACACAAGATTGGGGCTGCAGAGCAGTATCGCCATACTATGCATAGACGTATGCTGGGATCTAAATCCAAGGAAATACATCGAAAGCGTGTTTAAAACAGTCTCACGAAAATTCAATATCCTAAACAAAGTGCGGCGATTCTTCACGACTTGCTATACAGAACGCAAGTACGGTCCGGTGTAGAAAATTACTGGCATCTTTGAGATGGCTGCGCCAAGTACTTACTCAATGCTTTGGATAGTTTGCAGCGGAGCCCAACACGCATCCTTGGTCTTTTTTTTTTTTTTTAGTCGGAAAAATGCCTAGCGCACTTCTTGTCCTCGGGGGGCTGATGACAAGGGTATGTGGGGCTTGCACCCACTAAAAAACCGACTGCGTTTTTTCCACCACCAGTATCCTAGGAAGTATTGGGCCCGGGAACTAAACAAGTCTACCGCGCTACCCCCTAGTGGTGGTTGGTCGTCTGCTGGACGACCTCACCTGCGACGGGATACTGGGCTAGGTTCCCGTTTTCTCTGCTAAAATGTATTCCATGCAGAAAAGCACGTTTGCCTCCCGAGAATCGTATAATGAGCTACGGGCCGCCCCCGACCCGCAACCTAGAGCCGTCTCGCGACGACGCTGGCGTGGGGTTAGGCGGCTTATTTAAAAACCGCCGAACCTTCCTCGATGGAGCAGTCAGACATACACTGCTGCCCACCCAGTGGTCAGCCGCCTTCTCTACCTCGGCACAGGGGCCGCAATAGGGCTTCGCGATGCAGGACACCGCCTTGTGCCCGACTTGACCGCAACGAAAACAGTCTCGGCTGCGGTCAGCCTCCTCCCTACAGAGGATGGCCATGTGGCCTACCTTGAGGCACCGGTAGCAGCGTGTCGTCTTGGGGGGCAAAAGTCTCACCCTAACCGACACCAAGCCTACCGCCAGTCTTTCTCCCTTCGATATGGTCTTGGCGGCAGCAATGGGAACGCTGGCGAGAACAGTCCCCATTCCGGACGACCCACAGGTTATCTCCCTAACCCGGACCTGGCTCTCCGGGCAACTTCCAATCTGGGCTAATGCTGCCACAACTTCATTCGGCGTTGTACCATCGGCAAGACCCATCAGGCGGATATCCACGCTCTTCACAGGTCTCGCCACTCGCACCTCCGTTGGTAACACTCGCGGTATGAGGGCTGCGATTTTATCTGCTCGCTCATCGCAGCCTTCTCCATCCATCGTCAAAATTCGTCCGCCAGTCGCGGCTCGTCTCACGCGCATAGGGGGGTTCGACAAGCCCTCTTCGACTATAGGCCCGGAAATTCGATAAAATTCGTCGGCAAAAACAACACCTTTAGCTTGTGCCTCCGGAAGCAGTGTTAGGGTCACCGCCGCCGTTGCCGGTGGGCGAAGCCTTCCTCTTGCGTTTCCGCCGCTTCTTCTTACCCCGCTTTGGGACATTGGGCTCACGGGAAAAACTCAACGGTCCCGACGCATCCTTGGTATTGAACAACCTAGAATCTCAACAGTTTCGCCGCGATATTGTGTCACCAAGCTTGTTTTATCGCCTTTACCACGGAAAGTAGTTCTAAAGAGCTTTCTTCCCTAATCCCAACCGTCTCCTATACTTTTAAAGCTTACATATTTCTGCCATCACGTGTGTCCCCTTCTTCTTACAGCCCTAGGTCCCTTGAAGAGGTGTGAAGAGGCATCTTCCAGTTCGACAAGGTGAGTGCAGAATTGCGGCGTGTATTCTCATTTCTCTCTCCTGCACGGTCCTAGACTGTCCTGCTCCTAGACAGGTTACTCGTAATCGTATTTTTTTACATAGATCGATATTATATCGTCTTTGGTTTTCCAAAGTATTTATGTAGGGGTTTATTCCTAATATTGTGTTATATACGAAGTATGTTTGGAATCATTTTTTCTATTGGTTGACTACTAATGTCATCCTAAATTGCCATTACGTGCATGATTCGGAACGTTCGTTTTCTCTAACATTTGAACTGTGAAAAGTAGAATATCATCTTCATTTTGCATAGAGAATCTTTTGCGACGGCTTGAAGTCTCGCTGTGAAAAGTTGGTAAAAGATGTTGAGAATACATCCGTGCCATTTTAGGCAATCACCAGTCTTAATGCAAACTTGATAATTTAATATCGCAACTTGAGTTAAGTTTCACCTATATTTTAAATTATTTTGGTTTTTTGTCACCACGAGGTGCCGAGCTTTGAATATTGTCATCTTCCTTTACAGATGTCTTTCTAAAATAAATTATTTCATACGTTTATGGACGGGATTGGGATGCACTGAGTCGAGGATAACGTTACCTCAGTTTAGGGGCCCTACCATGATCGCTTATTTATAGTAAGGTTGAAACAGAGACGCCGCTCTTGCTGCGTATAACGCCATCCCGCTCTCAGCGCGGTTTTAATATTGTTTTGAGCGATCATAGTTGGAGGGCTGGTAAGCTTTTGTTTTTCACATTTCTTTTCCACATCAATTTCCAATCATCCGGCTTAACGCGCGTATTCTGTTTTTTTACAGATGTGGATTGGTTGTTTCCTTAATTTCATTTTTCCATTCGGTTAGATTTGTCGTCATATAGTCAATAAAACGGTTCAATAAAAAAAACAATCAAATTTTTATCAAGTTTTTATCACATATCGTTTCTATATTTTTTTTTATAGTGTACTGTATTCTATTAGTCAAGCCCTTTCATTTGTTAGGTACCCATATAGAGGGGGATTAAAGAAATCTAATCCGCCATCTTGAATTTATAATGATACATACTTACACGATTGTATTGTAATCAAAATTAAAGCTGTGTACCGAATTTCAGATCAATTCGTCAAAATCGAGTCAGGTAAATTTTAATTACTTACTTAATATGATCCAACAACAACAACATCAACAATAACAAACAGGGCAAGCTAAATTAAACCATTTAAAAACAGGCAGATTATATTTATAAATCTTTTCATTTTATTTTATTCAGATAACTAAGACTCATAGGGTGATATAGATAAGCGATATATTATGTTATAAGCGCACTCATAGTAAATTCTCAAAAAGTCCTTATTTGAAGTTTTATCTTCAGCCCTTGCCAAGGGCAATATCACTGTATTATGCTATTGATAAAATTAAAAATACCACAAAATGCCATCATATATTTTATGAGGATTCAAAACTCTTTAGACCACCACACATGTGCTCTCTTATCATATGTAAGTATGTAGTATATTTCTATTTATATTGATATTTCTAAGACTTAAATATTTGGTATACCAGTTGTAACTCAGCGCCGAAATCATACGAATATTTTTGGGCATATAGGTAAGATGCATGTCTTGATACGTGCATGTCTTGAAACCTAATACTTTTCGAGTAAATAACTAAGCAAAAATATTCAAGCGACAACCATAGTGCGGATGATTATGCAATTACCACAAAAGAAATGAAAACACTGAATGAAGAAACAATCTACAGTTCTACATCAGGGCTGTTGACACTAAGGATGAAAAAAAATTTAGTTTGCATGGGAAAACGTAGCTTGATTAGCACAACTATTTTTCCAAGAGAATCTCCACTTCTACATACCCTTAAATATAATTTCGGTGTTCTATTATATCCTGTATAATGTGGACCATACATTACTGGGAAAAAATGATTCTAATTAAGTGCTATTTTAACTAATAATAATAATTACAAATGTATTTACCAAACAGCATCCTAACTATTACATGAACTGCGATTCCCACACTAGACATAAAATCTGTATCGTGGGTGTCAGACTAATAGATTTACATCAAGTGCTTCTAGCTAAACTAAGTACAAAACATTGACTTAACTTGTTTGAGAAATTACACCGCCGTACTATGCGTAATTGTGTACTTATATAAATACAATTTCACAACTATGTCATTAATTACTAGGACAGGCGCGTTGGCCGAATCTGCCGAAAATCCCAAGAGGCTAAAATATAGTACAGTTGACAGAAGCTACGTGTTTGAGCCTTTTGGGGTCGAAACACGGGAGCGCGAGGTCGGGTGCCAAACGAATTTTCAAAGAAAAGGTCCGTTGTACCGCCCGGTAAGTACGAGTAGGTAACGCGTGGCCAAAATGCTGATTCCTTTGGCCTAAATACGAACCTAGTATTGCCATACAACGCGGTGATGTTGCTAGCATTTTGAGAATGTTGCCCACTGACAGCGAAGTTTTAGAATAAGGTTTCATTTCACTTAATTTTTAAAATACGTAAATCTTGTTTCGGTTGGTATTTTTTTAGGTTCAATGATTTTTTTTGATAGATAATACAATACTATTATTTATGATATAATAAGAAAAAGGTGCTTTACTGTAAGACGCGCATGTATACACAAGTTCAAAATGGATTTTTTGGAAAAATAAAATAGAAGAAAGAAAGCGACCGTTTTCCAGCGAGGGAGTAGTTTGTGGCCTGAATGCTCAGCCGAGGGCCACAATACTCCCGAGTTAAGAATCGGGCTTTCTCCAAGTGCTACAAACATAATGCTTTATACTACACCTGTGAGGAATATTTAAAAACTTGTTTCAATAAAATTAGTTTTACATAGAATTAGTCGTGTGTCGTTCACGAATGAATCCTTCAATTGGACTGGACTGCTTCAGTTGTGTACGGGCCAGCCGCACATAATTTTACGTTACTTGATGTGACCTAGATTAATTTAGCGTGTCTTGCATGACGCCGCGCGCTGTGCTTTACTTATTACGCAATAGAGCATTATTGGTGAGAAACAATAAATTAGTGTACTTTCAACACTCCACGTGTTCGGTCATTTAGCGCTCTTCGGAGTCATCCCTCTTCAGCGTTAGCGTTAGCGTCAGCGTCCCGAGTGTGTGGTTTACCATACATTCTTTTGGTCCTTCGAGCGAACCAGGACCTTACGCGAGTGAAGCCCTGTGCAAAGTGATCTAGCGAAAACTGTGGTGAAAATATACCATTATACAAATAAACACGTGCACGGTGTGTTTATTCCGTGACAACTTCGTGAGCGATCGTCGAAGTTACAGCAGCATTCCTGTGGGTTGGACAGCCCGCACAAAACAGCAGCGTCAACGTGCAGCAGCGTTAGCGAGCCAGCAGCCCATTTTCTGCGTGAGTCGGGAGACTCGCCTTGCAGCAGCGTTCAAGTAAGATCGTTTTTATTTTATTACCTATTAGCGATGGAGTACGAAGCGTTATTTGCTCGTCAAGGAGAGCTCGTCAGCGAAATCCAACGTGTTGGAACTAACTTTGGTAAGGATCCAGCATATCGAAAAACGTCGGAATATCTTAAGATATGGCTAGACACATTAGATAGTCTATGGGGAGAGTTCGAAATTAATAATCAAAATCTCGAAACTCTGGAAACCAAATCGCAAAGGTACTTTTTAGAATCCATTTATGAGCGTACGAAGAAATATTATACGGAATCTAGAGCTAAAATTTCCAGCTATTTGCCAATAGGGTCAGGTTCAGGTACAGCTATAGGTGAGGACGTAAAAATGAGCGAAAGAGATTCAAAGAGTAAGATTGATGAACATTTATCTCTTCAGAGAACTAATTTCCGAGCGTTTAGACGCTTAATATCTAGCATAGAGGTAAGCGAAATCTCCGAGAAATGGGAACTCGAAGATAAGATACGCAACATCCAGTCACGATGGAACGATATCGATAAGCTTCATCTAGTAATAGACAACATTCTAGAAGGTACTGATGAAATGTACCAAGATGAATTTATTAGGCAGGAGATACTATTTAAGCGAACGAAAAAGGCATTGTATCAAAAACTATGCGCCACATCTCATACCCAGCATGCTACCCCTTTATTAGAAATACCTACTTTCACAGGTAAATATACTCATTGGCCTACTTTCTTCGACTTATTCACTGAGTCAATTCATAATAATAATTATTTATCTAAGGCGCAGAAAATGCAACACCTTAAAGGGAGAGTTAAAGGTGAAGCTGAGCGTTTGATTCAGCACCTAAATATTTCAGCTGAAAATTATGACGTAGCTTGGGAAATTCTAACTCATCGCTACAATAACCCCCAAGTACTTTTTACTACGCATATTGAAATTTTTCTCAATCAGCCCAGTATCAGTAAACAGACGGCAAACGAAATAAAAAGACTATATGACACCACCACCGAATGTATCCATGCTATCCACAACCTTGGCGTGGATACCAATACTTGGGATCCGATTTTGGTTCATCTATTAACAAAAAAGCTAGACAGCGATACCTACAGCGCGTACAAGGAAGCACGTAAGTCTCCCAGAGATCTAGCCTCGTTACAAGAGCTATTGTCGTTTCTTGAGAGTAAATTTATTGCTCTCGAGCCTATTCACAAGCGAGAGAGAGATAGTATAGTTCAATCGAAGCCGACCTCAGCGTATTATCCTTCTAAGCGTTCTTTTGGCCCGAAGCAAAACTGTAACTATGGCCGACCATTCAAAGGATATCAAGCAGCAATTACATCTACGTATAAGTGTCCTTTATGTAGTTTCAATCACGAGCTCTATAAATGCCACAAATTCAATAACATGTCAGCGGAAATTAAATTGAAGACAGTTGCGAAACTGAACCTTTGTAGAAACTGTTTATTCAAACACGCTAGCGACAAATGTACCTCAATTAAAAGGTGCAAGGAATGCAATAAAGAGCATCATACGATATTGCATGACGGGCTTGTACGACCGCAGTCGAGCGCGACAACCCGCGCTCGACTGCGGTACCTATGACGGAGACTAAACCAAATTCATACATAACATCTCAGCCTACATCAACAACTAAGCCCCATACAACTAAGCCTCATGTTGCGAATCACGTTAGTACTAACGACGAAGAAGTTTTATTAGCGACTGTTTTGTTAAATGTAAAAAGCGTCGATGGCAATTACGTCACATTAAGAGCTCTTTTGGATCAGGGCTCTGAGATTACTTTAATATCAGAAAACGGCGCTCAGTTGCTAGGGTTGCCACGACGGAAATGTAGTGCATCAGTATCGGGTGTAGGTATCAGCCCTAAGCAAAGTAGAGGTCTTGTTACTCTAGAGTGTAAATCTATTTACGATGATTATTGTTTAAACACAGAAGCGTCTGTTATTCCTCGAGTAATAAGCGATCTCCCTAACGTGTCCTTTTCTAGGCAATCGTGGCCTCACATTAAAAATGTGAAATTAGCGGACCCTGAATATAACGTATCTAAGCCAATCGACATTCTGTTGGATGCCTGCGTATACTCCGATGTCATCATGAATGGACTTGTCAAAGGCAAGTGTGCGCATTGTGTTCCACAATGCGCCGATAGCACAGCAAACCAAATTAGGGTGGATTTTGTCTGGCAATATTAAAACTCTTCACTGTAACGTTGTGGTTAATAATTTAGCTGAAATAAAAAAATACTGGGAAATCGAAGAGATCCCCAGTACTACATCAGAGCTTACCAGTGAGGAACAATATTGTGAACAGCATTACACTGCTACCACAAAGCGTCGTACCGATGGCAGGTATGAAGTAGCCCTACCATTGAAACCTAATTACGAAAAAAAATTAGGGTCGTCTAAGGCAAAAGCGATAGCGCAATTTAAGCAACTAGAAAGCAAAATGGAACGAAATAAAGCGTTATCAGCAAGCTATAAGCAATTCATTAGCGAATATAATGATTTAGGACTCATGCGACCAGCAAGCGATAGTAGTAAACCTCCATGTTTCTTACCACATCACGGAGTGTTGAAAAATGATTCTACCACTACGAGTCTTCGAGTGGTATTTAACGCGTCGTCAAAAACCAGTACTGGATTTAGCCTCAATGATGTGTTGGAGTGCGGTCCAAACTTACAGTGTGACCTACAATCATTATTACTTACTTGGCGACAATATAAATATGTTATAACGGCTGATATAGAGAAAATGTTCTGGCAGATTCTGATAAGAGAAGATGACCAGCACCTTCAGTCATTCATCTGGCGATATTCAACGCATGAGCCACTACAGGAATACGTCCTTACATCAGTAATTTTTGGAGCAAAAGCAGCGCCGTACTTAGCGATGCGTACACTTCGACAACTAGCTAAAGATGATGCATCAAAATATCCTCTTGCATCAGCAGCTCTAGAAAAAAGTTTCTACATGGACGATTTGCTGAGTGGACATAATTCCCTAGCGGAAACAAAAGAATTGCAGTACCAATTAATTGAAATCCTGAAAGGCGCAGGGATGAACTTAAGAAAATGGGCAGCTAACAACCCGGAGCTACTAACCCATTTATCAGCAAACCAACTAGACGGACCCTTTGATTTTAGATGCGCTGAGTCCCGGAAAACTTTAGGCCTCCGATGGATTCCCTCTTCTGACTCATTTGTGTTTACAAACAAGATAGATTTCGATGGCGACTATCGCACAAAGCGTCAACTTCTCTCGTTGATATCGAAGGTGTTCGATCCCTTAGGGTGGCTCTCACCACTAACCATCAGGGCTAAGATCCTCTTTCAAAAAACATGGTCCTGTGACATGGGATGGGATGACGAAATTCCTACTGACATTAAAACGGAATGGGCCGAGCTTCGAAATGATCTGAAAAGGGTTAGTGAATTTAACATACCTCGATATTTAGGTGACACACAGCAAGCATTTAGATTATACGGCTACAGTGACGCATCCGAAAAGGCTTACGCCTGTGTTGTTTACCTAGTAGCACCCGACGATAAAGGTGAATGCACATCACGACTAGTTGCTGCAAAAACTAAACTGGCACCACTTAAGAAAGTCTCGTTGCCACGCTTGGAACTATGCGGTGCCTTACTCTTAACCCAGTTAGTAAAAACCATAAAAGCGTCATTAGCGAATACAAACTTACAGATTTATGCTTTTACTGACTCCATGGTAGTACTGGGATGGTTACATGGAGATACAGCTCGATGGAAACAGTTCGTAGCGAATCGGGTTCAACAAATAACGAAAGTAATACCAGCTTCGAACTGGCATCACGTACGGTCTCAGGAAAACTCAGCCGATTGTGCTACGCGTGGTTTAACCGTGGCCAAGCTTCACAACAATCCACTTTGGTGGAACGGCCCGGAATGGATACCTCATTTTGATCCCAATAATACGAAACCAAATACTTATGAAACGCCGAACTTAGAGGTAAAAAAGGTCAGTGTAAACGTAGCCTTACAACATTCAATCTCAACGATAATTCATGAAATATTAGTAAACAATAGCTCCATAACTCGTGCCGTAAAGATAGTGGCATGGGTGTCTCGTTTCACGGCGGCGTTACGACACAGAGCAATCGAACATGATACTTACCTATCAGCAACGGAAATAAACAAAGCGAAACAATTGATAATAAAGCATATTCAAGCGAATGATTTTTATAGCGATTTAGATTATATAAAAAGCAAAGGTCATGTTCGATCTAATAGCAAAATAGCGAGTTTGAGCCCCTATTTAGATGAAGATGGAATCTTGAGAGTTGGCGGTCGTCTTAGAAATTCGAACATAAGCTGTGCAGCCAAGTATCCGATAATATTGTCGAGTTGTAATCGTCTTACTGATTTAATTATCCATCACGCGCACATTACTACCTTACACGGTGGTCCAAGACTAACTTTATCATATATGAGAGAGAACTACTGGGTTATGAGCGGCATGCGCACTGTTAAACGGCAACTTAGACAATGCATGAAATGCCGACGCTATAGCTCAGAAAAGTATCAACAGATTATGGCTGATCTCCCTCGAGCGAGAGTAACTCCTTCCCGCCCTTTTACACACACTGGTGTAGACTTTACCGGTCATGTCGATTTGAAACTGAGCAAGGGTAGGGGAGTGAAGACATACAAGGGTTATATCGCCATTTTCGTCTGCCTAGCAACAAAAACTGTACACCTGGTACCTGTACTGGTGTCCGACTTAACTACACCAGCATTTTTGGCAGCATTGAGCCGTTTATGTGCCCGGCGCGGGACGCCCCGCCGAATGTATAGCGATAATGGCACTAACTTTATCGGAGCGAAGCGAGTGTTAGATAAAGAGTACAAATTGATTTTGCAGACTCTCAATCAAGACTTTTTTAGCAACCTTAGTGTTAAAAACATTGAGTGGTCGTTTAACGCGCCTGCATGGCCGAGTGCAGGTGGATTGTGGGAAGCGGCAGTGCGATCTTTTAAGAGACATCTTAAACGCGTCCTGGGAGAGCAAAAACTCACTTACGAAGAGTTTACGACTTTATTGCATCAAATTGAAGCCTGCCTTAACTCACGTCCATTATTTTCCTTAACCGAGAATCCCGACGATGCGTATCTTATCCCGGGTCATTTTTTAATTGGTGACTCTATGCTATCCCGACCACAGACGGACCCAGATAATATTAGCTTACCCGCAAGATGGCAACTAGTACAGCACATGAACAAACAATTTTGGAAACTATGGTCATCAGATTACCTTCAGCACCTTCAGGTTCGGTCCAAATGGGGAAAACCATGTAAGAATCTGCAACTAAATGATATCGTTTTGATAAAGGAGGACAACATACCTCCAGGTAAATGGGCACTTGGTAGAATTCAGGAACTTCACCCTGGCAAGGATGACTACGTCAGGGTCGTATCAATTAAAACAGAGAACAATATTTTAAAACGCCCTGTAACAAAACTTATACCTTTACCTGTTCATAGAGGAGAAGATAACACGACCGCAGCGAAGCGCGACGACTCCCAGCTACATGGTACTGGTACTCCAATATCTGCGCGAGTCGAGACAAAGGGAAGAAGGAATAAACGTAGCGTACTAGCGAACTGTCTCTTATTACCACTCCTTCTATTTATTTCATTTATATCGCCGTCGATACAGCAAAATATTGTGAGCAACGTGACATTAGATAGCAATCAGACGCTATATTTTGATAAGATCTCGAATTTACAGTTTATTCGAGATGAGTGGAAGCTGGTGGTATACTATAATCTCACTGGTTACTGGCAAGCATTCACAGATATGGAGACTTACGTGAGACACCTGCAAGGCTTGACTGTGAAGTCCAATTTACAACATAAAAGCATTACGAATCAGCTAGCACACGAATTAACTGAAATTGAACATTATAATCAATTACTTCGGGGTCCCACCAGTTTACGTCAGAAAAGAGGTTTGATAAACGGTGTGGGGTCCGTTGCAAATTACTTATTCGGTGTTTTAGATAACGATTTTGCCCAACAATATGCGAAAGATATTGAAAAAATTAACTACAACGAAAACCACCTCAAACAACTTATAAAAAATCAAACCACAATAATCGAAGCAGAATATAATATTATACAGCGCAACGAGCGGATAATGAATACACAATTTACAGCAATAAATAATCATCTAAAACAAATTTCTGTTGAGCTAAACGAAATACGTTCAGACGTCAATAATAACCATTACATTACGTCATCAGCTTTAGGAGCTAACATCATCCTAGAAAACTTGAGACGCATGCAAACTTCTCTTATCGATATTATGACTGACATCACTCACGGTCGCATCGACACGCACCTGTTGTCAAAAGAGCAATTAGATGAACAAATCAATTTTATATCAGGCCAACTACACGATGACCTAAAGATACCTGTGGAGACAGATAACATAAAAAACTTATACAAATTACTTAAGGTGTTTGCTAGCATTTACAAAAATTACCTCCTCTTCGAAATAAGGTTTCCACTGGTTAGCAGCGACATATATGAGCTCGATAAAATTATAACAATCCCACGAAATGATAAAGGAATTTCCTACCTTACTGTACCTACCTACCCGTACTTAGCATTTAACCTACGTAAAGATACGGTCGTTTTCTTAAATGATCGCGACATGCAAACTTGCCTTCATGCATCAGAAGATAAAATTTTATGTATCTTAGATAAACCTATATATGATCTAGATCTCAAGCAAAACCTATGCAAATTAACTTTAATAAATGCAGGCAAAAATGCATCGCCCTGCACTTATGAACAATCATCTTGTTACAATAGATGGATAAAGTTACAGCGACAGAATATCTGGCTGTATTCGTGTTGCAATGAATACAACGTTCGCACATTTTGCCCAGCTGGAATGACAGTAAGCACTATTGCGGGCAATGGCATACTAGATATAGGCCAAGGCTGTATAATCAAGGGCGATTCATTTACGATTTACGCTCACAACGACTTTGTAAAAAGGATTAAAATACAACCCATTATCGAAGCCCCTGATATGTCGATCTTAAATAGAGTTGTCAATACTTCAGCACCAACGTACATCTTCACTACAGAAAATCACGAGCAAGCCTATCATGAGATAATGGATAAGATCAATACCATAAAGCAGGAGTCAGCATCCGATTTTAACATACACGATATCCATCACTACTCCATCAGCTATGGGATAATAGCGATCTTACTAATAATAGCAGCAGTAGCAGTACTCTTTCGTATAAGACGGAAGAGGCTTCTTCGAGTGCAGCTTCCGTGGCTCTCAACGTCTCCCGTGGGGGAGGCATCGGCGAGCGGTCTTCATCGTCGGCGTGCGTCTGATGGACTTCAAGAGCAAAATGAGTGTAGTGAGTTACCTAGTGAGTTGCGTAAAGCAGTGAGCATGAACATTTTAAGTGGTAATAGAGGCATGGCGCCTTCAAAACCTCCGCGATCAGTGTCAATTCATATACCGAGCACATCTTATAGTGAAATAATCAGGCCATCCGGGAGCCAAAACGAATAAGTGTCAGTGGACTTATAAACATTTAATATCGGACAATTATTTACCTTTACTATTATTAATTTGTTTCAATTGTTTATTTTTACTATTATTAATGTCTATAGCATTTTAATTTTAATTAACATTTGTGTATAATGAATTTATGAATCGTTTCTATACGATTTTAAGCATTGTTCAGCATAAGCGATTATTGTTTATCACCCTATTAAGTCTTTTTATTCAACATTGTGTGTTTGCTATATTTAGCCAGCCTTTTGTATTTTAGCTATCTACTTAGTTGTATTCCTTTTCTTCTCCGTTTGGCAAGATGTACGGGCCAGCCGCACATAATTTTACGTTACTTGATGTGACCTAGATTAATTTAGCGTGTCTTGCATGAGGCCGCGCGCTGTGCTTTACTTATTACGCAATAGAGCATTATTGGTGAGAAACAATAAATTTGTGTACTTTCAACACTCCACGTATTCGGTCATTTAGCGCTCTTCGGAGTCATCCCTCTTCAGCGTTAGCGTTAGCGTCAGCGTCCCGAGTGTGTGGTTTACCATACAAGTTGCGTTTTTCTTTCTTCACTAGTCCATTCCCAATACAAACATTATCTGTAGTTCACGTAGTCCACCGCTTATTTATATTATGATTAGGATATATTTATTTAAAGTAATTATCACTTAGAATTAAAATAAATACATTAATAAAGCGTTTAGAATTCAAAGTAGTGATATAGAAAATGATCCGCATAGAAAAAATGGAGAAAATCATCTGGTTCTAAATGAAACATAACGTTCATATGCAATATTTTCTTTTGTAGCTGTAACCATTTTTTTTACCCAAAACTGTTTTTTCTTTCTTCTCCTCGCAGGTGTTAAAATTGTAGAAGCAAGAGCTAATGCAAATGCTACTTTTTAGGGTTCTGTAACCAAAGAATAAAAGCGGGACCCTATTGCTAAGTCTCTCTTGTCCGTCTGTCTGTCCATCCGCTTGTCTGTCACTAGGCTGTATCTCATGAACCGTGATAGCTAGACGGTTAAAATTTTCACAGATGATGTATTTCTGTTGCCGCAAATATTTAAGGGGGGCTCCCATACAAAAAATGTGATTTTTTTTGCCGTTTTTTGCTCGATATTAATAACGCCAATAGGTGGACGCTTGAAATATTCACAGAATATTTAGTTGTATATTCACTTTAAAAATAAATAATTGAATTAAAATAAAATAAATATTTAAGAGGGGCTTCCCTACAAAAATCCTATTTCTGCTGCAAAGCAGCAGTGCTTGCACTGTTGTGTTCCTGTTTGAAGGGTAAGATATGGCAGTGAAATTACTGGGTACTGTGACTTTACATCTTGTGTCACAAGTTGGCAACGTACACTGTGGTTCTTGTGGGGGTTGCAGTTTTGCTGCGAATCTCACAAGAGCCACATGTACATGTATTATAGGTGACTGTTACCACTTACCATCAGGTGGGCAGTTTGCTTGTTTGCCAACTTTCTGCAATAAAAAAAAATATTGCGCTATGCGATATATTCTTTTTTTTTTTCTTTTTAAAAAAACGTCGCCCCACACTAGGATTTTCTCCTGTGTCGTGGGTGCAGTTACAAACATAGAATATCACATGCACATACGCCCAGACCGGAACAAATTTCTGTAGGCCATACAAAACATTTGTCCCGTACGGGAATCGAACCCGCGACCCGTTGCGCAGTTGGTGATCACTCGACCTCTGCGCTAAACGTGTCGTCATATAAAAAAATCGGTAAATATTAACCACCTTTAGATGCAAAGGGTCAAACTAATTTGGTTTTAACGACAAAACAATGACACATATATCGATCTCGCTCACGCACATATTGTTTGGTCTCGCTCGTACAAACACGTACCGGACGCCAAATTAATTTATTTGGGAAATTATGAAATAATTAATAAATAGGTAGTTACGCATAAAATGTAATTCCCTTAGATTTGTTGGTATTCCTCGAGTTATTAAAACACTTTCTAAAGGCACAAGAAGGCATATTTTATTATTTTACACTTGAAATTGGGTATAATTTAAATGGTCACCAGAAATATTTTTAGGACCTTAAGCCGAAGTACCAAATAAAATAAATAGCATCAAAAAAATTAAAATGACTATAAAACGGGTCCTAAAATATATGATATTTTGATCCAAAATAAATAAACACACAAACGAATAATATGTCCAAATATTCTTTTTGCTTCCCAAAATGGATAATGGTATTACTACCAAAAACCGTACTTAAAAGTTTGACTGTCATTCAAAATTAATAAATTAAACCGATTTTTTTATTTCACTGTAATATTTGAAACCTACATATAATATTTTAATCAATTTCATATAACTATAAACAATTGACATATTTTTGGGAACCACAAGATAAAATTTGGTATTAAAAAGAAATTCGATTAACCATTAGTTTTTTTAGCTCAGAAAAAAGTACCAAATTAATACTTACTCGTAACATAAAATATTGGTAACATCAATTTAGTAACAATGTATAATATTTGGTCTGAAATGAATTTTATAGGCGTTCATATATTTTTATGACATTCAATAAAGAGAATAATTGGATCTATTTTATAATATTTTAGGAAACACAATTTGGTGACCATTTATCCGTTTTGGTAAGTGTTTCGAATTTTATTGGTAGTAAAATAGGTACATTTGTGGTAGGCGTTTAAAAAAGCCCTTGAAATTAGGGAAAAGAAAAAATGCATTTGACGTCCAACGCTCGGTGCTTTCTGCCACAGACTACGACGGAATGAGTGAGCCCACTCTTTTCAACGTTGACACATTTTCGTGCGCCTTATGTATGGGAAGGGCGCATCTAACGATTTAAATCTCTGTTCGAAAACAATCAAAAACACCGCACTGTTCGATGAACTAACCAACGAAAACCAGCAATGAGATGTGAACTGAACCATTGGACTAAGGCCTTCACCAAAGTCAGATAAGTTTATACCAAGGATAAAGTCATGGTGGAGGCGCCAATGAGTTCCCGGTGGTGGTGGTTTTATAAAATATAATCGGGAGCGGGAACATCAAGCTAGCACGACGCGCGTGGAGCAACAACCGGCCATTATTATTATTATTTTTTACGCCGATGAATAGGTGCACTCAGTGAAGGTGGGAGGAAAAAAGATGAGACGTCAATTTTAATTATGTAAGCGGTAGATGGCGCCACCACATGGGTTACTCTCAGATAGGTCAATTTTGATTTTACCAAATACTTGTACTTAAAATAAAGCCTTTATTCGAGAACAAAATTTATTCCGTCGAATTTGACGGTATAACAGATTTAATACTATGATAAATAAGAAAGATGGCGGCTAATTAAAAACCGATTGGCAAGCTATCAAAAGTGACAGTTGTCGTAACTGACGTATAATCCTACTTATTTAAAAACATCTAATAAACGAAATTAAATAGTTCATTCTCTCCATAAATTCCATAGGATTTATAGAAAGAATGGGCTATTTAATTTCACAGCATTATCATTCAATCGTGCATTTGGTTCAATTTTAATTTGCCGCAGATAAAATAAAACTTTATTCGGAAGAATAGTTAAACCAAACGTGGTGAAACGTAAAATGGGTTTTCCGAGAATAAATGTAGAGTATAAATTTATATGATATAGTTATTCCAGTTTTGCGTAGGGATGCAAACAATACATCGATTTTTTTCAAACACCGATGTAACATCGTTCTTCATGATTGATGTTTTATGAACTTTTTTATAGCGCCATCTTTCGTCCCGTCAGTGAGCTACTTACATAAACAGATATCTATCTAAGTCACAAGCTTAGATACTTTTATTTGGCGTCTCTTTCGCTCTGTAATACAAATGAAGCTGTTTCTTAGCTTGCCCACATTGACGGCGACTGCCATTGTTTTGTTTGTTGTTTGACGTTCCAAACAAGAAACAAGTGAAGTTATTGTTAACTGTGATTGATAACTCAACTGTGTATTGCTAATATAAGTACCTATTATTTTAATAACATATATATTCGATTTTATTATTTTAGTTCAAATAGTGAGCTTAAAAATGTTAACGTTTATTTATAGGTTATTATTAGCGATACCGCACCTACATTTAGGCGCTTAACACATTACCGCCGCATCCCGCTGCGGTGTACGGAGGGACGAAAACCGCATGCGGCTGCGGCGGCACGGAACCGTGCCACCGTACGGTTTGCTCCGTATCACCGTCCGGAGCTGCGGTGCATGACGCCCCGCATCACCGCATTATCTATGTCGAGATCTATTACGCGTATGCACGTCCTTTCTACGCAAAACTCCGTACGATACTGCGGCACAGTGTGGCATACCCCGCGGACCGCACCGCATCACCGTCCGCGAGTGCGGTGCCGTCGAGCGCGCCGCACAACCGCACGGGCATGCGGTGTGAGTGTGTTATACCCTGCGGTTTTTGTATACAAATTAAGATTCTTCAGTCAAAATTAAAAACCGCAGCACCGCAAACCGGAGCGGTGTCCGGTGCAATGTGTTATGCGCCTAAGATGCCTAATTTTATGTCTATGCTATACCTATATGACAATGCCTTGTCAATGTCTGGTCGGTCACTGTCTAAATAATACATTGTTACTCTAGGGGTGAAAGTAACTTATTTAGTCCCGAGACGGGGTTTGGCGTCCGAGCGTAGAGAGGGCGCCTATATGTAGTTCGAGGGACTAAATAAGTCTTTACACCCGAGGTAAACACTGTGCTTTTCATTACGAATGCAAGGAAAGTAAAAATAAAAACATGAATCAGCTGAAGAACATACTCTTTGAAATTTATAAAACAATTATCATAATTATATAATTAATCTCTCATTTTTCATATTTAAAAAAACCGAGTGCATTTTATTTTAATAAATCAACAACTTCTGCTTTTGCCTCTTCTCTTATGTATGAAATCTCTGCTACATAGAAGAATAAACAAAACTCGAAAAACAAATGGTGATCGGATTGCCGCTTTCCAGCTTATTTTGTTTTTTTTTTCTCGGCCGGCCAGCTATTCAGCCATTATTTTTCATTTTCATAATTGAAAAAATGGTAAATATTTTGTCCAAATCTAAGTTATTTTAAAGAAATAGTTGAAAGTAAATTATAATAGTCATCTAAAAAATTTATTCATCTTTACAGGTATAGTGTACCACTCTAGTCTTCTCGTATGGCGCTGAGACTTGGACACTGAAAGCTGCAGACCGCAAACGCATTGATGCCTTTGAGATGCGGTGTTGGAGAAAGAGGCTCCGTATCCCGTGGACAGCATTTCGGACCAACACGCCTCCATATTGCAAGAACTCAGAATCTCCTCGCGGCTGTCATCCGAGTGTCTACGCAGAATCCTAGAAAACTTCGGTCACATTGCAAGGAAAGACGGTGACAACCTCGAGAAGCTCATCGTGACCGGCAAAGTAGATGGGAAAAGGCCCCGTGGACGCAGCCCAATGCGTTGGTCCGACCAGTAGCCTTACTCTCGAACCAATTCCAACCGACTGACATTGGGATTGTGATTTTTTGAACGCTTGAGTTTCCACATTAGCGTCAAAAGCAACACGGGTCCATGTTGCGCGAATTTTGAGTGAACCAAACTCAGTGTTATTTAATTTTCTCAAGATACGCATCCAATTTAGCGCTAGGGTTGCTACCCAAGCATATGAAGAATCACAATCGCAATGTCGGTCGCTCGGAATTAGTTCAAAAGTAAGCTTACAGATCCGCACCGCTCTAGACTCCACAGTTCACAACGCCCTCCACACTGCCGGAAACAGAAACATAAATGGAGAAAGACCGTACGTGAGAAAGTGATGCAGAAGGGAGGTCCCGACCCTCAACACTAAAGAATACGACGCAAGGAGGTCAGATATGGTGAAAATTATTTGTAAAATTTAAATTTTATTGAAGGTTTATTTATCTATAATAAATAATTATTTCATAGAAGGACATTGACGTGAAGAACTGACCTACTCGAGATAAGTCAAGCGAAGTTCCTTCAAAAATGGTGAAGCTCGACATTTCCACCCGTCCAGTGTTCTGGTTGGTTGAGCTGTGACTATCGCTAGAGTAAAAATTCAAATTTTCTTCGAATCCGTGGGAACCAGTCCAGAATCCAATTCCAACTAAGCTACTTTTAGAGTTTATATTATTTTTTCATTACTCATACTCTGAAAGTAGGTCTGAAGCTGTCTGAGGAGCGGGTTGAAAGTAATACTTTTCAGCCCTAGGGAGAATTACTTTCAACTGACAGCTGCTGTCAAATTTTAAAAAGAAACTAGTTCTATTTTCCCATACAGCCACTCAATTACAGCGCGGTGTAAAATTGATATAACATAATGTTAAGTATTTAAAGAATATAATTTCAATATGACTTTATTTTAATTTACTTTCAACTATTTCTTATAATAACATAGATTTGGGCAAAATATTTACTATTTTTTAATGATGAAATTGAAAAATAATAGCTGAATAGCTGGCTAGCCACAGAAAAAAAAACAAAATAAGCGGGAAAACGGCAATGCGATCTTCATTTGTTTTTTTCCATTTGTAGAGTTTTGTTAATACTTCCATAGAGCAGAGATTTGTGTTAAGGGGATTACCTCGCATAAACTTAAAAAATACTGCATGTTTGAAGAAGATTGTAGAAGAACCCTATTGAGCAAGAGTTATAAAAAAAATATATGTTATACGCAAGGTCACGAAGTATAGATCGTATTGATTAAAATTTTAGTTACTTATACCCAGTTGTTTTAAAAAAAAATAGAAAAGTCGCCAATTTTAAACTTATTTACAAATTCTCTCAGTAACGGCTTATTACTAATGCATGAATTTTGCATCAATAAAAAGGTAACGATGTCTTTTATAAATCGTATTGATCAGATTTTAAATAACTTCAAAGTTCTTTTAAATAATAAAGAAAAACCTAAAATACTATAAGAACCCCGCGCCAGGCACCTCCGCAACGCCCGGACAGCAATACTCGATACGAGAATCTAGTGCGTTCTTGACTCTCGTAACGGGTGGACTGTACGTGCGTTTTTTTGTGCGACATCATTACGAAAAGTGACAAATTTTGAATGACTTTTAAATTAAATCGGATTGTAGATAGTGTTAATAATTAAAATAAATAATATTAAGGACAATAATTAGCTTGTAAATGTATTTAATAAGTTTTTATTTAGTATTTGTTATAAGTAGTTGTCATAGAGTGAAATTAGTTCAGATTAGGTAATAATGCCTAAGCATAAAAGTAAAAGCCCAGTGGCTCGTGGTCGAGCTCTCCAAAATTATTGGTAAGAAGTTACATTTAGATATTATGAAAAGGTTAAAATTTATTCCTCTTTCAAATATTTATCATAATGAGCCCTGAAGTTATGGTAAGGATCTCAACCACTGTATTACGTAAAATTATCGTGTTTGGCCTCATTTGAAAGAGCAGGCCTCGTATTGTGAAGTATTATCTCCATGCAGTTTAATGACTGGCTATTTTTTATTTCGTAATGAACTCTAATACCTTGCTAATAAAGTTCATAACTTACACACAGTTTTGTTGCCCGTAAACCGAATGGAAATAAGAATTCATAATACGGGGGCTGACTTAGATCAAGATAGCTATGATGATTTTGTCTTCTGATGATCAGATCCAAAGGTAGGTACAGGATCTCAACCACTGTATTACGTAGAACTGTCGTGTTTGGACTCATTTAAAAGAGCTCACCGAGGTCAAAATGACTGTACTGGTTTCGCCTTCTTGATGATCAGCTCCGAAGGTAGGTATAGGATCTCAAGCATATTAACGACTAGCAATGTAGTTAATTATTTTTATTCTTACACTAGTTTTCACATACCTACCTACATATTTTTTTTGCTTTTATGGTTTTCTTTTTTTCTCAATGTATGTATATTCATAATCTAATAGAAATAACCACCAAAGACTCCATTACTTACTAAAAAAATATTTATGTATGTAACACATGCTACGTTATACGTGGCTACAGTATGACGACACGGTTAGCGCAGCGGTCGCGTGATCGCCTACTGCGGAACCGGTCGCGGGTTCGATTCCCGTACGGGACAAAGATTTTGTATGACCTACAAAAATTTGTTCCGGCTTGGGCGTATGTGCATGTGAGATTCTATGTTTGTAACTGCACCCACGACACAGGAGAAAATTCTATTATGAAGCAACGTTTTTTTAAATAATTGTTGTTATGTATGAATAATTCATATTACATATGCTGTACTTATCTATATATTATAACTATGTATATCTGTTTTTTGTCTGTAAGTAATTGTTATAATGTAATAACTGTTGGTGAGTCTAATATTACGTAGAACTTTTGTGTTTGGACTCATTTGAAAAGGCTTACCGAGAACAAGATGACTGTGATGATTTACCTTCTGCTGACGATCAGCATAATAAATTTTATAATACACTAGCTGTGCCCGCGAATTCCGTTTCGCCTCACGATAGGTTCTTTTGTTTTATTCTAGTCTTCCCGTTTTACTGTCTAATTTTTCCCGTGGGAAAAAAGTATCATATATCCGTCTCCTCGTCCTAAGCTACCTCCCCACTAATTTTCAGTCAAATCCTAGTTTTCCTGTTTTCCCGTGGGAATTTTTACCGTGGGAAAAGTATTATTTATTATATCTTATATAATTAGCTATCTATTAGTGAAAATCCCGTCAAAATTGGTCCAGCCGTTACGGAGATTAGCGGGAACATACAGACAGACAGACAACGGGAACATACGTCTCCGGGACGGCCAGACCGATTTTGACGGGACTTTCATCAATAGATAGCTAATTATATAAGATAACACATAGTCTACTTTTCCTACAGTTAAAATTCCCACGGGAAAATGGGAAAACTAGGATTTGACTGAAAATTAGTGGGGAGGTAGCTTAGAACCAGGAGACGGACATAGGGTACTTTTTTCCCCACGGGAAAAAATAGACGGGAAAACTAGAATAAAACAAAAGAAACTATCGTAAAGCGAAACGAAGGTCGCGGGCATAGCTCGTCGTACATAAAGTCGAGGCGGCATGGTTAGCACAGCGGTCGAGTGATCGCCTACTGCGCAACGAGTCGCGGGTTCGATTCCCGTACGGGACAAAGATTTTGTACGACCTACAAAATTTTGTTCCGGTCTGGGCGTATGTGCATGTGAGATTCAATGTTTGTAGCTGCAGCCACGACACAGGAGAAAATCCAACTGTGAGATTCTTGTGAGAACAAACGTTCTTTGAAGAAAAAAGAGTGTTAATAAATATATGTAATCTGTATAGTGCCCAAACTTCTATGAAACGGCTATTTAAAAATGAAGCCACTAATATAATTTAAAAATTATTAAATTGATATTACACTTGACTGTGCTAATAAATGTGCTTATAAAGTTTTCTGTTTTTAGGCAATCAAAAAATCTACAAAACTCCCAAACAGTAGAAAAGGATCTGCCTACGACGAAAGTAAAAGGAATTTCGCCAGAATCAAACGAACTACGTTCTGTCGCTATTGACGAGGGACCAGTACAAAATATGAGGGTATGTTTTAGCGTCATCATACTCTGTGATTTGTCAGAATATAGATTTTTATTTATATTTGTGTTATAATCTAACTACAAATTTAAAATTAAGATATATTTAACTGCCTAGTAATCATGAACATGATTTTTTTTTAGTTTCAACAAAATGAAGATTCTTTGCCTGGCCTTATTATAGAAAAAGAAGTACAATCACAAACAGAAGTCCTAAACATATCTGGAAGAAGAGTTGTCTTTTCACATGTAAATATGCACAAATTCTTGTAACACTTATTAATTCACGAATGTTTGTAAAGCACTAACTGATTATTTGAACTTCACTTTGTATAACGCTATTATTCAAAAGCGATAAATATTTGTAATAGTTATTAGTCCTTTATTGTGTTTTCTATATTTTCTTATTATAATTGTTAGCGTCCAACATTTGATCTCAATATTGTAGCTCAATGCCTACGTGACTGACAAATGTCATTGTTGACGACAGTTCGCAAGTGCCGGCGACCCAGAACTAAGCAGCGGACGTAGTCTAAGCTTATGCGGGCCAAGTCCCCATGAATGAACCATATGTTAAATAAATTCGGCCCCTTTTGATTGGTCCGCGGGCGGGATGTCCCCCCGCGAACCAAGGGATAGTGTATAAATATAGGGCCGAATTCTGTTAAATTGTAGTCAGTTGTAGTCGGTCAGTGGAAGTCGTCTTGCAAGAAGTAAATAAAGCCCCAAATATTATCACAAAGAAATCAGCGTTTTAACTCAAGTACCTACATACAGTCCACTCTCAACATCTTGATCCTACCGAGCCGGATCTAAACAAGTACAACTGATGGTAGTTACACGGAGCCAGAGCGGGAAGGAAGATTTGGTGTGCGTATTCGACCACCCACCGCGATCGCCATCCGCATCGACGACTGTCGCCGCCCAAATGGAACCGGGCATCGAGGAAGGGATCTCAAGTCGCACTGAACGGCGACACCGAACAGAAGGGGTCTCAACTCGAGACGAAAAACTGTACCGAGAGGAAGGGATCTCAAGTCGCACTGAACGGCTACACCGAACGAAAGGGTTCTCAACTCGCGACGAAAACCTGTACCGCGAGGAAGGGATCTCAAGTCGCACTGAACGGCGACACCGAACGGAAGGGGGCTCAACTCGCCCCGAACAACCACGAACGGAAGGGGTCTCAACTCGCCCCGAACAACTTCACCGACCGGAAGGGGTCTCAACTTGCCCCGAACAACTTCACCGACCGGAAGGGGTCTCAACTCGCCCCGAACAACTTCACCGACCGGAAGGGGTCTCAACTCGCCCCGAACAACTTCACCGACCGGAAGGGGTCTCAACTCGCGACGAACAATGGCACCGAACTGAAGGGATGCCAACTCGCGAGGAGGAGAATGCGCGTCACGTTTATAAGACGACGCCGGTTAGGAAAATTGCTCGCTCCACGAGATCAACCGCCAGTGCCATCGCCCGCCTGCAATTCGAAGCCGAAGAGAGACTAGCTGCATTTGCATTTATTTTTTAATTATACGGTATTAACTTTTAACCTTGTTTTTCTTTTAGCTTCCTCCCTTTTTTTTTGCACGAAGCCTTCCGCTTCGCGACAAGGTAATAAAGTAAATAGGGCTTGCAAAAACTTTCTGAACAGCCAAATGTTGTCAAAAAAGGCACGACTGGCTGTTCATAGATTCGTTTGGGTCCCTACGCTTATGTATGGTAGTGAATGTTGGGTGTGGCAAAAGAAGGATGAAAGTAGGATTAATGCAGTGGAAATGAGAGCTTTGAGAGGAATGGCTGGAGTGACTCTGATAGATAAGTTTCGTAATAGTGTGATAAGGGAAATGTGTGGGATGAAAGAAGACGTAGTGACAAAAATTGAAAAAGGAATGCTAATATGGTTTGGCCATATAGAAAGGATGAATGGAAGACAACTTACGAAAAAAATATACGAGGCAAATGCAAGTGGACAAGTCGGTAAGGGACAACCGAGGCGAACTTACCTGGACCAAATAGGAGACATCTTGGACCTGCACCAAAAGGTCAGGTCAAGAGTACCCGTAACCGACGAGCGTGTACGAAAGCATTTATGAAAGTGGAGACGCTAGAGACGTATGCTTAGACCTACGAGCACTTAACCCAATAGAGATGTAATTCATGCGAATTCAAAAGAAAACAAGAGTGTCAACTAGCTGCGGTGCGCGGGAGGTTGTGATCGCTCCGAGGACCTCCGAGGTAATCCGATAGATTCCGATGCATTGCGAGCCCGATCGCTAAGGCGAGGCGTTAAGGACTATTATGCGTGCGTCGCGAGCGGTCGCGAGATTCTTTACGACAATGAGAGATAGACACACATTTACAATTAAATAAATATTTAAAAATATCCCCTATTCCCTGGTTACCATTTAGCACTAAAGTACTCATCAAGACGAATCAAACGAGCCCATACTCGATGTGGCTATGTCGATTAATTAATGAGTTCCTATGGCCATATTCCAGTTCCATCATTAGACCCTGGTTGACCTCTAGCACCAAAGTACTCGTCAAGACGAATCAAGCGAGCTGAGGCTCGATGGGGTTGCGTCGTTGCTTTACTGAGTTTATATGGCCACATTCCAGCTCCATCATCAGACCCTGGATACCATGTAGCACTAAAGTACTCGTCAAGACGAATCAAACGAGCCCAAACTCGATTAGGATGTGTCATTTCATTGCGAAGTTTCTATGGCCACCTTCCAGCTCCATCATCAGATCAGCACCAATGTCATCATAATATTGTATTGTCACGCGATTTACACTTGTATGCTAAATTTTAGATCAATCGGTAACCGGGAAGTGGATCAAATTTAATTTGCAAGATTTGATGACAAACATCGACATAGGTGAAAGTAAATAAAAGTAAAAAAAAAAAATAAACCACATCAAAATCCGTTGCGTAGTTTTAAAGATCTTAACATACATAGGGACAGACAGCGGAAAGCGACTTTGTTTTATACTATGTAGTGATGAGAAAATATATATCGCTCAGAGAGCGATTAAAGTAGGCAAAATAACACTGACTGGGCGGCGTGTCTGTAGTCTTATTTTATCTTGAGCTTGATACTTTGTAGTGCAGTTGTCTAGAAAGAGATGGCGTTAACGTGGGAATACTTTTACCAGCGGGCAAATGCTGAAGGTCATTGGGCGACGTAATACCCTTAACTGTTAATTATATTTGTATAACATTGTGTTAATAATTAACACAATGAGTTCATCTAATTCAGGTATGGAGTTAACGCCTGATTTTATAAGAGAAAGGGCTAAAGCAGAAGTTGTTGATTTGTGTAAAATAAAATTTACATGTTTTTTCTTTAGCTAATTATTTTTATTTTTACGTTCTTGTATTCGTAATGAAAAGCACAGTGTTAACCTCGGGTTAAAGGCTTATTTAGTCCCTCGGACTATTGGTGCCCTCGCTACGCTCGGGCGCCAAACAACGTCTCGGGACTAAATAAGTTACTTACTTTCACCCCTGGGGTAACAATGTACTATTGTTACACGTTGCATAAAAATACAATTTCATAATAATATTGTAGACACAATGATACTCGAGATATTATAATGACACGTTAGACAATTTGCTACTATAATGAATTTCAAAGAAGATTGGCAAACTTGCATACATTTTCAGACCTGTATTTAAAGGTCGCGTTCACCAATGAAACTTAATGATATCTATAAAACACCTTTAGACTAACAAAAAAGTTAATTGTTAGTACTTTTGAAAAATTAGGGGTTTTAAAGTTATTCATTGTTGATATCGCATTAAATATTTTGAGGTTAGAAATTTATTGTGTGTGCCGTCGTGTAAATTGTGAGCATTATTGTCCTCTAATTATCTTCTTAGATCACCTGTATGTGCCACTTTGATCAAATAGATAGATATCTATAAAATTAGTTTTCATTATTAAGAAATATGATTTCTTCATTTTATTGGCTGCAATTTTGCACACAGTTATTTTTTGGTATTTTTAACAATAAAGTTGTATAAGCACTGTTTATTTAAAATAGCCTAACAAGTGCTAAGTCGTCGAAAAATCCAATAAACCACAAATACTTACAAACAAACCGAACCACAAACGAACACAAACAAAACAAATGAAAACAAACAGAGTGAAGTGATGAATGAATTGCATCAATATTCATGTGGCTAGAAAGCAAAGGAATCTCTGTTATACGGTAAAGTCTTTAGTTATTTTTGTGTAGTGAAGTACGAAAGTAAGTTCTTCAGTTAAAACTTAGTGCAAATATCTCGTTACTCCGGTCTTCAAAACTCACGATTTTTTGGAGTAAATTCTATACATGCAACTTTATTCATTTTTTAGGTGTTAAAATGTAAACGGTCTATAAAAATATGAGGTCGGATTTCGCCAGTCTTCTTTAGGACCATTTGAACCGAAAAGTCCTATTCTATGCACATTCTCTATAATGTAATAAAATTTAATTTGAAGTATTTTCTCACCTAACATCCTGATGACCCTCCTCTGCGATGTGCCACTCTTGTACCTCGTGGTAGTATTGTTACATCGGTCACTGCTTTCCACTGACGCCTTTTTCACTGGATGCAACACACGCGACGTACGCAACTTTATACCGATTAACGCATAGAGCACTGATATTAGCGACATAGGCACCACGAAAAAAACAAAACTAGATATTATAAACACTTGGTGCACCCCTTGACCTTTCACTGTACACATGCTTATTGTCTGGTCATTGTCAATTAACGTCACTATCCCGAACTGCACCGCCTGAGGAACAGCCGTGCACAGAGCACAAATCCATATGACTATAATGAATCGCACGGCTCGTGATAGCTTGGACATAGTGTGGGAAATAAACGGACGACAGATTGCGATATACCTCTCTACTGTGAAGGCGGTTATCGTCAAAACAGTAGCGTTTGCGGAGGTCTCTGATGCTAGGCCCAAAGCGATACATTGGGCTTCACCCAGTGGGTAGGTCGACGGGTTCCATATCCTATGTACCTCGATAGGCAACCCGCAAACTAGGAGTATGAGATCGGAAATAGCTAGGCTAAATAGATAGAAATTGGTGGCGGTGTGCATTGAACGGTTCCGGGCTATCACTACACAAGTGCTTATATTTCCGAGAACACCGGCTACGAATATCACGGCGTATGTGACGCTCAAGGGTACCAGAAGATCAAGAGAGTCTGGCTCAGAGTATGCAGAAGTCCGCACTGTTTCGTTTGTTATGTTTTGAATTAAGAGTTCCGCCATGTTGGTATCCATGATGGCGGTTTTTACGAAGTCTTTACATTACCTGTGGACAAAAATAATATGTTATAGATACGTGGAATTTTATCAGAAATGTATATTTGGAATAATTAATGTAGGAATAAAGCGATGTAACGCCACTAATTTTGCCATCGTGTAAATTTTGTCACTTGAAATTGAAAACGGCTGGTCAGAAAAGGTAACAATTAATGACAATTTTAATATATTATTTATTACTGAATTCGTCATAGTTATGTACACTGCGAAAATATGAAGTATCTTATTATTAAGATTCAAAAGATACTGTCCTATGAATGTGTAACAGCGGAAAGTTAGTAATAACAGAATCTGGTTGACACTGTTATTGGTTACCCCAAAACTTAGAAAAAATAAAAATAACAACGTCATGTTTGTTTAAAGACGGTTTAAGGCGCATAGTGGTCCCAATGACCTTGCTCGATCGTCCCGCACTGATTACTTAGGAGTGAGTGAGTGAGAGTGCAGAGAATTTAAGCAAAAGTTTTCGCGTAAGGTGAATTATTTCAATTAAAAAGAAAAAGAAGAAGAATTACAAAGAAAAATCTAAAAAGACCATCCGCTAAAATATTGTTCACTTTATTTATTGAAATCAAAAGTATATGATTTAATCTAATATTTACGACGCGATTAGGTTTAAAGTTTTAAAATCGAGGCATGTTTGGGTCACATTTTAACCAAGTTTTAATTAATTTATCAAAAAATTAAAAAGACCACCCTCTAAAGAATGCGTTGAATAATAACATATCTATTTAAAAAAAAATATTCAATATTTATGAAGAGAACTGGTTTTTTCTGCTGTGATTTTTTTATGATTGACCCTACTATGCGCCTTAAGCCATGTTCGAACTAGACGGGATACAGATTTAATAAACAGCACTGATCTGTCTGATCAGTTTAATAGAAACTGGCAGCCGTCAGCGTCACCGATTACTCCAGACAGACAGAATACGAAATAATATATTATTTACTACTTGACCAACATAATTAGGTCTGTGGTTTCGCGCCCCTCTACCCCCACTCGTCCCCAAGTGATGCGTAGCCATTTACTCGTTCTTGAAAGTTAGTACTCTCGGCAGTGATAAAAACGTATTACCTATGCAATGTTCATTTTGAAGTTTTGTTTTGTTTACTTAAGGCGCTATATGGAAAATATTAGTTATTTTTAATGTAATGTCATAGGTAACTGAGAGATCTTACAGATCTGAAAGTCAAATATGTGTTTCTTTATATCTTTAACTAGTCACGAGAAGAACCGGAAACGCGATTTAAAGATTTTGCCTCGATACTTTTTATTTTTGAAATTACCTCTTAAAAATAAGGATATTCAGGATTACTAGTAAACGGTGTTAGGTATTTATTAAAAAGTTCCTTAAATAAGTAGCCATCATCAGTATCCAGAATCGTACAGAAGCATTTTTTTTTAATCATTATAGTTATTTTTTAATAAAATAATTTGTATTTTGTCGCTTACGTCGATAATTTCTAAACGATCTGATTGCATGCGGGCACAACGTATTCACGACTTTGTATACATAGATATAAAGACTAGCTACCTGAGCACGGGGGGCGCCCCGCGTTTACGTATAGACCACGCCTCCCATTGTTTGATTCATTTTCGATATAGCGTCTTAAAATGTGTACTTTTTAGATACTAAGTAGTTATTTTTTTGAGACGACAATAATTTGCTTATCTGAAAATGAGTACAAAAAAGATGATTGGTTGAGCAGAAAGGGTTGAAAATATGCTATTTAAGTAAAAATTATAAATTCGATCAAAATTCCTTGGTGTGTTGAGGAGTTTTATGTTTATTTTGATTAGCGTTCAGTTCAGTTCATAAAAATAAAGCAGAAAGCTCCCTACAAACTAATAAAATTAAATAGTACTCAGCAACACACCAGACTTTACTCGTTGACACAGATTAGATAATAGTTATGACTTGAGACCGCTCTCATGTCGCTCGTATAAGCGACGGGTTTTCGTAATGCAAATGTAAAGCTGACGTGTCGCTGACTGTACTTAGTACGTACTAAGTAGATATAAGTGACTGGTATTGTATCAATTACCGTATTGATAATTAGGAATTTCCATCCCAAGTTTCAATGATGCCTAAGCTCACATGGTGCCCTAATTACAAGTAGATATGTTGATCGCTTAGCTATTAATGGTTTTGATAGTTGAAAGGGTTTTGATTCGTTAGCCCTAGCATGTTGAAATTTCACACCTGAGATAAAGCAGTTAGGGATATAGTAGGAGTGTCTATCAATCGCAACGGTATATTTAGACGCTAAGGTGTAGGTGTCACAGAATCTATGTGGAATAGGTAATAAATAGGATTATTGAATTAGGTTGCTATGACGGAGGGCCGACTGCTATTAGTCTAAAAAGAAGAACAGTGACCTATATGAAATAATATTCTAAAGAGTTAGAATATTTTTCAATCCTTTTTCTTACCACGATAAAAAATGTTCAAAGTCAATTGGATTTTTCGATTGTACGTGTTGTTTAATTCTTTTTCCAGGTACCCTAAAATACCCAGGCGCATGGGTAGTGGTATCGCATTGTGGACATAGGGTCCACAATGCGATACCACTTCCCACACACTACAATACTATAGGGCTGGGAGAACACCGGGGGGTTTTAGTGGGTATGCCTGGCACTCTGCCTGGAGAGCCCCACACACGCTCGCCGTCTAGCCAACGGCGGATACGTTGCGGTCACGCCTTCCCCCGAAAGAAAAAGGTACTTACTCCAAAACAAATTCATAACTATTTTTGGCAGTATTTACGACGGAAAACCCTAAAATCAGTTTTTTATTTCAAATTGAAGTTTGACAGTAATCAGAGGGAAGGCAATCACTAAGTTTTAGCATAATTGTTGTGATTGCCATGGCCTTAAAAAAGTTAAGTGAATTTTTAATTGTGTAACGCCTAATGTTACATTATTGTATATAATTCATTTTCTACATTAACAATTATATCATAACAATACAATCAATCTACATAATAACTACATTAATAATAAATATTAACTTCATTGCTACATAAAATACAACTTGGAATGATTCGGTCTTCCATAATACCCTTAACTATTAAGGCGAGGATTTCCCAAATTTGCCGATCTTAGAACGTCTAGATCTGGATAATATTAGAACCCACAATTCTGAAATTCACACACCTTAAACTTGAAGATATAATCTAGTGAACTGTGAAAGCAGAAACACGATTTACTCCATTTCACTCGATAGAAAAAAAATCCAAACATAGGTCTAAATCAAAAACTAAAACCACGATTTGAAATCGAAATATACATAAAACAGTATAAAAGTTATACCAAAACATGTAGTTCGTTATTATCTAGTGAACTGTGAAGACAGATTTTTTGATGTCATATAAAATATTTAGGAAAATGACGAAAATTATATAATTTCGCTTGGTTGCAATCGCGCTCCATATAAGACAGTACTCGCCAAGTCGTCTCAGGGTATGGTCATGTCGCTTCGTGTCGCGGGCGCAAAAAAATATATTACGTGTTTCTTTACGATCGAATTTTAATTTTGCAGTTTGCGTTTATTTTGTTAACTTTCATTATTATTATAGATTAGTGTAGTAATATGGTGAATAGTGTAAATAATGGATTAGGTATTATAAAGGAGAAAACTATTTTAATCCTTCTTCCTAAATTATTTTATGTGTGAAAAAATATGTTTTTCGTTCTTTTTTTGTATAAGTTATTTTATGTGTAAAAATCGCTAATAAAAGAAGTCAAAGACGAAATGTTACATCAAATGCATACAAAAAATGCTGAAAGAAAAGTGGTAAATATTTATTTCCCAAATGTTTACATTTTATTGCCGCGGCCATATAGCACAGTGCAGTGTTAATAAACCAGTATGATAATTTCTTCAAGTAAATATGCAACGATTTATAGGTTCAAAATAATGTTTCCTATAAAACTTTATTGCTGAATTCCTTTAAATACTTAATGTTACCCCCTTTATTCACAACGCCTTGCATCAAAGCTTTAGAAGGTAGAATCAACAGCACATTATACATATAGCTAAATAATAGAGTTTTATTCGAGCCTATGTATTAAATATATGATTATGAACAGTAAAATAGTATTTTAGGAATCTTTTAAATTTCGTAACATTTATGGTCAAGCGTGAGTTGATTATAAAAAAGTAAAAAATAATTAACATAAATTTCCGTTCGATTTATGTAAAGATCACTTCATTGTATTAAAAGAAAATATCTGATCAGCGGAATTTTGTGAAACTTTATAAAATATTTGCTTTTGCCCGCTGCTTCGCCCGCATAAATGTCATAGAGGTTCCATACAAACTATTATTTTTTAGTTTTACCCCCTTAGATGGCGAATTTCCAACATACATGTCAAATTTCCGCTTTTTGTGCCTTTTAATTACGGCTGTGCGTAATCTGTCAGTCACTCAGTAATGAAAGTGTTTTTATATAAATACGTCGGCCCACACTAGGATTTTCAACTGTGTCGTAGGTGCAGTTTTTTTCTTTTTGAAAACGTCGCCCTACACTAAGATTTTCTCCTGTGTTGTGGGTGCAGTTACGAACATAGAATATCACATGTACATACGCCCAGACCGGAAAAAAATTCTGTAGGCCATACAAAATATTAGTCCCGTACGGGAATCGAACCCGCGACCCGTTGCGCAGTAGGCGATCATTCGACCTCTGCGCTAACCGTGTCATCAAAGTTACAAACATAGAATATATTACATATCACATGCACATACGCCCAGACCGGAACATATTTCTGTATTCCATACATAATATTTGTCCCGTAACTACAAAAAATTATTTTACAAAAAATAAAAACCGACTTCAAAAACACTGAAAACTTAAAAATAATATAAGAATAGGTACAGACAACATCACACTTCTGTATTGAAGTCGGCGCCAAACGATAATCTCCTAGAAAGTGTTAAAATTTGTCACCGACTTCAATATAGAAGTGTGATGTTGTCTGTACCTATTCTTATATTATTTTTAAGCTTTCAGTGTTTTTGAAGTCGTTTTTTATTTTTTGTAAAATATTTTTTATTTTTAACTTTTCAGTGAATGAAATCTTTTTAGTGAAAGAAGTGTTTTTAGTGCTTTCCTCGATTTTCTATGGGATCCCATCATCAGATCCTGACTTTGGTGACCATGAGACCACCCTTGCTCTATACTCTATCGAATACAAAAATAATTTTGGACATCGGTTTAAAAATGACGGAGTTATGAGGTAACAAACATAAAAAATACAACCGAATTGATAACCTCCTCCTTTTTTGAAGTCGGTTAAAAATATTTGGGAATCGAACCCGCGACCAGTTGCGTAGTAGGCGATCACTCGAACTCTGTGCGCTAACCGTGTCGTCAAATGTAAAGTCATCATGGTAAAGAACGCTAGCTGTGTAGTACTTCCCGAGTTTTCTTACAAGCCTAAGGTGGTAGAATATTAATTAATATTTTAAAACCAGTTTGCTTAGAGACTAATACGGTTGCCTGATATTCATAGCGATTTGTGGCTTTCTTCTTGATAATCTTGTTTAGTACATGCACGCCCCTGTCACTCACGCAATGCAGCGTTATAAATACCTACCACTAAGTAGCGCGCCGGCGCGCCGACCGCTGCACACACGTGTAAAGAAATTCTTAGGTTGTGTGTGAAGTCGACCAACCCGCACTTGGCCAGCGTTGATGATGGTAGCACATCAAAAACAGGTTTGAGCATGTTTCGAATTCATCTAATAATAATATGATGGATGACATACCTGCCAGAGATACCTGTCACAAAAATTGGGATATAATTAAAAACAAAAATACTATCGTTTTTGATGCTTGCTAAGGCAAGGATAAAAATACCTCCGTCTTACCTATTTCTGCCGCAAATCAGCAGTGCTTGCATTGCTGTGTTCCGGTGTGAAGGGTAAGATATGGCACTGAAATTACTGGATACCGTGACTTTACATCTGATGTCACAAGTTGGCAACGTACACTGGTTCTTGTGGGGCTTGCAGTTTTACTGCGAATCGCACAGGAACCACATGTATTATAGGTGACTGTTACCACTTACCATCAGGTGGGCAGTTTGCTTGTTTGCCAACTTAGTAGCAATAAAATAAAACACACAACATTACATTTTTATTTTGAAGGAGTTTTTGTTTTGAAGTGGTGTCGGTATTTATGTAAAAAAAATATTTTTATTTTTTTCGTGAAATTAATAATAGCTCTCTAAGTCAACTTGAAAGAATATACCTAACTGAGAGTCAATACGTACCTTTTATATCTAAAGACTAACTCCCTAACTCCTTAAAGTTAAGGATCCATCGTAAGCTCAGCATAGTGGAAGAATCCTTGAGATGATGTCTTTCAGACGCAAATACCTGAATAGCTTCAGAAAAAAAACAGGAAAGACGTTGGACGTGCCTATTCTCTCGATTTTCTTGGGATTCTAATACTAGATCCTGACTTGATGGCATGGAACCACTTCGGGGGTATACTTTTCTGAATACAAAAAGAATTTTGAAAATCAGTTAATAAATGACGAAGCTATGAGGTATGTGTTACCTCATAACTTCGTGAAGTCAGTGAAGTCGGTTAACAAATCAAATCGAAATAAGTTATAGTACTTATTCATTCAGTAATGTATTAAAATACCTACATATGTCTATTAAATTATTTTTCTTCAAACTACTCATTAATTTTACTCTAATCATCGGAAAAAGCAACACTAAGTAATACATTACTACCCTGGAAAACGGCAGTAGTATTGTATGAAATTTCATTAATGACCCGTTCAACATAATTGCCCTGTTGTTTGTTTTTCTAATTTAAAAAGAAATTACAATTCATATTCATACAATTCATACAAATTGTAGGCATTTTTCCAAAGAGATTTGAGTGGTTGTATAACATGTCACAAAAAATACACATGCGCAAAACAAGTTAGATAGGACCCTACAAAGCCAATTTTATTTAAAAAAGAGAGGCAATTGGCTTTAATGGCGAAGATTAGCTTTTATTTTAATAAATTAAAAATTGTATTCGAGTGAATATTGTGCAGTGAAAGTGGTGTTTTTTGGTGCACATTCATGTTGACGGCAAGAAATAAGGGTTTGTGGTGTACATGACAGTGAGTTTTTTTTTGTGGATTTTCCACTTCCGTCACCACCGTCAAGATAAGGTTTGGTTTCTTAATAAGAACAATTTGCATTTTTTTTGTCATAAATAAATAAGTTTTTCTACAGTCAACTTCAGTTTTTTATTATTTTTTAATAAGTTGAAGGAAAAGCAGATTACACACCTCGTAAGTGAGCTATTAATGCCCTCGGGTTATTAGTGCCCTCGAGCAAGTGCTCGTGCACCAAACATCCGCGGGCATTAATAAGTCACTTAGAGCTCGGTGTAACAATCTACTATTTCTAAATCAAACCGATTAGCCGTCGAAGTCAGACAAAAAAATTTAACAGTGCTTTATAAGTATATGCCGCCGCGTCAGTCATATTCTTAGCTTTTGTTTTAAATACTACTTCTAGCCAGTTCTAGCTAATCGAGCATTTCTTGTATTCTAGTGATGCATTCTATACTGCACAAAAGAAATATGCATAAAATTTGAATTTACATTTTATTAATAACACATCATAGAAACATTTAAAACCTTTGAAATTGTGAAGAAACGGTCTAATGCTTTGCGTCTCTTTCTTATAAAATATATGTTTGTATCGGTATTATAATGGTGGACGAGTACAATGACGTCACTAGCAAATAAAAGCTTTTTAAACTTTGTTATTTTTTAAGTTATTAAAAAAATCACGTGGTTGTTTGTCAAATAAAAATACTATGTAATGTAACAATTAAAAAGTGTCCATATTTACATACAAGTAAAGATACAATAAAAAATAGCAATCTCAAACTCAAACTCAAACTCAAAAATCTTTATTCAATATAGACCTTTACAGGCACTTATTGACGTCAAAATAAAAACATAAAAATCTTCAACCAAGAATCTAATTAACTAAATTATTTAATCCTTGTATGTACACACACCCCAACCATTATTAAGATGTGTGCAAATACAAGTAAAATTAAAAAAAAAAATTGACTCTACACCTGTTCGGAAATTGGGAGAGCCTTCTCAAGAAGAACAGGCAAGAAACTCGGAAACAATGAAGTCATAAAGCTGTATCTTTATTGGTTGTATTACTGTAGGTACTTACCTCAGTTTATAAATCAATACTTATTTGTAACCTAGCAAAAAGTATATTGCATATGATATAAAACGTCCTTGTTGTACTGTTATATTTTTACTGTGCGGCACACGATGTTGGCGCCTGTTCAGTGGCCGCGTCCGCGCTAACGTCATGTACAAATGAACGGTGTGAAGTGCGGAACATATGGGCTTGCACGTGGAAATTCCTCGCCTTAATGGGTCTTAAAAAAGGAACGCATTTAGTTCACATTTTTGTCGCATCTGCACGAAATAGTGCTGAGGTTCATGTCTCAGGGTACGCACGTATTCGCGCTCTTTTTGGAGAAAATTTTCTACGTGTGCTGGATTCGCAAGAATATCCTTCTAAACAATTATCTAAAGACTAATCTTTTATAGGTTAATTGTAAATATTATTTTATAGTACGCGCTGCTTATTTTACACTACTTAATTTGCAAAAGAATTACTATTGTAAATAGCTTGTTTTAAACGAAACCCCGTCTTATTGGGTAAGTGTTGTTTGATATTTTAATTAGTTCTAAGGCCCGTATTAATAAACCGCACTCAGCTCTGAGATAGAACTTGAGAGCAAACTTGAGATACTGTGCTAATTAATACACCATACTTGAGTTCACACTTGAGTACAAAGTATCAGCTGAGTAGCGACGTATTAATAAAACGATTTCAGGACTCAAGTGCACTCTCAAGATGCTACTTAAGTGCCTGTTTTCTGAGTGTGGTCGGACCATGACTTAAGTGCGCGTTTTGGCGGTTGTTTCAAATGTCATTTGGACATTGGGCATTTTACTATGGAAAATTTACCCACGGTGAACAAAAATAAAATTTGGTTAGATGTATAGGTAATTACATCTACATTATAATGGGATAGGTCGCATATCTGTGGGTCGTGGGGTTAACACGAAAATGACCATACAGAATAAAAAATAATAAGAATAGTATTTTTTACTTGTTTTCTTGTAAAAATCAAAAAGATAAAGGAAAAAAAAAATTCGATTCATTTTTATTCTGCTGCATCCAAACACAAGGCACAGGGAGATAACAGTAGTTAAAGAGATCACACAACGGATGACAAAGTGACAGCTTTTCGCGCGCGGTCGTCGCGTCGCGTCGATCTCGCTCCCACTCATAACCAGAAACTCATATACTTATAACTTGAATATAATGTGGCGACCGTCACTCAATTTGATTCAATCTAGTGCGCCAACACTATGAATGAAATATTTTTTGGATAACGCATCCACTTTTGTTTTTTTTTGTACATACGACAGGGAAGCTCTTGGCCTTCATCTCACTATGGTAAGTGAAGATGTGCTCGAAAGAGGAAGCGAGCGTCACCTGGACTCCTCAACGACTGAGTAACTGGCTATCTTATCTCTAATTGTCGAAGAACGCTATTAACATTGTTATTATGGCGAAACCCTTAGATAAGACGGGGCGGGCTGCAGCTAACCAGGCGGGCTCAGAAGCACTACCACCGACCCAGCCGAACAGAAAAACGTCTGCCCCCATGGGGAATAAAACCCCAGACCTCTCGATCAACATCTGGACCACGGAGGCGGTTGAAGTTTGTTTGTTATTTTTTGATTGTCTTAAAATTAGGTAGGTTTAAAGAGATATTATTATTATTATTCTGGCAAAGCTGTCAACTGGCGCAAGCGCACGCGATGTAACCCGTTTTATGAGACTATGCGAGAGAGAGACAGAGAGACAGAGGGAGAGGGAGTAAGACGAACAAAACATTTCGACCGCATTACAGGTATTATTCAGATGGTAAAAAACAAACGACGAAGTGATATTTTAATTTGCTGGATGGTCATTTTTAACAAATACTAGCTAAACGCTCGCAGCTTGGCCCCCGTTATTTTTGTTTGCCCGTGGGAATTTTATATTTTCCCTTAGGAAAAATAATTTTGTAGCCTATGTTCATCAGGAATAATGTAGAATTCTAAATGTGAAATAAATTTTCAAATCGGTCCAGTAGTTTCGGAGCCTATTCAATGCAAACAAACAAATCTTTTCTCTTTATAATATAACGAGTACCTAGTATATAAAAATCAACGAAATACTCGCATGATATAAACACTGATAATTTCCGTTCCCCATTGATCTGAATTGAAATAACTACAGAAAATAAAAGCTGAATAAAAGCAGCAGGATCTAAAAGTATTTTGGTTTTTGTTCGCGACTTCAAAAACCAGGTAAAAATGCCCAATGTCCATCAGGTTTGACGACTTTTGTTGTTCACACACAAATCGATCACTATGACGAAATAGATTATTAGGTATATCTTTCAGATAAACGGGCATCGAAATCCAAAAAAATATATAAGAGATACTCAGAATACTTTGAAATACCGAATGAAGACTTTTTGAAACGATATAGATTTCACCAAAACCTTCCATCATCAGCTCAGTAACATGACATGATGACTACCATACGCAAATACCTGAATTAAGAAAAGACATGAAACACGTTGGACGTGCCTTTCAAATTTAAGGGTTTCCCTCGATTTGCCCGGGATTCCATCATTCAGATCATGACAGATCATGACAATGGGACCACCTCGGGAGTGTACTATTTCGATTACAAAAGGAATTTTGAAAATCGGTCCTCAAATGGCGGAGTTATCGGTGAACATAAATAAAAAGTAAGAAAACACATACAGTCGAACATAGAACCTCCTCTTTTTTGGAAGTCGGTTAAAAATTTCGTTTACTTGAGATCACGCTCTTAAGAGCGCGATCTTGATATTATATCTCAAGTGATACGCTGTTGATGTAGGTTTATTAATTAGCGACTATCTTAAGTGCGTGATCACAACTTGAGTGTGACTCGGCTGAGTTCGCACTTGAGAGCAGTCTTGACATCGCTTTATTAATACGGGCCTAAGTGTATGTGTGTTATAATAGAAAAATTTACAATATAAGTGCCTTCTCATCAATAATAATTTGCTTATTTATTATCTTATGTTAGTGAATGTCTTGGTTCTTAAATTTAAGCGTGTCTTAGTATTAATTCAATTCAATATTGGATTTCCTTTAAACTAAAAATCTTATGTTCCATAATATAACATATTATTTCTATGTCAACGTCCCTTGTTAAGCTGGCTGATAATGTGTGCAGTGTTTCCTGTATATAAAATCTTACTAATATTATAAATGTGAAAGTGTGGATGTTTGGATGTTTGTTACCCAATCACGCAAAAACGGCTAAACGGATTTAGATGAAACTTGGCATGCATGTAGCCTTAGTCATGGAATAGAACATAGGCTACCTTTTATCCCGATTTCTTAAGTAGTTCCCGAGGGAAAATTGAAAATTGTTTACGAGCTAAGCCGCGGACAGACAGCTTTGAAATTTGGTATTCATGCCACCTATGATATGGAAAAGGGCATGCACTTTATATTCCTTAATGATCTCTCAAATACTCGTAGTCCCCTGGGAAGATGAAAAATTGTTAACGAGCAAAGCTTTAGACCCAATTCTGAAGCCCACGCAGACGAAGTCGCGTGCAGAAGCTAGTAGTAAATAAACTGATACTTAGTGTTCAGAATTCTGGTGTAAAATTCCATGTTTTAACTAATTGTGTAAAATAAGTTCTTTTTCACTGTTAACTGTTAGACAATGTACCTAAATGCTTAAATCTATAGTATAAATATTAATGTGCTTACATCATAAATTATGCTTGCTGGCCATTACCTATCATTGGGACAAATATCAGTTTGCTTGACACGGAGCGTTGCAGTCAGTATGGGAACATCTAATATTTCTTAAAGTGTCCATAAACCAGTTTCCAGGGTTCTATGTATACCTAGATGTAGGTATACAAATTTACTGCGGCTTCACTTATCGCCTGCTGCCTACCTTCCTCTGCTGCCTGCCCTTCACCTGCTGCATACCGTCGCCTGCTGCCTACCGTTCGCCTGCTGCCTACCGTTCGCCTGCTGCCTACACTTGACCTGCTGCCTACACTTGACCTGCTGCCTACCCTTCACCTGCTGCCTACCCTTCACCTGCTGCCGTCAAGAGCGACCTGGATCCTACTCCAGGGGAGTGGCTTTTTAAACTAAAGCTCGGAGCTATTGAAACCCAACCCTGAGTCTATCACCTACCTAACTACGCTTTAATTTTTATAATAATTTATATATATTTTTATTATTACTTTGATTTTCCTACGCCTACTTGTAGCCCTAAATGTGACAATTGATGTGATGACTGATTTGACAAGAGAATTTCTGCCCGCCATGTTGTTTGAATATGCTTCATTTTGCAAATTAGTTGAAGGTATTTTTTTACTTTGTGTGTTCTAACTTATTCTTAGCATTTTGGTGAAAGCTGCATCAAATCTGTCCAGTAGATTTAGACGAGTTTCCAGACAAACAAACATTTTTCTTTAAACTACGAGTATTTCATCGTGTACTGCAAGTGAATTTAGGCCTGTGCAATTTTAGTCTGGGGATCTTTTTTAGTATTTTTTAACTTATTATGATATTATTACATTTAAAGGTTAATGAATGTGTGCAAAACCTGAATTTAGTTCGTTCATAATCGAGAGGAGAATCGTTGCCACTATTTAAAAAAATAGACTTGAATAAACACGGTCTCGCGCATACCTACCCGTCACGCGGGCGGTATCCTCCCTGACAGCGCGTGAATGAAAAAAGAGATAGCAAATTTTAAGACTTTCTAGGAGATCACCGTTTGGCACCGACTTCAGTATAGGAATGTGATGTTGTCTGTACCTATTCTTATATTATTTTTAACTTTTCACTGTTTTTGAAGTCGGTTTTTATTTTATGTAAATTTTTTTTCTAACCTCTAACTCCTAAAAGTTAAGGATTCTTCCATCATGAGCTCGGTGCACGACTACCAGACGCAAATACGTGAATAGCTTCCGAACACGTTGGACGTAGGTACCTATAAATTTTATTTTTTCATTCATCAGATCCAGACTTAGGTGATAATGGAACTACCTCAGGAGTATACTCTATCAATAATAATACAAAAAGAATTTTGAAAATCGGTTTACAATTGGTGGAGTAATCGCCTAACATACACACAAAAAAAAAACAAAACAAATATACGCATCGAATGGAGAAACCTACTCCTTTTTACAAGCTTGTATTTAACTTGCAATGTAAGTATGTTCGGGTGAAATCTTGCAACTCAATTTTGAAGCAGATATCTTTAACCGATTGAGCTGAAATTTTGTATACACGTTCAGTTTGGATGACAATGCATGGTTGACTGTGTGACGTCATTCTAAATCCAAGATGGCGGCATACCCAAGATGGCGGACCAATTATTTTTAATGCACTGCTACAATAGGGGTATCAAATGAAAGGTCTTGCTAAGAATAACTTGAAATAGGCTCAAAACTCTTCGCTACTGGTCAAGCATACGTGGCTTTAAGTAGGGTAAAATCATTAGAAGGTCTTCTTATTGAAAAGCTAGATTGTTCTAAGTTAACCGGCAAACGACCTTGCAACAATGATGCGTTGAATGAGATGAACAGACTGAGAAACGTGTCCAGTAATAACTAAAAAGTAAAAAATAAATTAAATGTAAAAAACTTTTTTAAAAACAAGCTTTTATTTAAGTGCGCTAAAAAGAAAAGAATAAACTTTTACATTAAAACTTTTACTTATAACGTCATTTCACATTTGACACAATTTATATGACATAAAAGCTTGTCGCGAGATTTACTGTTGTAGATAAACAAGTAAATTAAATAATATGACGTGAAAAATTTATATCTACATAGGCTGCTACTTATGTATCCGGAACTGGCCACACACAAAAAAATATTTAAAAAAGAACAATTACATTTGAAAATAGAACTCTTTAGTCGTAGAATGCAGCTTGTTTTATTATTCTCTCTATTGTTTGACAACTTTGCCGCCATTTTGATAATTGCGCGTCACCGTAATTATGGAATTAAGTCGAGAACATTTTCGTGCGATGATTTACTACGATTTTCGGCGTGGGCTCAGTCAAAAACAGTGCATCGATCAAATGGTTTCTACTTTTGGTGATGAAGCACCATCAAAAACCACCGTATATCAATGGTTTAGTGAGTTCAAACGTGGACGGTCTTTGCTCTCGGACGAATTTAAGGAAGGTCGGCCAAAATCAGTCGTTGTGCCACAAAACATCGATGCTGTGTGTGAACTAATTATGAACGACCGTCATGCCACATATCGTGAGATAGAGGCGTCTTTGGGCATCAGTATGACAAGCATTCACAAAATATTACATGAACATTTAGCCGTAAAAAAAATTTGTTCGCGTCTATACAAAAACAGGCCCGTATCGACTGGTGCAAAGAAATGTTACAAAAATATGACCGAGGTGCTTCAAAAGCTGTTTATAATATCTATACAGGTGACGAATCGTGGATATATGCGTATGACCCAGAAACAAAACAGCAGTCGACGGTATGGGTGTTCCAAGATGAGCGGAGGCCAACAAAAGTTGTTCGTGCAAAAAGCACTTTAAAACAGATGGTTGCTTGTTTTTTTGGAATCAATGGACATGTTGCTACAGTGCTATTAGAAAATCGTAGAACTGTGAATTCTGAATGGTATACAACCATTTGTTTGGCAGAAGTTTTTGATAATATTCGAAAAAATAACCCACAACTAATAATTATCCTGCATCACGACAACGCGAGCTGCCACACGTCAGTCGAAACAACACAGTTTTTAGAAGCTCAAAAGATTGAATTGACCGGTCATCCGCCATACAGCCCCGATTTAGCTCCCAACGACTTCTATTTATTCCCTTTTGTGAAGAATAAATTACGAGGTTTACGTTTTTCGACACGTGAAGAGGCCGTCGATGCATTCAAAATGCACGTTTCGAAGATACCCCAAACAGAGTGGAAAAAGTGTTACAAAAATTGGTTTGAACGGATGCAAAAATGTATTGACTATCAGGGAGAGTACTTTGAAAAACAATAAAAACATAAAAAAATACATATCTGGTTTTTTATTTCATATTCCGGATACATAAGTAGCAGCCCTGCTACTTATGTATCCGTATTTTCAAACTAAGTAAATACAAGGAAGGTACTTAAAAGTAGACTCTTTTAAGTACTTTTAAGTTACAACACACAAGTAAATCTCGCGACAAGCTTTTATGTCATATAAATTGTGTCAAATGTGAAATGTCGTTATAAGTAAAAGTTTTGGTGTAAAAGTTAATTTTTTCTTTTTAGCGCATTTAAGTGAAAGCTTGTTTTTAAAAAAGTTTTTTACATTTAATATTTTGAAGTCTGTTAAAAATCCTAACTCGTCACTAGAATGTAACGTTGTATATTTGTGGAAATAACTTGATTTTGTAACAAGTAACTGTAAATAATGTGATACAAATCTTTTAAACACACCAACGCTAATAGTACAAATTTTTGTCATAATTTACCAGTCGGGTCCAAAGCCTGGAAAAAGTGTGATGGAAACATTTAAATCTTATTTTGTCGGGTTTCTAAAGCGTTATTCAGTTTAGTTCAGGGTTTCCCAACCAGTGAAGCGCGCCCCACTTGGGGGGCGTAGAGTGAACCAAGGGGGGGCGCAGCGAGCTGCTCCAGAATTGAACTGAATAAAGAATATTTATTAAAACTGTTCATTTATACTCGCGCGACGCGGACGGTGCCTATGCGAAGTCAGCGACACGTTGCAACCATCTTTTGAATAAAACTAAACACGTCAATATTTTAATCGTTTGTTTTATTTTCTTGACTCTCCATTTCGGCCCCAAGGGGGCATTGTATTTTAGCATAATGTTGGGTGGGGCGCATAGGGTAAAAAGCAGGCGCGGATCTAGCCCTCAAAAAAGTTTGTGGTCACAGATGTTTAAGAGCCACCCGAAAATAGGCCAAATTCGAGACGAAGTATGATCTCGCTTATAATCGATATAGTGCATTCCTACAAAGGAGATGTTTACAAAACCTATGCTTCTGACCAAGATTTTTTTTATTAAGACATTGAATATGATATATCGTCAGCCTATCGATCTCAAAAGATCGTGAAAGCGTGACCCTAAAATTTATTGGGGATGTGGGCATGCCCATCGTGCCCACAACGGTGGATCCGCGCTTGATAAAAAGTTGGAAACCCCTGGTTTAATTGAATACAATTTCCGCGGTACGCGCGCAGCAACATCATACTTGTTTCAGGTGCGCGACCATAGTGTTTCATATTCGAAAGAAATGCAAGAAGACAAAACAAATAAAATAGCTTCATAAATAATAATTGAAAATGTAATTCAATCATTTACCTCTAAGTATAATTCTTTCATAATAAAATCAGTTGGAGTGTCCGAGTTTTTGTGCTATTTCATTAACATGTTGTATAAAGTTATAAATTAACTAGCTTTCCGCTCGCGACTTCGCCCGCGTTATTTTTGTTTTCCCGTGGGATTTTTTTTCCCGTAGGAAAATTAACCTATGTCCTTCCCCTGGTCCCGAACTATCCCTATACCAACTTTCATCAAAATCGGTTCAGTCGTTTCGAAGCCTATTCAATACAAGCAAACAATCAAATCTTTCCTCTTTATAATATTAGTAAGTATAGATATTATAGATGTTAAATAGTTATTAAAAAATATTTGTTTGGAATTTGCACAAAAGTTGGGCATTGTCCAGTTTCACTCTTTCTATAATACCTATTCAATATTGTTTTGATAGGATTTTTCTGACAACAATATCTATTTATCTCACATTCCAGTGTTCTGACCGTCATGGTCAGAACACCCACAGAAATATTGGTGGAGCAAGTAATCTCATGAAATAAAGATAAAGATCAAACACTTGTGGGGAATGGCTTTAAGAAGTGAAAATTTAATATTCACCAGAAAATGTAGGTACATAACATCACGCCTTCACTCAAGAACAGTTCAATAAAGCAAAATAAGACTGTAATGTCTCCTTATTATAAACACAAAGGCTTAATTAAATATGAATAAGGAACGAAATACGAGTACGTCGTACGTCTAAAGTGCTCAGGGTTGACCGAAAAAAGTTTCTCTAATGCTACATGACATAACTTGATTTTCGGTTGAGATACTTAGAAAAGTTATCTTCCACTTATCAGAATTGTTACGTTGTCTGCCAAATGATTACGTCGTGACTATATACAGCGCGTTCCTGAGGATATGCATTAACTTTGGCCTGTTATTTATACCAGAAAAATGATGCAAAGAATCAAATACAAGGAAAAAAATGCGTCTCGGGCGGGACTCGAACCCGCGTCCCCAACATACCGTGTTGACACCATAACCACTGGGCCACTGAGCACTTACCTGTCCCGGCGAAATTTTAACATCACTGATCCCTTTTGTACTTTGTTAAGTCCAAGTAGTCTTTATTCAGTGTTAATAATTACTTATCAAAATCCAATTAAGAAATATTTACAGATTTCATGAAAATTGGTTATGAATAAAGAAACTTATAAATGTGATATTTGTGACTTTGCATTTTATTTTAAAAATGCTAAATCATTTAAAAAAATGATGAAAATAAGTCAAATACAAGAAAGAATTTCGTCTCGGGCAGGACTCGAACCCGCGTCTCTAATATACCGTGTTGACGCCTTAACCACTGGGCCACCGAGCACTTACCTGCCCCGACGAAGTTTTCAACTGTACTGATCCCCTTTGGACTTTGTTAAGCCAAAGTAATCTGTATTCACTGTTAATAACTACGTATTAACATCCAATTTAGAAATCTTTACAGATGTTTTGACGACACGTTTAGCGCAGAGGCGCAACGGGTCGCGGGTTCGATTCCCGTACAGGACAAATGGCCTACAGAAATTTGTTCCGGTCTGGGCGTATGTGCATGTGACATTCTATTTGTAACTGCACCCACGACACAGGAGAAAATCCTAGTGGGGCGACGTTTTAAAAAAAAATGTTTTGAAAATTGGTTAAGAATAAAGAAATATTTTTTTAAATTATTTAGCATTTTTAAATAAAATGCAAAGTCAAAAATATAAAATGTTATTTAAGACCATCGAGTTCAATAATTTTCACTTAGGGACCAAATTTGAAACCACGAAAATATTAACCTTTGAAAAAAAAGCTTTTCATTTAAATGTTTTAAAGGAAAGGAGGAAGGAAGGAAGGAGGAAAATAAACCTTTTATCACATCTATTCGAAAAGAGCTGCTTTGTTCCTCGGAAACCGGGACTAAAATAGCCTTTTATCCCTTAGGGACTAAAAGGGATTTGAATTTAGAATGTGGATATTTTCAGCAAAAGTTTCAGCAAAGAGAGTTTTTATCTTTATAAGTTTTTGCGAAGCTATTCAGGTATTTGTGTCTGGTAGTCATGACCCGAGCTAATGATGCAATAATCCATAATTAAAATAAAAACTGACTTCAAAAATACTTAAAAGTTAAAAATAATACGCACAACATCACATTTTATATTGAAGTTGGCGCAAAGCGATGATCTCCTAGAAAGTCTTATTTTTTTAATTTTTTTTTCCTTTTCTTGGCTGATTAACCCTAACTGAATGTAAGTAAATAAATAAACGTGTTTTCTTCTTCAAAAGTTTCACTTATTTTCTCATAGAGAATGATAAAAAGTAGAGTGTTCACCTCGGGAGCTACACTATTTCAAACTCGAGTAACGTATTTTGAATCCCCCGCAGAGCTCAGGATTCCACTTTAGAATCCTTCGCTTCGCTCTAGCTAGATTCAAAAAACACTTGCATTAATAATAGTTAAGTATTTGCTCCATTGGTAAATACACTAAGTACTATTCAATTAAATAAAACCTATCAATTTATTACTCAGCACAATAATTTTATGATAATATAAAAGGTTGTCGCGGGATTTACCTATTTTATAAAAAAATATGCGGTATTACTAGAAAAAAAATCATGAGTGTATAAACTGTAAAACATAAATTATTTCATATTCATAATAAACAAATTACTCTTATTGGAGTTTACAGATTGGGATCTGTGCACAATTCAAGATCTATCAAAGACCGAATAATAATAATGTCCTCCTAACCGATATTCGGTCAAGGCGGCCAATCTCAACAGAGACTAGCCATCTGCGCAAGACATAATATAGTTCACTAATGTCTGCGCAAACGCAGGTAAAAAAATAAAATGTTGTTGTGTGTATTCTTATATTATTTTTGACTCTTTAGTAGTTTAGTAGTTGATTTTATTTTTTTGTGCTGAAGTAACTTAAAGGAATTCAACAAGGGTCAATATGTGCCTATTTTATTTAAAAAACTAACCTCTAGCTTCTATAAGCTAAGGATGTTTCCATCATGATCTCGGCTCATGAAGGACACAAACACCTTAATAGCTTCGGTAAAAATAAGAAACACGTTGGGCAAAAGCTATAAAAAATCCTGACCTGATGACCTTGAGAACCACCACCCTTTCAAACAAAAAAGGAAATTTCCATTTCGGTTTAGAGTTTTCGAGTAATCAGGGAACATACATAAAAAATAAAGATACCAACGAATTGTATAACCTACTCATTTTTTTGAAGTCAGTATCTACCTACTTGGAAACAATAAATGTGCTTTAATTTTAATTCTAATTTACCCGATCTCTATTGAAAAACCTACACATTAGTCAGTCAGTGTTCATTCATATTATAAAAAAAACAAAAAAATGAAAGATGATCCAGAACTAATGAAATATCGTTGTTTACCAATTAATATACCAATTAACAAATAGTCACACACACACAGACACACATACATACACACACACTATACAACCATACTTACAATCACAACTAATTATTAGTATTAAGATTTTCTTTTATGTAAACGCTACTTGTAACCAATTCTGTATAACCGAGTTACGGAAGAGCGGGACCTCTTGACACAGGCACATTAATTTGCCTACTAGGAGGTCTCAAGCACTGTAGAAATAGTGATATATTGGTTATGGAAATAAACTATTTTCATTTTCATTTACGCTCGAGAAAGAGCGAGTGGTAACACTGCTAATAGTCTGTGCATGTGATGGTCTGTGGCGGCCGGCCGCTGTAACATGACAGTCGAGTCGAATTTGTATTGTCATTGAACTATGTAGTTACCACGCGGCGCGCTATCTCGAGTAAAATTGTAATTGAATTGTGTTTTGCGCGGCGCACCTAATTCTTATGGTTGCGAAAGTCCGCTTGTGATTGTTTTCCGAAATAGTTATTGTCGCGAATGTCCGCTAATTAATTAGTTAATTGTGAGTGGTGGTGGCTTATTAGGCAAATGTGATCTGGTCGTGGTTCGGTGGATTGACAGCAGCCCTTCAGGCACCGCGACTTCCTTCGAGCTAACTCAGGAAGTCCACCGGCTACATACGGAGACCGGACCGGTTAGGGGTAAGCACTATTATATTGTATTGTAGTCAATCTTTAAAATCAGCATAAAACAATCGGCGTAACGCCGAATTGGTTGCGTCGACTTTAGGCGCCAACAATCGTTTTCCATAAATACATTTATCGAAGGAAAATCAGGAACCTATTTATTCTAATACACAGTTATTTTTTAATTATTTGAGATCGTGCCAATTTATGACATTTATTTACGAAGCAGCGTGTTTGATTAAATTTGTTATTATTAAAATTTATTCGAGAGACATTGAATATATTGACATTAATGTATTCTTGGCTCCCGATAGTATTCGACTGTTTACAGTAAGACAATATCAATATTTTATTGTTAATTTGTTTGTTTATACTCTACGTCACACAATTAATTATTAGACGACACGGTTAGCGCAGAGGTCGAGTGATCGCCTACTGCGCAACGGGTCGCGGGTTCAATTCCCGTACGGGACAAATGTTTTGTATAGCCTACAGAAATTTGTTCCGGTCTGGGTGTATGTGCATGTGATATTCTATGTTTGTAACTGCACCCAAGACACAGGAGAAAAATCCCAGTGTGGGCCGACGCTTAAAAAAAAATAATTCTACATTTTCTATTATTCGTACTATTAATGTAAACAAAACACATGACTTAATACACATCACATTTACACCTATTTTCAACGCCATAATAAAATATAGCATCAGGGAAGAGATTCTTAAGGTACCTAACTTTTAAGTTTGGTCATGAAAAGATTTTCCTGCTTACTAGGAGCGCCTCTTATTCTTCAACTTAAACGGCTTAAAAGACAGACGAACTTTGCTTTACTATGTATTTCTGTATAAATTAGCGAATGGACACACTGATGACTCCCGATTGCTATTAGGAGAACTAAAATTTCAACGTTCCCTTTAAATTGCCTTGTCCCTCTAAATACAACCTCTTCTCTACGGAACTATGCAAAACAAATGTTGCCCAAAATGCAATGAGAGATAATTAGATAAATCAAAGGAATAAAATGTCTCTTTTGTTTTGCCCAAGGTCATAAAATGTGTGCAAAGACACATTTTTCATTCCTCTCACAAAAAAAAATCTTATATTCATATTTCATTTGATTGACCAACATATATCCAATCACATCAATACCTATACATTCACTTTTATAAAATAAAGAAAGATTGGGTTATGCTCGTATCGTGACGAGCATAACCCAATCTTTCTTTATTTTAATACTCGTATCACTGTGAAGTTAGGGACTGTACATGTGTATGCTGTTGCGTGCGTGGAATTCAGTTATATGGCGCTCCCTAAGGAACTTAATAAAATTCAGGATAAAAAGGAGCCTCTATATCCTTCCCCAGTACTTGAGCTATATCTATACTAAATTACATTAACATTAGTTCAGCGGTTTCAGCGTGAAAGCGTAACAAACAGAGAAATAAAGTTACTTTCGCATTAACATTATAAGTATGGATTCTCTACTTGTATAAAAACCAACCGAATGCGAGTTGGATCCGAGGGTACCGTACAATTTATCTCAGTATATAAATTCCTCACTGTGTAGATATTTGCGGATTTCAAAGATCTTCAATAATATGTATTTATAATAGTACTATAAGACCTTGCTACTTATTAAATTTCATGGTTCTAGGTTAACGGGTCAAGCTTTTAATATACTCGTAAGCATAAAGCAATATTTACTTCAGTTCAGACTCCCCCCCTCCCCACGTTCCTCGTCATAGCTCTCCTTGAGAAGTTATGGTTTGTTACTGTACTTATAATAATATGCAGTATATTTTTTAGATTCCATTTTTTTGCTTCATAACTTCCTTTTCATATTAATTGTTTTTGTCTGTTTTATTAATGAGTTTATATATTTTTTTTAATATCAATCTAGTTACTTACTTATGTTTATCCTGTGTAAAGGTTGCCTGGCAGAAATAGCCTACGGCGATAGGGGCGCCTATTTTGTATTGTCCTAGAATATGATATTTATTGTGCAAAATAAAGTGTTTCTATCTATCTATAATAATCTTTCGATCGCGTTGATCTACAGCTGACTTACATTTTGTCATGGCTGAAAGAGACTCTGGGGTCTACATCCAAAGATTTGTTTTAAATTTCAGCTTAATATCTTTACGCGGTTAGTATAAAATGGGTCTTCACAGACAGACGGACATCAAAGTGAACCTATAAGGGTTCTGTTTTTTTCTTTTTGAGGCACGGAACCCTAAAAACAATAAATATAAACTTTTAATCACGGAACCGTAAATCGCCCTAACTTCGCCTATAAAATCCGTGTTACTTTTAAGAGGCCTCTCAGTTAAATTTTTACACATGGTCACTTTGCACTGACAAATCAAACATCAACTCATTTTATCGTCAGTGTGTAGGATAATTTGCAGTGATTGCGATATTAACACATTGTTTGTTTGCTCTTTATTCTAATCTGTACGGAAATCAAATTTGAAGTACGTGGGTTTCTTATTTAAAGAGTTATGCGACTAGGCAAAGTTATACACCAAACTAAAGACTTTTACAAAATGATTTTAAGGTTAGATTATTCTTTTTTGTTTTAGATGGCAAACAAAAACACGTTACGACTTACGACGTAAATAACGTAACTAAACACAAAGTATCTAAAATTATTAAAAAGTGATTTATGTAAATTGGATTAAAAAATGATTTATGTGACTAAGGTACTATGTAGTATTATCTAATCTGTGACTAGGTAAGCAACAAGTAAAAAAATATTCACACAAGACTGTAACTTTGTCTATATTTTTATGACCTTCAAGTTTTGTTGGTGGTTAATGAATTTGAAAATTACTTGCTTATGCTTAAAATTGTGAAATTCTATTTGTTAATGTGAAATACGTAAAATAAGGCGAGAATTGAAACTAAGTGAAAAATTCAAGATGAAAAGGCGCTTAGTATTAGGAATCTAATAAAATCGGTCGATTGGAAAATTTTTCAAATCTTCTAAAATCATTGTTTGTAAATTTTACAAGCTTTTATTTAACTTGCATGTAAGTATGTAAGTATGTATTTTCGGGTGGAATCTTGCAACTCAATTTTGAAGCAGATATCTTTAACCGATTGAGCTGAAATTTTGCATACACGTTCAGTTTGGATGACAATGCATGGTTGACTGTGTGACGTCATTTTAAATCCAAGATGGCGGCATACCCAAGATGGCGGATCAATTATTTTTAATGCACCCCTTACAATATGGGTATCAAATAAAAGGTCTTGCTAAGAGTAACTCGAAAAATAATGTGACGTCACTATTTATCTAATATGGCGGACTTCTAAAGCTTTAAAATCAATTTTGAAGTAGATATCTTTAACATTGAGCTGAAATTTTGTATACACACAGTTTGGATGAAAATACACGGTTAACTGTGTGACGTCATTCTAAATCCAAGATGGCTGCATACCCAAGATGGCGGACCAATTATTTTTAATGCACTCCTACAATATGGGTATCAAATAACTCTTGCTAAGAATGACTTGAAAAATTAAGTGATGTCACTATTAATCCAATATGTCGTACTTCTAAAGCTAAAAATCAATTTTGAAGTAGATATCTTAAGCCGATTGAGCTCAAATTCTGTATAGACGTTCCGACAAACGACCTTGCAACAATGATGCGTTGAATGAGATGAACAGACTGAGAAACGTGTCCAGTGATAACTAAAAAGTAAAAAATAAATTAAATGTAAAAAAACCTTTTTAAAAACAAGCTTTTATTTAAATACGCTAAAAAGAATTAATAAACTTTTACACTAAAACTTTTACTTATAACGTCATTTCACATTTGACACAATTTATATGACATAAAAGCTTGTCGCGAGATTTACTTTTGTAGATAAAAAGAAAATTAAATAATTTGATGTGAATAATTTTATACATTACAATTTTCAAAGTAAATACGAGTAGGTACTTAAAAGTACTCTTTTAAGTACTTTTAAGTTATTACACATAAGTAAATCTCGCGACAAGCTTTTATGTCATATAAATTGTGTCAAATGTGAAATGACGTTATAAGTAAAAGTTTATTAATTCTTTTTAGCGCATTTAAATAAAAGCTTGTTTTTAAATAGTAGATTGTATGCCGAGTGCATAAAGCAAGTCATTTTTATCCGAGATCGTTATATGAGGCAGATGAAGAAGTCGAGGATAAAAATGATTTGTGCACGAGTTATAAACTCTGCTTTTCACTTCGATTGCGAGAAAATAAAACAGTAACATAACATACTAACATTTATTCTATGCTATAACACTCCACAGTGTTGAAGGCTGCAGTTTTTTCGATAACTCATCAAAGTAACTTAAAAGAACACTTTCAGCGAATGTATTCACTTGTTTTTCTTTCCTCCAGCTTAGAAATTTCTCATAAGTTTTCATATATATTTGCCGAGATTTTGGCGGCAATATTTCTTGCACCACTTTTTGTGCGTTTATTTCCATTAAAGTATTAGGAGTAAGTTCTAAATCTTTTTCTTCACTTGACATTTTTAAAATTTAGTTAATTCAACAATAACTGAGAAAATTCAATACGAAAATTTCACGGCTTCTTTCCCGCTACTTTACTTTTTTTAATTTTTGTGCATGATTTTCGGGCAAAGAATAAAATATATACAGCCTACTCTTAAATTATTTTGGAATATTGTTTTTTTTAGTGATGAATATGTCTTGATATTTAGTTACTTTTTCGTATTATCTTATTATAAACCAAAAATGCAAATAGGGAAGAATATATTATAAATTAGCAAGTTTTATCCGTGCACAATTTATTATGTTTGACTGCATGGTCTAAATGGTCACTGGCTTAGTATAGATACATTTAAAAGCTACTTTTTTGCCCTTGTGCATAAAGTTCAACTTTATGTCGCCTAGATTCTGCATAAAGTAGTACTTTTTCGAGCATGAGAAGTGGAAAAGGTTTTTTTACATTTAATTTTTTCCGCTCATGTTAGTGACTTTATTTGTATATTAAAATAAAAATGCTATTATTAGTCATGAAAAAATAACTCTATTATAAGACGGTATTATTTTCATAATTGCATAAATAAGCTAAGTAATTAACAGTAAAAATAGTATTTTATGTGTTTTAGTTGGATCATTCATGTCGTAGGGGAATTCATTTTAAAAGCCAGATAGTATCGATTTTTTGTTAGCAATTAATAGTAAATTATACAAATGAAATACAAAAAAAAGTCGAATTTAATTCGATGAACTTAGTTAGATCCCGGGAGCAGCGAACGATAGAGTAGAATCCTAAGCGGAGCGAGGGATAAAAGGACCGACATGAAAAATATTTTTTGACGAGTTGTGTACTCTATATTTTACCACTAACTGCGAGAAAATGAATATTAGTATAGTATTCATAGTTGTCACATTTTATTATATAAAATCGGCAATAAGAAAAGAAAGCATTAAATGTAGAGTAGAAATTTATTGAGAAATTAGAACAGTTTTTGAAATTTGGTGTTGTATTTTTATTTGGCTTTGAAACAATTGTATAAGATAAGGTTTGCCCGTATTTGATATAAAAAGAACTAACTAGAATTAGCGGGATTTTTTCAATTGTATAATTTGCGTGTAATGGTTCCATTTGGTCAGTCAGTAGGTACTTTCAGCATGTTTTATTTTCCTTCTTGTTCCAAATGTAAAATGTGTTTGTTCTCTCGGTAACTATGAAGAGTTTTATTCACTGTAATCTGAATCAAATGCTCCTTTTTTGAGTGGCAATGATAAAAAGTTTTTTATTTGCATATGTATCGTAAGAGCAACTCTGGAATTAATGGTTTCACTTTTCTTAATAAATAACATCTATAAAGTCATACTTATTTTTTACTTTTTTGTATTGCTTATTTATGTTAGTAAATAACTATCATCTTTAACGAAATTACCTTAACATAACAAAATAAATACTTAAAGTATTTACATAATAATTAAAAATAAATATCATAACTAAACAACTATCTTAAAATAAATTAAATCTATAATATCCTAAATTTTCAACTTATCATCAATTAAAAAATATATAATCAGAACAAAAGACGAATAACTGAATATATTAAAAACTTAATGATTACCACAAGAAAAACAATAGTTATGTTATGATTACTTTCCAGTGATGAGGGTGTCAAAATTAATTTATTACATTCAATTTTATCGAACTGTAAAAATATTTTTAGGAAGTAACTGTTCTCTGTAACAATAGCCGATATTGAACAATGCCCTTTTGGGGCACTTGTTTGTCTAGGGGGTCTCAATGTATAAACCAAACATGGCGAGTTTACGTTAAATAAATTTTGAGTTATGAAGGGTTCAAAGTGACGCCAAATAGTCCGTGTGAAAGAACTCAAATAACACACGCGCCTCTCGCCAGTTCTCCTCGCGTGAACTTGGCTTGACACTACCGCTTGTCTAGATAATAATTATGTTCCTTACTAAAACATTATTGTTATCAAGATGATATCACTTTACCATTATGTCATGATGATATATGAAAACTTACTGTTTATTACACAGTCATAGTCATAAATGCCAACACAACAAGGTGTAGGTATTCATTCATCCTATTATTACCACGCAACAAATGAGTCCATTAGGTAGACATGACAATGTGATGAAGAAGTAAATTCACTAACTAGAATTATCAATATTTCTACACTTGACATTTTGGCACTAAGATAATGTTAACTAGGCTAAGACTTGTCGGTTCCAAAATCTGCAGGACCTGTATGAAATAAGAACAAAGCATGGAGCATCTACTATGCGACTACGATGCTCTAGCCTGCAGGAGGTGAAGGCTGACGGGAATTGGTTACTTAAGAGGCTGAGTAACGCCAACGACCTTGAGACTGAGATTGTACTGGATCACGAACGCGGTCCGTTATTGAAATTGAGCAGAAAAATCAAAATATTTTTCTTTGAAGAAAATACTTAGTAACTTATTTCAAAATATGAAACGTCAATATTATCAAATTAGTTAATTCCCGGAAAATCATTATACAACCTTTGTTAAATAGCTCGGATTTTTTTTGGATGTTGTTTTAATGGGTGTTTTTCGCAATATTTTAACGAGAAATTTTGATTAAAATTTGTTTTGGGGTCATTTTTTTACTAGGGTAATTAAACAGGTTTTGCTAAAAAAAGTTTTAAGTGGGGCTCGTTGAGCTACGCTCAGAGCTGTCAGCCGAAAGATTGAAAGGCCAAAAGATTTCAAACCACCTCCGTGGTCTACTGGTTGCGACCACCATGTTCGATCAGGAGTTTCGGGGTTCGATTCCTAGTGGGGGCAGAATTTTTTCTGTCTGGTTTGGTTGGTGGTAGGGCTTTTTAGCCCGCCTGGCTAGCTACCACCGTCTTACCTACGTTTGCCGCCATAATAACAATGTTTATAGCACTGTTGTGTTCCTGCAATAAGTCTAACCAGACAGCCAGTTCCTCAGTTGCTGAGGAGTCCAGGTGAAGCTCGCTTCCATCTTCGACCTTATCGTCACTTACGATCAGGTGAGATGAAGGCCAAAAGCTTCCCTGTCATTATAAAAAAAAATAAACTCATGGACATAGTGGACTGGACCATAGGTGGCGATGGCCTTAGGGACTAAAAACCTACAATTATATTTGTGACTTTGTGTTCTCTTGAAAATGCTTTGTAAATCTGGGCAAGATTTTTTTCTTCACTTTTGACATGTAATATTCTATGCACTTTAGTAATAAATTGGCGTAAGCTCTACGTATCTGTGTAATTAAATATTACAGTCTATTTGAGTATTAATTTTTTCCAGATTCACAGATTGTAAAAAACTCTCGTAAATGCTGACGAGGCAGGAAGTAATATTGAACAACTATAAAAATATTTCATAATAAGTTAATAATCATAATTAAAATGTAAAAAACTGCAACCACTCTTATTCAATACCTTCTTGCGCCGGAACCAATAAACCATTTACCTACTACGAACCTACTTCGAACGGAACTTTGTCATTAGTGCTTTTACTTTTTTATTTCTTTTTTAACTAAAGCTATACCACAGGTAATATATTATAAATCATCCCTATATCCAATCAAACTTTTAAGTGTTTTGAAGTTTTTTATTTTAAGAATATTTTTTATTTTTATCTTTTTAGTGAATTTAATACTAGCTCAACGAAGTAACTTGAAAAATACGACGAAGGGTCAATAGGGCACCTATTGTATTTAAAAAACTAACTTCTAACTTCCAAAAGTTAAGGATCCTTCTATCATCAGCTCGGTTCATACTACCAGACGCAAATACCAGAATAGCTTCGAAAAAACATGAAACACGTTAGACGTAGGATTTGCCTCGATTTTCCTGGGATCCCATCATTAGATCCTCACTTTGATAACAAGGGGACCACTGCAGAGTTTTCAAAATCGACAATTGGGCAAGTCAACGCGTAATATTACAAAAAGAAACATAAGCATCGAATTGATAACTTCCTCCTATTTTGATGTCGGTTAAAAATTTATAATAAAAAGCCAAAAATATTGTCAACCCCAGTAAGCTGTCATGCCAGAGAACCGGAGCACCGTACCTGTCATTTTGCGTAGTTTACTCTTTAATTTAACTAAAATAGGGTTTGCAAAGTAATACAAATTTAATAAAAAATTAATTTTTTCGGCGGTAAGTCATTCAGTGATATTAAGGATTTCAAATATTGAAAAAGGACTTTTTAATAAGAGATCATTTCACCCCCTTTCCGCTTTACGGGTATTCTTGTAACACCATGTATAATACAGTACAATGGCCATATAGCCGAAGCAATATATAATGTGAGGCGTTGCGCTTCTGTTTTAGCCTATCCACTATCTTTAATATTTAATCGGTCTATCATGGAGGATAGTTTTCCTGATGAGTGGAAGAAAGCGAGGGTTATCTCATTGCACAAGAAGGATGACCCAGGCAATGTTGCAAACTATCGCCCAATTACCATTTTGTCTTGTTTTTCAAAGATATTTGAATCTCTTGTTTGTCCTGTAATAACAAGTCATATGAACAATATTTTATCACCTCGGCAGCACGGCTTCCGTAAAGGTCGTTCCACTATAACCAACTTACAGTCGTTTATATCGGATTTATCTTCTGAGCTTGACCGAGGATTTGAAGTTGACACTATATACACCGATTTTACTGCCGCCTTTGATAGGGTTGACTACTCATTGCTGTTGCATAAATTGATGCTTTACGGCATGCGTGGCTGCCTTTTAGACTGGTTCGGCTCTTATTTGGCAAATAGACCTCAGGTGGTATCGGTGAGTGGTTATGAGTCGCAATGTTACTATGCTCGATCTGGTGTACCGCAGGGGTCTCATCTCGGTCCAATTTTGTTCTCGATATTTATTAATGATATTGGTTTTGGCATCCACCATTGCAAGTATCTTTTGTATGCAGACGACTTAAACCTCTATAGAACCATTAAGTCCTCGGCCGACACTAAGAAAATACAGGAAGATCTCGATAGAATACAGCTTTGGTGTATTGATAATGCAATGTCGCTTAACGTAAAAAAGTGCGTTCATATGCGATACAGTAGACGAAAGAATCAATTACAATCGGCTTATTTCATCGACGGGTCGTCGCTGCTTCGGGTTGACGAAATTAGGGATCTTGGCGTGATACTGGATGGGAGGCTTCGTTTTGCGTCTCACATAGACTGTGTTGTCGGGAAGGCTGCCAGGATGTTAGGATTCCTCAAGCGTAACACTAAAAAGTTCCAGAAGCCTCAGACGAAGATAACACTCTACAATTCACTGGTGCAAAGCTGCTTGGAATATGGTAGTGTGATTTGGTCCCCTTTTTACAGCGTTCACTCACAGCGCATTGAGGGTGTACAGCGGGCATTCACACGTCATCTCGCATTTGCATCTAGGGGCATCTGTTCTCGTGCGGGTTATGAGGAACGATTAAAATTCTTCAATATACAATTGTTATCGAATCGGAGGAAATTGCATGATCTATTGTTTCTCTACAAATCGGTTCATGGCGTGATAGAGTCCGATAATCAGTCAGTCTCTTTATCGGTACCGCGAAGAATTCCCCGTAAACCCATAGAAAGCATCTTTCATGTTACCCTGGTTAGAACTAATATCGGCGCCAACTCGCCAATGGTTAGAATGTACAAGGAATATAATGTGTTGAGCAAAAAAGCTGATGTTGATATTTTTAATGATACATTATCCCAATTCAGACGTAAAGTACTGAAATCATTTGCATAGCTTTAACGTTTTTTTTTTTATTTTATTATTCATTTTTTTATTGATCTCTTTTTATATAGGTACCATATTTATTATTCAGTGATATACTATTTCAATAATTCAATTTAATTTGGTTTATTTTTAATCAATGTGACAATTTCTTTGCGAATGCTGTACATACCTATTATAGGCTTATACATCGGTTATGCGTCCCTCAAACAATCTCAATGTATTTAATTTAATGTTTAATGTATATGCTGTTGGTGTGTCTTATCTAAATAAATAAATATATTGTTTTATCGGGAGGTTCTATCGCCATAACGAATATTCGCGATAATGTGGTCTACCGATGGAATTCTGTCTACAATAACATGGCCGTACAGAACACAATACAATGAAGACCTGTGTTGCTTCATAAGGGCGACTTGCGTCTCTCTTACTAAATACAATTAGCGCTAGAAGCGATAATCATAATTCTGTGTCACTTCCAGTATTCAAACCATTGTCGTATATGTCTATGTCAATATTCTAAACATATTTCATGAGAGATACGTTAGCCGGCCTTAGAATTATAACATTCAGTTATGTGTACATATTATAGCATGTAGCTTAGCCTCTATACCAGGGTCGTCTGCTTGGGTACCTCTGTCTCAACTATTTCTGCCGCAAAGCAGCAGTGCTTGCATTGATGTGTTCCGGTTTGAAGGGTAAGTTTTGCAGTGAAATTACTGGGTCCGTGACTTTACATCTGTAAAATAGGCAAAGATACAAGTCTTGCTGTATCAACATCAGTCAACTGACGTATTTTTCATACAGAGTAAGCTACGGAACTAAGCCCTTTCGACAATTTATCAATATGAGGGCCCCACTGAAGCTTAGAATCTAAAGTAATACCAAGAAATACTACGGTATTCACACGGTCCACATGCTTTATGTTTACAGTGCTGTGAACCTCTTTAACATTGGGTTAGACAAATTTTATACATTTAGTCTATTATATCGATAACCGTATCACCTTACTGCATATCGCGCTTAGTTTTCGGGGTACTGCGTAATATCGACGCGTAGGTATCGCCACCCACCCGTCCACATGCGATCAAGATACGATCACCCTATAACTGTATACAGGTATGGTGATCGGATCGGCCAAATGATATATATCTGGAACCGGCTATACAAATGCAACAGTTTGTAAGGATGGATGGGTGTGTTAATTACTCTTCACATAAAAGCTATTGGTAAAGGGCCCGATTGGAACTACTAGCAGGACCACGATATACAATGTACTCTGGTTCTACAGGACTAGGAGCAATTAATAGTTTCGATAGACTGCCAGAAACTAACTGGATAATTACAGTCTTGTATCGTCTAAGGAAATTTTGGCTTGCTGAATCTAAAATAGACAATATGTCATAATAATTGTCGTAATTTTATTTAATTTAAGATATATCAATAAGGAAGACATATTTATAGTCATTATAATTTTCATCAACACATGTTATATTATGCAAAGGAACTTTGATTTCACTAACATTGCTTCAACTTTTCATTTGGATTTCTCACTAAAACAAATAAGACTCAGGTCAATCTAATTGGCAGCAAAAGTTTGTACGGGGTGGTACGGGGAGCTTGAGTTAAGCGTGCTACTTAATGTTATATTTTATAATGAATGAATACATAAAATACAATTAAAGTGTTACTTCTATACTTTATTGCACAGGTTGTGTTGAAACTAATTTTGTAAATATCTCGACAGCTGAGGACGAAAAGCTTTTGTTGATTCCCGTAAAACATAATTTACATAATTATACTTATAGTACAGAATTCATGCGGATAGAAGCCTGAACTGAAAACCTTTAAAAGGGGATAACTTGTTAATTGCGAACTAAAAGAACACCACGATCACTTTGTCAATCACCCAACTATTGTGACATTAAGCGCAGTTGTTTATTTTTACATTTGGTCAAATTATTGGTAATTTATTAGGTAAGTAGTTTATTTTTTGTGTTATTGCTTCTAATGCATGAAATTGTAACCAAAATTATTATAGCATTTAGCTATCATAAATATATAATTAACATTCAACTGAAGTACCTATTTATTAATAGGTTGGTTATCAGAATACAGTTTGACGATATTCCTGTTGAATGACTTATAGGTATATTCATAAAGTGTGTATTCTTAGAAAAAGAAAACTCATGATCATTGAAACCGCAGCATATTCGCAAAAAGTCGTAAAGAGAAAGTTTGGTAGACTTGCCAAAAGGAAGCAATTCACGAAGTTTCAAGTATGTATTGATCATTTAACAAAAAGGGTGTCCCGCGGACTATTATAAATAGGTTCATTTGACAAATGAGCATTATGTGAATACGTTAAAGATGTCAGTGACTAAGTCGCAGTGATATCATTAATCATGTCAGCCAAGAGATGCCTACTGTTGTAAATAGGCCTCCCCCAGGGATTTAGCGGCTGCCCGAGGCATTCACCAGATCGTCGGTTCACCTCGTAGGGGCCTACCAACGTTGTATTTCCAGGTATGAGGCCGCCTCTCGAAGACATTTTCGCCCTAGCAGCCGTCAGTCATGCGAGCTGTGTCCTGCCCACTGCCACTTAAGGTTCGATGTCAGTGACTCTAGTTCTTCGACGGATTTCACCATTTCTGATGCGATCGCGTTGAGAAAACCCGAGCATAGCCCTCTCCATCGCCTTTTGAGTAACCTTGAGCCTCTTATGAGACCTAAGAAAGTGGCCACGTCTCAGTTCCGTATGTCATCACTGGCAACACGCATGAATTGAAGACTTTCATCTTAAGATACTGCAGTAGATGGGCTGGGAATATGCTGCGTTGCTTCCAATATGCTGCCCAGCCGAGGTGGATTCGTCGATTTACCTCTTTCTGGAAGTTGGACTTACCGAGCTGGGCTATTTACCCAAGATACACATATTGATCAACGGTCTGTGACCCCTTTGTCAACTTTCTTATTAGGAGCTTCAGGTGTAGAGCCAACCTTCATAGAAGTTAGTGGTTACTACGTGGGAATTGCACATGATTTTAGTCTTGTCTGTGTTCATTTTAAGACTCACTATTGTTGGAAAATTCTACAGAGATCTTCGAGCATTATTATTATTATTAGTTTTATACAGATGGGGCAGAAAGACCTCCTGATTTTTGTATGCTTATAAAAAATAAGTTATAAAGGAAATAATTTTATTTCTAAATAACACACATCATGCAGTTTTTAGGATCAAGTTTTAAAAATCACATCACTCAAATAGCGGCCACCTTTATCGATACACTGAGTAGGCCTCTCTGAAATTTTCCATTAATTTTTTATCATTTCAAGCGCAATGTTAGCGACTTCTTGTGTTATTGCATTCCTTAGAGATTTCAAAGTTTGCAGACGATATTTGTACACCTGTGCTTCAGATATCTCCAGAGAAAAATTCGCAAGGCAATCGCAATCAGGGGATCGTGGTGACCACCCGATGTGACGCCGTAATGAGACAATACGCGCAGAAAAAAGTTCTCTAAGAACCGCAAGTAATCGGCGAGCTGTGTAAGCTGTTGCACCCTCCAAACCATTATGGCAAATAAAAACCGCACGATTGCCGATGTCCTATCGCTACTGCCAGCGCTCTTCTATCTCTACTCTAATCTGAACTACGTTCTTTTTAAATCGGGGAGTTCTTTCTACCCCACCCTATATTAGGATCAGTCCCACAGATCAACATGTAGGAGGTAGTTTTCTCTCGAAATTTCCACAGGATTCCGATCCTGGTCCATCCTACGCGAACGAATCCGTTAAAATAGAAAACTTTATTAACGCTAAACGGAGTTCTTCTTTTGACATTGACAATCTTGATAAGTACCTACTGATTCTTTTGAAAGTTGATCGACAAATCTCTTAATTTGATATGACAGTTGATATTACCACAATGAAAATCACTTTTGTTAATATCTTTTCAGTGTCATGAGATTCTGGGATAGATTATAATAATTATAGCCGCCTAGAGACAGTTGCAAAGGATCGGAGTCGTACACAAATTTTGATTTGATGTTTAATCCAACATTGCCTTCAATAAGGTATATACTCGTATTATTATCTCACTATACTATAATGTACTCTTGGTTACGCTGTTAATAAAAGCAGCCAAGAATTCGTTAAGGAAATATTAGGTCAATTAAATTTCAAGTTTATCTAGCCTACAACTTTGAACAACCTTGAAATGAGAAATTAGCTCGCTTAAGTATCGCACTTATACAGGGTTAACGTGAAGTAAGAAAGCAAATTTAAACTATAATATCTAGATATCAACAAGAACTGCGATATTAAACCTTACAATAACATGAATACAGTTTTAATTAAAGTTGTTCTTTATAAATCAACGATTATTTGATTTGTTTCACAATCATCAAACCTATGCTAAGTCATTACAATAATGAAAATCTACATGACGTTAAAATTACATTTTTATTATAGCCGAAATCTGTCATAGACTGAAAGAACATTTTCAACAACCAACATACAAATTACCTACCTAAGAGAACATGTATTTTAAAACATGCATTTCAGAATATTCATAGAGCTAGAATTTAGCACCGACTTTTTGTTTTTTATATCATTTTATACTTTTTTGTATTTTTAAGTAGCTTTTTATTTTTGTTGAATATTTATCTTTTACTGAATTAATACCAGCTTCCCGAAGTAAATTGAAAGAATACAACTAAGGGTCAATACGTGCCTATTGAGTTTAAAAACTCCCAAAATTCATCTTCCATCATTAAGTGGCTTATGACCAGACGCAAATACCTGAATAGCTTCATAAAAGCCTGAAACATATTGAATGTGCCTGTAAAGTTTAAGGGTTTCCCTCAATTTTCCCGGGCTGCCATCACCTGACGATGGTGACAATGTGATCAATCGGGAAATACGCCCTCTAAAGCAAAAAGAAATTTCCCAAATCGGCTAATAAATGATGGAGTTATGAGGTAAGAAACATAAAAGAACTAGCCGAATTGATAACCTCCTCCTTTTTGCGAAGTCGGTAAAAAACGGCTCCAGCCTTATTTTTGTGCGTTATTGTGAGTTAAACTCCATTGCATTGTTTATTTAACGAGGCTGTCCCCATTTCTGCGTATTTTTTTATAAATGAGAATAGCTTATATTCACGAAAAGCGGTGTTTTTGGCGGTACATGGAAATAATTAAATTTCACAAAAGAAAGATCTTTTGTTTTCAAGGAGATAGGCCCTTTTACTGATATTGAGTCTCTTCTGTAAAAGCTGCCTAATTTAACACGGTATAGCTATGTACTTATGTTTACAATACTAATTTATTAAAGCGTCAAACAAATAATTTATGAAACAGCTTTGAATTGCTGACGCTAAAAGATAAACATAACGCTAAGAGCTCGGGTTTGTCTTTATAATAATTTAACCTCAACAATAAATCTGCACAGTTATTACAAAATAAAATGTGTATATTTATTTAGTTTAAGTTCCCATTTTTTGGAAAGTTATTGAATAGGTAATGCTGAACTCACAGACAAATCCTTCCAGTATAATGTGGATTTTGTGAAAATAAGTCTATGTCATTAGATATAGGTAATATTAAACCATTTGATTAAAAATGCCACAGAACGATTGCAAAATTAAAAAAAAAAACCATTTGAAAAACACCAAAAAGTCAACAACACAGTTTAACACGGTAATAAACGTCGACATCAACTTCAATATATGAAGTTGATGCCGACGTTTATTACTGAAAAACTCTTTTCAGATTGGATTATATTCGGGCCTTTATCTATTATGTCATCTGCTAGAAAGAAAGAAGAATAAAAATTTAATATGAAAGAAAAAGATAAAATTTATATCCTATTGCTGCAACGCGCTCAACACCTCAGAGTGAGTTAAAAAACAACCGAACAACTACACTCCAAGGGTCTGAACGTACTTCTGTTGAGCATTTTGTCGATGACTATTGATTTTTGCATTGGTACGTATGAAAAAAGTATTGCCTATAGGAGCTATCGAGTTTTTAGTGCACTTTTCGGGAACTACACCGGCGAAGGAGATAATGGTCGGAACAATGGTCGCCAACCAAAGAAATGTTCGAACTTAGGCGTGTGTGAAAGGCATCGCTGAGATTTAGTTGGTAATCGGCTAGTAGGCTCGCATTTTGTCCAAAATACCGCAGAGAGGCCGACAGAAGAAGATATACCTTACATCATCACAAGTAAATTTAATTGAATGCGTAATTATAACAAATGTGAGAAAACATTTCATCGGAGCCACGGTGTGTCAGAGCTCTACGAGTATAGCGTGTATAAGCATAATACAGTTTTCACTATACAATTAGCAAAATGGAAACTTAACCGTCAACCTACTCGTATCTCTGACGATGAATAATTTATCGGAGAATATATTATATTCTCGGTGTTTGAAATAAGGTGAAAATTATAACATAGTCCGTTATTGGCAAGCTTGGTAAGTTACGGTGAGGTAAAAGCAAACCTTCAATATTCGAATTATTCAATTCAAAATCAGAATCTTCCTATTTCATAATAATTTTACTGAAACCCTTTTTGGGTCCTGAGTCCTTATAATTAAACGTTAGTTCCGATTGTCAATATTGCCCAATTATTCGCAGCTAAAACAAAGAAAAGTCGGTTTTTAAATAAGAATTCGATATTATTATTGGATCAGTACAAGTATCTGTTAATTAATCAGTAGTTATTTGCAGGCAGATCATTTTGAAGGGTAAAGGGAAGAATCCTACCCTTCAAAATGAACCCTGTGGCGTCGCTCGAGCAGCGGCCAGCTGAAACATCCGCGTCCACATCCAATGAGCCGGAGTGGACGACGGGAGTTAAATTATACTTTTTGCCATTTACATAATGTATGTTGAAAATCACCAAGTTAGAAGTATACAAAACAATCAAACATTTTTCATCATCGCTTTGCGTTATTTATTAAAACCAGACAAATGAAAGGCTAGCAAGGTTTGCAGACTGCTTTAAAAAATTAATTTGCCAAAAAAAGTTTTTTATCTGATTATCACGTTAATGCCACTTAGCTCATTTTAATAGGTCTGATTTAAAATATTCTATTTTATAGCTTAGAATTTAAGATAGCAAATAAGAAAATTATTCTGAAGAACTAGCACTCATACGACAACCATTTAAAATAACGCAAGCAATGTAGTCTAGTAATGCTTAGGGCTTGTTTCACACACAATCTTCGACTAAGCTACAACATGTAAGTTATCTCGCGATTAAAGTGGCGTGTTTGAAAGAATTACATTTAAAATAAGATGTATGATTTACTATCGGATATTTGGAGATCTAAGTACTAATAATTTTTAAACGTAAGCTGTATCAACATCCTCTTAAGCTTATTATTTACCAAAGCTTATCATTTAACATCAGCCTGTTAGGCCTGTGCCGGTAGTGGGTACTTGCTTGTAACATGATTTGTTTTTGTTTCATAGATCAATGCTACGAGCTTTCCGATCGTCTAGCCGAGTACGCCCGGCCCTTACAAATGGATAGGGAACGTGAGCCGGTTCCGGAAAGGGCGGTGAAATCCGTACCAGCCCTGTGGTCTCGTCTTCCACCTCTTGATATCCGTCATTTTTCTGGGAAGTTCAACGAGTGGGAAGGGTTATCCAACTTTTTTAATAGTCTTGTGTGCCCTGTCCGTGTGGCTGCGAGAACCGATTAGACCGACCGACCTAGAAATTAGAGTTGTGTAACTCAGGAGTCATTGATGCAAAAGATATATATCGGACGCAAGTAGTGATGGTATCAGTATATTATTTTAGTTTAAAATATATCGTTATCTCAGTAACTCTTTCACTCGCCTGAGATGTCTGAGAGCATTGAATTGAAATGGCATTGAATCAGTAACTCGTTTCGGTAACTCTTCTCTTTCACTCGGCAAGTCAAAGAGGGATAGCAAACTGTAAATAACCGCCAGCCTAGCTTACAAAATGACTTATAGCTTTTAACAGTACCTACTGCTTCATTAGATACATACCAATTTTATGTAACTAGGTTGACAGTCCTAAGCCTGTCAAGTATAAATGGAAATTAAGGGAAATCTGGTAACTGATTTATTCATATTCAAAACAATAATGAAAATTATTCGAAGTACATATGAATACAAATTAATTATAAACCTCTTTATGAATGCTTAACTCCAAATAATAAATAAGTTAATAAAACTTTAATAAAACATTGATAGATTTGATACTTGATAGACACGGAGCACACATTCATTATTATCTCATTGACAAAATAAAGAAACACGTGAGTTACTGATCTAGTTTCTCTAGCATCAATGCTTCTTTCGCATGAATTACTCAACTGAGCTAGTGATATCAAAGTGTAAGAGTGATATAAAAGAGTGATATATATCAGCAGCTCCAAAAAATATATATCTCACTTTTCTTCTCAGTGATGTACTCTGCACAAGTCTACTAGAAATTGCAGTTATCAGATCAAAAATTGACGATACACACATATCAGAACATGATACAGAATAACAGACAAAGAAGCAGACTTTAAAAGTTCTGTGAAAAAATTGCAATAATAGTTATTAGGAGAAACAGGACGAGAGACGATCTCTAGCGTATCTATCGTTTTATATTGAAGTTGTAATATAGATGGTAGATAGTACCGAGCTTTTGATATCGCCATTTGTTTCTTCTGAATGTATAACATTCACAATTTAATGTACATATAATGTAAGTATAAAACAATTCAGAGTGAGCAATAGTATAGCAACACCAGCCACATTTACATATGTGTGTGGAGAGATTGTGTGATGTGTATAAATTAACAAACTAAAATTGAAAGTAAGTGTATAGAGTAGAATATGTAAGTTAAAAGTTTAATCATGTACAAAATAGAAGGCAAAGAAATGTTAATGAAATGTTAAATAAGCATACATGTGAAAAGTCTCTGAGAATAAATGTCAGAGGAAGTAATTGTAATTTAATCAATAAAAAAAAAGAAGGGCGGTCTCAAGGTCAACATGTAATGCCTAGCGTGTTGCTGAGTGTACATACCATAAAGGTACAGGATATAATGTTTTGAATTTCAACTGATACCCGGTTAAGGTATATTAAAAAACTTATTTCTTATACTAAAGGAATGTTAACTATCATTATTATTTATTATTCCATCAGCGACCGTCATTAATTTCCAGTCTGTATCAGTTGTCAACTACCAGGTAAATTTCCACTTCAGGTAATGATAGCTACAAATATGAATCATAATAATGTGAATATTTCAAGACATGTTTTCTGCGCGTCACATATTTAAGCGCTCTAATAATTTTACTGCGATCAGTTGTCGTGTTAAAAGATTTTGATGCTTTCGAAGTTATTGGAGTAGGTATTTGGGACATGTAAGCAAGCCATGAAATAAAAATAATCTTCTTTTAAAGAACGCATTGATATTAATAGATAGAGTTTTTATAAATATAATTAAATCACACGGGTAACGAAATCTGTAATGGTTGTTAAAAAATTACCTATAGAAGTTCCGCCAGGTCATTTTTGTCTCGTCAGTATTCTAAGTAATAAATTATATGTAAGGTCAATGCTCTAAGGTAGTTGTGGGAAAGAGGGGTGTGCTGGAATAAGCAAATAGAAATAAAAATGTTCATGAAACCTAAAGGCCGATTTACATCAGACGAGCGAATGCTCATTCTATCCCTAGTCTCATAAATTCTTTTGGTGTAAACAGATGTAGAGCATTCTTTCGTTGCTCTATCGGCGTTCTTAAAGATTCTATGGAATATTTGTTAAATTAAACGAACTTACCTGAAGTGAAGTTCTATTTCAATTTTACGAATTTCACCATCATGGAACACTATGCAGCATTATGGGATGTTGCGCTTGACTTCACAAGTTTACAAAGTAAGAAAACTTTGAACGCATCGAATGTATGCTGTTTATGTCGGTGTCGTCCTCTATATTCACTAGCAGTTTAAAGTAAAACACGAACAACCTTAAAACAGATAAATTTGGGAAGATACAAATGTATTGTGGGATTGGGAGGGTTGTTCCATGATGGTGAAATTCGTAAAATTGAAATAGAACTTCACTTCAGGTAAGTTCGTTTAATTTAACAATTTTACTCTTTCACCATCATGGAACACTATGCAGATGTTTAAAGCTAAGGTTGTGAGTGAATAAATAAAGATGAATGAAAGGAAACTTTAGATAAATTATTTATTGTTTATAATTATGTTATGAGAATCTTATTATGTTTACATACGGTTATTTATATGGTAACAAAATTATTTTCTCATACAATAACAACAAAAGAAAAAAGTAACAAAAATAAAATCAACAGAAACGCACTATAATCAACGTTATTTTAAGTAACTGTATCTAAAATAACACTACTTAGAGTATTTGATTGTAATAAAGGTCTATTATAATATTGGGCAAAAATGGCAGAGTTATCTGACCACCCAGCACATTTTCTTATAGCATCTATATTCATGCCAGCCCTCAGGGCTGCTGAGGTGGATGCATGTCGAGTGCTGTGGGCGCTAAAAGTAACTATATCAATTCCAGCTTCTTTAAGAGTACTTTTGATCCAGCGACTTATACTCTGTGTTGATGCTTTTTTATAAGGCTTTTTGTAGGTTAGTATTAACTCTTTTTGTTCTCCTCTGTATTTATTTGATATTTTTATGTAAGAAAGAATGGTGTGAACTGGACAAATTTCTGGTTTTTCATGGTAGTAGGGAAGCCTCAAGATAGGTTGCTCTGCTCCATGTCTTGAAGTTTTTATGAAATCCGTAATATTTATGGTTATTCCTGAATTGTTATGAATAATGTTATTTATTTTTATAAATGATAATGTTTGAACTCTATGTCCAGTGGTTAGAGCCAATAGAGTTACAAGTTTACAAGTTAATTTATGAATGCCAATTTGTTCATTAGGATACCAGATGGCTAGCATATTTAGAACAGTGCCTGGATCCCAGGTTGTACTATACCTTGGTTTTATGGGTCGCATTTTAAAGACCCCTTTAAAGAATCGCTTTAGTCTATCATCTGTACCTCTTGTTCCTATCAAAAATGATATGGCTGACCTAAAGCTATTTAAGGTGCCATACGAAGCTCCTGCATTAAAACGATCAGTTAAAAAAGAATTATGAAACTATGATATTTTGTTGTCTTAAATGTGATACAACTGGTTTAAGAATTTTGGTAAATACATATGGAGCTGTGCTGAGTCCATATGGAAGAGTAGTAAATTCATAAATTTTTCCATCAAATTTAAAACGTATAAACTTTTTACTGTCATTTGAGGTTTTTACTGAAAAGTAAGCTTCTTTTAGGTCTATTGTAGCCATGAAACAATTTTCTGTCATTAATTTGCAGACTGTACGAATATCTTCTAATTTAAAATGTTGCGTTTCAACAAAAGTGTTAAGATATTTTAAATTAAGGATAAATCTAAATGAACCGTTTGGCTTTTGAGTGAGAAAGATAGGAGATAAAAATTGGTCATCTCGATGTTGACACTCAGAAATTGCACCTAGTTCTAACAACTTTTTTATTTCTTGGCATAGATTAGTAAAATCTTTTTGAGACAAATTCTGTTTTGACTCTTGATCACATTCAGATGGTACAGTATTAATGAATGGAATATTATAGCCCAGAATCCAAGACAGTATAACATGATCACTTGTAAGTGACTGCCATTTATAAAAGAATTTGCTTAATCGACCACCATGTACCTCATTCAGCGGCGGCGCGCTGGTTTCTGTTGATGAGATTGTCTGGCAGGTCTCTTGGCTGGGTTGTTGAATTGGTGCCCGCCTCTCGAGTTGTTTTGCTGTCTGACTGGTCTTTGAGGCGGGCTCTTCCAGTTTAAATTTCTGCTAGTAGAAGGTAATTGATGTTGTTGTTGTTTTGCATTTGGTTTTTTAAATGTTTGAGACTGCTTAATTGTAGAGCTAGATCTTTCAACAGCTTTAGCTGCTTTCAGTCTTTCATTAAAATTTTCTCCAAATAGAAACGTGTCAATGGGGACATCTGTAATAGCTTGTTTCACACAATTTTGTACGGAGGTCAGAATGAAGTGTCTTCTTGAAAGAGAGTCGTAATGATGCATATTACAGAGTATTTTTGAAGCATCGTTAATTCCTTCTATTAACTTTAGACTGTTAATATTGCCTTTCATAATTTCGGTGAGCATCTCCCCGAGACATGAGAGGACCTTACCAGTTAAATTTTGCCGGTATTCAAATTTCTTGTCACGTTTTATTACTGTGTCAGAAACAGCTGCGGTAATTTCTGCATTTAATTTAGGGGCTTGTCCCAAAGGAAAGTTTGCTGGGGTGTTATATTTAGTGAGTAGGTTTTGAAGGTTCTCTTTTTTTAATCCCATTTTAATAATGTTTGACCAGCGGTCAGCAATTTCTTGCCTTATGTTTTTTCCCTTCTTTTCAACGTCTTTTCCTTCTTCACCTAGGGCCAGCAAAAATTCTTCAGGTAGAGTATCAGCTGATACTGATATATCTGTAACAGTTTTAAAGAAAGAATTGTATTTTGACCAATTATATACATGTATAGGTCTGTCTGCCCGCTCGTGACAGCTCTATAAAATATAGACCCAGATGTAAAAATTAGTTTGGTAAGTCATTATAACAATGTTAATTGCAGCTTAATTTTGTTTGCCCTCCAGTGACAACTCTAAAAGTAATAAATAGGTAAAGGTTGTTTGCCCGCTTGTGACAACTCTAAATATATGTTTACACCTTACCCTATAGGTTCATGTTTGAAATAGAAATACCAACCTGGTTCAATGGTGGTGGATTCCTGTTGTATTTCATCCACTAACTCTGGTACTTGTAGTTTTGGTACATTTGTATTTTCTGTTAAATCTACTTCTACTTCACTTGACACGTTTGCAGAATCTTCTTTTAGTTTGTCTTTTTGTTTTTTAAGTTTCTTTTCCAATTTTCTTATTTTCTTTTGAATGTATTCACTATCACTTAGTCCTCTTTTACCCATGATTACCGAATAGTTGAGTAACGAAAGAAACGCAAATGACGCAATTTTTTAAATGGAAGTGTAAAGTTCTAACGTTAAGTTGATTTCCGTATCCGACCGAAGAAATTAAAAAAAAATATTAATCACCAGATTCACTTTACCTTGTCTTTTTCAAATCATAAACATTAACCTACAATATTTGTCTACTTCTCTATGTAATATTAGTATTATGGGTTTACCATTTTTAAATCGTATTTTGTGATCCGAAATCTGTATATTGATAATTAAAGGGTTGAAATAAAGACATACCTGAGATGTTTCAATTGTAATTCCTTGTACAGGTTATAACCTATATGAATAAAGTTCACAAACCATCGGGAATTTTGATATATCCGATATTTCATATCACGTATATCGTTGATAATTATGTATTTCCGCTTTTTATTCATAATTAACACTCACTCTTGCACAAGATACAGTAAAATATTGTAAAATATTTAATAAAAATTAACAGTACGGTGAAGTCTTTTTGGCACAAAAAACCATAGTGAATATAGAGGACGACACCGACATAAACAGCATACATTCGATGCGTTCAGTTTTCTTACTTTGTAAACTTGTGAAGTCAAGCGCAACATCCCATAATGCTGCATAGTGTTCCATGATGGTGAAAGAGTAAAATCTAGGAATGCTCGCTCAATTGATGTAAACGGCCCTAGAGCGTGCGAACACGAACGTTAGGTCAAATTACAATGCATAGCATAAATAATTAATTCCTGTGTTTAAAAAATGTTTGCAATAAATGTACTGACAAAGCCTATGATTTGTGCAATATCTGGTATTCAAATAATATTAATTAGTCTATAAATTTTTCGCAATTGTGTATCTACAGTTCGAATTAGGTACTTACTATGTTAGTTTCTATGATTTTAACAAGAAACTAAAATAATCAAAGTATAAATTCATAATTCATTGCATTTTGGTTTTTAAATCATTAAATGGATAAATTAGTTTAGGGTAGGCTCGAGCCCTTCGGTGGGGATGTAAATGAGCGGTTGATGATGATGATGATGAAATGGATAAATAAACATATTTCAAATAACTTATAATTTGTTCTTGTCGTAATTTTAATGTGTCACACTAAAAAGATTGTCACGGTGGCGGTTCAAGAAGGGGCGTAACATTCGGCGCGTTTTTACTGCAGGCACAGCATCTTTAATCTTGTAGGACGTATGTAATCTGTCGTATAAATCAATACGAGTGAACCACCATTAGCTGAAGATTACCCTTGAGCACAGATGACCGCCGTCATGTTTTTGTTCTTGAATTAATGAAGTAATGAATAAACACATATTACTTACATATCGGATCTGCCGCCATTGCTAGCGGTGCTCCTCCCATTCCCAAATTGGAAGGACGTTCCAACTACCGGAATTCTGGAGCTTCGGCACAAAAATGTTCTAAGTTGATCGCGGACTATGGAAGTGCATCGAGTGCCCAGAGGTATTTAAAAAGGAAATATCATATTTTACTTAGTTAAATGAGCAGTCGTTCGCTATCTCCAGGCAAAAAATCAACACATAGCTTATCATGTCAATCCGAATTCTTGCCTGGACTTATTTATTAGGCTATGCTGACGTCGCCTGTGGATCATGTCTAGTAGATCTTTGATCATACAATGGCTATGTTTTTATGTTGAATGGAGCTCCCATGTCTTGGGAATCTCGTAAGCAGCGTCTCATTTCACTCAGTGATACATGATACGTGGCGATCCACATCCGGTTCATAGCAAATAAGCTCACCAATACAGATATACAGATCAAACTGTACTGAGATACACACTCTCACAGTAACAGTCACCATTCCAGGTCGAATAGCGAATGTCGACATTCAGTCACCATTCCAGATCCAAACGTCGACATTCGCTATTATTTCATACGGACTTGTTTAGACGACTCGATACATTCTCATAACACAAATGCCAGCGGATATTCTTACTAAACCACTTCCCAAAGCTCAAGCATCAGACATGCATTAAGCTTTTCGGTTTAATTTACGTTGTAATTGTAATGTACATTGTGGTAATTCTGACAGCCACTCTAATGGCTATTTAATTATTCGTGTTCATAAACAGCAAACATCATGAAATCTCTTTTGTATTTAGCACAGGAGCTTGGTAATAAGTTTCAGTAGTTCTTTTAGTCCCTTTGAAGGGATTATTTTTTTTTATTTCAGTTATCCAACAGCGTTACAATGAACATAGGTAAATAAACATTTATAACATTAGTAAGGCCAAAACGGATTAAACATTTAGAAAAATCATTGTAAGAGAAAAAAGAACAGTGTAGGTATATTCGGCGCAGTTCAAAATAACGTTTAGTTACATCAAAAGTAAAATGATAATAAATACAATTAAAACAATACTTTCATGGTGGATATGTGTATGCTAGGGAATTGAACCACGGACATCCGGAAAAACACCTGGTTGTTAAAACCACTATATCACGGAGGCGGTTGAAAGTATCAGTAGTTCCTTTAAGGAAACTACTAAATGCACCTAACGCAACTACTAAAGAAACTATTCACAACAAAGGAAATACTTTTAGGAATATTTGTACGCTAGTGATTTTATTGTATAGTGTATAGTGTTGGAATGTTTTAGGTTTAAATTGTACCTACATATATTGTACAGTCGGGGTAAGAAAAGGTTTGTCGCCTTAAATTCGATATTCGCTTGCCCCAAGGCAATTACCAGTCCTGCCAACGTTTCATTTCATACGAAACAGAAGTATCGCATTGACGTTTGCAATAACAGACTAATCGACTAATAAAGATAGATGCAGTGAAATGGTACTCCCTTTCTTTTTCTAAAATTCTTTAACCGAATGTCATCATACATAATACATTTGCCATAAACATCAGTAGCTATAATGTTCGAATATTTGAAATTTTGTTTCAAAACTCAAGTAGGTTGTTTGTTATGCTCCAAATACAAATTAGTTCAATCCTTAATGTAGTGCGTCTTCTTGCTATTATGTTAAAAATTGTAAAAGTTATGAAAGAAAACCAAAATAATTTTAAAATAAATAAGTACAATCATGAAATTATTCCATTGAAAAATAAAGGTAAATATAGGTTATACAGAGTGGCACAATTAGATCGGTCAGTATGGGCAAATCTGTAACTATAACACTATCATATAACATATCATGACCTACACAATCGATATCCCAAAAGAAATAATGATGGTTTTATTTTTCAATACGACCGAGTTCGATTCCTGAACTGATAACAGTAAGCTCCTGATCAAGCTATACTGTTTGACCTTTGGACCGTTCTTATGTTGCTAGTAATAGTGGCGGTTTTCGTAGTGTAAATGTATGCTTACTGTACAAGATTTTTTTAAATTTATGTATGCAGTTTTTCTTGTCACTAAAATCGATGACATGATTCCTAAGAACAGATCTTTGTATGCCTTATAGTTACAGACTTGCCCATACATACTGACCGATCTAAATGTGCCACTGTGTATACTCGTATTATGATCTCAAAATAGTTTTATACTACTATAATATTTTTATAGTATAAAACTATTTTCGGAATTTCTCGGTATTTCTAATATTAAAAGTTTTAGGTAAACAAGGGCGGGATGGTTCAGGTTCGTCTGATCAATTTCGGTATGATATTTATATGAAATTACGTAGAAATTAGATACAAAAATAGGTAATGAAGCACGCACAAACAAAATTGGGATATTTTGTTTTTCTTATTAAAATAAGGAGCAATGGTTAATGGGGTAAATAAATAGCAGCCAAGGGATCTTTTGACCCCACGGTTAATGGCATGGAAATTCATACAACGTTAGGTTAAATATTTATTTTATTTATTTACAAAATTCCACTGCTTATACTAAAACATTACAACAGATATTGTCTTAAGTAAAATTTACATAAATATATGCCAATTACGGAATTTCATTTCGTTACTTTGTTTTTTCAATAAATTATAATGTAAGTAGGTAGATACAATCAATGAGGTAGTTATTACAGTCTCTACATTGAAATACAACAGTTATATAAGTGCATGTCTTTTCATTAAGTTTGAATAGTCTATTATTTGTGTATGTGTGTGTGTGTTTGTGTGCAAGTGAGAGAGAATGTGGTGTGGTGGTAAAATATATACGTTAGAGATAATACGTTATATAAATAATATTACGTTAGAGAATTTTGAAGGATTAGAGTAGAACTGAAATCCATAAATAGATCAGAGTGGAAAAAAGTGGAAAGAAATCCATCAATGAATTAGAGTAGAAGAAAAAGTGGAAATAAATCCATGGAGGGATCAGAGTGGAAGAAAAAGTGGAAACAAATTCATCGATGGATCAGAGTGGAAAAAATCCATTAATGGATTTATTTAGTGGATTATAGTGGAATAGAGCCGTAAATCACGCACGCACGCACGCACCCTACCCTGTAATAGGTACTTGAAAATTATAGACCACGTGAACCGCATCACAACAAAATAACACGTATAAAGAAGAGAAGAAAAGAAAAATAATTTAGAAAATATATAAAAAAATAGTTAAAAAATTTTCTATTTAAAATTAATGAGTTATATTTCTATTATTTGCACACATTATCTATTATTTGTTAACTATTGAGAGAATCTTATACACGTAAGTAGAGTAAGTATATGTAAGTAATTTGACAAGAATTACGCCTCAGTAATTGCTTACCCTGATGATGTGGTATAGATTTGAGAGTAAATGTGTGAATATTATATTAGTGTGAACAAATGTGTGTAAAATAGTATTTTACAAAAAATAAAAATCGATTTAAATAACGTTAAACATAATAGATATAACAATAGGTACAGGCAGCATCACACTTCTATATTAAACTTTGAAGTCGGTGCCAAACGATGAACTGGAAAGTCTTAAAATTTAGCACCGACTTCAATATCGAAGTGTGATGCTGCCTGTTACCTATTCTTATATCTATTATTTTTAACCTTTCAGTGTTTTTAATCTGGTTTTTATTCTTTGTAAAACGTTTTTTATTTGTATCTTTTTAGTGAATGGAATCTGGTATTAAATTGAGGTGCAAGGTCAGGTTAGGTCAAGTGCAGAAGTTAAGGATCCTTCCATCATCAGCTCGGTTTATGACTACCAGGCGCAAATACGTGAATAGCTTCGGAACGAACATGAAACACGTTGGACGTACCTATAAAATTTAAGGGTTTCCCTCAATTTTTATGGGATCCCATCATCAGATCCAGACTTTGGTGACCTTCGGACCATCCCAGGACTCTATCGAATACAAAACGAATATTGAAAATCGGTCCACAATTGACGGCGTAATCGCGTCACTTACACACAAAAAACAACAACATACGGGTCGAACTAATAACCTCCTACTTTTTTGAAGTCGGTTATTAGTTTATTATACTCGTAGTTACAGCTAATGATGTTGAAATGCCGTCTGGCAAGAGCAGTTCTATATAACGTGGTGATCTACAGACTCTGTCTGATCTGATCTACGCTTATCTGTTAAAAGCATAGGGTCAAAAGGCAACTGTGAGTGCTCGAGAAGTACAAAACACATCAGAAAAAGCTATCTCATAATCGGGACCGAAATTGGGTAGCGAAAGGGGTTTCTGGTTATGACTTTGAGTACTACTCTCTGGGTTCTTTCTAGTGGCCGCATTATTGTTTTACCAGTCTCACCTCACATGGCGATATGATAAAACAGAGACTGGCACATGTTTATATACCTAAATTAATTAAGGATATTTTTGTCGGCTGTTCTATATAATTATGTGTTTAAAAACATTTATTAGCTATCTTACATTAAATCTACAAGGGACCCAATGTGGTTATCTTATTTAAGAAATAAGAATGCATTTTTAACAGAAGTGACCCTTGATATTGTTAAGCTATTACATTGAGTTGTATATTTAAGGCATTAATGAACAGTCACTTCAGTACCTTTATTAGATGGTAGTGATTTGATATTATGAGCGAAAGTTATGAATATGTTTTAGAAATATTAAGTGTTAGTTATTATCCAGCCATTGTTAGTTATAACCGGAGGGAGACTCTGTACCTGGGTCGTGTGCATGGGTACCTCCGTATTACCTATTTCTGTCGCAAAGCAGCAGTGCTTGCATTGCTGTGTTCCGATTTGAAGGGTAAGATATTGCATTGAAATTACGGGGTACCGTGACTTTACATCTTAAGTCACAAGTTGGCAACGTACACTGTGGTTCTTGTGGGGGTTGCAGTTTTGCTGTGAATCTCACAGGAACCACATGTACGAGTATTAGGTGACTGTTACCACTTACCATCAGGTGGGCAGTTTGCTTGTTTGCCAACTTAATTGCAATAAAAAAAGCCATGACAGAACTGTGAAAATTTCTGCAGTTAATAAAACTCACTCCAATACGATCCATAAATTAGCAGCGCAGTATCATCTACATAAGTAAACTTAGCGCCAAACTTTACAATGAGTTACAGCGAGTTTGCATAGGTCTTTGATGTGGGAGTTTGTGAAAAGAGTGGGTCCTAGTATTGCGCTTTTCGGTACTCCAAAGAACCAAGAAAACAATCTTATGTTGTACATTTTTCAAATTTAGAATGCTATAGTTTTCGTGTGTACCCATTGATATTATTTTTTATTACTTTATTGACTGCAAAATTTTTATGTATTTTTATTTTGCCTTCTTGTTAATAAGGTACTTATGTATTAAACGCAGAATGATAATCTCGATTCTCTTGATTTTGCATTATAAATATCAATTTGGATGTCAAATACCACAATAACCGGTCTGTTCGGTTTTTGCCAGCTTTAATATGCATTATCAAACCTGTTCCGGAATCAAAATACGAATTCTTTATTTTTCGCTCGGACCAATAGGTTTGCTATAGATTAATAACGTTAAATAATACTTATGAGTGCATTTTTTTTTCAAACAGTTAAACATAAATTATTGGGAGGAAGATAAGATAGGTACGAGTACACTAGGGGTCAAAGTATCAATTTTTGTTTAATGAGCTTTGATGCAAACTCCGTTGTTTTTAATACAGTTCACTAATGACTTAAGTAACAGAGAATACTTTCCACACAAAGCTTACTTTTTTATAACAGAAACGTATACATTGAATAAAAACGTGCATTATGTTGTATTTTCTGGATTAAAATTTACAGGATGGACAGGATCAAAAACCAATACAAGAAAAATTTTACCTTCGTCAGGATTCTTACATACCTAGGTACGTCTTCTACGTTGCACGTTGACGCCAAGACCAGTTAATAGACTTAGGAGTTATCCAACGCGTTTCCTCGAACCCGTTCCTATTTTTTGCTAAACCAAAGTTACCTTAGTTTCAATATTAGCAATCTTTACAGACTTCATGACAATTGGTTAAGAATATTTTAGTACCCATGGCATTAACAATGCATTATTAAACTGTGGTGCGTTCTATTGTAAGAAAAGTGTGTTGAATTGAAATAGCTAGGTACTTGACACTACTATACAAACAAGATATTTCTCAAAACATTCAAACGGAACACAGTAATGTATGAATTAAATGTAGCTTGCTTTAAAGCTTATTTAACGAAATAAAAACGACAACTTTCTGTGGCAAATTATAAATTCAAAGACATTATTTGACATATTATTTAGTTCTGATGTAAGTATAAAATTCGTAATATACGATATTGGAATTGTCGACCGTTACAATAATAATATGCCCAGCGAGGTGACTTGCATTCTATAAAATAAGGGTGCGTCCAGATCCGGCGAATGCGCCGCTCGCGTATGTATGTAGATACTGGAATTGTTTGGTGCGCCACTTTAGTGCAACTCACACATTGTGTACCTATATGTTAAGTGATCACGCATACAACTCAGTGCCCTGCGCTTTTAATTACGGATTGTATACCTTAGTGGTATTTTTTATCTATCCACTCTAGATAATAACACGTAGGAACCGTTACCTACTTAGCCGCTGGGAATCTGAAACTGAGCGCGGGTGAGTGAAGTGGAAGAGCGAGTGGGTTCGAGGCGGAAGGAAGTAGTTGCAAAGCGTGGGCTGCGTATGTTTGAATAAATAACTAAAGTAACAGAATATTACATCTCTTGTCATTTCTCTAATTATAACTTTACAACTTGTCATCATTGTTAAACAACATGGCTACAAACTAATTTGATTTGTGATCATTATACACGATCAACTAACAAGATTAATTTATATAGTTACATAAGTCGAATACTCGTAAAATAGTTTACCATTCCACAAATGTAAGGGAGCGTTTCATGTGAAGTTTTTGGCTACATTTAACATGAATAACATCCATATACAGAAATCTATTTTTAATGCCACCATGGAGAAAAGTACTCTAAATACAGAATATAGGAAATTTCACTTAAAGGAAATATTCCTTTATCTTTAAAAAGAATCAAAACTGCATTCGGAGATTTTTGAAAATACCATTGCCATATGCGCCAATCGAACCGGCTAAAGCTGAAAAAATAAAAGCCTGTACTTTTATGGTATCAATCAATAGGGTCAAGTAATAAGAACCAAACATCTCTAACAAACATACTAAATTTAAATGGAAGGAAATTCAGTGAGACAAGATAAAGCACTTTTATACTGAAGGTTCAATTGGATTGCTTATGTAAGTAATTACTAATTATCTTTGACGTCCTTTTTTTATTAAAATAGGGTATTAGCACCGCCTTAGGTCTGAGTCGAAAAGCGTAGCCGAGGAAAGACTGCGATGGAGTACTGTGGACGCCCTCTGGCCCATCTAGGGGTCATAGGACATTAAGTCAGGACGGCCTAAGAAATTTGAAAATGGCTTCTTTACTTTTCCTCCAGAAGGCGTTTAAATTTTCCACCTTGCATATACATAGTATCGGAGCGGTAAGGGACCATTAATTCCATTTCAAAATAGCTTTCATTGTCAATTTACTCACTAGGCGACCTAATTTTCATATCTATACTAATATTATAAAGAGGAAAGGTTTGATTGTTTCTTTGTTTGTATTGAATAGGCTTCGAAACTACTCAACCGATTTTGATGAAAGTTGGTATAGGGATAGTTCGAGACCAGGGGAAGGACAAAGGGTAATTTGCAACGGGAAAAAAATCCCACAGGAAAACAAAAATAAAACGGGCGAAGTCGCGAGCGGAAAGCTAGTATCTTATAAGAACGAATCGCTTGGCTTGGTTACACATTACAAGTAAATGATTGCTGAAGCTCGGAACACTTTTTTTCTAATTGCAATAATAAAAATAAGTGTTCCGATAGTAGGTAAAGTCGTTTTCATTGTATATAAAAATATGCCAATTGGGTGTATGAATAAAATACATTCCTTAAAATACGTATGGGCACCTACATGTTAATACATTAATGATATATATTTTTATTGCTGTAAAGAGCAGACGAGATGACGGTCCACCTGATAACCGTGTGGTAACAGTTAGTGGTAACCGCTGCCCATGGACTTTGCCAATATCAGGATCATAGCCAAGCCCTTGCCTACCTACTTTGAGTGAAATACTCTCCTTAAACCTTGCTTAAATATGGACATATTATAGCGCTCGGGAAACAGCAGCAGAAAGTTCATTCCGTACGTGGTAAGAATGAGCGCTGAAAACGAACCGTCCTGGACGGTATGAACTGTCACGTCGGTGTTGGAATTGAAAAATTCTTTGTGTTAATCTTCCTTGACAAATGCAGGGCTATCCATTTATCAAGGAAGGCTAGTGGTAACTAAAGGTATAAATTAGGTATATGATATCTACGACCAAGCTGAACTTCATGCAAGCAAAGCTGCGGGCACAGCTAGTGTTATACTATAAAAATCATTAGAATATTCAAAGTCAATTAACCAATTGTATTTTACCGTGTTCGCCATCTTTGAATAAAATTTTGGCGCACTACGCGACTCGTATGTCATGTCGAGTCACGGCCACGTTTCGTAATGGCATTCAAATTTCCAGTTTTGGCGTTGCATTATAATTAAAGTTTAATATTAATGGGTCATAACGAGGCGAAGCTCGCGCCAGATGCGTCCAAAGTCAAAGGTCAGTTTGAGGCAAAGTTGAAAATAACTGTTAGGCCGAGCGAACAAAAGCTCTATACAGAGGGGTATTGAAGGGGATCTGATTGAAGAATTTTTTTTTGTCACTTTCCGCAGTATTCCAGAATTGTTGTAAGTTTGCGAAAACATTTAAGAGGACTGCGAAGTGCCAATTCATGGCTCGAGTATACACTTTAAAAAATGCAGCTTGTTGCACATCGCTTAGAGTTGAAAGTCCAAGGCCAGTGCCTACATTTCTTATTGAAATATTGTTTCGGGCGATAACTGTTTTACCCTCCTATACCTTTACGAAATTAGACTCTTTTGGTCTCATTTGATTCAGTATACCTTAATCTATGTTTGTACGTTTTGCATTTTTTGTAATTTAGTATAATTTAGTTAGCGAGCGAGCGCGAGCGTCGGTGGCGCTGTGGACTCGGCACTTGCCTTCCAATCGGGAGGTCCGGGTTCGAGACCGCCATGTACCACTGTGTTTTTCGTTTTCGAATTTCATATGTACATTTGTCTGACGCTCCTACGGTGAAGGAAAACATCGTGAGGAAACCTGCATACATCTGCGAAGAAATTCAATGGTGTATGTGAAGTCGACCAATCCGCATTGGGCCAGCGTGGTTGACTAAGGCCTAATCACCCTAACATAGGGTAGGCTCGAGCCCCTCGGTGGGGACGTATATGAGCTGTGATGATGATAATTTAGTTTATTTAAGAAATATAAAAATGCTCTAGGTAGTTTTTAAGTCTAAAATATGGATATTTAAATGCTAATAATTTATATTCTAAGCAATATTACTTCAAAATCGAAACCTAAAATCCTAGATCTTCATAATATCTACAACATTTCCAAAAATTATGAAAATAGGAATATGTTAAGAGGGAGAAAAGCGTTATCGCTTTTTGTATGAAAATTTACAGCTTTACAATCCTCTTAAATAAATCACGCCTTTTGAACATAGCAATACAGTTTAATTTGGCACGCGCAACAATTGTCTGTGAACTTTTTTGTCTGAACTTAAAAATCACTATATTCATCCTTTCTAAGCTCACTGGCCTATTGTGCCTAACCAATCTGATATTATATCATTTAATAAAATAATAATTAATAATAATGTAAGATACATGTTATTTTTAAATACTCGTACCATTAGCATAGACTATTGTTTCTATTGGTCTAGTGCGCCTGGGGTTTCAACTTCTAATATGTAATTATGATATAATTGTGCAAATACAAGAAACTCAATTCTGTTGCATTAGGTTGTTTGTTTTCGTATACAAAACATATTAAATGAAAACAATATTTGTAATTAAACTTTATCGTGACACACAATTTGTTTGTTTGGGTGGTTAGACGGGACGCCGCTATTCAACTCCCAAAACTTGTTTCTAAAATATACGATTCCGAATGTTTGACTTAACTAAAAGATACATAACTTTAGCAAGATAAACAGCATGACAAATTCTGAGTATTGTTATAATTGTATTATGTGATAATACATTGTTTGTAAATAAGAATTTAGCTCGATTAGAGTCAACACCGCATAATTGTATGCCATTTTAGGACTTAGATCAATCTTTAGAAAATGTTTTTATTGCTTTAATTCATAGTTGTCGACTGTCGTAAATAACAGGGAATATTTATAAGTTTTATTTTTTCTATCGGCATGAATCTAACTTCAGCATCGAACATAAGTTTCTGTGTTTTGATCTTATTTATCCTTGTCAGTGCTTTTAGGTGCTTAAACGAAAACTTTTCACAACAACCAAAAATGTTTTTTGTAAAATGTTTTTGTTTGACACATCTTAATGAATTTATAACGAGTGCGTAATTTGAGCCAGCACACACACACACACACATGTTTTTTTAATAAGTACAACTTTGATCGCAACTTTAAATTTTTAAGCTATGTTCTTGTATACAACTTGGGATTTTATAGTACATAAGTTTATCCACATGGACAAACGCGACCGAATGTATTCGTATCTAAATAGTTATATTGAGCAGTATAACAGTTTGGATTTTTTTTTTCCATTTTGTTATATCGTATAACTAGTTGGACTAACCCGTTTTTACAAGTAACCGAGACGTAAACAACTTAACAATTTGAAATTATACAACGAACATACTAAATTATTCCCCAACTTCTAAATATTAAGGACTTTTGTTTATTTATTCTTTATGTACATAGTTTTCAAACAAAGGCGGACTTAATGCTTGTGGCATTTTTCATTTTCAGCTCACTGAAACTTTTCATTTTCATCTCACTGGAATCACTAGCAAGAATACAGATAGTAGCGGAGTTAGAACATATTTCCAAAAGTCATATCATACCTACTTCCTGGAAATCATAAGATTCATAATAGCTTTCACTCATAAGAATATGAGCTTCAGCTACGGTAGCGATGGGGTCAAAAATGACGTAATTTCCTTTTGAGTAATGTAGTATCTCAACTTAATTACTAAACATTAATAAATAACTGTATACACATCCGCTATTCGTCTTAGATTTTAGATAAAACTTTTGTTAGTAAAAAGAAATTAATTGTTATAATTTACTCCGATTGTGAATAAAGGTACAAGTCTTCGTTTTAAGACCAACTCTTGTTCGGTGTTTATGTCCATATGAAATTCGCAATACACATTCGATCTGATCTAACTAAAGGCAGCACTGTATTTAATCACAACTCAAACTCTGCGCCAAAATGGAAAATAGTTGTGCCAATCTAACCTTAGAAAAAAAGTGAATTTGGTACCATAAGCAAATCATTTACTCCCGACACTTTTTTGACAAGATGTATATTTGCTTATTACATGTCTCCAATATATGAAATACGCTGCTTACGTAGGTATATTCCATCAGTTTAATGCAGCTTATGTTATTGGTTAAGGTTAGTTTGAAATAACATTATACCTATATACCGAAGTTTGACTCGATACAAAATCATTACGAAATTACGTGTTTCAGAACATTATAACGGTTTTATTTTTCCTAATGGATCCAATGAAATATATGTAAGTAATGGAATGGCATTATAATAGTATATTTATGTATAATTGTGCAGTTTTTTCACTATTCGTAAAAGTTGCTATTTTGACATACGCAGTGTTAGAACTTCAACGACGTATGTTAATGAGATCTATTAAGTGTATGTAAGTACTTCGCGCGCTTAAAGGAAGAGAAATGCTTCTCTTTTTGAACTGTTTCTTTAGCCCGCGCATGGGCGGCGCCCAACTGTTATTAGCCACGGCTGTCATGAAAATTAAGGAGTCGCAAAAAATAAAAGAAGGCCGAAATAATGGAAATAAAGTTTTAAATGCTCTTCTGGCGTCACATTCGGCAAATTAAAATTGACACGCTCTGTGCCTCATCTTACAGTTGACGGGATTTTAGTAATGTAATTAAATATATGTCTGTGACGTCGTGCCTATAATAAATATGAGAGATTTCCTCAATTTACTTAAGATCCCATCATCAGGTCCTGACATATTGATGGGACTGCCCAAGAAGTATATTTTTCGAATAGAGAAAAAAAGACAGTTAATACGTCATAATTAAACTCAATTAAAATCTCAATTATATCTACTAGGTAAATCTATTTGTAACTAGATTGATTTTATACATATTTTGAAATAAATTCAATCAAAGGTAAATAATATCTGACTTTATAATTTTATGTGACTTTTTTACGTTAAAAGAACTAAATTCAATTATTGTAGCGCGCAATCGCTTGAGAGGGAGTGAGAGCGAATGAGGCGAATGTCTAAGATAATACTCATGCATAAGATGAAATACTTATTAAAATAAAAAGGAATAAAAGCAAAAACTGTAACATTAAATCTTTAGCGCTTGATTTGATAAACTTTTTGTAAAAAAATCATATAAATTTTATTCTGCAGTTATATTTGATAATATAATTTTAGAGGTGAATTCGTGATTATAACCAAGTATTTTTCTTGTATTATGATTTGAATACACTATTTTACTAAAATATATCCGATCCACTAATTCTGAAAATTATTATCTATACGAATACTAATATTACTAATAATATTATAAAGCTGTGCTCATCGGCTCTACCGAGAAATTAGGAAGCGCCTACTCGAGGTGACTGGGAACCTATAAGAGCTGGCAGCTTTCTCGCGCAAAGGCTAAGCATCGCAATACAAAGAGGGAACGCTGCCAGCATTCTTGGAACTCTTCCGCGGCCACCACGTTTGGAGGAGTGCTAAAATGTTTTTTTTTTATAATTAGTTTTAGTTATGTAATTTATAAAGGCCTTATAATTTATCACGCTATTTGTATTTGAATAAAATGTACCTATTCTTAAAACAATATTATAAAGCTAAAGAGTTTGTTTGTTTGAACGCGCTAATCTCAGGAACTACTGGTTCGTATTGAAAAATTATTTTTGTGTTGGGCACTCCATTTATCGAGGAAGGCTTTAGGCTATATAACATCACGATATTGTTATTTTCGGACATTCACGCGAACGAAGTGGCGGGCACAGCTAGTTATATATATTTTTAGGATCACTTTAAATATTTTTGCATTGTTACGGTTGGTATATGTTGAAACGTGTTGTTGTAACGTACGTAACGCAATATCAACATTGTTAAGAGTGTTTGTTGACCAATTAAAAAAAGACAGGATAACTTAATACAATAATCCCTTAAATTAACGTCAACACAAATGATGTTATGAACATAAACAGCATGACTCACCTTCGTTTTGCTGCTAAATAGGAAAATAGGGTGTAAAAGTGTAAAAATTAAAATGTATGGTTTATTGGGTTGCTGATTACGAAATACCCTACACCCCAGGACGTCTTTGGCGATCTTGGAGTGCTGGTCTTAGAGGAGCTAAGATGGCAGGAGTGATCCGGCTTCCAAGCCTTTAACGCAAAACAAGTGCAATGTCGCCGAGATGCGGAAAATAGCTGTACGTCGAAGAGTAATGCAATGTTACTACATGTTTAAAATACCTTAATTAAATTAATGACAAATGTATAGAACCTTTTCATGCTTAAATTTATGAAGATCCCGGGCTTAACTAGGAATTTGAAAACATTTTATTTCATGCACGTTTTTAGAAGCCTAAAAACTGAGTCTGCAAGGATTTAATCAGGCAGGTAATTGCGAAGCCAATTAAACCAGAATAATTATTTAATTATTCAAATTGAATATTACGGTCTCTAGAAGATATGAAGGTATTTGAAAGTTATAAATTCGGCCATAATTAGTGCTTATGGTGATGTACCAGAATCACTGATAACATTTAGGTTTAGGATTTAAATAAAATACTGAAGTTGCCGTCAAAGCTGGGTGTGTAATGTTTGATATAAATACTGGTGATCTAACATACAAATAATATAATTTCAACTCGTATAATTTCATTTCATATAATATCTGACTTTATAATTTTATGTGTTATAATGAACATTTGATATAACAGTTTTTTGACATAATACCAGATGATATAAAAAACATCTTATATAACGTCTGTTGGTTTGCAATGCATTTATTAACTTGTATGCAAGCAAACAAGCACCATGTAAACAAACACACAGCATGCAGGCAAGCATTAGCATGCAAGCAAGCAAACACCATGTAAGCAAACATGCAGCATGCAGGCATGTGTGTAGCATGCAAGCAAGCATACAACGTGCAAGCAAGCAGCATGTGAGCAAGCATGCAGCATGCAAGCAAGCATGCACTAAGCAAACAAGCATACAAGCACCATGCAAGCAAACATGCAGCGTGCATGCTTTCTGTCACGGCTCCGGCGGTCCCACGCGAGCTCATCGTCGCATTTGGTTTCCGCTCACCACCACAGCCTCGGCTTGCTGGGCGGCTTCGCCGGCTAGCCTCAGCCGTGGCGGCGAGCATTAAATCCACCTGCTCCTCAGCTCGCGGGCCGCCTCCCTCCTCCGCGCCTACGCGGGTTTGAATTACACTCTAGGGGTAGGACAAACAAGACTACGTGGAAGTCGGTTTTGTAGCGATTCGTTTCTGTTATATCAGATGAATAATATACGAAATGTTGTTATAGGAAGTGTCATTAGACTAAGTAAAAATAAAATCCAATTAATATTATTTCCTTTTGAAATTAGATCATTTGTAATTATAAGAAATGAAACGCACCCGTCTGAGCTTCTGCACTAAAAAAGTCAAAATACTACAAAACTGTGTAACTTATTAACTCCTTTACTAAAAAACATTGCAAAATGTCTGAATAAGTTACAAATTATTTTGTGTTTTTCATTCAAAAGTCAAATCAGTGATGATGACAGAAAGAGACCACATTTCCAAAATTATTCAGATATTATTCAAAATTTATAAGTAACTAGCTGTACCCGGCATGCGTTGCAATGCCACGTAAATGCCTTTTTTTGCTAGGAACCTTCACGGGTGACCCCAGAACACCCTACCAAAGTTTCATTACAATCTGATGAATGGTTTCGGAACGCATAGAGGACAAACAAACAATATTACATTGATTTTTATTTATATAGATAAGTAAGTCGTAAGTAGTAAGAATCATTAAAATGAACACGCTTAATAATACTTCCGGCGTACGGCGCACTTCACATTTAGCTTACATTTATTTATTTATTTCTTTATTTAAGAAAGGTACACATACAGATTGTAATCACTAATGCCTCGAATAATATTAATGTACATTATAGTTTATACTAGACTACAACCCAAAAATCAGAGCACACATCTACCACATAGTATGTCGCGGTAACATAAGTTTACATGTTGGGGATTACAAAATTAAAAACTAAACAAACCAAATATTGGTCAACTTCACCAACCCCGTTCCAGCCAAGATAACCCTAAGAAGATTACCGTCACTTCTTATCTTCAATAAGAAGAATGTTACAAAGTGCCACACATGATCGTCCCAAGCTAAGACAAGGATAGTGTAGATGGCCATTAGGGTGTATAAAATTTTTTCTAATCCTAACGATTATGATAAAACATTATTTAAGTTATAATTCCATTCACATTAACACTTAGTTAAATGAAACAGGTGACAGTGTCAACCAGAGAATTAAAATATTATCAATTACCTATTAAAATCACAATCTAAAAATCTACAGAAATGTTCTGTTAACTTATTAAGTAACCTACTAAACAATGATAGCATCAGAGATACTGATAGATTACAGTTTTTCATCAAAGCATCGAATGTTATTGAAGTAAGTAATATAAAGCATGACTCAACCTTGCGTCCTTTAGGCTTACTCTTGAAGCAATTCCGTTGGATCGTCATTGGGATTGTGATTTTTCATACGCTTTAATAGTAACACTGGCGCCAAATTGGATCCGCATTTTGAGAAAATCAAATAATATTGAGTTTGGTCCACCCAAAATCCGCGCAATACGGGTTCAATTTGAAGCCAACGCGCAAAAATAAGCGAACGAAAAATCACAATCTCAATGTCGATCGATCGGAATTGGTTCAAGAGTAAACCTCATCATCATCATCATCTCAGCCGCACGACGCCCACTGCTGGGCATAGGCCTCCCCCATGGATCTCCACAACGATCGGAGTAAACCTACCTAGAGTAAACCTACTGATCCTTATTGGTAATTGTGAATATGTGCTAATTGTGCTATGCTTCATTTTCCATTGCTCTTGTTCCAGTCCCCGCTAGTACGACCACACTATCAATATAAATATGTATGGTGCTATGCACCAAGAATATTTACGAGTATGTAAGTGATAACGTAGTCCTTTGTTCTGTTATTTTTTCATAGCGATTTCACATTATTTACATTCTGCTCCTGACGCTATTTCTTCCGCTGCCAGCAATGATGCCCTAAATACTTATTTATATTTATTTAGGGCATCATTGCCAGCATAGATTATAGTACGAAGAGTAGTGTGTCTAAGAGCTCTATTCGCTTTTGACTCTTGACAACGGCAAAAGTTAAAGCGATTGTCATTTTATAATATGCGTGTCGAGCCCGAGAAGCGAGTGACTAAAAATTGCCTCACGCAGCTTTCACACAAAAAACGGTTTCTTTTCATGTTGGATAGTCTTTTTGTGTTGGATAGTATTGAGATGGTGGCTTTGCAGAACAGAAATAACACGCAGTAGGATATCGAATCGGTGTTTAATTAACTTTACTCACAATACAATAGTTATAGCGTAAGCGTTTACCGAGGAACCATATTTTTCTCAAGTACATCACAGACAATTCCGGCACACAACATAGAGTAAGTATGTCTACACAACACCATAGAGTATACAACCTTTTTACCTTTTCTATATTTAATGGCATTGGCCTATAGTCATTGTTACATAACACCGTCCCTCAATGACAATAGGTTCATGATTTATTGCATAACACCGTCCCTTAATACCAAAGGTTAAATTAGTTTCTAAAATATTTTTAACACAACACATCTATTACCATTTAATAACTATGTTTAATTACAACAAGTTTATTTCTCTTTTAAAATTATTAAAATTAACTTTTGCCAATGGTTTTGTTAAAGCATCTGCCACCTGATTATTAGTGTCAACATATTTTACTACAATTATGTTTTTCTGAATTAAATCTCTAATAAAATGCAACCTTATATCTATGTGTTTCATTTTCTTATTAGTTATTGGATTCCTCGCAAACTTTATACAACTTTGATTATCCTCAAATAATTCTACAATAATATTATCTTTTATTTTTAAATCAATCAATATCTGTCTATACCACATTGCTTCTGTGCCTGCTAAACTTAAAGCTATATATTCAGCTTCTGTGGAACTTAGAGCGACTGAGTTTTGTTTCCTAGAACCCCAACCTACAGTACAACCAAAAACCTTAAATAAAAACCCTGAAGTAGATTTACGATCAGTTAAATCACCTCCCCAATCAGCATCTACAAATCCAATCACAGGTTTAGCATTAAGATCCCTATTAAATACTAAATCATAGTTCAAGGTACCCTTTATGTATCTTAATATTCTTTTAAGACAGTCCCATAATTGATAACTTGCACATGTTTGGAATCTACTCAATATAGATAAACTAATACATAAATCCGGTCTAGTTCCTAACATTGCATATAACAACGCGCCAATAAGCTTTCTACATTTCTTTTCTATTTCTTCGCATTCAGACCTATCCCTTTTTAACATATCATTTTGAAATTTAGGATCCATGGGAGTTGCGATACTTTTACATTCTTGCATATTATACTGACTTAGTACTTGCTCTAGATAAGATTTTTGATTTATTTTTAATATTCCTTTTTCTATATCTTGCTCAATTTTAATTCCTAAGTAATTTTTAGCCATTCCCATATCCTTCATTTCGAAATTATTTTTTAGTACTTGTTTAATCACTTTTATATAATTTTGATCCGTCCCTACCAAAAGCAAATCGTCTACATACAATAAAAGGTAAGTATAATCTCCATTAAATTCTTTAATATATAGACTGTAATCAGACTTACATTGTTTAAAACCTTCAGCTAAAATAATTTTATTAAATTTTTCATTCCACCTTTTTGGTGAAGCTTTCAACCCGTACAATGACTTTTGAAGCTTACAAATTTTATCTTCTTTTATATCTATCCCCTCTGGTACAGTCATATATATTTCAGAATTAACATCTCCATATAAAAAAGCACTTGTAACATCCATCTGGTACACAGGTATTGAATATTGATTAGCTAATGCAAGTAATGTACGCACCGTAGTTAGCTTCGCTACTGGAGCATAGAAGTCCTCACTCTCTAAGGTACTCTTCTGCTGGAATCCACGAGCCACCAGTCGCGCCTTGTAGGATACTTTACCTGCTGAATCAATTTTCTTCCTAAACACCCATTTACTGTCAATTATTTCCATGAGGTCTTTTTTATCTACAACTGTCCATGTCTTGTTTCTTTGTAAATTATTAATTTCAATTTCAATAGCTTCCTTCCATTGCTTAGCTTCACTGCTTTCCATTGCTTGCTTGTAAGACGTAGGTTCATTTTCAAAAACCATAAAACAATGAGCATCCTCATATGAAGTTTCATGTTCAAACTCCTCAGTATTATAATCTTTCAACCACATGGGTTTTCTTATGTTCCTCTTAGGTCTTGATTCTATATTTTCAAAATTTAAGTCTGTAGGTTCTATTGAAGTGTCACACTGTTCAGTCTCTTCCACCTGTTCAAAAACAGTAATGTTATTTTCCTCTTCCTGTTCTTGTACATCCTGAACTTCTTCCATTTCCTGAATATCCTGTCTGCCTTCTTCGTTTTCAAATAAATTATAATATGTTTCATTCTCCTTACTTATTCCATTAATTTGAACTGAGTTCATTTGTTTTATAAATACTATATCTCTTTTTATGTCTATTCTATTTTTTTCTGGGAAATATATTCTGAGTCCTTTTGACTCCTCTCCATAGCCAACAAAAATTCCGTTTATTCCCTTCACATCCCATTTTAGTCTTTTTTCCTTCGGAATATGAACGTACACCTCAGATCCAAACACTTTTAATTGTGCAATATTATAGTCTTTTCCTGACCAACATTTATAAGGTGACATTTCTCCTCCTCTATTTCTTCCAGTTCTATTTATTGTATAGACTGTATAATTTATGGCTTCTGCCCATAAAGCTTTAGGTAATTTCTTTGCACATAGTAACGTTCTTGCTCCTTCCACTAATGTACGCATGTCTCTTTCGGCTCTGCCGTTTTGTTCGGGTGAGTATGCTACCGTTTTTTCATGTTTAACTCCTTTGGACTTTAAAAAGTTTTCTAATTCTTCGTTACAGAACTCTGTTCCTCCATCTGTTCTCAAAATTTTTAGTTTATGTCCTGTTTGATTTTTGGCCTCTATTATAAATTCTTTAATTTTATTTGAAGTTTCTGATTTACGTCGAAGAAAATATACTTTCCTGAAATTTGAGTAATCATCTTTTAATAAAAGAAAAAATCTTGAACCTCCTATAGAGTCAACTTCCATTGGTCCACCAATGTCTGCATGAACCAAGTCTAATGGAGCTACTGTTGTGCTTTCACTTCTTGGAAAAGGCATTCTATGAATTTTACCTTCAATACAAGCCATGCATTGTATATTTTCATCTTTATAACTGATGCTATTTTCTTTAAGTACATCCTTTACATACTTCATATTCTGATGTGCTAATTTTTCATGCCACTCATATAGTGTAGGGTTTGCATAATAAGTTATTTTGACCTTTAAGATATAAAATTGATTTTCCTTCTCAGCAACACCATATATTTTATTTCCTTTTAAGAATGTGCATCGATTTCCAGTCATCTGAACATGACATCCTTTTTTAATAGTAGAGTTCACAGAAAGCAAATTCATTCTAAGGCCAGGCACATACAACACATCCATCAGTGTAGTTTTTATATAGGACTTTCCATCATACACATCTAACTCAATGTTGCCCACTCCTTCCACTGACAGTTCTCTTCCGTCACCAATTACCACTGACCTGTTAGTATCCAGTCTCTTGTAGGTACAGAAATAACTTTTATTATGTGTCATGTGCTCACTCGCACCACTGTCTACAATCCACTTGTCCGATAGATCCTTTGTTGAAAATAAGGCTGTCGAAATAAGTGCATTTCCACCCTTTTCCTTAGATTCTTTATTTATACGGAACCTGCAGTCCTTTTTTAGATGTCCTACTTTGTTACAATAAAAGCATTTTCTCTGTTCTTTCCTTTCTTTATACCTGTCATGTTTTTTTGTATATAGCGCTACACTTTCTTCTTGATTTTCACTGTTATTCATTCTTTTCTCCTCTGTTAACAATCTTGCAGTTAAATTATTAAGAGTTTGTTTGTCCTCACTAGTTGATTCCCAAGCTGAGATGAAATGAGAAAACCTTTTTGGCAGTGACATTATTATTTTTGTTATGGTTAATTGTTCCGAGATTGCTTCGCCCATTTGACCAATCCTATTTGCATAGTCCTGAACTTTTGATAGAAACTGAGAAATCTCTTGCCTTTCTTCACATTTAAGTTGGAAGAACTCCTGTTGTAGAATGTGAATATTTGTCACACTTTTCTGCTCGAAAATACTGTGCAGTTTTTGCCACATTTCAGCCGCCGTTTTACATGTCAAAATATGAATCATGACATTTTCAGATATTCTGGTTACAATAATTGATTGTGCTTTGGCATCTTTCTTTGACCAGTCTGCCGTCTTTTCCTCTTGTGTTCCTTCCACGACCTCGAATAATTCTAGACCGCGTAGTAAAATTCCGACCTGAAACCTCCATGTGTTCCAGTTTGAGCCGCCTTCCAACAAACGAAATGTATTGGAGTTTCCTCCCACCGATCCCGCGATATCGCCCATAACCTATTGAGATGGTGGCTTTGCAGAACAGAAATAACACGCAGTAGGATATCGAATCGGTGTTTAATTAACTTTACTCACAATACAATAGTTATAGCGTTAGCGTTTACCGAGGAACCATATTTTTCTCAAGTACATCACAGACAATTCCGGCACACAACATAGAGTAAGTATGTCTACACAACACCATAGAGTATACAACCTTTTTACCTTTTCTATATTTAATGGCATTGGCCTATAGTCATTGTTACATAACAGATAGTCCATTTATCGAGGAAGGTTATAGGCTATAACATTAGGCTACGACTTAAAGGAGCTGAGTTCTTATGAAAAATGTTGCAAAAACGGGAAAAAATATATGGCAAAACGTAGTTCGCGGGCACAGCTAGTAGCTCATAATTTTAGTACGGGTACTAAGATTCATTTATAATAATGAATAAAATATGAATTTATTTAAAATTTATGACTTTTTTGCACAAGCAGTTAAAACATAACAATAAATAACATTGAAACAGATTTGTGATAAGTCAGTCAACGATACTCAAACTAGAGGAATGGTAAGGTGAAATTAGACATTAAATTGGAGCGAAAACTTTATTAAAAATATGCTTATATTTGGAATAAAGTTGCCGGTCCAATTTATATCAATCATCATAATATATCATGTATTCATTTGCAAAAGGAAATATTTTTTAAACCTACGTTTGTACGAAGATATTGATGGACGAACTTTCGGGTTGGTTAGGTGGTGGTAATAAATAATTGGTATCTAAAACGGAAATAGGGAGTTTTGGGATCTTTTATTATTTTGTTTAGAGTTGACAGGATTATGTTAAATCATTTATTTATATTGTGCACATTACATTTCTCATTAAAACGAAATGAAATAGTTATTTGTTATACATGAGTGCAAAGTTGCTTTTTAACCGCGTGCTCAACTTTGATAACCGAGCAAGCGAAGGATTCTAAAATTGAATCACGAGCGCAGCGAGTGATTCAAAATTTTGAATCCTGAGCGTTAGCGAGGGAATCAAAAGAGCACAAGGTGAAAAATCTTTGCACTCAAGTGCAACACGTAACTTTTCATCCCCCCTCAGCGAGGAAACGACTAAATGCAAAATAAAACATTTACAATCACAAGATGATATTATTTCAGTTTAGGTAGGTACATTACTACAACATTATGATAGGTTAGTATTACAGAAAAATATGTATATTATGTATAACAAATAATACGTATTTTACTTGTTTTCAATTTTCTTATTTTATAACAATACGACGTCAAAACAAAATGGCGCGCGCAAAGCAAATTAAAAACAAAAATACAGCAAGGAGGTTCAGTCTTGAGTTTTTCACAAATTTAAAAAAGTTGTAAGATAAATTCGGCACCATGGAGATGGAAGTAAATAGGTTTAATAATGTTTTGAAATCACATACCTAGTGCACGCAATGTTCTAAATTCAAATTTACTTTAACCTCAAGCGGATAAAAACGGCTTTGGCGGTCAGATATCGAATAGCAAAAATACTCTTTCCGAGATGGGGGGATGAAAAAACATTTTACTAAGGCTATGGAGTACATAATTAAAGAAAAGAAAATTCTCAATAATCTTAATCGTATTAAATACAAAGAATGAGTTGCCTCGGAAGTCACCCCTTTCATTTGACACTTAATCGTTATTAATAATAAGAAATAAGTATTATATGGGGAACCATTCACTCATGGGTTATGTTCGCTGATTGCCTCGACGAAAATACCCAAACGTTTTCGATTTTCGCTTTCAAGCGAACAGACCAGTCGAATTTATGCGATTGCTGAAGAGTTACACATCGCACCCCAGGTCCCCCACAGAAGTTCTACCACAAAGGCTTAAATGAGCTTTCCATGACAAAGCAGAAATATATGAGAAATGTACGGTAACCATATAAATGTTCTTTGTATACGTTACTATACAAATACGAATCATTATCTATTGACATTAAAGGAAAATACTTTGAATAAAGATATTTTTCCTTACAAAAAATGTGTTAACAATTTCTTAGAATACAACACTTACTTCATACTCCGATACTAATTTGCGATACAAAGTTTACTATTCAAACAACAAGGCCGGCGTGAAAGTCTAAGCCTTTTACCAGAATTGCAAAAAATTACCAGAAATTGTAAAACACATTTGTATAGTTTTGTTTTCATGTTTCTCCTCGGTCACACATCACTCTATTCCACAGTGATGTTTGGGAAAATATACAAAGTAGATGGCCTCAATGACCAAAGTTGCCCCGAACACCATTGTATCATGTACCCTGTTTAAAGCAAATAAAATATTTGTATTTGTCGATTTTTAATTTCTGTACGTAGGTATAAAGAAGATTGTTTTTTTTTGATTTTGTAACATTTTTTATGATTTCTTTAAATCTTGAGATTTATTGAGTTTACCAAAATCCGGTGCAATTCTGAAAATAGGCTTAAGATCCTGAGATCTTAAGACAAATGGTTTCAGAAATCATTACAAATAATTGCTTCTAGAACAACAAAAACGCACGTAAAATATTCATTTGTTTTCGTGGTACCATTAGATAGTACCATCAATGTTACTACAGAAACTTTTATTTGCCGTGGTACCTATCAATGGTACCACGGGTAATATTATATTTTGTTAATCGTGGTACCATTTACCATTTCACGCTTTCTTCAGTCGTCGAAGAGACCAGAGGGGCAATCGCACTATTTACAACGTTTGAACCAAATCAGAAACGTTTTTATTCCCATACATTTTGACAACACCTTGACAGCTGTCAGATGTCAAATCATATGGAAACGGTAACGATTTGGTTTTGGTTCAAACGTTGGTAAATAGTGCGATTGCCCCTCTGGTGAAGTGGCCGCAACCTACGGCCAGGAAAGCGCGTTATCATCAAGTGAGATTAAGGCCAAGAGCTTCTCTCTAGTGTGTAAAAATGGTATTTCGTCGTTTTTGGACAATTGCTACATGTAGCAAAGTCCTAAACATTCTGTTGGTAACATTCGAGATTAGTTATTTGTGTCAATGTCTAGTTTATAAATTTTGAATATATGGTAAAAGCGCTATGTAATTAGGGTACATTATATTATAAGGTAAACGCTGGTGTACTCGTCAGTGTCCCAATACTCGTCAGGTACACTTTAAAAGGGGCTTATAAAATTTCTACCAACCGTAAATGATAGAATTGTGATTGAAATACAATCACAGTACTATAATGTTTTATTATATTTGCAACACTGCATTAAAATTGTAATTGTGTCAAAAATTCGAGGTGCTAAAAGTGTGCGCTCAGAAAAAAATCTGTAATAGGTATAGTTTGGCAACTAAACTGAGCAACAACCGGCTCCTATTTTTTACATAATATAAGTACCGCTTCAGATATTTATACGGTAAATGTGTTTATTTTTTAATAATAGTATAATACATTTTCTAACACTATACCTATTAATTAGTGCTAAATCTTGAGAATTTATTTTTTTATTGCATGTGACATTCATTGGTGCTCGCTTATGCCTGTTTTGCCCAATACTCGTCAAAATTTATGTAGTTCTGACGGATACTGGGGCGAGCATTAACAAAAGTACCTTAACCCGTCATTGTTACCTTATTTCTCGGTATTAAGTTTAATTTTCCTTTGACAAAATAAAAATCTTATACTTAGATAACGACGAATATGAGGACGTTCGTTACAATTGTACCTGAGCCCATCATAGAGTACGATATTCGTTTGAATCAATTTATTTTATTATTGGATAAAAAGTAGGTATCTCTATATGTACAGTTCTTTTTAAATTCAAATAATTTCTTGAAATTTTATATTAGTTATAGTTATATCAGTATAATAGTTTCATTATTATGATTACATTTTTATATGGTTCAGTAACATTTATAGACTACGTTTTTATGGGACCTACTTTTACAAAAATATTTAACTGTTCTATGCACTTTGGTCGAGCAGGTATTGAACTTTTCAATGACTCGTGAGATAGGCAGTTTGCTTCATCATCATCATCATCATTTCAGCCACGAGAAGCCCACTGTTGGACATAGGCCTCTTTCAATGATCTCCATACCGATTGGTCCTGCGCCTCCCGCATCCAGCGGCTTCCCACGACCTTCACCAGATCGTCTCCCAGTATGCGGCCGCCACTCGAGGACCTTTCGGCCCAACGGCCGTCAGTTCTACGAGCAATGTGTCCTGCCCACTGCCACTTTAAGTTTGCAATTCTTTGGGCTATGTCGGTAACTATAGTTCTTCTACGGATTTCATCATTTGTGATGTGATCACGTAGAGAAACCCCGAGCATAGCCCTCTCCATTGCCCTTGGAGTGACTTGTAACTCTAGTTCTTAGCCAAGCATAGTGGCAAATTATACTCCTCGGTCTTCTGTATAACCTGCCGCAGCGTATGGATGTGGTCTATGGTGCAGTGAAAAACGCAGATTATTTGTTGAAAATTATATTTGAGGAAGAGTCTCATTGGATAAATATACACGAGCTATCAAAATTCAGAGTAGAAGTATGAAATACATGTCAGATTCAAAATTCATATTAGAAAAGTAAACAAGTATAAAACTGCCAGTGTCCTTATTAATGTCATAAGTTTTAATATATGGTACTATAGCCATTTCGGAATCCGGCTTTATCGGGAGGCTGGAAGTCGTCGAACCTACTTGCGAGATGATTCGTAATGACCCTCGAGAACAGATTGTAAACATGACTCAGGAGCGTGATGGGTCTATGGTTCTTCAACTGGGCCCTGTCGCCCTTTATGAAGAACAGTGCCACCATGCCCCTATGCCATGCCTTAGGCGTTTTGCCCTCGAGTATGACGGAGTTGAATAGCCGCTGCAGCGCTTTCCGGACTGATAGTCCATCCGCTTTAGGAGTTAGGCTGTAACTCTATCATCACGCGGCGCCTTGTTGTTTTTAGGCTGTTTGAGAGCTACACTAATCCCGTACAGGCTGACGTTCGGGATGTCTTCGGTGTAGTGCCGAGTCAATTTGGCTCTAGGATCTGTGGCCAGAATAACAGGTGCCTGTGATGATGCGTAAAGCTGTCCATAGAAGCGTTCGATCTCGACCATAAGTTCAGGTCGGGGTGTAATGACTCTGCCGTCCTCTGTCTTCAGCAGACTCTGACCGGGTGACAGATCTCTTGCGAACACTTTGGAGCCTTTGTTCTGCTCGAAGGCCTCTTTAATACGTTTCGTATTAAATCAGAGTATGTCGCGAGTCAGACATTAAGGCCCGTATTACAGAACGCAATAGTCCACTGCTGGACAATCTTTCCCAGCACCAGCCCACTGCTGAACAATCTTACCCAGCACCAGCTCACTACTGGACAATCTTGTCCAGCGCCATCCCAGTGTTGAGAATCATGCCCAGCACCAGCCCACAGTTGAACAATCTTGCTCAGCACAAGTCCACTGCTGGGCAATCTTGTCCAGCAACATCCCACTGTTGGGAATCATGCCCAGCAACAGGCCAGTAATAAACAATATTTCCCAGCACCAGCCCACTGCTGAACAATCTTGCCCAGCACCGGCCCACTACTGGATAATCTTGTCCAGCACCATCCCACTGCTAGGAATCATGCCAAGCACCAGCCCACAGCTGAACAATTTTGCCCAGCACCATCCCATTGCTGGAAATCTTTCCCAGCACCAGCCCCATTGATGGACACACTCATCCAGCACCAGCCCACAGCTGGACACTTGCCCAGCATCAGATTTTGGCGTAAATATCAACCTTATTTGGTAACATAATATGAATTTAATTTCTCAAGAGTGGTTTCGACCATACTTAAGTAATCAAAGATCAAATCTTTACTTGAGCGTACAAGGCACTTCTATAATAAGCAATTACTCAGATGAACAACGATCAATGAATCTCGTTTTAATAAACTTCAATAATTAAAGCTCATCTTAAAACTACATAGTTTTAAAACTAGATTCATTACTGAGAATCGTTTTATAATACGGGCCTAAGAGATCTGTTTGTTGAGTCATCGACGAGCATTTTCAGAAGACTGTAGACCCATTACACGCCATTCCTCCATCAGCTTAGCTCTCGGCTCCGAGATCTTACTTCTTTGCTAAGTAAGGCTGGGTTTTCAAAACTTTGCACCCGCCGTAAAGACAGCTTCCAGAATCCTGTCATGTTAAATGTCCACGTCCGTGCAGTCCTCTAGACAATCAAAGCGATTTTGCAATTCGTGTTGAAAGCGCTCGGGGTTTTGGATCTGGATGGCTTCGGCACGGAGCGATACCTTTCCGCTTTTATGTTAAGATTCAATGCGCCTCTTACCGTTCGGTGATCGCTCCCCATGTTAAACGAATTGATTACTGAGACGTCATTGAATATACTGGTCTTAATCAACATGATTAAGTCAATCTCATTTTTGTCACGCCATCCAGACTTTTCCAGGTACACTTTCGATGCAGCCGTTTTTTGAAGAAAGATTTCATGATATAGAGTCCCTCTCTGTCCATGTAATCGGCTAGCATTTGACCTTGGTATTTCCGGATTCCAGCTCGAAATTATATTTATTTAAAGTAAATATTAAATTGTTCGCGGGCACAGCTAGTATTTTTTATAAAGTTCTTGTTAGCGACGTGCTCGCCGTGTTAGCGATGTGCTCACCGTGTTAGCGACTTGCTCACATTTTGAAAAATATATTTTATTGTTTTGTACCTTCTGATTGTTGTGATTTTTTGTTTTGTCCATACCTTTCTTTGTTAATTTTATTTTTAATTAGTATGTGGGTAAATTTGTTATTGAAATTAGATTATAGAACATTTTAAGGTAATTTCTTAATTAATTGTATTTTATTTGGAGGTAGGTACGTGTGTGTCGCACTAATCAGATAACGAGGCTCTAACATTGTATAGAATCAGTCGTTTCGTACTATCCGCGCGACACATACGTTCTTCACCTCCCCTGATTTTGCTAGTTTTTCGAACGTACTATGTGTATTGTATTTTCCGCGATAATTAGTTGTCATTAAAGTTCTCCGTCCCTACATGTTGTTTTCACTGTACATCTCTTCGGACGCCTACAGCTCTGTTCACGCAGATATAATGACAACGGGACCCTGCTATCTTCAGATTCTTAAAAAGGTCGCCTTACGATGTTTGTCCTAGATAAACCGAAACTACTAAATCGATCTTTATGAATCTTAAGTTCACTATATTCTAACTAGAACCCTGTCTTTTATTTAAATTTTTGAACTCAATATTCTTTATTAAATGTTACTCATATTAAATGTTTATTTGATCATATTGGGGATTGGTTTGTATAGGCAAATGTTAATTTATTAAATCTGTATATATGGGAATTAATAATTAGACATTAAAATACTCAGAAAGAGTATCGTCATTTTGCATTGTCCTTAATGCTCAGAGGCCTTCTAAGCACAAATTGAAATATGACTCTGGTTTAAATCCAAATCTGTTCTTCTTTGAGTTCCTTTGCTTCGCTTATACACAACTATACAATTCTAAATACTCTACGCTTGCTGCAATATACGTGATATATACCTATACCTATAGAATTCATGTTTGGGAATATTGAACACCTCTAGATAGTCGGCAAGGATTGCCCCAGGAAAGTTCTTGTTAGACCCAACTTGTATGTAGGAGACACTGGAGGTACTCCCTAGCTGCCGTAAATGTTAAGCGTGCTGAACTTGGGTAATTTATTAACGCCCAAGCTCAACACAACTTTATGTTGATTCTATTGGGAATCGCGTACAGTGTTATTGTATATGCAAATGACTTGAATTATGTTGGTACCGTGTACTGTACTGTAAGGGTATTATAATGTTTGTGTGGTGTAATTTTCGGTATGTTTTAACTATGCTTATGCTTAACACTATGATTTATAGTCCACCTTGTAACTAATACTTTTCTTTCAAAGTTATTTAATCTTACAAACTTGTGAGATTGATTTGTAGCGCTATTTAAAGCTCGGGAGATCAATTTGTATTCAGATTTATTAACGCTGTAAAACGTACATACATACGCTTGTTATACTTAGAAATTCATTAAAACGTAGCAAACTCGATTAGTTTAATTTCAAGTTAATTTAAGGCTCCTTATAGCCGTGCCCTCTTAATACTATTTCCGTAGCCATTTTTTTTGCGAGGGGAATGCGTTTACGCACAGTCCAAGCCCCCGTGGGACTCCGCAGCAGAGCGACTACCCACTAAACCCCTCGATATGCTCTCTTTGGCACCTGACACAGCCACGCCCAAAGGACGCGCCGCTGCCGAACGAGATCGTGGGCACCCTCCTGTACTCAACCATAACCTCGTCGGTGGCACCTGCCCACCAATGGCGGGCCCCTCACGCCCTCTTCAAGATGGAGAGGGAGAGGAGTTCCCCGGGGCATACTCCGGGTGGTAATTTTTTACTGTGGTTTTCTTTCACGCGGCCCGACGATCAGTGCGCTAGGCCCCCAGCCCCGCTCAGTGCGGGGTAACGGACTTGCCCGACGGCAGACCCCACTGGATCCGCCGCGCACACGAGCTGAAGCTCAGCGGCACCAAAGCACTGACCCACTGCAAAAAGCGGCCACGGTGGCCACACGAGATGACCCGCCAAGTAGCACTCGGCCATTCCACGCCCCCCTCATGGGGGCCGCACAAGTGTGCCGAAGCCACAGTGATCGGATCAGCTTCAGTCCTCGGGACAACGACATGCCGAAGCTCAACAAGGACCAACCCGTTGGCCCCTTTGGGGCAACAATACAAGGCGCAGCGCGCCAAGACCCCCGGGCGACACACAACCCCAACTTAAAAAAGAAGGAGAGGTGACGGCCCACATGGCTACATGAAGTGTTAAACCCGGCCACACCACGCTCCCCCCCCCCCCTCCACGAGGGCAGCTGACATACTCTTAACCCGCGGCAAAAATTCTGCCGGGTTGCCCAGGGTGCACCACGAGGAGGTGGTCTGAAATCACATCCCGTATTTCCGTAGCCTTTTTTTTTTTGGGAGGGGGAAAATGCATTTACGCATTCCTCGTGGTCAAGCCAAACCACGAGGATATGTGGGACTCCCCAGACCATACCCGGCCCGGCCCTACCCACTAAAAACCCCCCCAGCAGCTCCTCCGTCCGTCACAAGACAGAGGGAAGGGGACAACAGCCAGGCCTTATTCCCGCTGACCCCCTGCCCGTGACATGTCCGTTGCCGGACTTTCTGTCTGGCTCTGCTGCTTTGTGGAGCGGCGCAGAATTGCGCCGCTCTACACCCCACAACTGGTTTTTTACTGTGGTTGTCTTCCACGCGGCTCGACGCTCAGTGCGCCGGGCCCCCGGTCCGCTCAGTGCGGGTAACGGGTTGCCCGACAGCAGATCCCACTGTATCCACTAGGGCGTGCAATATCGCAAGGTTCTCAATTCCGGAACTGAGTTCCAATACTGATGATCTGATTCCGGAATTCCGGAACTGGATCCGGAATTGTTAACTTTATTTTTTTTTCAAATCAAACAAGATTTTGATTTGAAAAAAAATATTTTAATAATATTTTGTAACAAATTAAACATATTTGGTCATCTTTCTCTCTTATTACTCTAATTAATCAGCTTATACCGTATAATCAACAAGGCTTATTTATCACACAATGCGAATTAAACATTAGCAATAAGAATACCAACCGTGCCAAAGAAGCAAGATCTCAGAGCTGATCAAGGAAAGGCGTGGGATGAGACTGCAGTCTTCTGAAAATGCTCGTCGGCGACTCAACAAACAGATCTCGAAGTCCCCAACGATTTAATACGGAACATATTAAAGAAGCCATCGAGCGGAACAAAGGCTCCAAAGTGCTCGCAAGAGATCTGTCACCTGGTCAGAGTCTGCTGACGAAGCTGAAGACAGAGGATGGCAGAGTCGTTACGTCCCGACCTGAGCGTATGGCTGTGATCGAACGCTTCCATGGACACCTTTACACAACATCGCAGGCACCTGTCATTCAGGCTACAGATCCCAGAGCCAAATTGATCCAGCATTACACTGAAGAGATCCCGGACGTCAGACTGTACGAGATTAGTGTGGGTCTCAAACAGCTCAAAAACAACAAGGCGCCGGGTGATGATGGAGTTACAGATGAGCTTTTGAAAGCGGGTGGACTACCAGTCCGGATAGCGCTGCAGAGGCTATTTAACTCCGTCATACTCGAAGGCAATACGTCTTAAGCATGGCACAGGGGCGTGGTGGCACTTTTCTTCAGAAATGGCGACAGGGCCCAGTTAAAGAACTAAACCCATCACGCTTTTGAGTCATGTTTATAAGCTGTTCTCGAGAGTCATCACGAATCGGCTCGCGCGCAGGTTTGACGACTCCCAGCCTCCCGAACAAGCCGGATTCCGTAAAGTCTATAGTACCATAGACCACATTCATACGCTGCGGCAGGTTATACAGAAGACCGAGGAGTATAATCTGCCACTATGGTTGGCGTTTGTGGACTGTGACTGTGAGATAGCCTCCGATTCTGTCTCGAGACCATCAGGCCTATTCTCTGACCACGGTTGGTAACTAGAACTATCATTTTTGAAAGGAACTTTATATCCATTATATATATACTAGTTTAGTGATCTTATATGTTATGGCGGCGTTCACGATAGCAGTTATAGATGTCAAGTTTCTTTCAAAAATGACAGTTCTAGTGAGCAACCGAAGTTAGATTAAAGTCCTGATGGGCCTTGTTAGGTTGCTCCAGAAGTGCCAAATAGACTATCGGTACATCCAAGTGTTGCAGTCATTTTACGAAAACGTCACCATGTCAGTCAGCCTTCAGGACCAGAACTCGAAACCAATACGACTTTAGCGCGATCTGAGACAGGGCGATGTTAAATAGCCGACACTGTTCACAGCTGCGTTAGAGGATGTATTTAAGCTTTGGGGCTGGAGAGGACTCGGCGTCAACATAAATGGCGAGTACACGACTCACCTACGCTTTGCTTATGATATCTTAGTCATGGCTGAGACTGTGGAAGATCTAGGCACAATGATCGACGACCTCTGTATTTCACAACAAGTGCGGGTCTTAAAATGAACATTGTCAAGACCAAAAGGCCGTTGAGGCGAGGCGGTTCTCGAGTGGCGGCCGGGTACCGTGAGACGCAGCGTTGGTAGGCCCCCCACAAGGTGGACCGACGATCTGGTGTAGTTCGCGAGAAGCCGCTGGGTGAGGGAGGCGCAGGACCGATAGGTTTGGAGATCCCTGGGGTAAGCCTATTTCCAACAGTGGATGTCTCTTGGCTGAAATGATTATGAAATCACGAAAACAATAATGATTTATTCCTTTAAGAAGACTTGTTGCTCTTGATAATGTGTTCTCAAGAATAATAAAGCATCTAACATTTTATCAGAGAGTGAACTTCGTATTCGGGTACAAAAGTAGCCAGCACAGGAAAATTACTCTCTCACTCTCCACACTTGTTGGTAGAACGCATAAAATGTACTTGTAAGCTTTTTTTTATACAACTAAATTGGTTAACAAGCAAACTGCCCACCTGGTGGTTAGTGGTCATCTATACATGTGCCTATTATAAGATTCACAGCAGCAAAACTGCAAACCCCACGAGAACCACAATGTACGTTGCCAACTTGTGACATCAGATGTAAAGTCACGGTAACAATGTCATTTTAATGCTATATCTTACCCCTCAAACCGGATCACAGCAATGCAAGTACTGCTGCTTTGCGGCAGAACTAAGTAAGACAGAGGTACCCAAGCAGACCCTGGTACAGAGCCTCTCTCCAGTAAAGCTTCTGTCAGATACACGCCTCGGTCTGATTCGTTATCAAACATAGTTTTTTCTAATTTGACAAAGCCTGCGAGGTCGAAATTAGTCGAGAGATTAATACAGATTTTATTGCATACATAATAATTAATGAATATCGGAATTCCGATGTTACTCATCTTAATTCCGGAGTTGAAATATCAGGAAAATTGATACGGAATTACGAAATTCCGGAATGCATGCCCTAGTATCCACCGCCGCGCGGGTGAGCCGAAGCTCGGGGAAATCTCCAACGGGCGCGAAGCGCCACGGCGAGAAACTCGCCTCGACCCTACTACCACCAGAGGTAGCCGCCGGGATCGGCTTCCAGCGAGAGCCACACCTCTTCTTAACATAAGAAGAGGGGACTTCGCCCTTCCCCGCATGAAGCGGGTGGCCACACGAAGTGGCCCGCCGGGTTAAACCCGGCCATCCCACGCCCCATATGGGGGTCCTCTCGTCAGACTATTAGCCCGCGGCAGAGAATCTGCCGGGTTGCCCAGGGTGCACCACAAGGAGGTTGTCTGACATTGCACCCCCGTATTTCCGTAGCCTCCCGCTACGCGACAAGACTATATAATATGAGAGTGGTAAAATGGGCCTCATTTCTTAAGCTAGAAGTTTGAAGATATAATCACACCATTATTTGATTTTTTTTAAATTAAAATATCTCAGAAGGAATTGGAAAAAACAACATTTAAAATTGCGTCATCCACGCGAGCGATTTTTCCACATATAAAGGAATATCTTTAAATGGCAATAGCCAGACACTACATTTTCACAAAATGTATATACCTTCTATGGCGAATTTAACAAGAAATATATTAAATTAAGCATTTTCTAATTAATTCTTACCAAGAAGTTCTTACTTTTACTAAACATTTGCTTCAAGTTTCAAGTGAAAATCTGTCAAATCTATTTACTTATAGTAATTACTAAACTCCTCAAGAAAGCACTGTAATTTGCTAATGAACATTTAAATGTGAAACCAGTAAAATATTGAAAAGTTTGAGATATGTATGTATGGATAATAATTCTCTTTACCTTCTTTTCTAGGGCATAGAGCTAGATGGGGATTACGTCGAAAAATAAAAATATATTTTCTTGACTAGGCCGCGAACTTTTCAATCTACCCTCGTAATTATGATAAAGTTAATATGACAGTAGACTATATCTTCTGTATATTTACATAAGGCTTTGGTGACTGACTGGAGTATCATCGTAGAGCCCAAACTACTAGCTAGAAGCATGGAATTCGGTACATGGGCTTGTTGACTTATATAGTTGTAAATGAACGCTCATTATTTGCCAAATACCCATACAAAATGGACGTTCTCTTTGAGTACATATTATAGCCAGTTTTAGAAGTCCATTTTCACAATGACACTTTTAATGAATAAGTATAGAAACTTGAATAAAATAAACGAGGACCTATTCCATACGCATCTTGCTTTAATATATGTAGAAATATAATTCATGAATAATGGTTTGCATTACCTTCATTTCAAGTTAAAGAGGATCAAAAGTTGCTTAGAAATCTTTATCTTAAGATCCACACACGCAGGTGAAGTTCTGTAAAACTTTCTCCTCGTCAGCGAGGCTTTGTTCGTAACTCTGAACAATTAATAGCGCATGTAGGCAACCCTTTATTCGACAAGCGATCGTGAGAGACAATTATGTTCATTCATTATAATATATTAAGACCATGCTACAATGATAATAACATTTTTTATATTTATATTTTACTAGCTTTGCCTGTAAACTGCGTTTCGGTTATATTTTTAGGATGGGGATTTCTCAGCATCCTGTGAGAATTTTGAAAAATAGTTACTCTTTTAGTGGGCACTTACATAAGTCAACAAGCCCCTGTACCGAATCCCATGCTTCTAGATCCAGAAGCTTGGGCTCTACGATGATACCTCAGCCAGTCACCAAAGCCTTATACATATACAGAAGATTTGGTCTACTGTCAAATTAGCCTTATCATAATTACGAGGGTGGATTGAAAAGTTCGCGGCCTCCTCAAGAAAACAAAATAAACAAGATATATTGTTACAAAAGACTTTTTTAGATACAAGCTTTTAGTACTCGTCAATACGAATCAAACGAGCCCAAACTCGATTGGGTTGTGTCGTTTTATTGCGTAGTTCCTATGACTACCTTCCAGCTCCAGCATTAGGTCAGCTCCATGTGATCATAATATTGCTTTGTCACGCGATATACACGTGCATGCAAAAATTTCAGCTCAATCGGAAACCGGAAAGTGGGTCAAATTGAACTTGCAAGATTTCATTACAGACATCGGAACAAAAATATTTTTGACATAATCTCCATCTGGCTCTATGCATTTTTCCACCTACGTTCCAAAGCTACTAAGTCACTGTAAAAAAGGATATTAAAAAATCTTTAAAAAAAAAATTTACCGCACTTACGACCTCTTCATTAGAACGAGATTTTTGCCCGCCGAGGTGTTTTTTTAAGTTTACAAATAGGTGGATGTTCGAAGGTGCCAAATCTGGTGAATAAGGCAGTAATTCAAAATCACAATCATAAATTTGAGCCATGGATTCGACAGATGTGTGAACGAGAGCATTGTCTTGGTGAAACAACACTTCCTTTCTTTTAATTTTTCACGTAAACGACGTAGAAGGGTGAAATAATACTCAGAGATGATTATTTTTCCTGTTTTAAGATTGTTCACCATGATGACACCCTTTGCATCCCAAAAAGCTGACACATCACCTTGTCAGCCGACTAAATTGTCTTCGATTTCTTTGGTGCTGGTTCATCGCTGTCTTTCCATTGCTTAGATTCTTTTTTTTATTCCGGAGTATAATGATCAACCCACGTTTCATCCAATGTCACAAATGTGTGAAAAAAATCTTGCGGATTAGCCTCAAACATCTCCAAACAGTCGCGTGAAATCGTGAGTCGTATTCGTTCTTACTCAACTAAAAGCAATCTGGGGACCCACCGAGCAGAAACCTTACAAAATCCTAGTTCATTGACTATGATGCTTTATACGAAACGAGATGCCTGTAATGTCAGCAATCTCTCTGATAGTTAATTTTCGGTCTGCCATTACAAAAGCCCAGACTTTATTGATGTTTTCTTTAGTTCTTTAAGTTGTAGGCCTTCGGCCGTAGCGAGGGTCGTCTTCGATGTTCTCTCGTCCACGTTTGAATTCTGCAACCCCATTTTCACCATAGTATACGACGGAGCAGCTTCCTCTAATGTTGTTACCATGTCATCGTGAATCTCTTTCGGTGCTATTTTTTTTAAACAAGTTTAATGGCCGCACGTTGCTCAATGTTCTCCATTTTCTGAAAATGCTACACGTTAATTCACTTATCTTGTTATAATTTAATGATCAGAAACGCTACCGAAATACAATTTTGCACATTGAAAACCAGATAATAAGTGAACATCATGACAGTAGAAAAGGAAAAATAAAATAGGTATTTGTGTGTGAGGCCGCGAACTTTTCAATCCACCCTCGAACAAAGGTTGATGCATAAATAAATTGATGGCCAAACCCCAACTCCGAATATTATCGTTTCAACATATACAAGGTTCCTTTTTAAGCAGGAGCAAAATGTTGTGTACTTGTTAACGCAACACGCAAACTGTTCTGTTTGTCCGAAATCGCAAAAAAATATCAGTTGTTCCATACAAACGTTCAAATCACTGAACCTAAATGAATTGAACAACTGACTTTATACCATTCCGCTTTAAAAAGCTTATTTTACTCACCGAAAACAGTGAATAAAAAGAACTTTTAATCACTATTTTGGTGTTTAAATTTAGGACACACCAATATATTCGACCTTCATGTCAATGCTATACAACCTCCTTGCGCAAAAAAATATACGATCCTTGTGCAAATAACTCCACATTTCTACAAGACATTAGAATAAAATTACTCTTAATTTTAGTAATTGTTCCAATTTTAATGTGGAATTAATTTAACCTTCCTTTATTCTTAATAAAATGTCTATTTTTGCTTATATATCTCTTTCTTTTTCTCGTAGTCATGGTATAAAGTATAGTATGCAACTCTTGAATTAAACGGATTTGTATCAAGGGCCATGAATCATTCGTGTCGCTCGAGATTCTAACACATGAAATCATCATGAATCACTCCTTAGGGTCGTGATTCAGTCATTAAAATCCTTTACTTGCTCGTGATTCATCTATGGCCCTCGCTTTAAATCCGTCCTTTATTCACTAGTTGCATAATACACTATTTTTCGCGATTTTTAGATTGGTCCCATATAGTGAAAATTGTTCTGTTTGCTGTTTTATGTCTGAACAAGCACATAAAATTTGGCTCTTGCTTCAAAAGTAGCCCTGTATTGTATTATCTATTTGCTAAAGGTCAACCTTAATAACATAGTATATACGAATACATATAATTCAATGATATAATTCAATAGTACCTACAGGCGTACTCTGGTTCTGAAAAGAATTCCGAGCTTGTTTACTCACACGAACGCTTATTTTGACTGACATTTTTATTTTTGCCGGATTGTACGGTGTAATGAATTTCATGCCCAGCTTCCGAAGTATAAAAACGATCGCTGTTGAAACGCGCTGCTGGGTTCAATTAATTGTTTTATTTAGATTTTTCTTTGATAATAAATGCTTCTGAAGGGCCACTGGTAATGTGTTTGAGGTATAATAAAAAGAGCAATATTAAACATCGCGCTATATGAATAGAGCTTAGGAAGCAACATCCGATAAATTTAAAGACAATTATAATATTTTTCCTATGCATATTTTTATCATTTATATTTCTATCATCAACATTTAAGCTTATAGACACCCACTGTTAGACGTAGGTACTTAGGCTAGGTAGGACCATAAGAATAACTAATAATACGAGTATAGAAGCGAAACTCCCGGCCGTCGAGCGCTCAAGGCCACGTTATTTACCTACCGTTTGATTTCCGTTGAACGGAATCGCCAGTCAAGGCGCGCACCGTGTGTTTCAGGTACATACCTTATGAATGTTTTCCTATTGATTACCTGATTAAGCTTTTTATAAGAATGGGTATTTACTACGCGCTGAAGTTTAATAACCGAAACTTCAAATCATCTACAAAAACGCCATCTTTTATAAATATCAGACATTTGTAAATATTTCTGTTGAATTGAAACCTTTTAAATAAAAATGATTGAATACTTTAAAATTATTTTTATTATACCTACCTATTTTTATTATACAGATACAGTTTTTTTCGTAATATTCATTACATGTCAAAGCTAATACAATATCGAGTTTCTAAAGCTGTCATTGTAGTGCAATTTTGAAACTCTGTAAGTATGGGATTTTTTTGTCAAGTCGGGAATAATTTGAATTATGAGAAACTTTGGTACTGCTATATATATTTTTAACGACCTTTGTCACTGTTCCATATAAAATTTAAATATAATCGACGACACGACTCGACGACACGGTTAGCGCAGAGGTCGAGGGATCGCCTACTGTGCAACGGGTCGCGGGTTCGATTCCCGCATGGGACAGATATTTTGTATGGCCTACAGAAATTTGTTCCGGTCTGGGCGTATGTGCATGTGATATTCTATGTTTGTAACTGCACACACGACACAGGAGAAAATCCTAGTGTGGGGCGACGTTTTTAAAAAAAGAAAAAAAAATCAATACTTGATTAAAATTATGAAACAACAAATTATTTTTCAAGTGAAAATGTTGGTCTGATAGTAAAAAGTGAGCTTAGGATTTATCCATTAGTACATTCATAACTTCAACTCTTGCCCCCCTAGCACGTCCACCAAAACACGATATGATAAAGCGGTTTATCGCGGTGAACTGTCAAAATACAATAGGGTTTCGTCTTATTTTGACAGTTCACCGCGATAAATCGCTTTATCATATCGTGTTCTGGTGGACGTGCTACGGGGGTTGGACTATAAACGTAGGTACGATACCTAAATTACAAACCATTTTTGTACATCGAAATTCGAAACATTTTAATGATTTTGTTCTCGAAGTGTAGGGATTAAGCTCAATTAATCAAAAATAGGTCCTTATAACTTATAAAAATAGTTTCTTATAACTACGGAATCAAAAAAACTAAAAATGTGCGTACTATTGCGAAAGATAGTCGCTCGCTCGCTACACTTGAAGTACAAAATCAATAAGACTTGGTGTATGCTCAGTTTCTCATTTAATGTAAAATATGGAGGTACCTATATAAAAAATATTGTAGTGGTAACCATACGTCCATGTGGTGACCCTAGCGGCGTCCGCAGACTACTGCGGGGCGTTACAGGGGGAAGGGCGCTGTAGGTATGCAAATAGCGGCATTTGGCGCACCCACAAAGGAGATTCGCTTCTATACTCGTATTATTAGTTATTCTTATGGTAGGACCTAATGGTTTTTATTACATAATTAATTAAGCTAAGAGTTAGATTGATAATTTTTTTTTCGTAAGTAAAACACATTTTATACAACGAACGAGGTGACTCTTAGGGATCTCGCACACTAGGCGGCCACGACCATGACCACTGGCCGCATGCGACCTGTCCCCAAACCATGATCGCTCAAGACAATATCAAAACCGAACTAAGAGCGAAAAGGCGCGACACGCATCAAGAGCGCTGCTTTTGTTTCAATATTGCTTTGACCTTACTTTAAGGCGCTACTTCCCGTTTTGAACAATTTCGATTGACTGTACCGCCACAAATATTAAACATACAGTTTTAAAATTCATATGTGACATTTTTGAACACTTCATCTAAACATTCTTAAAGACAGAAATATGATTAATAATATTTCACTCGATAGAAATAAAATCCAAAGATCACTCTGATCAAAATATTTTAAAACTGCTGTGAATCAGAAAATACAATAATAAATGACATAAAAGTTATACTAATAGACGTGCATTTTTGTTATCTAGAAAATTGCAAAAGCGCTATTTTTATTTTGTACCCCAGTTTTCCAAATATCGATTAAAACGTGTAAAAAGTAACGTTTTTAGTTCGGTCACCGCGCGTAAGCGACATTAGAAGCTATGTAATTATTAACTTTATAACTTTGAGATAAAGCAGTCGCCGTGCACGAGTAGATTTTCTGGGAAACCTCGTCTTAAGCGATCATGGTTAGGCTCCAGGATAACTATAGAACCATCGATCCACTTGGTAGCAGCGCCCAACGGCCACAAACAATTGGCCATCACAATTAACTGGCCGTGATCGTGCCCGTCTAGTGCGCGAGGTCCCTTGCAGTAATCAAACATTGGACACATCTACTATCGACAAAACGTGAACCTTTTATATAATTTGTAAGACTGTTAAAAACAAAAATGTAATTGTGATCTTATTGAGCTCTTAAAATTGAATTAAATTTATAGTAATATTTTCTTTTATATCGTCGTCCCGTTGTGAATACGATACACACACGATATAATTACCTCGGAAAATCGGGCTTCTCAATTAACAAGATATGCGGAATTAAAACCCGTTTGTACTATAATCTTCTTCTATGTACAAAATTATATTAGCCGAGCGGAAACCATTTAAGCTAGATATATGAAATTTAGCCAACATGATCCTTCTATAACGCTAATTAAAAGGGTTGTTTTGGAAATTCAACCCCTTAGGAAAATAGAATAGCTACTTAAGCTTTGAAATTTTGTATGGAACATCGCTATTTTGTTTGACTTTACTTTTTTTTATTTGGTATCCAATTCTTATTGTTTACATTATAAGCATAATAATATTGTAAAACCCTGGAAGGGTTTGTCCCGATATTAACACTTCCACTCACTAAATGATCGAAGTGATGAGAGACGAAAAATAAATCGTAGCGAAAATCGATCTTGGTTCTTTCTATTCTAAGCAGGTGAAATAAATCATAGCTAACCAATTAAAAAAAGATATCCAGCTTTATATAGTATAGATCCAGCTTTATATATTATAGATAGATGTATGTTCGAAAGACTTAAAATATACCGGCGTAAACAGACCAACACTGCGAGCGAGAATGTGTAGTCTCATGAGTTTGAGAGTTTGAAAGAGACGTTGCATTTAGCTATTTAGCTACATTGTAACCAATTTTGAATGATAGATTCTCACAATTCAGCCCGTGTGTAATTGACCTTTTTTATTATAATTCCAATAGAAAGTATTTTGCTTTTGTTCCTATGAAATATGTACTGTATTTTTATACAAAAGTGATATGTTCTGTGAGCCGACGTGGTGTAAATCATCGAAATAATTCAGATAATTTCTTGACTCATAAAAATGACATTGTACGAGTATATTGTCATTAAATGGCTTGCTTTATAGTTTTTATTGTACGAGTATATTGGAATATTGATATTAAAAGATCACATCTATGAACATGTAAAATAATAGTCTCACTTGTATTTTATTTTATTACAAAAAAATCATATTGATCACACCTATAATATTTTAGCAAAATTTTATTACTGCATTACATTTGACCCCATACACCTCATTTGAGTAGAACACCTAGTGAAAATACGTTTGAACTTTTTATTTGTAACATTTTATTTACCTACTAAGAAAAGATGTAGATTATGTCAAATACAAAAACAAGCTATTTCAGAGTATTCATGTTGACCTTTTATTTCTTTTTTATACAATTCTATCACCTTACGCACGTGTATTTTCTTACAAATTGGGGAATGAGGGGTCATGAGCTTTCGCTTCCAGTTATGTGATTAGAGCAGGATGATCATTTAGGTCTTCTAGTCCCTTTAAAAATGTGCGATTGGTGGGATGGTATTTCAAAGGCAAATCATATCTTTAGGATAGACACCACTGCAATTTTAGTTTTTGACTAGTATAAATCGTAGTGCTTGATATAATTAGTTTAGAAAGATCATTATTTGTGTTTATTGATTTATAAATAAAATCGACAATTTGGATTTGGATTCAATCACTTATTAAACAAAAATGATGTAAAAATATGGATATTTGCGTAAAAGTTAATTCAACACAAATAATTTTTATGTATTCGTTTTGCACTATTTCTGCAATTCATTTTCATAAAACGCCTCACAAATAGTAAGCGCCGTAATCGTGACGCCAAAATAAACATTTTGGGGTCGACGGCGACGCCTTAACTTGACAAGGCATTTCAATAGTTTTTTAATCGATTCTACCTACCTCATTACGATCTGCATCTTATTCTACCGTACATACTCGTACACCATTTATCGATACCTAGTCGACAATATTTGAAATGAGTGCGCTCTCAACTATTGAACGCACACATCGACAAATCAAAATTGGTGACATTATAATGAGGTGTCAGTATAATATGTTTGTTAATTGACGGAGAAATCGTAACTTTTCCGTCAGTAACCGATTTTGTAATATAGATAAAATTCTTATGTAGCTTAAAATGTGACGTTAGACTTAAAATTTATTACAATTATTTGCTGCTGGTAGTCATTATTTGATGTGGATGAGCTGATGATAAAAGGTTCCTTGAGGGCTAGGAGTTTGGAGATGCTTCTAATATCTTAAGGGCACTTTTTTTTAAACTACTTAATTTTCTTAAAAGTGATCTGATATTGAAAAATAACACTCAGTTAAGATTTAGAGAATAATTTTTGAAGTATTGTAAGGAACATTCGTCGAATTATTTCAGGTCGTTCAGACGTTTACATCGGATTTGTTGTAAACCCTGTCTCTTTAGACCCAAGCTTTACAAGTAAACGATTTTGTGATAGCTATTTACTGAAAAGTCTTGAAAACTGCTCATATTTTAATGTATTAGTTTAGGTTTTCGTGGTTTTTTCCGAAATAATATTATATGCTGGTTTATGTTATTTACAGCAGCTTTTATATGTTTAGTATTCCACTTTCATCTAAAACGTTTCATTCAATTCCGTTAGCAACCGAAAACATAGAGTCACAAGTAAACAAACAATTTCATGGCGTTTTGAATAACAAGGTTGTTTGAACAAAATAAACGCTTTACCCAACAGGAAAATACGGTTTGGCTATTTATTATTGTTTTGTTTACCTAGTAGTAAAGTAATCTAAGGCTGTTAAAGGGAAAATATCCGTTATGTGATTGAGCCCCTTTCCCATGATCGCTTGTAAGGCCGGCTCCAAACTACCTACCTCATCATCATCATCACCACAGCTCATATACGTCCCCACCGAGGGGCACGAGCCTACCCTATGTTAGGGTGATTAGGCCTTAGTCAACCACGCTGGCCCAGTGCGGATTGGTCGACTTCACATACACCATTGAATTTCTTCGCAGATGAATGCAGGTTGCCTCACGATGTTTTCCTTCACCGTAGGAGCGTCAGACGAATGTACATATGAAATTCGAAACGAAAAACACATTGGTACATGGCGGGTCTCGAACCCCGACCTCCCGATTGGAAGGCAAGTGCCGAGTCCACAGCGCCACCGACGCTCTTACTACCTACCTACCTGGTACCAACTACTAACGCTTGCCCCAATGTTGGTGCCAATGCCATTTTTTAGATCCACACGTTGGACGAGTGACATTGGGGCCAACGCTTGGGCCAACGTGTGGAGCCGGCGTAACTATGTATTAAAGCTGCTGTGGGAGTAAAAAGCAATATGCCGTAACAACAGTGTTTCTGTTAAAACAACAGTGGTTGTGTGTGTAAGGCCACATATGCAGGGAAGTGTTCAAGTTCGAGCTGTGCTTAAAATTTCTCAATTTGCCTCGAAAGTCCAAGCCTGTCCCCATCTTACCACTTTTGGTACTATAACAAATGAAATCTACATGCAGTTTGCTTTCATCATTGATATATTAGTATCGGAAATAGCTTAACCTAAAATAATTTTAAAAACTACGGAGGCAAGACTTGAACAGCGGCTATTGTATGTTTTAGTGTAACGTACGGTCATTATATGGTTCGACTCTTATGGCAGAAAATCTGTTATGTAGAATTACTGTTCTTTAAGTGTTTATTTTTGGATTTTTTAACAATGTAAACAACATAATAGCAATTTCTGTGATTTAATATATGTGGAATGGATTTCCACTTATTTAGGACCTTTTTTATATTTGAAAAGGGTCTCTTGTTGGGCGGCGCCGCCGTAGGCACTTCGGCCCTTAAAGGCAGACTTCGCCTGCCGATTGACTTCAAGTCTACTCATAATGTAGGTACTTTTCGCTTTTCTAATTTGAATTAAGGCCTATATGTATAATTTATTTTGAATCGGTCGCAACTGTGAGTAAATCGGTGTAAATTTACCTATTTCGAAGCTCCAGTATATTGCTGAAGTTCTCCCATGATTAATTATCATTGTCGTCCCATCCCAGCTGCATTATGCTCACCACAAAACACACACCTCCACAAGCAGAGACGACTAAATTTTTAGTCCACACAATCGATAGTAGTCCCCACTTCAACTCACATCTGTCATACTACCTGGTAACTGTCTCATTACACCAGCAAGAATTGGCTTACTACACCACGCTCGCTGGTCAAACGGCGGCCCTACCGCCTAACTCACTCGTTATCGTTTTGGCTCTTGTTTAAATCAAATCAAATCAAGTTTCTTTATTTGCGGATACAGGTATAATATTTGTTAAGGATGATTTTCAGATTATTTTATTTTTTTATTTATAAAAGTACATGTTAAATACAACACATTACAAGTAAAAAGATGCACATAAACTATTAACATGGTTTTTGCGTGCATCCAATAGATACTCGTCATCGAAACATTGATCGTCCTACCTACCGGTTTATTTATTTATGGACGAACTAACAAACCTCAGACAATTTTTGTCTACAATAGACGAATACAAAAATAAAATACGAAAGAAATTCTATCTAGCCGAAATATAGAAACAAGAGCAACAACAAAAAAAATGTATCAATATATTACAACCACCGCCATTTCATAGGTTATTCACAAGTGTGTTGAAATTTTTTGATAACACTGTCAAAAATTTTTTACAAAAAATAGAACCGACTTCAAAAACACTGAAAACTTAAAAATAATATAAGAATAGGTACAGACAACATCACACTTCTATATTGAAGTTGGCGCCAAACGATGATCTCCTAGAAAGTGTAAAAATTTGTCACTGACTTCAATATAGAAGTGTGATGTTGTCTGTACCTATTCTTATATTATTTTTAAGTTTTCAGTGTTTTTGAAGTCGGTTCTATTTTTTGTAAAAAAAATTATTTTCAACTTTTTAGTGAATGAAATCTTTTTAGTCAAAGAAACCCTAATTTAATACCAGCTCACCGAAGGTGTTAAGTGTTAGTGGTATTAAGTTAGTGTTTCCTCGATTTTCTATGGGATCCCATCATCAGATCTTGACTTTTGGTGACCATGGGACAGAATTTTGGAAATTGGTTTGAAAATGACGGAATTAAAAAAGTTATGAAGTAACAAATATAAAAAAAATACAACCGAATTGATAACCTCCTCCTTTTTTGAAGTCGGTTAAAAAGGAAGGTAAGCGCACATTGAATTTTCATATAAAAAAAATTCTCTCCACATTTATTAATTCTTGATGTTTATGATTTTGGTTTATTTTGTTTAGGGATTGCTAATATAGAATTAATATTAATTAGAATAAGAACAGCCATATCCTGCTTTGTGGCATGCAAATACCTTTTTAGAAGAAATCGATTGTTCTTGCTGACTCTTCTTTTGATAATGACAAAGCACTCAGAAGTTTATCCACACCCACACTCGCGACAGACAAACAGGATTCACAATAGGTTAGATAGTCGTTTCGTTTTTTTGTTCCCAAAAGCCTACCTACAGTATCCTATCCATCACTCAAATAAGATTCATGTTTAATTTATAAATAACTTTTCATCAAAGGCATTAGGCTAGGTAGTAGTTATTATGAGAATGGGGGGAAGATAATAAATAGGTAACCTATTACTATTACAACCTGTAAAATATAGGTATAAGTGTCTGTTGTTGCCGAGCATTTTAAGCCTTTTAATATGATTTGTAGTTTCTGACAACTTTTCTTACTATAAGACACTATAGGCATGTAAATTTCTGGGCTCTTATTAGTTTGGCCATTATTGTCAAAAAAGAAAAACTAGTAACTCTCCAATTGTGTTTTTAAAAGTGCTGTCATTTAGGGTGCGGTCCATAATCAGACAAGAGTGCAAACGTTTGGATTCATGCAAACAACCCGTTCAAATCGTTTGCACTGCTCACAGACATAAGCACTCACATCAATTTTGGACAGAGCTTTTGTTAAGTTGACAGACAATGGTTTTTGAAAAGAAAAATTGGAGAGGGACATGTATTGTTCCCCCATTATTTTTACAGATCACTTCTGTATTTATTGTAGATTATCTGATGCAAAAATAAATTCGAACAACTAAAATACAAATAAAACTCCGCGGGATACTGATGTTTAATTTTAATATTGACAGTTTCGGAGACAGTGCACTACCTCTTTTCTGTTAGCACTGTCAGCATCAATCGGTGAGGTCATCGATTACGTCATACCGCTTACAAATGCGCACATAAGCAATTTTGGACCGACTGTTTACGTGCAAATAGCGCACACGAGCGCTGATATCAAATTATGGACCGCACTTCTAATATCAAGTCAAAATGGTGCGGTCCATAATGTCATTCAATGTCAAATTACAGATGCGTTCAGGATCTCGGAGTTACATTAATGCATTCAAGACGGTTTTTTATTTTAATTTGTAACTTTTTGTCTGGTTTTGTCTTTTTATTTTAAATTAAGATCACACCTATCCATAAATAAATCTCTCTATTTTTCGTTTATTTTGGGGAGAAAAATTACCATTGTTCTTTTTGTTAGGACGAAAATCTTTAACTTGACAATTTTATGTATGACATTGTCAATATTAAACAATTTTTATTTTTATTGATTTATACTTTATCTACAGAAATTAATGCTTGAGGTATATTCTGCCAGTCAAACTTCGGATGCGGTAGGCAAACAATGTGGTAGATGCACCGAAAATACTTTAAACACGTTTTATGAAGCTTATAGATATTAAAATAAAATCTCAATACATAAATAAAGCACTTATATAAAATATATTTGCCTAAAATCTCTTATGAAAATTCATGAAGAATTATAGCCTATTTCCTAAATAGCCCGAGTTTTATTGCCTAAGACTGATCAAAGAAAAGCTTGCGTAATTTATTTTTAATGCTAAGCTTGTTTTCGGAGGTTCTCAGTTCTTGAGGCATGATAGGTATTTCATAAAAGAATAGACAACAAAAAAGGAAGAAAAACAGTACCTATCAGAATTTGAGGAGGCCATTATAGGCAGAACGAAGGCAGAACGTCAACAATATTACGAATCTAACAACACGGTAATAATTTTTCCAAAATCATTCTGGTGATCGAGTTACTACTTATTTCGTGAAGGAAAATCTTTAAAACTAACATTTGATTTCACGTATTTTCTATCTCTAAGTAAAAAAGGGAAGAGTTGTAGGTATAAAATATTGTATACAAGTAATATAAAACAAACATAGCATTATCAGTGATGTAGTCTAAGGGCGCGTTCACATGTAAGTAGGTAGAGTATGTTCTCAAACATTTTAACAAAAGCAATTTTATTTGTATAGCCCATAATAGACGTTTTAAGGGCGAAGTAGATAGCTGGTTGGCGTTTCAATATTAAGTACAATCTACTGAGCTGGGTACAAAAGCAAAAGAGCTAGTAGAGCTTTCCCCCACATGGCAAAAATTATAAGAGTGCTATCGACAAATTAAAATATCTTTTTGCGAAAGAAGATCTACTCATGAACAATTATATAACAGGACTTCTACAGCTAAGCTTAGTTGCAGATAAGCAGTTGTCGCTTGCTACTGTGATCAATATATGTTAAAAAAACCGAACAAGTGCTTGTCGGGCCACGCGTAGTGTGGGGTTCCGTAGTTGCAAATGCCAACTTTGAGTTCACACTCACACCTCACAACACGTTGCTATTAAAGCTGCAATGATTTTATATTTCCTTAACTTCACGTGGTTCGTAAAGAACAATGGCCACTTTCCCTACATTGGAAAAACTGAAAATGAAGTATCATGTCTAAAGATAAATTGTATGAGAACAAGTACCTCTATGGTAAAGAAATTATGTTGTAAAGTCAGTTTTCTTAATAGAGGCCTACGAATTTCGTAATACACGGAAATTCATTTTGAGGTTATAACTTGTATTTTGATTATTTTATTGATAAATTGGAAGTATTTTACGTGAAGAAAATAAATTAATATTAGTTCTTTTGTGTAATTGATTTTACAAATACACATAAAATACTACTAATACCACTCATTTTATTGTTACACAGATTAATTGATAGACCTGAGTGGGTAATAAAAACAAAAATCCAGCGGGTAGTAAATAAATGTTTCTTTATTCATCATCATCTCTCAAGACAACTTCTACAAGTCATGCAGCTGGAGTACTGACATTCTATTGATATGAAGCCCACGCTAGGTAACACACCATCGTGGTGCACCCTGGGCAAGGGTGTGATGTCAGAACACCTCCTCGTGGTGCACCCTGGGCAACCCGGCAGATTTTCTGCCGCGGGCTAAGAGTCTGACAGCTGCCCCATGGAGGGGGCGTGGTGTGGCCGGGTTTAACCTGGCGGGCCACTTCACGTGGCCATGTGGAGCGTCACCTCCCCTTCTTTTTGAAGATGGGGTTGTGTGTTGCCTGGGGACCCGCTTGCGGCTCATGGCGCGTTGCGCTTTGTGCCGTTGCCCCTTTGGTCGGGTCGGTGCGGGTCCTTGTTGAGCTTCGGCATGTCGTTGTTCCGAGGCTGGAAGACTCGTAGAGCTCCGGCGTGTCGTTGTTCCAAGGACTGAGGCTGACCCGATCACTGTGTGGCTTCGGCATACTTGAGTGGCCCCCATGAAGGGGGCGTGAGATGGCCGAGTTCTACTCGGCGGGCCACCTCGTGTGGCCACCGTGGCCGCTTTTTGCGGTGGGTCGGTGCTATGGCGCCGCTGAGCTTCGGCTCGTGTGCGCGGCGGTGGATCCAGTGGGGTCTGCCGTCGGGCAAGCCCGTTACCCCGCACTGAGCGGGGCCGGGGGCCTGGCGCACTGAGCGTCGGGCCGCGTGGAGGAAAATCACAGTAAAAAATTACCACCCGGAGTATGCCCCGGGAACTCCCCAAGTAGCAGAAGCTTCTATAATCAAGGCGTTTTATCACCGAACAGTGATATAATAGGCCTATAATAGTAATCATTGTGACTGCGTGTACTATAAAGGTTTTTATCTACACTCATGTTCTAATTCTAATATTAAGAACTCAACACTAATATTTTAAAGGCATAACTTAAAGCCCTTGGCCTTTTACAAATTACATTATAATACAGGTTCGCCATACAAAACCAGTACTTTAATGTAACTCATATTCCAATAATATACAGTTCGATTGACGAAGCCCGACCAAGGAGGTTTTGTCATAATTTTCTTTTGTGCCAGTACATTGTCTATGGCGGCGCGTGCAACAGCGCATGCGCGGTAGAATGTTGGTGTTGGCGCCATTTCTCTGAATTTTTCATTCATTATTTTGCTGTTATTGGTTAAAATAATAAATAATATAAATGTATGTAAGTAGTTTTAGATTTCTGTATTAGTTTCACAATTGCACTGTTCAAAATTCAAATAGTTATTAGAATAAATGAGTTTGATTTTGTTTTAATTTTGTGTCTTTTATTTAATTTAGGTAACCACTGATTGCATGAGTGTAGATAAAGTAGTGTATGAAATTGCACATAATTAGGTCTTAAAACACTCGTGTGGTACTATTAAAATTCTCGGCAAGCCTCGAATTTTAAACACACACTAGTGTTTTAAGACCCCCTATTATGTGACTATTTCATAAACTATCATAAACTACTATTAACATAGCGTTTTTATTCTATAAGATTAAATAACATTTAAGTTCTATAACTGAGCTCTTAGAACGCTTTCAGGACCATACAAAAGAATTTTTAAAGTGTTGAATTGTAATAGATTAGAAAAAGTGATTATAGTACTATTTAGTATTAAAGACGACCCTTCTAACACATTAATGTATTTATTTGGCACTAATAATGTGTCAAAATAACTTTTACAGTACTAGTATTGTAACAATATCGAAAACACAATTACAGTATCATTCTGCAATATACAAGAACCTTGCACAACCATTACGTAATGTTTTAGCTTCTTAAAAGCTCCCTTAACATCGCTATGGGCTAAAAAGTCATAAAAACTCTTCTTTACTCCTGGTTCAGTTGCTAAATAATTTAAAGTGAAAATGGCTGCTGTTTTCTGCCGTGATTGCACATTAACAGCACGACTGAAGCGAATTTGTACTATAGCAGCCATAGTCGGAACAAGTCGTTATTTTATTTATTTAAATTTAATTAAAACACGAAAATTATGAGGGCGCATTGTCAAAATTAAAATCAGCATAATGATTTTATCGATACAATTATTTTCGCAAGTGCACTGACACGACAGAGTCAGAGACGGTCCTTGAATATTTTGTAGTATGTCATTTTTACTAAAAGTTATGTTAAGCAACAATGACGAATAACCTTTATTACCTATATTATTATTAATACCTATATTTGTTTTCTTGAGGAACATTAAATGGAGTGATAAAAATTATCACTGGAATTATTTATGGTGCAAAATAGCACTATAAGTATGTGTTGGTTACTTTTATAGTTTAGCTTTGTGACATAAGCGTTGCAGAGAGCACTGTTGTAGCACTAAAAAGCATTTCTTGACACTAACATTTCAACTACAGAGCTAATTTATCACCATGAGAGCCTCTATGTAATGTTTATAGATTAAATCAGTGATAAAACTAGGGCCTTTTCGGGGTTCTGTAGAACTTTACAAGACCATTATAGTGCTAATCATAAACACTAATTAGAGGCTCCAAAATGTTCTCAGGACCTTTATAGTATCAAATTTTGCTACTTGGTCCATCTCCATCTTGGAGAGGGCGTGAGGGGCCCGCCATTAGTGGGCAGGTGCCGCGGACGGGGTTATGGTCGGTCCGTAAGGGTTCCCACGACCTCGTTCGGCAGCGGCGCACAGTGATCAATAATTAGAATTTTGGATGACAAAAATATTTTAACCTGGAATTACTATGATTTAATACTGGCATTAAAATATAAATATGTAAATAAAATAATTATTTAATAAATTCAGTAATTTGAGAATCTAACACACAAAAAAAACTTTTAAAAAAATACCATTCTGCTTTTGGAGTAAAGGGCGTAAAATCGATATTTGAGGATCTGATGAAACCATTATTTGTTCCTCGTTGACCCATTTAAGATACTCTAATTCCTTAAAGACAAACTGATTTACCAAAATAGTTTGGTCACAAGGAATTATGCCAAACTCGCGATGATTTGTTTCAACTACCCTCACATTGTCAAATTTGAATATTATCCACCTAATATTTCATTATTGATCACTGTGCGGCGCGTCCTTTGGACGTGGCTGCGCCAGGCGCCAAAGAGGGCATGTCGAGGGGTTTAGTGGGTAGTCACTCGCTGCGGAGTCCCACACACCCTTGCCCCTGCGGAGGCTTGGACGGAGCGCAAACGCATTCCCCTCGTAAAAAAAAAGGTAACACACATAACACGGGCACAACAGCCTATGGTTCGGCAACCAACCAAAACATCAGTATTCCAATATTCCTTCGCAGCATTATTTTCAAATAATATATATGCTAATAGATATACCTTTCTTGGCATGTGCCTTGAAGAAGATAATGGAGTTTAGGGGAAAGTAGGGTCACTATAAACCTTTAAACAGATATCATGGAAATAATAGCACAGTAAGTAGGATCACAACAAAACGTAAACATATGAAAAGAGCAGACAGACAGCAAGATCGGCTGACGCTGAATGTCACCGATATACATCAAAAACGTTCCGTTACTAGCATGTGAAATGTTGCTGTTATTCATACAAAAGAAAGAATAATTTTCAAATATTATTTCTATTAGTTGAATTATTTTAAGCTAAGAATAAAAAAGGTATATATATCATTTATAATAACATTCAGTTTTGCTCAATATTTCAACTTGAACAATAACAACTTTATTTCAAATAAACGTGAAACGGAACGTTAATAAAGTATGTCCAAGTCACAGACTAAATAGCGATTTATAGAGAGAAAAATCACTATCCGGATGCGTTCAGGAGTTATAAAACGCTTATTATCTTATCTTTTTCCTTAAATATCTTTTTTCGTAGTTGATTTAAAAGTATAGCTGTGAGCGGAATCTATACACCATAAAATTACCTTGATATTAAAATAAGTTTCATTTCTAGACATCATCAGGTCCAAAGTGGCCAATGTTCTTTATATTCAGTACTAATTTTCAATGAAATTTTACTTTTCTGAGTACATTTTATAAGTTGCTCGTATATAACTTTTTAGTTTGTACTTAGTACTCAATAGGATAGTTTTCCTTTAAACTTCGTTATATATACTACTGTTGTATTTTTTTTCACATGTCCATATATAACCGTTTAGCAGATAGGGGGGGGGGGGGGGGACACTTACCTTTTTGCACTCTAAACCAAATATTTCAGAAACGGATCCCTAAATCAAAAAATGGTGTTCTGAAACTTACATTATATTTAAAAGACCTATTCAATAATACCCCACACGGTTCGTTGAGTCTAGGCCCCCAGACTTCTTATAACCTACCGATAAGATGGCGGAATACTTTGATTCAATTCAATTTTCTTTAGAAAAACTATGTTTTATATTATATTTCAGGACAACATTGTTATTTTACTTTAGCCCTTATCATTTATGATAACAAGTAAAAATGTGAATTCCGACACCACAGACGAATAGCAACTTACTCTAGTTAACAACAAGGCTATTTGCATTCATAATTAATTTTGCACTGCCAATGAGAAAATTAACATTTTCTGACGTTCTTATTCGGTGTCCAACTCCTGGTAAAAATCAACACAAATATTCACTATGTGGTGATGTGGTAGTTTCAATAGTATAGGGTGATCCGGTATCGAAGTAAACGCGAGGTATGAAGTGGTTTAGAAAAGTTTTCTTTGCTTAACACTCGCAGAAATATTTGAGATAGGGTACGTGAGCTTTGTCCTCAAACTAAGTAAGTAGGGTAAAGCTCAAGTTAAAGTTTTGAAATTGGATCGTCGAAGGTGAGGTGTATTAGGTTGCGCTTGTTATATCCCCGTACCTCAAGCAGTTCCGCGTTTTAAGTGCCCTTTAATCTTGAAGGAGAACGTCAATTATGTACGTTATTCTATTTTGCATCGATAAGGGTGATTGCCTACCAAAAGTTAAATTGCCTATCACTTATTACCGATATAAATAGAAAAAGTACTTACCATGTAACTTGTTTGGATCATTATTTGAAGAAAACTCCGATAAAATGATTTTATTTAGAGATAAATAATACTTCGAGAAAACGTGTTTACCTTAGTGCTATTTTACTCCCTAGGTATATTTTCTTGTTGTGTTTTGTTAGCGATTCGACAGAATCAATAAATTATAATATTTTATTAGCGATGAGATTTTTATTTATATTTTATTTTATTATAAATACAAAGAAAACAAAATAGGCATTTAGTATGCGTATCGGTTGGTGCTTTGTAAACGCAATTAAATATTATGTTAGCTATGAACGAAATGTATATAACAATTATTTTACATATTACATTGTATCTAGTCTGACTAATAAAGGAAAGTAAAATAGAGAAGAATAGTAAAAAAGAAAAGTTATAAGTACCAAATGAAATATTCAAAACTTATCAGGTATATAAAGTGTCTGAGTGCAGTAATATTATTCCCGTACTTTAAGGAGGGCAATGGATAGGAAATTTTAAATTGGAGTAGGAAGCCGATATGTGAGTCTAAAAAGAAATGTGAGTCACTCGTGGGAAGTTCAAGAATTCTTGTTCTTATTAGAACGCTTGGGGCGATTAGATTACTGGTGATTACTAGAATTACCGGGCGAGGTGATTATTGGAATCGATATAGGAGTTATAAATAATCGTTTTTACTATATAACGATGACGGATTAAATGAACAATTAGATATAAGCAAAAAATTTGGAAATTTGAAAAATAATTAATGAAAAGTAATAAAAGTTCTTTTACACATACACACACATTTCTTTTACACAAACCAATTTACTTTAACTATTTATATAAATATTGAAACAATGACGAGCCAGATAAGTAGCTTGTTGACTCCAAAATTTAGTTGAATTCAAAATGTAAAAATGCAATCTTACTTTCGTAGGCCAAAATATAAAAGGATTTGCAGGCGTTCCAATTAGTTAAGCGGGTCCTCCGTTATCAGACAGGTCCGTTAGCAGACATCAGCGTAGTCGATAGTCGACGTTTTCTAGATCATCTGTCAGAACGACATTGATTTATAGAAAAACTGTGCACAATCGAATATGAATGAACGAAAGATTTAATGAGGGCAGATCACAAGTTCAATTCACTTCGTTGTCCATCATCCACCATCTTCATGTGCTCGCTTTAAAATGATGGATTGTTACTGGTAGGGCTATATAAAATGCCAATTACCACATAAGAAAACCTTATTTCGCCCTCGACAACAAACGCTTAAATTTACCTGAACAGCAGCACAACTTAAAAGGCATTACACTTCTTATTTCGCAGTCGATTGCCCTTATTGTTTCTCATTATTATCCCTTCGGGTCAACTGTGTCGAGGCATCACTCACACGGCCTTTATAAATGGTCGCTACGCTACTCAGTTTCCTTTACTTCGAGAACTTTTTCTCATAGGGTTCGTAACGTTCTAAAATATTCGACACTCTTCTATATTTTTCTTTTAGATTCCAAAACTTTTTAGAAGTTTTAATCATAGTCCTGAACCGTCTTAGAGTCTCGCGATTTCACAGAAACTTACCTTTTGACCTGACGTCACGCACGCCCCGTAATTCACGACTCGATGCCTCGAAGCACGAAAACAAATGTGTTTACGCATCCATCGTAACAGTATGTAATGCTTGATTTTTTAAAAGGAAAACGAATTAAAAAATTCAATTTTTTAAAATGTTTATGGCATTAAAGAAAATTTTTAATTATCATTTGGTATTTAGTACTATGTGGTGTCATTCAACATTATAAAAAGTTGGATGTAAGGGGCTAAAGGACAATGCCAGAAGTTCTATAGAAGTGTGCCCCACCCCATAAAATTGATTTACATCTCACATGTTCGGTAAGTAGGTCCTTATTACCCCCAAATGGGACTTTTAAGTGACCAATTAGCGCTCTAGGGTAATAATGTAGTTAGAAAAGCCCTAGGGCTGTAAATAATTTACTGCCAGTATAATGGTTAGATGTACGCGAACTTTTTGAAATAGTGAAGTGTTTTTTTAATTACTTACCGCCCTAGGGCTTTCCAAGCTACGTTATTACCCTAGAGCGCTTATTGGTCACCTACAAGCCCTATTTGGGGGTAATAAGGACCTACTTACCTCACAATCGAGATGTAAAGCAGAGTAGTTAGCTCGGGTTTAAGCACCAATTGCACCCTCGAAATATAATTATCTCGGGCTGCAATTGATGCCTTACAGCCCTTAGCTACTAATCTACTATTACACGAATGCGATAAACGACATTTGATAGCTGTAATATTGGTCATTAAAACATAAATGTTATAAATTCTCTAGATGTTGCGGTTTTTTATAATATACTAAAACGAAACCAATTATCTTACGTTTCTCGAACTGCATTTGTGCAGAAAACTGTAACTGCTATAAATTAATAGTTAGGCGCTTTCATAATTATAATAAATAAATAGTGGCTAGGTACCCATTCGTCCGTTTTACGATAATTAAAGTAGGTAAATATATTAATCTTATAGCCCATTATTAATTGTTAAGTTAAATCAATCGATATTGTCGATAAGTTATTAATTGGTAGTAAATCAATGGTTATTAAGCCTATTATAATAGATTACCATTCCTACATAGGGCCGAACTCGACCCTCTTGACTCCCTGCAAAGGCGTGCATTCCGCATCGTCGGTGATCCCAATATCACGGCCTCAATGGAGACGCTGGAGCAAAGGAGAGACTTTGGTTCTCTTTGCGTGCTCTATCGGCTCTTTAACGGGGAGTGCTCTGAGGAACTGTTTGCAATGGTGCCCTCGTCACCTTTTTATCATCGCACCACCCGCCACCGCAATAGAATTCATCCGTACCACCTGGAACCGATCTTGTCTAGCACAGTTCGCTTTTAGCGTTCATTTCTTCCACGTACGTGCAGACTCTGGAACGAGCTCCCAGCTGCGGTGTTTCCTGAGCGCTACGATATGTCCAACTTCAAACGGGGTTTAAAAAGAGCACTTCTCTCCAGGTAGGCAGCAACTGAGCTTTGCCCCTAGCATTGCAGATGTCCATGAGCAGTGGTTACCACTTACCATCAGGTGGGCCACGGGCTCGTCTGCCACCTTTAGCAATAAAAAAAAAGGTTCCGATCTTGTGGGATATCAGAGATATACCTAATATATATATATTACAATTCATTTCTAATGGTAAAATAATTTTATAATCGGTTAAGCAGTTTCTGAGTTTATTCATTACAAACAAACTTACCAATCGTTCCTCTTCATATAATGTAATTAAGTACTTAAATAAAAAATTGCAATACCCGATTAACAAAAATATCTGTCGTTACTAACGAATAGGTAGATCATAATATACCTATATATTCCCTATTTGCGACATCTTTTAAGTAAGCAATATTGGTAAAGCAAAACCACAAGCAAAGCCGTCTTTATTTCATTCATTTTGTCATTTGTCATAAGTTCACCCTAGTTCACCAAACCACAGAGTCATAAGAAAAAGTAAATGTCAAACAATATCAATCCAGAATTGGCGTTTACGAGTAGTTTCACATAGGTACTCCTTAATTATGCGTATGCACATAAAAAATGAAAGGAGCTAGAATTGTTAAAAACTTATTTATAAACATTAATAACTTATAACTGATATGCGCATAAAATCCATAATGTTAAAAAAGAGAACGATATTTTTCGAAAACTTGATTGGTATTTTATTCTGTTTGTACGTCGTACAACAAAACGCATTTGTAATTTCTTAGTTCTTCTCCCAACGGAAATAGTAGGTACTTACATATTATTTTAATATTAATTCAATATCCGCAAATTTTAAAAAATAATAATGAAATCAGTACGAGATAAAAAATCATATAGATTTTTTCATATATTTCATATTACTGTGAATGGTGGGTCAGAATCTGGCATTGTCATTTCCAGGTTTTAGTCAAAGAAAATGCCTTAAATTTCATTTTATGTAAATGCTCAGGTACTTCCAATTTACATATTATTGGGTTTGTTTTGCCGTGACAGATCGTGGAGATTAAACTGTATAAGTGTGAAAGAGACATAAATAATGGTAGAATTACCTACACGCTCTTCTCAAAGCGCTGTTAACGTATACTTTGAAGTTAGCGGTAGGCGATAGAGGCGAGCACGACGTGACTACATGCCACAAGAGTGCTTTCTTCTTCTAATGAAGAATTTCTTAAAGTGGAGTCCGTAGCATTTGTATCAGGGGTCCGTAGAATTTGTATCAGGGGTCCGCAGAGGTCAGTCTGTAAACATATTTGCTAGGAAAGTGTGTAGTAAACTCGACGTTAACATATAACCCTGTTCTAATAGTTTTATTGCTAATTATTTGACTTTAGAACCTCAATAACAAGTGGCGTTGCAATTCGTAAATCAGAAGTGGCAAATGCCGCGCATTATTTCAAAGTCCACTTGCTCCAAGCTTTATATCGTATCGGCTAACGATATTTTAGTGTAGGTATTATAATAAAAAAAAACACATGGCATATAATATTAAAATAATATTATATGCAGTTCTTATTGACCTTAGTTGTTTGATCCCATCTTTTTTTGAAGAAATAACTATATCTAGGGTAATTAGTGTACCTACAATTATTTAAAACAATAATTATATTGTGTCAGGTTTCGTCCAATGTCCTTTATGTATAGAAATGCGGATTTAAGTTGAAACTGGCATTTACATATACACGATGACTGAACCATTTAATCTCGCCAGACAAGGTCAACTTAAATAAGAAATCTCGTTGTTGACATGAAAAAGCAAATGCCAAACAGGATTCTTGATTTATAAACAAAATTGTTGTTATCACATTTAGGTATCATAATATGCAAATCGCTCATAATTTTTAATGGATGTTTTTTACAACTGAGTTACATTTAGACATCCGTTTTTTCTATTGTACTTATTGGGATTTCATTGTGATTCTATCATACGAAAGAAAAAAAAAATCTTGTTAATTTATTCGAATTGTGGAATATTACATCAAATAACATCTACAGTTCAATGAAGATTCAATTTATGAATATCCAGTCTTTCTATTGAAATTACGTTAGGTTTCTCATCTACGTCAAGCGGCAAACAACAGATGAACTACATGCCAACATTAAACGTGTTATTAATGGAATTTTCCCGGTCGTTCTCAAAGAAGCTATCAAAAAATGGTCAGAAAAAATAACATTCGTAAAACATATTCGCGATGGTCTCATATCAGAAACTATTTTCAGATATTAAATTGCACTGACAGTGATTTATTAGCTGATAACCACTTATTACTTTACGAATTATTATAGTCCTCTATTTGAGCCTTCTGTTTACATATCAGAAACAAAGAAATGATTCCTATTGGACCCAGACACAACGTACTGACCATGGTACATATATTTAAATATTAATTTAATTTTCGTAACTTTATAACATATGATAATAAGGTCAATAAAACCAATAGGAAATGAGAGCAAAGCTTTTATTTCATACTAGCTGTGCCCGCGAACTACGTTTCGCTACTAAAATGTACTAGGTATTATCCAGTACCCTGACGGGCAGGATGTAGGCGCGTTCCGTTTTGCACAGACTCGCAGCATAACTTTTTTAGCATCATCGCGTTTCGTTAGCTTTTTGACACAGACGTGACTATATCTACGACGCCAGACGATATATTGACGCCAGGGATGGCACCCATGGTATGTTAAGGCGAAGCACAGAATAGATAATAGTACTACGTAGCGAGGTTCCGATCCGATGTTTGGATGGAATTCTCAAGAATTTAATGGCACCATTAATTTGTATTGTTTTGTTTTGTATAGATTTGTATGTTGTATGTTTCGATGTTATGTATTTCTTTATTTCTTTGTGTGTTTTGTGTACCTATGTTATACCTAATTCTGTTTTTATTGTTCATCATCTTACACCCCACTTAGGCCCGGCCAGAATACCAGCACTGCATCAGACATGTCTGATGCAGCTTATGCTGTGGTCGGGTCCTAATCATAAGAATAACTAATAATACGAGTATAGAAGCGAAACTCCCGGCCGTCGAGCGCTCAAGGCCACGTTATTTACCTACCGTTTGATTTCCGTTGAACGGAATCGCCAGTCAAGGCGCGCACCGCACCGCATCCCGCACGCACGTGACTCCTTCCCGCGCGCCGCTATCTACCTAATCGCCGCGATGCCGACTTATTGTTGCGATTATGGGTGCAAAAACAATGCCATAATAACCCCAAATTTAAAGTTTTTACCTGATTAAGCTTTTTATAAGAATGCGTATTTACTACGCGCTGAAGTTTAATAACCGAAACTTCAAATCATCTACAAAGACGTCATGTTTTATAAATATCAGACATTTGTAAATATGTATTCTACACCTAAAATCCTTACATTTGATACCCATATTACATAGGTGGAGAAGGAAAAGCGATTTGACACTTCGGAGCGGCAGCCATATTGAATTTGAAGCAATATCACTCACTGTATCGTGTTCTACTGTTAAAGCCCTTTTATTTGATACCCATCTTGCATAGGTGGCAAAAGAAAAGCGATCCGCAATTTCGGAGCGGCGGCCATATTGAATTTGGAGCAACGTCACTTACTGAATCGTATTCTACACTTAAAGTCCTTACATTTGATACCCATATTGCATAGGTGGCAAAAGAAAATCGATTTGACATTTTGGTGCGGCGGCCATATTCAATTTGGTGTAACGTCACTTACTGTATCGTATTCTACACTTAAAATCCTTACATTTGATACCCATATTACATAGGTGGAGAAGGAAAATCGGTCTGTCATTTCGGAGCGGCGGCCATATTGAATTTGGGGAAACGTCACTTACTGAATCGTATCCTACACTTAAAATCCTTACATTTGATACCCATATTACATAGATGGAGAAGGAAAAGCGGTTTGACATTTCGGAGCGGCGGCCATATTGAGTTTGAAGCAATGTCACTCACTGTATCGTGTTCTACTAATAAAACCCTTTCATTTGATATCCATATTACATAGGTGGCAAAAGAAAAGCGATCCGCCATTTTGGAGCGGCGGCCATATTCAATTTGGAGTAACGTCACTTACTGTATCGTATTCTACACTTAAAATCCTTACATTTGATACCCATATTGCATAGGTGGTGAAAGGAAAGCGGTCGGCCATTTGGAAGCGGCGGCCATATTGAGTTTGAAGCAATATCACTCACTGTATCGTTTTCTACTAATAAAATCCTTACATTTGATACCCATATTACATAGGTGGAGAAGGAAAATCGGTCTGTCATTTCGGAGCGGCGGGTGGCCATATTGAGTTTGAAGCAACGTCACTCACTGTATCGTGTTCTACTCATAAAACCCTTACATTTGATACCCATATTACATAGGTGGAGAAGGAAATGAGATTTGACATTTCGGAGCGGCGGCCATATTGAGTTTGAAGCAATGTCACTCACTGTATCGTGTTCTACTAATAAAACCCTTACATTTGATACCCATATTGCATAGGTGGCAAAAGAAAAGCGATTCGCAATTTCGGAGCGGCGGCCATTTTGATTTTGGAGCAATATCACTCACTTTATCGTGTTCTACTCCCAAATGCCTTTCATTTGATATATATATATATATATATATATAGATAGATAGAAGATAGAAGATAGAAGATAGATAGATAGATAGAAGATAGTTGTTGGCAAAGAAGAACTTGGCGGCTGAAATAAGTAAGATAGAGGTACCCATGCAGACGGCTCTGGTGCAGTATCCCGCTGGTGTTATCTTGACCACTTATAACAAATAATAGGAAAGTTATACACCAGTTAACCCAGATGGATCGATGGCAAGCGTCCGTTTGGGGTAAAATGCGGACGTGTGTCCAGTTGGCGAAAACAAAAATAATTTAATTTAAGTTTCACCATCTGGACACGCTTCAAAATTTTGGCATGTCCGGATGACCAAATAATAAGTGATACTAATTTTGAGTTTCACCAACTGGGCATAATTTTGGGTTTCACTTTCACATGTGTCCAGTTTTTCGTGTCGAGTTGGTGAAAACCCCAAGAGCGCGCATGATTTTGTGATGTTGATGACAGCACGTAGAAATAAACGGCAATTTTTATACTCAAACATTGATTACGGACGTAGATAGTAAGCACTCAGTTTCATTTTTCGATAGGTACTAATATCTGGTCCTAACATAAATTACTGTTTTGTCGAACTGGCTACTTTGATCTCAAATATCTGGCATTTCGTTTGAAGATGTTAATATTGGGAAATATACACTGAAAGTTAATAAAATATAGTATTAATAAAATATAATATAATATAGCCCATTTATGGTTACCAGACGCAAACATTAAAAGTCCGCCGAAAAAACCTAATTTCCTTCCAAAAATCCTGAGAATTTGCAACAAATAATCACATTTTTAAACATTATTTACAATTTAGAAAAGCCATATTATTATTAATTTTTTAATACAGTTGCTCAAAAAGTAGTATATTGCAGGGCTGTTTAGCGTGCGGGATGACCACCATGACGCACTAGTGCTTTCTTTACCAAATGTCAAATGTCTAGAATCTGACACACATTTTGCTTTTTTCCTGCTTTTTTCTAGCATGCTAAGTTAAGATTGCGCTAAATAATCTGACTGGTCTACCAGATTTTGTATTGTAAAAGCATGCCTAAAAGCAAAGCATAACAAAAAGCACGGCCGGACCTTGCTTTTAAAAACACGGCAAGCAAAGCATAGCACGCATTGGCTTTGTCACTGCTGTGTACGTACGACGACATATTTGGCGCCATTTTTCTAAAATTTTCTCTGCGTGATTATTGATTGTTGTTATTTGCTTAAAAGTGTAATAATTCTATAAAATGAGTGACTCTGATAACATATTAATTGATTTAATACCACCGGAATTATGTTTAATTGCTGAAAATGCGAGTGTGAGTATTTTACCTGTAAAGTCCAAAAGCAGGTACATTGCTACATATGGTTTGTATGGTGGTGTTTATTGTTTCATTTTTTCGCAACTGTATTAAAAATAGTTGTTCAATACACGTGCGGGACTGTCATTTCCACTCGTTCCGACTGTCAACCCTCGCCTTCGGCTCGGGGCGACATTTGTCGGAACTCGTTGCAATGACAGGCTTCCCGCACTTGTAGTGAAAATAACTATTGTGCACCGGGGATCTTGCGGGTTACGCTCATGAGTTGCACGCTACGGTTTTATTTGTGCAATTAACATGACCAAACTTGATTTGTTAATTAATAGTATTAAAAATTCAATATATTCTGAGACTTACTGAGATGCCATGTCATCAATATACTCGTAATACTATTTACGTGATACGGTTCATATTCAAAATTTTTAATTGATTGAAGCAATTTTAAATATTTCTGGAGAGTAATTGAGCGCCATGCTTCTAGAAGAGCCTCTTTAAGTTAATTTTGACTGGCGCTGCGTTTGTTTGAGGGTTTGAGACTTTCTTTTTGACGATATATCACAGATTTTCTTTCAGGTTTAAGGTCGGACGTTTTGCAGGTCACTGAAGTCGGAAATACGCTGTTACTTAAGAAAAATTTTACTCTATTGACCGTGTGCTTAGGGTCATTGTCGTGCTGAAAGATCCAAGGTACAACTAAGTGGTCAGCAGATTAGGGAATCATAAGCTCCTCCAAGATTTTTTGATATTGAAATTGATCCATTGTAGCTTCAATCTTTCGATCGAGTCCAACTCTACATCCGAAAAAAACATCCCCATCATCATCATCATCATCATATCAGCCAAGAGACGCCCATTGTTGGACATAGGCCTCCCCCAAGGATCTCCATACCGATCGGTCCTGCGCCTCTCGCATCCAGCGGCTTCCCGCGACCTTCACCAGATCGTCGGTCCACCTTGTTGTGGGGGGCCTACCAACACTGCGTCTCCCGGTACGCGGCCGCCACTCGAGGCGGCCCATACTTTAATATTTCCACCATCGTGCTTGACTATACTACTTGTATATTTAATCAAAAGCATGGCTTATCGAACGTCTAACATAGCGCTTTCCATCTAAATTTGCCATGCTTATTTTTATTTCAGCTGACATTCACACTTTATTTTATTCTCGTACGATCTATAAAAAAGCGCGAATAATAATAGCTTTTCTCGGTATCCGCTTTGTATAGGATGCGGTACCTGGCGAGTAACCTTACCAAACAATTCCGCTCTAATCTTCGGTAAACCGGTTTTGACATGATGTTTTTGGGGTTATCAGGTGAAAAAACTTCATTTCTAATCCAGTTGGAGCCTTTTAATGGGTCTTGTTTTAGCAACACGTACGATTTACATCTTCTCTGGTGTTACGTTATTTACGGAAAACTTTAAAAGTACTTGAATGAATCCAGGATAGGATTAGTGATTTCAGTTATGAAGCATAGTGAAAAGATGGCTTTCACATAAGTGGAACATTCTAATGTTGTTAGATGAACACTCAGTATGTATCTCGAAGAGAACAAGGATACAAAGACAAAGTCAAGAGGAAAACTACTTCTTGGCCTTTAATGTTCGAGAAAAAAAAACCCGTCTAAGTGCGAGTTGAATTCGCGCACCGAGGGTTCCGTATTAACATATCTAAGTATTTAATAAGTTCCTAACTATGTACATATTCACTGTTTTCTGAGCTTTTTCCTTAATATGTGCTATAAGACCTTACCTTACCAAATTTCAAAATTCTAGGTCAACGGTAAGTACCTTATAGATTTTGATTCCCTTGTGAAATCGTAAATTATGCGACTTAACGGTCAGTCATCTTTCTATCGCGTTGACAAACAAGTTTGATTTTTTCAAAACCGACAAAGACCAAAGACAAAGACTGACCCGAATATTTGATATAATTTTCAGCTTGATATTATCTCTACGAGTTCCAAAGAAAAGTGGTATTAACAGACAAACGGACAGATCGACAGACGGACGACAAAGTGATCCTATAAAGGTTCCTTTTTTTTGTTCTGAGGTACGGAACCCTAAAAACTTCGAAAATACCTACCTGTGTTCTTAGTAAATACCTATGTAATTAGTATTAACACTAGAAAGACGGGCGCGTCTTTATTTGCTACGTCTTACCATGACTTTTAACAAAATAGTTTATATTTGAATATACCATTGGTGCTTTTGTCATATCTTCATCTTATCTTATAATAAATAAACATAACATTAACCCCCAAAGACGGTGCCGGGTCACCCACGCGGCATTTATACGGTACGGTAAACAATATCCACTTGAGGGTAAGCCAAAATATTCACATTATTCTTTTATAGCTCTGGTTGTTACATGTGGTACTCATTTTGAAGAATCATATCAACGGTTACTTTCGTGGTGCAAACAGTGTTTCTTAGTTCTCTTCCAATATCGAGAAACCATTTAAAATATAGATATCGTTGCAATCATTGCCATAATATGATCAATTAGATAGTGAGGGTGAAGCTGTGTAAAACCAATGTGATTCCGAAGAAGAAATATACTCCCGAAACAAGTTCTTCCCGAATCAAGCAGTGATGAATCAAATGACAACATTCCACTAGATAATTATTTACTTTACATTACCTATCAATTACATTTGCCAAGCGAAAAAATCTCAAAATGTGTTGTTATTCAGCACACTGCATCATCATCATCAAGGGGACGAAAGTACCACGCAGAAGAAACCTATGAGCGTTACATTTTATAACTCATCGAAATAATTATGGTGTTGATAAATGGTGTTGACCAAATGGCCAGAAAACGACGACGGTTCCAGCGTAAATTATCGAAAGTGATTATTGAAACCTAAACTTTCGATAAACTACTACGGAATCGAGTTTTATATTCGACTAGCTTTCCGCTCGCGGTTTCGCCCGCGTTATTATTATTTTCCCGTGGGAATTAATATTTTCCCGTAGGAAAAATAATTTTGTAGCCTATTTAAGCCCGGATAATAAATTTCATAGAAATTTAAGCAGATTTTAAATATTTTCCATAAAAATTTTCAACCCCTATTTTGCACCTTAAGGGGGTGAATTCCAATTAACCATGAAACACGTGTTTAATGAAATATTTTTAAGAGCATGAATCTCAAGTTTTATCAAAATCGTTGCTAATTTAAAGATTTTTCCATACAAATTTGCAACCCCTATTTCATCCCTTTAGGGTTATTTTTTTTAAATCCCTTCTTAGTGTGCGTCCGCATTTTGAATTAAAACAACTGTTCAGATTTCACGTTTCTACCATTAGCGTTTACGGCTGTGAGTGCGTCTATAGATGGGAACATCTCCTTTTATATTTATAGATGATTTACGACTTATATTTTTGGAACTACATAATTTTCTCTTATTATCTTTAGTGGGGTGTAAAATATAGCTCTACAGAAAACGTTACAGCTCATAAAAAAATAATTAAATTTTGAGTTTTGATGAATTACGTTGGGGCCGTCGATTAAATACAGCGTCGAAGCCGCATCGAGAAGATGGCCAGTACAATTTTTTTAAACATATTAGAACTTGCTGCTATAAATGCATGGATTTTTTGCCCGAAGTGATTTTATAAAGAGATAATATACTCCAGCTAACTTAAAAACTCGGCAACATCTCGGAGAAATTGTCTACCATTGCTTCAATACAACCACCAACACCGAGGCAGTTAACCGTAGCCGCGAGAAAAAGACGACACTGTTCTACTTCTAATATTGTAAGAAAAAATCCAATAAAATGTCTGATGTTTGTAAAAAAAACTATTAGGTGGATAATGCAATCAATATAAAATAAATATTTGTTGAAATTGTAATTTAAATATTACAAAAGTTAGAGTTATTAAAAACGATCTAACTACAAATCAAATGAATTACTACCTTTCCTAAATACTCGTATAGCAAATTTACCTTAAATCAAATGCTCATTGCATATCACTACATAGTATAAAACAAAGTCGCTTTCGCTGTCTGTCTGTCCCTATGTATGCTTAGATCTTTAAAACTATGCAACGGATTTTGATACGGTTTTTTTAAAGATAGAGTGATTCAAGAGGAAGGTTTATATGTATAATACAGATAATATAGTAGAGAGAGTTACTGATAATTTTAGAGGTTTCTAATGTGATGTCATGAATAAACACATTTTTTTTGCGCTTACATTGCAAAGGCTGGCTGAACCCTACGAGATAGATCAAAATAATGTACTACAGTATTGTACACCTTTAAAAGGTCTACAAAAAAGTCCGCCATGGTATATGTTACTTACGAAGCGATTTAAAGCAATACAGCATTAATCCCTAAACAATTAAGTACCTGAAATACATTGTGTATTTAATATAGATCAATATGGCCCTTTACAGTATGTAATTTAAATGAACATTTTCGAAGATATTACAGATTTAAAATGCAGGGACATAGCGGTTGCGGCGGTACCGGCCGGGTTAGTGTTGCCATCCCTCCGGATAAAGCCGGACAGTGTTAGGCTTTTTGACCTCTTGTCTGGCCAAATTGGACTGCGTCCGGCCCGTCCGGCCTTTATTAGGTTTTTTAACTATCGTTCAATTAATTCAATCAACGACTTCAATCGAGATTGGTTGACTCGCAACTGTGTGTTTCATTTTTTTTTTATCAAAAATCCCTGCTTTTGCGTCCGGTTTCGGTATTCAAATGTCCGGATTTTAAATATGTGATTTATTCGATATTTTTAATGTCTGGCTTTGGGACCCAAAAGTCCGGCATTTTTGACGGGTAAATCCGGCTTTTTGATTTTAGACAGATGGCAACGCTAGGCCGGGGGGCCGGCGGGCGGCGCGGCCTATAGACATTCTGTAGTATACTTAGTATCAGCATTGCATCCGTGCGAAGCCGGGGCGGGTCGCTAGTATTAAATAAAATGTCATTACTATGCCGTCTTTCTTGGTAAGAGTATTTTTCCGTCTTTCTAGTGTTAATTAGATGTGTATAATTAGTAGGTATTAATTAGGTATACAGAGCAACATGCCCGACTTTACATGTCGACCTTGAGACCTCTCGTGTGGCTCATAATAGCGACGACTTTCCTAATACCAATGCTTAGCTCGACGTGTTGCTGACTGTTTTATGCTTATAATAATTTTCCTTGAATCGTTTGTTCGCTAAGCACTCAACGCCAATTAAAATTCCAAAAACAATTTTTCGTTCGGTAAACTTATGCTTACCAAAGTTTGAGTCGATCTTGAGCAGGACCTTGTTCTGTAGAACATTACCTACCTGATTTACCTGACCCGATCAGAAGTCCCAAGTGTACTTTGTGTTAAGTCAAATCAATGAGATTGTTTATTTGTTTTAGAATCAGGGCAGGATTTTATACGAGAGGAATCATTAAACTTACAGCCCTCTCGGTATTCGGTGTTGTGGTTTGAGAGCCACGGTTATGTACCACGATTCATTCCTTTAGCCCATATACAGTGAGCATAGCATTTGTTAGTGGTAAATATCTTAATAATCATCATAGTATTTATGAACTATCAAAGATTTTTTAGTTCCCATTGTAACTGTAACGAAAGGTACCTAAATAAGCGCCTAATAAATATCTACATCAAGTATTTTTAACCTGTCGGCTCATTAATATAACTGAAAGTCTTAATTACCAGCTGCCCATTTAGAATGATTGTTACACAAATATCGAACAAATTTAGTCATAAATATAAATTTATCGTGGTCAGCTTATTTGGTTAGGTTTAATAGTAAATATACCTACATGTTTATTCTGTCCATATTTACTTGAATTATTAGAAAATTTAAATGAATACGATAAGCATAAAATATAAAGCCCATCATCATCATCACAGCTCATATACGTCCCCACCGAGGGGCACGAGCCTACCCTAACTACTTAGTTATGTTAGGGCGATTAGGCCTTAGTCAAACCACGCTGGCCGAGTGCGGATTGGTTGACTTCACATTCACCTTTGAATCACTTCGCAAGTGTATGCAGGTTTCCTCACGATGTTTTCCTTCGCCGTAGGAGCGTCAGATAAATACATGTACATATGACATTCGTGAAGCGAAAAACACATTGGTACCATAAGAATAACTAATAATACGAGTATAGAAGCGAATCTCCTTTGTGGGTGCGCTAAATGCCGCTATTTGCATACCTACAGCGCCCTTCCCCCTGTAACTCCCCGCAGTAGTCTGCGGACGTCGCTAGGGTCACCACATGGACGTATGGTTACCACTACAATATTTTTTATATAGGTACCTCCATATTTTACATTAAATGAGAAACTGAGCATACACCGAGTCTTATTGATTTTGTACTTCAAGTGCAGCGAGCGAGCGACTATCTTTAGCAATAGTACGCACATTTTTAGTTTTTTTGATTCCGTAGTTATAAGAACCTGCCTATTTTTGATTCATTGAGCTTAATCCCTACACTTCCAGAACAAAATCATTAAAATGTTTCGAATTTCGATGTACAAAAATGGTTTGTAATTTAGGTATCGTACCTACGTTTATAGTCCAAGAGCTGAAGTTATGAATGTACTAATGGATAAAACCTAAGCTCACTTTTTACTATCAGACCAACATTTTCACTTGTTAAAAAATCTGTTGTTTCATATTTTTTATCAAGTATTGATTGTATTTAAATTTTACATGGAACAGTGACAAAGGTCGATAAAAATATATATAGCAGTACCAAAGTTCTCATAATTCAAATTATTCCCGACTTGACAAAAAAAATCCCATAGGTACTTACAGAGTTTCAAAATTGCACTACAATGACAGCTTTAGAAACTCGATACATTATATTGTATTTGACATGTAATGAATATTACGAATAAAACTGATTCTGTATCTAGGGTAGGTATAATAAAAATAATTTTAAAGTATTCAATCATTTTTATTTAAAAGGTTTCAATTCAACAGAAATATTTACAAATGTCTGGTATTTATAAAAGATGACGTTTTTGTAGATGATTTGAAGTTTCGGTTATTAAACTTCAGCGCGTAGTAAATACGCATTCTTATAAAAACCTTAATCAGGTAATCAATAGGAAAACATTCACAAGGTACCTGAAACACACGGTGCGCGCCTTGACTGGCGATTCCGTTCAACGGAAATCAAACGATAGGTAAATAACGTGGCCTTGAGCGCTCGACGGCCGGGAGTTTCGCTTCTATACTCGTATTATTAGTTCTTAGAATAATAACGCATAGAAGGATAGTCCGGTACTGAGCGCGATGATTAAAGTGAAGCAAAAATGACACCGCTGTGTGAAGTTGTTTACACGCGACACACGCACACTACGATATGACGGGGCTGCCAGTGCGCGCCACCGAGCAGTTGTTTTCCCAAAATGAGGGAACTCATCTTGTGCTCATGTTGTTAAATGAATGTCGCAATTGTCGTACCTAATCTATGTCTTTATGTTTTTATGTAAAGACAGAAATGAAATGAAAGTTGCCAAATCTCTGTTAATATAAGTACTAAAAAGCGTATATTTTAAAATGAAATAATTGTCATGTAAATAGTTAATTCCTTATTTCTAATAATGAAAGAGGTACGTACCTACCGCGTATAATAATCTTCATTAATTCGTTAATTGTATTTGTTTTCTTAACAAATGTCACTTTGATAATGCTGTTAGGTATGTCCACATTGTCTTTTTCGACTCATATCATAAAAAGTTGTCATAAATAGTGTTTAAAGAATACTTACAATTTTTTTTTGTTCTCATAGAAAAGTATGTCCAGTAAAATAGTTCAGAACATGACTACGCAACCCCGTCACCTGTTTTCTTTTGTGATGGCGGGGACTTCTCCCCTAGAGCCCTACTGTTGCTACACAATGTAGGAGCTGGATTAAACTCCATATAAAAATCCGAATGTAGTATGAAAAAAAAGGCAAATTCACACTTGACCATTTTTTGATAAGTCCATTATTCGTGTCTTAATTATCGGAGGAGTATGAGGGGGTCAAAAATTTCGTAATTTTTTAGCTCCGATGCACTGTTTCCGAGATATAAGCGTTTTTGTTAATACTTTTCTTGAAATATAATTAAAATTGAAATCCTATCCTACTAATATTATTATATAATATTATAAATGTGAAAGTGTGGACGTTTGGATGTTTGGATGTTTAGATGTTTGGATGTTTGTTATTCAATCACGCAAAAACGGCTGAATGGATTTGCATGAAATTTGGCTTGCATGTAGCCTTTGACATGGAAAAGAACATAGGCTACCTTTTATCCCGATTCCTTAAGTAGTTCCCGAGGGAAAATTGAAAATTGTTTACGAGTTCAGCCGCGGGTAGACAGCTTTGAAATTTGGTATGCATGTCACCTATGCTATGGCAAAGGACATGTCCTTAATGATCTCTCAAATAGTTCCCTTGGGAAGATTAAAAATTGTTAACGAGCGAAGGTTTAGACCCAATTCTGAAGTCCACGCAGACGAAGTCGCGGAATGTGAAAGTGTGGATGTTTGGATATTTGGATGTTTGTTATTCAATCACGCAAAAACGGCTGAACGGATTTCGATGAAATTTGGCATGCATGTAGCCTTTGACATGGAAAAGAACATAGGCTACCTTTTATCCCGATTCCTTAAGTAGTTCCCGAGGGAAAATAGAAAATCCTATTAATATTATAAATGTGAAATTGTGGATGTTTGGATATTTGGATGTTTGTTACTCAATCACGCAAAAACGGCTGAACGAATTTGGATGAAATTTGGCATGCATGTAGCCTTTGACATGGAACAAAACATAGGCTACCTTTTATCCCGATTCCTTAAGTAGTTACCCAGGGAAAATAGAAAATTGTTCAAAATTAAAATCCACGCAAACGAAGTTGCGGGCAGAAGCTAGTTCCTTCTAAAAAATAAGTCCTGCCCCCGTAGCACGTCCACCAAAACACGATATGATAAAGCGATTTATCGCGGTGAACTGTCAAAATATGTCGAAACCCTATTGTATTTTGACAGTTCACCGCGTTATACCGCTTTATCATATCGTGTTTTGGTGGACGTGCTAGGGGAGCTGGGCTTCTTACAAAATACGGTGAAATTTTTCCAAGTGCCGCACTCCCTTTGCTACACCCTAACCTTTTTTCTTTTTAGGATCAATATGGCTTGTATTTAAAAATCGCAATCGATTCTCTAGAAAATTCTCTAAAATCATACGCATCGCGTCTCGCTCTTCGATGCGTTGTTTTTTTTAACTTCAAATTAAACCTATATTATAAACAGGATAAGTGTCACCTAGATAAGTAGATACCTAAATATTTTTCATATTAATCATAACCTGTTTAGTCGGTTAAATTGGGACATTTATGTTTCTAAACTGGCAACACAACGATTGAAATGAAAAGTTTCGTATAATTTGTCTTATATGGATAAAATACTAAACAATTTTTAAATCTTTGCTGTGATAATAATGTTATTACACTTTATAATCTTTTCAGATGTCTTGTGATACCATTCAACTGCACAAGTCATCATTATTAATTATTTTACGAGAGATACATTCGAAGCACATTGACCTTGAACACTGCCGAGCTGTCTGGCATAGTGAGCCATTTATGGCTTAGTTTTAGTTGCTTCAAATTGTGCGCGCCGATTGGGTTTCTATGCGTTATTATTCTAAGTATTAGTTATTCTTATGTTGGTACATGGCAGGATCGATCACTGTCCTCTCGATTCTACTCGAGGCACAGTCTAGTGCTGAGGCCACATTGCCACCATATTTTTTCCTTTTTCTATTTAAGTATATACCCTTCCCAATGTTTATCCCTCTACGTTTATCCCTATATTCCCTTTCTTTACCCATTTCTCGTATTGTGTACAGACCTGCGAAGTAATAAAAATCTCTATGTTTTAAGCTAGTCGCGTCATATATAAAAAAATTGTTTCCTGTGACATTCTGTGTTAGTCTTTATAACTTTAAGTTATTCAAGTTAAATTACGCACACTGCGTTGGTGTGAAGAATATAGTTTGGAGCAATTTTAAATCGCTTGGATTAGTTTTTGTTCATAATGATCTATTTTATTCGGATATACTTAAAACCGCCTCCACGGTCTAACGGTTAAGACCCGGTATTGATTTGGAGGTCCGGGGCTCGATTTTTTTTAAAAACGTCGCCGCATACTAGGATTTTCTCCTGTGTCGTGGGTGCAGTTACAAACATAGAATATCACATGCACATACGCCCAGACCGGAACAAATTTCTGTAGGCTATACAAAATATTTGTCCCGTACGGGAATCGAAACCGCGACATATTGCGCAGTAGGCGATCACTCGACCTCTGCGCTAACCGTGTCGTCAATTTCCCAAAGAGCACGAGTTTGGTATGGCTTCTATGTTCGTTTGGCCAGTCTTACCTTAGTTTACCAGCATAGTAACAATGTTTATAACATTGTTGTGTTCCAGGTACAGTTAGACTAGACGAAGGCCAAAAGCTTTCTTGTTATACGTGATAATCGAATTTTCTACTGAAATAATAAATGTTGCATATTAAATTATTCATTTAAGTATGCGAAAATATAGGTAAATATTTAAAATACCTACCTTTTACAATATATACTTATATAAATGTTTTTATAGCATTTATGTATATTTACTAGATGTCGAGCTTTCGTTTCGTTCATACTTATTACAACGAAATTGGATTTTAGATAAAAAAATGTTGAAAGGGGAAAAAAGTCTGTTTCCAAATAGTGACTTCAATCGTTTTTCACAGCCTGCCAAACACAGCTACGAAGTTCCACAATTTTACACTTTATCGACTGTTGAAATTGGTAGGCGACGGAATATTTTTATTTACCTTTTTAAGTTCATACCCACCTATATTTGTGATATTGCATATACAATTACTGTTAAATCTTAAATCTATATGTACCTATAGGTATCTTATGATACCTATACGGCAGAATAGTTTTCAAAAAAGTGTTTATTATAAACTTATCCGAAACGACTAGACATGTTTAATGCTATTTTTACCAAAATATTAAGAATATAGTTAATCTTAATTGATCGATTTAAAAGGCAAAAAGAGAGAAATCGAAATTGCATATCAAGAAATAGGTATAAGGCAATAATCAATAATGACATTAGGGTATTATCGAGCGCTCACTGGTAGCCGGTTGACTGTTAATAGATACTCAATATTACCAGATATGCAAATACATCTGGTAATATTGAGCACTCACTGCTAGCCGGTTGACTGTCAATGGATACTCAATATTACCAGATATGCAAATACGTAAGCAATGCAACCTTAACGCATTGATTGATATTTTACATGTTTTTTTTCGCAATTACTTACATACGTACATTACGAATAAACACACGCTGACTGACACACAAAACACCCACACACACACACTTACATCTTTATATACATTTGAGGAAACACCAAGGTCGAGAGAATTCAAAAATAGGTATTTGTAAAATGTGTGTGTCCGAACAACTGAACTGAGCGCTATAGTGACAACTGCAGCTCGGACCGAAAATTCCTATGAAAAGTACACAAAATATACGTTTCGTAGTCCCCTGTTGTCTCCTGTGTTAAAAATTAAAGCAAGGATTTTTCTGTTTTTATGTTTTGTTTTTTTTCATAAAATCTTATTAAGCTTGTTTGCTGGACGTTTGAATACAACAGAAAAGTAGGTAGTATTTTTTTAGATTTTTTAAGGTTTAAAATTTCTTTTAATAATATACTTAATAAAAAAAGGAAAACAAAGGAACATGCTTCTAGTGGCCATTGATTTTATTGGAAAAAATAGAGTAACTAGTACCATTATCCAGAATGGAAACGGGGGTCTCCGTTTGTATGGAAAAACGGACTGTACGATTTCCTCTTATAATAATAATAATAATAATAATAATAATGGCACGCCCACAAAGTTCATATAATACCTATAGTTATATCTACGACTGGTATTATTCCAAAATCCCTAAGCAATAGTCTACACACGCTACAAATCCCACTCAACGTAATAGATACCCTACAAAAAGCCGTTATTTTAAATACATGCCGGATTACAAGAAAATTCCTTACCTCCTCAATCATATCAGGAAATAATAGTACCCAATAATTTTCTCCTTACATGCTTGGCTGAGGCCCGCACGATAAGGTTAAATTACCCTTTTAAAAAAGGAGCTCACAAAATAAAATAATAATAATAATATTTATTCCCGATAGGCATCCATAGGTGTTAGTAACAATCACAAACTTAAAAACTAGTGTTAGTGCATACATATTTAATTCAATCAGCCCTCACAATGGGTACAAATGTGCAACTGGCTTATGCAGTTGAATCCAGCGCTTCAACAGCGGCAAGTCCCAGCGCTCGGCGAACGCGCGCACGATACTGTTCGGGCTGGCGCGGGCGTGCGCTAGCAGCGCCCCGCTTCGCTTGCGCATTATTGCGTAGAAGCAATCAATCCGCTGTGAGTAATAATATAATAATATTACTCACAGCAAGGCAGCAATGGGCCCTTATATTACCTGGCGGTAAGTGACGTTGCCCAATATGGAAGCATGTCAGACTTCTCAACGACCGAGGAACAAGCCACCGCACCTCGATCCTCGAACCGTCGAAACACAACAATTTGTATTATGATGACAAACTTAGATGAGACGGCGCGGCGGCAGCCAGCAAGGTTTTAAAGTCCTACCACCAAGCAAACCAAGCCGAAAAACCTCTACCCTTACTAAGAAACGACCCCGATCCTTCTGATCAATACAGGGCGATATCCAATACCTATACTTACACCAAGGGCGATTTATTATTAAATATGTAGTTCTAAAGTAGATCAAGGATTTAACGTTAGACAACACGCACCTTGTCCAAATCAACCTCTTGAATGTATTTAAAAGCGTACTGAATATTTCTATATTCTCAAAAAAAACGACTTCAAAAACACTAAAAAGTTATAAGTAACAATAATACAACACTACATACAACATCACAGTTTTATATTGAAGTAAATTTGAAGTAACTATATTAATTGTTCTACATTCAAGGTGATTATTGCTTGGCACTGACTTCAATATAAAACTGTGATGTTGTATGTAGTGTTATATTATTATTATTTATGACTTCTTGGTGTTTTTTCAATCTTTTAAGTTAAGTTAATACATGCGTATTAGAATCTGAGCCAGGGTAAATACCAGAATAACTTAAAATAAAACGTCTCTCGCTCTAAACATTTTGAAAGAATTATTCGCAAACTCCTAATCTACCAGAAATCTTTCATCATCAGCTCACATGACACGATGACTACCAGACGGAAATACCTGAATATCTTGAACATGAAATACGTTGGATGCATTTGAAATTTAAGGGTTTCCCTCGATTTGCCTAGGATTCTATCATCAGATCACGATGTGGTGACAATGGGACCACCTCGGGAGTGTACTCTTTCGACTACAAAAATAATTTTGAGAATCGGCCTACAAATGGCGGAGTAATCGGTAAACATACTTAAAAGAAAGAAAATAGAATACAGTAAAACATAGAACCTCCTCGTTTTTCGAAGTCGGTTAATGAATATTATTATGTATTCATAATGCGATAAGTATATAGGAGAACGCTTACCAGCATTAGTGCCTACGAATATGTATATATTGTGAATATTCCAATATACACGAAATTCTTTGGTGTTTTCATTGAATCAGTCCCCAATTTAACATCTGATTTACCATTACTTCCCTTAGATGCTTGGTGTTCCTTATGTATTTTTCAAATCGACGAAAGCTGTTTAACCAGAAACTCACAGAGCGCTCGTTATAATCGTATTCACCCCAAATACAACATTGACATTACGAGTAATTTCTGTTGAGTTACTTTCGCACTGTAACTCGTATTCAAAACTTTGATTTTCGCTTATTTATCTTCGCGGTAAAGCAAAATCAAAAAATTTAATTTAAATAAAGTTTTAGTAACAACATTCGATCTGTATGGCTTATGTTATTCTATTCCCCTGATAATCCAAAATCAGTGAGAAACAATATGTATTTTTATTTAACTTTATATTCATATTCATATTCCTTTATTGCTTTCATGTTGTTACATTTAGATGTTACATTTTTATAAGTACTTACAAACATGAACCCTGCAAGGGCACCGCAACATTGCTAGTGAGTTTATATGATTATAATGTCAATTTACAATTAAAAACTTATACAATACAAGCTCTAAATAATGTCAGTATCACAGATGTCACAATTATAATATATCTAAGAAAAAAAGAAAAGTCATGTCAATAAAAAAGAATTAATTAAATTGAATTGTAAATATGTATTTAATTAGTTATTTATTTACTCGAACAATGAGTTATTTTATTATTATGTTATTTATTTTGTCCTAAGAATTCATTTACGGAATAAAAACAGTTTTTTAATAAAAAAGAAATTAATTTTGTATTAAAGGATGTCAATTTATTTTCATTTCTTATGTCAAGATCTAATTTATTAAAAATTTTAACTGCCATATGATATGGACTATTTTTTAACATATTTATTCTAAAAGGAGGTTGATACAATTTATTTATATTTTTATTTCTCGTGTTAACATTATGGGATTTAATATCTTTTTGGAAAAGATGTGGGTTTTTGAAAACAAATAAACAAAGATCCTGAATATATATGCTTGGTAGTGTAAGAACTTTGAACTTGATGAAATAAGGCCTACAGCTTTGTGAGTTATCTATGTTTGCTAAAATTCTGACGCATTTTTTCTGCAATATAAATAGTTCATGCCAATTCACACTGTTACCCCATAGCATGATGCCATATTTTAGCCATGAGTAAGCGTATGCATAGTACGTTGATAGTGCAGTTTCTAAATTTGTACTACATTTTATTTCATACAGTGCGTAAATAAATTTTGAAAGTTTTGATTTAATATGTTCTACGTGTGCTTTCCAGTTTAAGTTTGTGTCTATGACAATACCAAGTAAGTTAAATGTATCTACAGTTGGTAATTTTATATCTTTTACATTGATGTCAAGGTTTAAGGGGATAGTCTTGTATGATCTAAATTGTATAACTTTTGTTTTATTGTAATTAATCTCTAAATTGTGGTCTTCGAGCCATTCTGTGGTCATGTTTAAAGTTCTTTGTATAAGAGGGCTGAGGTCTTCCTTATTACCGCTTTTTAATTAAATTGATACGTCGTCAGCAAAAAGAACCGGTAAGGTTTCGCTATTATTAAGTATTTTTGGAAGGTCGTTAATATAAAGCAGGAAAAGAACACATCCCAAAACACTACCTTGGGAAATCGAACCAGTTAAGTTTTTTTCATCTGACCGTATGACTTTAATTTCATTATTTTGATCGTAGTGGTTTATTTGCACTATTTGTTTGCGATTGTGCAAGTATGACTTAAACCAATCGTAAGCTGGTCCACGAATACCTGAACCATACAATTTCGTTAGTAAAATTTTATATGAAACTCTTTCATAAGCCTTTGTCATATCAAGCAACAAGCCGAGCACGAGATTTTTGTCATTAATATGTTGTAAAGCGTTTTGAACATACCGATATACTGCTGTTGTGGTAGACTTTGCCTTTCGAAAACCATTTTGACATTCATCTAAAATTTTGTACTTTTCTAGATATTTATATACTCGATTACATATTGCCTTTTCAAATATTTTGGAGAAGGATGGTAAGAGTGCTATTGGTCTATAATTTCTGGGGTTTGTAATATCATCTTTTTTATAAATTGGTTTCACAAGGGATATCTTTAACGGATCTGGAAATAGACCGTCTTTAAAACTCTGATTAACTTTAGTATTCTACAGGAACTAAGCAATCATATATTGTGGTTGTGGTTATTTCTCAACCCGCCCTACGAGCATGGAACTCTCGATAAAGAAAATTATAGGATAAACAGGAGTGGTTAAATTATTTTGAAAATTTCACTGTAATTGCAGATTCCGCATGCGTCGAAACTTGTAAAATGTGGTTAACAGCTTTGCTAGTTAATGGACATGACATGTTCATTTTAAACAAGCTAAGTACTTTAAATCGAAAACTATTTCGAGGTTTTTCAATATCTAAAGTCTTATGCCGATGGCATAACCTGGAGACATGGTTAGCAGTAAAACAAGCTGGAACTTCGTCTAGGGAGGGGTCACCTGGTTAAAACTCGTTGTGACCTCTCAAACGGGCACCAGGTCACGAAAGCAACCCCCTTCGCACACAGGTGGAAACGTAATATTTACAATTCCACAATTATAATACCTACAATATCAATGTAAAAAAATGAAACTTAGTACCGTAATAAATTCGTTTTATTAATGTTTTATTAAGGTAAAGTCATGACCTTTTAAAGCGACTTCAAAAAGGAGTAGGTTCTCAATTCGATGCGTATGTTCTTTTGTACATCTTACGCGTTTACTACGTCAATCGTGGATCGATTTTAAAATTGATCCTGCGGTGTTCCCATTATCAAAAAAAACAGGATCTGAGGATGGGATCCCAGGAGGGAGGATTTATAGGTATATACTTCAACTTGTTTCGTGTTTTTTTCCGAAGCTATTCAGGTATTTGCGTCTGATAGTCATGAACCAAGCTGATGATTGAAGGATCCTTAACTTTTATTAGTTTTTTAAATTCAATAGGCACGTGTTTGACCCTTTGTCGTATTTTTTCAAGTTTTTTCGGTGAGCTTGTATTAAATTCACGAAAAATAACAAAAATTCCAAAAAATAAAAACTGACTTCAAAAATAATATAAGAGTACAGACAATATTACATTTCTATATTGAAGTTGGTGCCAAACAATGATCTCCTGATGATAGATGATGATCTGTCGATGATAATCCTGATAATAGAGAGTCTTAGTTTTTTTAAAAAACGAAATGTTTTTTCTACGTCGAAATCATGATAAGTAGTTGAAGTCCACAAAATCTATAAAAGCTCAAACTCAAAAATCTTTATTCAATATATACCTTTACAGGCACTTATTGACGCCAACAAATTACAAAACACTATTTAACCAATAAATTAATTAAAAAATCAAATCAAGATAAATTATGTATTTATTTAAACCTTGTATGTACATAAATCCCAGCCATAATTAAAATGTATGCAAATACAAGTAAAATGAAAAAAAGTTGACTCTACACCGGTTCGTAAATTGGGATAGCTATTTGAATAAGTTAATAGTTTTTTGATATAAAATTTAAATACAGTAACATATAACTCACATGAAATCCCTTGTCTAAATATCTATAATAAATATTTTTACTTAATACCTGCTTAAAAATTACATATTCTGTATCATGTAAACCCAGTTTAGAGTAAGTCAATGGCCAATTTCACCAACCTTGTCTTAGCCTAGGATAGTCTGAGGTGGCATGCTGTCACATTCTTTTCATTAAAGACAAAAACGACAGCATAACATAATCCTTAGGACATTCCTAAGCTAAGATTGGTGAACAGCCTAATAAAACAGGGATTGAATATTGTAATTTATATCTTTCTTTCCGTACTGGATTGAATTAATTTGTATTTGGAACACCAAAAAATGTTAATTTACCCATTTTATATTGTTAAGCGAAAATAAAATATTCTAAAACGGCAACATATATTTAGGTATTATTATGTTCAAAAATCCGCAAACACACTAAGCTTTAATAAAATTAACCAAAAATGTCATCTCGCCATGTTGTTTACATTTGTAGGTTTTAGTTTTCCAAGTTAGAAATATGGAAATGGATTTAAGCATACACCTACTTCTTCTGTAAAGATTTTCCAATACAGAAGTTTCGTGACTTATTGAGTAATACCGATAATAATTTATATGTGAAAATATAGTAAATCCGAAAAGTGTAGCATAATTTAAATAAGTAGCACTCGTGCAAATAAAAGACGGTATTGATTTATATCATTTTTGAATAGATTTTGAAGTTCTTAAGTATTTGTGTCTATTTTCTCCCAGGTGGTGTGAAAAGTAGAGTAGGTAGGTATTATCCTCGGGGAAGAAGCGGTGTTAGTCTTGAGTGAGCTTTTAAGCGCACCCAAGACTTAAATCCCTTGCTACGCTCAGTACTTAGCATCCTCGCTGCGCACGGGACGGGAGTTAAGGGTAGAGTCCTTCGTAACGCTCGCGATTCAAGTCTTTACCTGTGAGTCGTGACATAAGACACTGCTTATCATCTTGGTTGCTGTAGGTACCTATGTTATTTGGTCCTACTTAAAAGAAAAAAATAGTTTTTCTCTATTATTGATCACAAAATTTACTATTGCGAATTAAACGGTTTGTGATTATTTGAAAGTTCCATAAGTTTTTTAAAACATGGCGCTGTGAGTTAATTTATATACACGGTTATTTTTTATCACCCTGTAAAATTTTAGGGACGCTTCAGGACACATCCATTATTATATAAAAAAACAACAAATTAAAAAAATATAAAAAAAATCTCAAAAAATGCTGCTCTCACTCAACTAGTGAAGCATTTTTTGGATTTTTTAGAAAATTTATATAAAATTAAGTAAGTGAGTTATTTTTTGTATTCATATTTAAAACATTCTAATACCATGTCGTAAAGCCTCCCTTAAATTTTCCAGGGTGATAAAAAATAACCGTGTATACAGGGCGTCCCAAGACTATGGGTCATGAAGGGAAAGTACCTTAAATATCGCTGATGGCATATTTTGCTGAAAGAAGACTATGTTATTTTTAAAAGCTAGTAATACTGCATTCAAAGATTTTCAAAAAATTACTTGCTTCGTCTGGGAATAGAACCGACTTAAATGTGAAAAAAAAATCACCCGTATTTTTATGATGCCAATCGAAAGAATGGACAAAAAATAATAAGTCCTCTTAAGTAACATAGTATCTTAAAAGAAAGAAATAACGTTTTATTAACCATTATAATCAAATTAAATATCATACTTGAAACCACCGAAGTTAATTAAGTATTTTTTGTAAATTAATTAATTTAATGCTTAAAATGTGATCCTTCTTGTCTAATGCAAATCGTCAATCTTTTAACAAATTCACTGTTGATTTTCTTATCATATTATGGTGAATACTCGACATGATATGGCTCAATTCTGTTTGCAATTCGCCCACGTTGTCGTATTGCTTTTTGTATAGCAAATTTTTCACGGACCCCCATAAGAAGTAATCTAACGGTGTTAGATCTGGTGATCTTGCCGGCCATCTGATCGGTCCATTTGTACCAATCCAAGTAGGAAAACATTCCTCCAGACACTCTGCTGCTCTCCGACTATTATGAGCCGAAGCTCCATCTTGTTGGAAAATTAAGTTTTGTTGCTCCGCCAGGGAGAGGTTTCTTATCTCGTCTCTTAAAATTTGAAGTATTTCTAAATACTTTTCTGTGTTCAAGATTCCTTGGTAAAAATGGATTAAGAAAACTCGGTTTTTTAAAATTCCGCACCAACAGTTGAATGAAAAACGCACTTGGTTATTCGTTTCGGTGACTCGTAGGGGATTTTCTTTAGACCAAATACGATTATTGCGGCGGTTGTACATACCGTTATTACTAAAGTTAGATTCATCTGTCTAAATAATATTATACAAAAAATCAGGATCTTCGAACAATTAAAGTTTTCAAATTAATCACAAGCCTTCTTAAAACGCGACGAGATGGTGTTTGTCTGTCAGGATATTTTACGCTATACCACCGCAAACTTCGAGAAAGGTCTTTATTGTTCGAAAACTTACTTCATATGCCATGCTCGCAATAAATTATCACAATAATATGCGTGCAAGCAAGTGAATGAAGACTAAACAGATAAAAGACCGAAACACAAACGCTCTCTCAAATTTTTCCATTTTCAAATTTAAGAACAACATTCTTTTTAATTTTTTTTTGCCTTTTGTCTGTCTTACAGAGGATGCATTTGAAATTTGAATCAAATATTTTACGTTATTCCTTTCTTTTAAGATACTATGTTACTTAAGAGGACTTATTGTTTTTGTCCATTCTTTCGATTGGCATCATAAAAATACGGGGGATTTTTTTACACATTTAAGCCGGTTCGATTCCCAGACGAAGCAAGTAATTTTTAGAAAATCTTTAAATGCAGTATTACTAACTTTTAAAAATAACATAAAGTCTTCTTTCAGCAAAATATTCTATCTACGATATTTCCCTTCATGTCCCATAGTCTTGGGACGCCCTGTATAGATTGGCATTGTTTCGATTTCTATAAGTTAATTGTTGTGTATTGCTTCGTATGAAAATGTTATTATTTTTATTATTTCAATATGACTACATTTTAAAATTTAGTATATAACATTAATCTAATGTACAATTACTATTATACTGAGCCTCCTCCTTTCTGCCGCACTAATCCCAGTCACTCGATATGAATAATTATGTTGTTTTACCATACCAGAGTGCACAAAAAGTAAATGATCACCATGATCATACTATTGATCTCTCATAGCTGTGTATTATAAATTAATATACTGTTCATCATAACAGCTCATATACGTCCCCACCGAGGGGCTCGAGCCTACCCTAAGTTAGGGTGTTTAGGCCTTTGTCAACCGCGCTGGCTCAATGCGGATTGGTCGACTTCACATAGACCTTCAGATACACCTTTGAATTTCTTCGCATAATGTATGCAGGTTGCTTCACGATGTTTTCCTTCACCATAGTAGCGACAGACAAATGGACATATGAAATTCGAAAAACGAAAAATGCATTGGTGTTTGGTATATTACGGTCTCGAACCCAGGACCTCCTGATTAGAGGGCAAGTGCCAAGTCCACAGCGCCACCGACGCGCCGTAAAAGAAATACTGTTACTTTTGGAATTGGAATCCATATTTCCCCCACCAAACAATCAAACAGAATATTATTTATTGACATTTTGGTTATAAATTATATTCATGTTCTTATTATGAAAATAACAGAAAAGTTAATTTAACGATAAACTACCGATAATGATGGTTAATGCGAATGTGAAATTAAACTACTTACTGTAAATAAAACTTAATAATTGGCCATAAATATCTCTTTGGTAATATTATATTTCTCGTGTTCAACATTCTCATACGTAGGAAGGTATGTGTAGTAGGTATTAACTTCGTGCAGTCACTTTCAATAATAGCCTTTGACTGACTTAAGCTGCTTTCGTAATTAAATTCGCATTTTACCGTGTATTGTTTCATATTTTCAATCGCAAATCAAGATGAGATAAGTATAATTAGGGTTGCTACCTTTTTTGTCCAAATTTACACAGTACTCGTACGTTCTTTTTTCAACCTTTAAAATCCAATGTACTTTAAATGTAAAAGTACTTTTAATTCCACTTTATTATTATGCTTAAAATATATTTTTCGTTAATTTTTATTGTACTCAATCAAATAAACAAAACAGACAAATTTTAACAAAGACCTTGACATAACATTTTTGACATTTTTGGTTAAGTTGCATTCAGGAATGAACTTCTGGCGACCTCGACATAACCTGTCGTCCCGTATACGCAAACCCTCTTACAATAAACTTTTCTATGTATATTTAATGTTAAATTAATGAAATTAAATCACGAAAAATAAAGTATTTTCGTGTATTTTATCATTGGCATAAAATATAGAGTACAATTAACCGAAATAACCGAAATAACAATACAATACTTTATAATAAAGTACGGGTGGCAACCCTAAGTATTATACATAATAACTGTGATACTGTCAATAATTTCCACGTGTAGACATATCATATAGTTAAGTCTCATCATTGTGTAAAGTATGAAAGACCTAACTTACTACCTATTTTAAACTCAATCAACACATTCAAATTAGATTCAAAATAGCGGTAAAATTATTTCATTTTACTAAATTTATAGTAAATATAGAAAAACACTCTTTCATTCTTTTTTCTTTGTACAATCGATTCTCTTCTGGAACTCTCTTCCACGCAACTTAAGAATGGCTGAATGTAGTCTGTATGCATTTAAGAAGAGACTACTTGTATTTTTCTATCAGTTGACTACCAATGACCTACATAGACATTATTGCCTCTCCGAAGTATTACTCTGCAGTTTCATTAATTTTTTATTCGGCGATGTACACATATTTATTATATAATATATAGGTATTTGTATGTATAGCATAGTGTGATATTTTATAAAATACTAGCTGTGCCTGCGACTTCGTTAGCTTGGATGTCGGAAAATAACAACATGTCGAACATTTTTTTCCCGTTATTGCAATTTTTTCATTGATGTTCAGCTCCTTTTAGTCGTAGCGGGATGTTATGTAGCCCATAGCCTTTCTCGAGAAATGGACTACCATCTAACACAAAAATAATTTTTCAATATGAATCAGTCAAACTATTCAGCTTATAATATTAATATAGATGAATAATAATTTGTTTTACTATATTTTATAATTTATTTGTTTAACAGTGTTATTAAATCATTAGCAGCATTTCTTTTTTACATCTACCTTGTAACTCTCAGAATCACCTCAAGGTCGACTGGTAGAAAATGCCTATGGCACTAAGTCCGCCTTACACACAGATATACTAAATAATAAAAAAATAATAAAAAGCAAACAATTTAACCGCTATTTTGAATTTAATTTGAGTATTTTGAAAAAAATATAGTATAAGTAATATAGTATATCACACACGGAAAAGAAAAACATTACTTATAAGGTTACAATAAAATAAATTTAACGACCACTCACATAAAATGGAAACTTTATACCCTACATAAGAATGCCATTAACTTTTGATATCGAAATAAAGTTATAGATTATTAACAAATACTCACAAAAAACCTCGGCAAAGTTTGCGGCTACAAATGTTAAGCATCCAATAAATTTGTTTTCACTGAAATAATATTCACGAGTCACAAACTTGAAACAGTTTCATTCACAGAGAACGATCTTATTCGCGACGAACGACAAGCGACGTGTATCCACGGCGTCCGAAACAAAACTAACTAACCAACCTCCCCGACTTTCCGAAACCGATAAACGTAAAATGCCGAGCGGAAAACTCTCCGATAGAACATAACATAGAAATCTTTTCAAACTTCAAAACTACTCGTAAATAGACAAAATTGGTAAAAATACTGAACTTTTGTGTGGTATTGTAATTTTTGTAACGAACGCAACGCACGTCTTATTAATGTATGTAAATGAAAGTAATATTAAGCTGTTTAAAGCTTGTTCATTTGACAATTTTTAAGAATGAAAGGTACTTACGAGTATATATGTTACGGTCAGAATAAATAATCGGTGATTATTAATAATTACCGGTTAAAGTGATTAATAATAACCAACAAACCCTCCCGCTTCTTCCTAACCTAACCGTGTTTCAAGTTCCCCAAGTCGGTTCTGTGTCGTCATAAAAAAAATAACAACTGTGTTTGAGGTGCCCCGAGTTGGTACTGGGTGGTATATTTGAGGTAATCCGAGTCAGTTCAGATTAATCACTTTAACCGGTAATTATTAATAATCACCGATTATTTACTCTTACCGTAACATATACACCCCCACCCAAGTAATGTTATTGTGTAGCTGAGATTAAATTCGATGGGTCGTTTACGCTACCTAATTATTTCGCATCACCAACGCAGCTGTATTGAAATAATACTAATTACATATTATTATATAATTTTCTACCTATATACTATCGAAGTAATAGCTGTAAGTAATAAAAATTTGTATGTTGCGCTCAACTGCATAGTTATTTGCCTCTCATGTCATGATTTGAAATCCCTCGTTACGCTCAGGATTCTACTTTTGAACCACTCGCTTCACTGGTGGCTTAATTTTATGGCCAGTTTCACCAGCCTTGTCTTAGCTTAGGATACTCTGAGGTGGCATGCTGTCACATTCTTTTCATTAAAGACAAAAAGTGACAGCTCAGGAGTTTCCTAAGCTAAGATTAGGTAGGTGAAGTGAAATTGGCCATTAGAATCCTTCACTTTCTCGGCATTCAATTTCAGCACTTACTCTATTTAGTTGAAGTTGGCAAATTTTGAAACACTCCGTCTGCACCATAAGAGAATTGAGTGTTCCAAATAAACCTTTACGAAATCCTAATAAACCGTTAAAATCCTTTGAATATTTATGAATAGGTTTCACAAATTCAACACAATTATTCCACATAAAAATGTCAAACATATCTATATATTTTGGGACCGGAGTTACAGTATTTTCTTTGATTGGCAGAGTGAGTGTTCCAGTTAATTGATCAGAACTTTCTCCCTATTGATTTCACCATTTTTTTATCTTTACCATGATGTTTTCACAATTATTTCCTAAATTCTTCCTTGATTTCGTAAAAATATTATAACTTTTAAAAAAATTGCTCTCACGCCACACGCACATAAATATTTTTTATTTTAGCTTTTTAGTAAATGAAATCTTTTTAATGAAAGAAACCCTAATATAATACCAGCTCATTAAATTAGGGTTTCCCTCGATTTTCATAGGATCCCATCATCAGGTCCTAACTTTTGACCTTGAGACCACCCCGGGAATATACTCTATCGAATAAAAAAAGAATTTTGAAAATCGGTACACAATTGGCGGCGTAATCGCGTAACATACACACAAAAAAACATACGCATCGAATTGAGAACCTCCTCCTTTTTTGAAGTCGATTAAAAATGTATTATTTTAAATTTTTTAATATGACTACATTATGGAGAATAAGCTCTCCGTTCCTCGAACTATGTACAGGCTTCATAAAACTAAGTGGCTCGTTTCTGGGGAAGTGTGCAGCTTTTTGTAATAAGCTACCACAAAGTGTCACCGACTTACCAATCCATAAATTTAAAGGTCATGTCAAAGAAACTCATGAGCAAAGGTTATTACAAAGTACCTACGTGGTTATTTAAGTGATCACATAATATGGAACTAGCTAGACTAAGTTGTAATTTTAAGTGTATTTTTTATCTTGCAATAATTATCAGAACTATATAAAAAAACTGATATTGTAAATGGCGAGTTAAAAGCTTAGATAAAAAAATTAGAACTTCTGAGTTTCTTGCCTGTTCTTCTCGAAAAGGCTCTCCCAATTTCCGAACAGGTGTAGAGTCAACATTTTTTTCCTTCTTTCCTGCTCGTATTTGCATACAAAGTTCTTTCTAATTATTTTTAATTAATTCCTTCCTTCACATTAGAATTTTTTGCTTTATTTTGATATCAAAAGGTGCCTTTATAAGCTTATGTTGAATGAAGGCTTTTGAATTTGAATTTATAATGCAGAGGCCGTATAATTTAGCTCCTCTAATTTTTAAAGGATCTCCATAACGATCTGTATTACGAAAGCGAGATAAAAAAACTGGTTAAGTGCAAGCGCACAGAGTGTTCTGTACAAACATATCTATACCTATAAAATGCTTTGTCCTGAATGACTGACTGACTGACTGACTGACGGATCAACGCACAGCCTAAACCGCTGATCGTAGAGACTTGAAACTTGGAGGATGTGTTCTTTGTATGACGTAGGCGTCCGTTAAGAAAGGATTTTCCGAAATTCTACCCCTAAGGGGGTGAAGATGGGGGGAAAAGTTTATATGGGACATCGTGATTCCGTTTTCGAATCTACTTCAAATTTTGCATAAACTTTCTTTAACAGAATTAATGGAAGACGTGTTTCGTATTTTATTGAAATTCATCCCCAAAAGGGGTGAGATGGGGTGATAAACTGATAAAATGTCAAAATCGACATTGATGCCGTTTTCATGGTTTTTCGGGTCGTAGATTACGAAAATAACATCGACTTCAACACCACATACCATTATCCCTGGATGGGGTGCAATGGGGTTGAAGTAGTTCATTTTAAATAAATAGTTTGAAAAATACCATATAAAATTTTCGAACAATGCTTATGTAGAAAATCAACATGGTGCACGTGAAATTATTTTGACAAGTCTGTCACATAGTGCAAAGAAAAATTTAATATTTTCTGTTACTGGCTGTGCCTATCTGGATTTCGCCAACCAAGAACCTTAGAAATTTAAATTGTCTTTTTCTTATATCGTACCGTGGTGGTAAGGTAAAAGGATCAAGCCATACAACCAATGTATAAAGCATTTTTTATGACAATATCACGTCACAATAAAATTTGTAGGTTGGTTTAATTCTTGACTAATTTTCACAAAATAGGTACAATTTTTGAAATATTTGAAATGTTGAAAAGTGAAGATACCCTTTTCAAGGGTAAAGGGGTTTGAAAGGTGTTATATGTTTTTACATTATGACTAAGGAATCAAACTCTTTCATCCATTTAAAGCTATTAAAGTAATAGATGAATATTGATAACTAAAAAAAACATCTGACTGCAATGATTCTGGGTTACGCGTAGAGGGACGCGACGGGACTCTTGATCCTAATGTGTAAAATGACGGATCATATTTTTTAGGATCCACCCAAGGAACATGGATATCGAACGAAGGACCTAAATAGTAGAACACATTCAATGTGTTCTACTAGCCACGTTGACTTATTTCGACATGACTGCCGATAAAGTTCGTTTCCAAACCCAGCAATATGGATATCAAAATATGAAAGACCTTGATGAGTAGAACACTATGTACCTAGCAACATTGACATAAATTCAACATAGCCGTTGCTCAAAAAAGGTGGATAAAAATTCGATTCCAAACCTAGCAATATGGGTATCAACTGAAAGGCCTCAAAGAGTAGAGGAAAATTACCCTAAATTAAACATGGCCACCGCTCAAAAAATGGATAAAAGTTCGTTTTCAAACCCAGCAATATGGATATCAAATGAAAGGCCTTGAAGAGTAGAGCATTAGGTACCTAGGAAAATAGACCTAAATTCAACATGGCCGCCGCTCAAAAAAAAGGATAAAAGTTCGTTTTCAAACCCAGCAATATGGGTATCAAATGAAAGGCCTTGATGAGTAGAGCACTATGAACCTAGCAACATTGACATAAATTCAACATAGCCGCTGCTCAAAAAAGGTGGATAAAAATTTCCAAACCTAGCAATATGGGTATCAACTGAAAGGCCTCAAAGAGTAGAGCATTATGAACTTAGGAAAATTACCCTAAATTAAACATGGCCGCCGCTCAAAAAAATGGATAAAAGTTCGTTTTCTAACCCAGCAATATGGGTATCAAATGAAAGGCCTTGAAGAATAGAGCATTAGGTGCCTAGGAAAATCTTCCTAAATTCAACATGGCCGCCGCTTATTAAAAAGGATAAAAGTTCGTTTTCAAACCCAGCAATGTGGGTATCGAATGAAAGGCCTTGATGAGTAGAGCACTATGAAGCTAGCAACATTGACATAAATTCAACATAGCCGCTGCTCAAAAAAGGTGGATAAAAATTCGTTTCCAAACCTAGCAATATGGGTATCAAATAAAAGGCCACAAAGAGTAGAGCATTATGAACTTAGGAAAATTGCCCTAAATTAAACATGGCCGCCGCTCAAAAAAATGGATAAAAGTTCGTTTTCTAACCCAGCAATATGGGTATCAAATGAAAGGCCTTGAAGAATAGAGCATTAGGTGCATAGGAAAATCTTCCTAAATTCAACATGGCCGCCGCTTATTAAAAAGGATAAAAGTTCGTTTTCAAACCCAGCAATGTGGGTATCGAATGAAAGGCCTTGATGAGTAGAGCACTATGAAGCTAGCAACATTGACGTAAATTCAACATAGCCGCTGCTCAAAAAAGGTGGATAAAAATTCGTTTCCAAACCTAGCAATATGGGTATCAAATAAAAGGCCACAAAGAGTAGAGCATTATGAACTTAGGAAAATTGCCCTAAATTAAACATGGCCACCGCTCAAGAAAATGGATATATGTTCGTTTTTAAACCCAGCAATATGGGTATCATATGGAAGGCCTTGATGAGTAGAGCACTATTAACCTAGCAACATTGACATAAATTTAACATAGCCGCTGCTCAAAAAAGGTGGATAAAAGTTCATTTCCGAACCCAGCAATATGGGTATCAAATGAAAGGCCTTGATGAGTAGAGAAGAGTACTATGGACCCCGCAATATTGACGTAAATTCGACATGGCCACCGCTCAAAAAAGGTGGATTAAAATTCGTTTCCAAACCTAGCAATATAGGTATTAAATGAAAGGCCTTGAAGAGTAGAGCACTATGAACCTAGGAAAATCGCACAAAATTCAATAAGGCCGCCGCTCAAAAAAAAACGGATAAAAGTTCGATTCCAAACCCAGCAATATGGGTATCAAATGAAAGGCCTTGATCAGTAGAGCACTATGAACGTAGCAACATTGACGTAAATTCAACATGGCCGCCGCTCAAAAAAAGCGGATAAAAGTTTCTTTTCAAACCCAGCAATATGGGTATTAAATGAAAGTAGGCCCTGAAGAGTACCTAGAGCATTACGAACCTACGAAAATTGTCCTAATTTCGAAATGGCCGCTGCTCAAGAAAGGCAGAATAAAGTTGAATAATAATGGAATAAAATGGAGGAAAAACTAAACACTGTGTTAAGCATTTCGATGGCGAAACGTAGTTCGCGGGCACAGCTAGTCTATACCTATAAAATGCTTTGTCCTGAATGACTGACTGACTGACTGACTGACTGACTGACGGATCAACGCACAGCCTAATCCGCTGATCGTAGAGACTTGAAACTTGGAGGGTGTGTTCTTTGTATGACGTAGGCGTCCGTTAAGAAAGGATTTTCCGAAATTCTATCCCTAAGGGGGTGAAAATGGGGGGAAAATTTTGTATGGAACATCGTGATTCCGTTTTCGAATCTACTTCAAATTTTGCATTATCTTTCTTTAACAGAATTATGGAAGAATGGTGTTTCGTATTTTTTTAAATTCATCCCCAAACGAGGTGAGATGGGGTGATAAACTGATTAAATGTCAAAATCGACATTGATGTCGTTTTCATGGTTTAAAATTTTCGAACTATGCTTATGTAGAAAATCAACATGGCGCACGTGAAATTATTGTGACAAGTCTGTCACATAGTGCAAAGAAAAATTTAATATTTTCTGTTAATGGCTGTGCCCATCTAGATTTCGCCAACCAAGAAGTTAAGAAGTTTAAATTGTCTTTTTCTTATGTCAGGCAAAAGGATCAAGCCATACAACCAATGTATAAAGCATTTTTTATGACAATATCTTGTCACAATAAAATGTGTAAGTTGGTTTAATTCTTGACTAATTTTCACAAAATTGGTACAATTTTTGAAATATTTGAAATGTTGGAAAGTGAAGATACCCTTTTCAAGGGTAAAGGGGTTTGAAAGGTGTTATATGTTTTTACATTATGACTAAGGAATCAAACTCTTTCATCCATTTAAAACTATTAAAAGTAATAGATGAATATTGATAATAAAAAAAATATCTGACTGCAATGATTCTGGGTTACGCGTAGAGGGACGTGACGGGACTCTTGATCCTAATGTGTAAAATGACGGATCATATTTTTTTGGATCCACCCAAGGAACATGGATATCGAACGAATGACCTAAATAGTAGAACACATTGAACCTAGCCACGTTGACTTAATTCGACATGACTGCCGATAAAGTTCGTTTCCAAACCCAGCAATATGGATATCAAAATATGAAAGGTCTTGATGAGTAGAACACTATGTACCTAGCAACATTGACATAAATTCAACATAGCCGTTGCTCAAAAAAGGTGGATAAAAATTCGATTCCAAACCTAGCAATATCGGTATCAACTGAAAGGCCTCAAAGAGTAGAGCATTATGAACTTAGGAAAATTACCCTAAATTAAACATGGCCACCGCTCAAAAAAATGGATAAAAGTTCGTTTTCAAACCCAGCAATATGGATATCAAATGAAAGGCCTTGAAGAGTAGAGCATTAGGTACCTAGGAAAATCGACCTAAATTCAACATGGCCGCCGCTCAAAAAAAAGGATAAAAGTTCGTTTTCAAACCCAGCAATATGGGTATCAAATGAAAGGTCTTGATGAGTAGAGCACCATGAACCTAGCAACATTGACATAAATTCAACATAGCCGCTGCTCAAAAAAAGTGAATAAAAATTAGTTTCCAAACCTAACAATATGGGTATCAACTGAATGGCCTCAAACAGTAGAGCATTATGAACTTAGGAAGATTACGCTAAATTAAACATGGCCACCGCTCAAAAAAATGTATAAAAGTTTGTTTTCAAACCCAGCAATATGGGTATCAAATGAAACGCCTTGATGAGTAGAGCACTATGAACCTAGCAACATTGACATAAATTCAACATGGCCGCCGCTCAAAAAAACGGATAAAAGTTCGTTTCCAAACCCAGCAATATGGGTATCAAATCAAAGGTCTTGATGAATAAAGCACTATGAACCTAGCAACATTGACATAAATTCAACATGGCCGCCGCTCAAAAAAGGTGGATAAAAGTTAGTTTCCAAACCTAGCAATATGGGTATCAAATGAAAGGCCTTGAAGATTAGAGAAGAGTACTATGGACCTAGCAATTTTGACGTAAATTCGACATGTCCACCGCTCAAAAAAGGTGGATTAAAGTTCGTTTTCAAACCTAGCAATATAGGTATTAAAGGAAAGGCCTTGAAGAGTAGAGCACTATGAACCTAGGAAAATTGCACAAAATTCAATAAGGCCGCCGGTCAAAAAAACGGATAAAAGTTCGTTTCCAAACCCAGCAATATGGGTATCAAATGAAAAGCCTTGATCAGTAGAGCACTATGAACGTAGCAACATTGACTTAAATTCAACATGTTCGCCGCTCAAAAAAGGCGGATAAAACTTTCTTTTCAAACCCAGCATTATGGGTATTAAATTAAAGTAGGCCCTGAAGAGTACCTAGAGCATTACGAACCTACGAAAATTGTCCTAATTTCGAAATGGCCGCTGCTTAAGAAAGGCAGAATAAAGTTAAATCATTATGGAATAAAATAGAGGAAAAACTAAACACTGTTTTAAGCATTTTGATGGCGAAACGTAGTTCGCGGGCACAGCTAGTCTAAGTATATAAGTTCCAACTATTATCTTTTTTTTTTTGGTTTTAAGATTATCCCTATGGAAACAATCTTAAAACCGTAAAAAAATAAGACGTGTGCTATAAGACTTTGCTTCTTGCTAAATTTTATGGTTCTAGGTCAACAAAAAGTACCCTAGGTTTTGATCCCCTTAGTAAAATCGGAAAATTTGCAGAAATATGCGACATAAACGGCCATATCTTTTGATCGTGATAACTTACAAGTATGATTTTTTACAGCTTCTGAGTATTTGATACAAACTTCTTACCAGAAAAGGTCTTGACAGTCATACGACGAGCCAGACCGACGGACAACGAAGTGTTCCTATAAATGATCTGTTTTTCCTTTTGAGATACGGAACCCTAAATATCAGTAGCTTTCCGCGTTATTTTTGTTTTCTCGTGGTGTAGCGCTTTTCTAGCTAAATTATATAAATATGACAAAAGTTACAGTTGCGAAAAGAAAACAAAAGTTGTTCCTTATATTATTACAATATTAGACTTCATTCATTTATATATTATGTAGTTTTCACATAGGTATCTCTTCTCAACCCAAAGTTATCAAGTTAAATTAACTTAAATCACAATTAACCAGAAACTCTTAAGATTAGGTGATCTATATAAATCAAGGGCAGGATGGTTCAGGCTTGTTTGATCAATCTCGGTAAGTACAAAGTACAAATTGGGTACAAAAGTTATAACATGAGGGGCAATAAAGTACACCAACAAATAGTTTTTTTTTCTTTAAAATATTAGTTTCCTTCCCTGGAGCGGTGGTTAGTAGATCGTACCTTCGACTGTTACGTTTCTGCGATCACGGGTCAGTAAAATACAGTATTCCTGTTTCTTTGCCTTTTTTCCTCTATATACCTATATTTACTAGTGCAATTCCACAGAATTCCTCCTTGTTATAAAGTAATTGTATCTTAGTTCTTCTGCTGAAAAACCAAGCAGCGAAGCCATACGGAGGATTTTACTGGAGGGAGACTCTGTTCCAGGGTCGTCTGCTTAGGTACCTCCGTCTTACCTATTTCTGCCGCAAAGCAGCAGTGCTTGCATTGCTGTGTTCCGGTTTGAAGGGTAAGATATGGCAGTGAAATTACTGGGTACTGTGACTTTACATCTTGTATCACAAGTTCGCAACGTACACTGTGGTTCACACTGGGGTTGCAGTTTTGCTGCGAATCTCACAAGAGCCACATGTATTATAGGTGACTGTTACCACTTACCATCGAGCGGGCAGTTTGCTTGCTTGCCAACTTTCTGCAATAAAAAAAAATACGGCCTCCGGTAACTGCCCTGGAGATTCATAGCACAGTGTTAGGTAAAAAATATAAGTAAATATGCCTATGATCTCAGGGTCAGTGGGTCTAACGCTGAGTTCTGAAGTAATCCCAGACAATACATAGGAATTTTATGTAATAATCATTGCAAATGAATTCCAAACCTAATTTTCAATAAATTGGCAAATTTTCTTAGTAGTTGGTTTATAAAAAGGACACATGGAGGGGAGAGCACCTATTTTGTGTATAATAATTGCTATTAATAAAAAAAACAGCTTAATTTGTGAGTTATTTGCCAAAGTATGATGTGAAACTTAATATGGCGAAAGCTTAGAATTTAGCATTAAATGAGTAATTGTTATTTAATACATTCATTAAGCCCACTAAGATGCCGCTTACTATGTTTTTTAATGAAATAGGGGATGTTAAAGGCGAATTTTGGAAATATAATGTGTTTGAAATAACCCTACCCACTAATAAAAAATTTACAAAATCTGTTTTAAATCATGAATTATAGTACGTTATATAAATACCTTTATGCGGGCTGGATATATGATATTAATTTGATTTTATATACAATAAATTCTGGCTGGTTATATGACTCGTCTAAAGCGGCGATTAAGCAGAGATTTTTCCTGAGCCTTGCTCTTCAAGCTGAAAACAAAAATAGCTAACATATGAAATTTTACTGTAGCTCACTGTTTTCTAAATTACATGCACGCGGAAAACGTGAAAAATACCTATGGATTTTATTTGCAGAAATTAAGATAAACGTACTTTCAATCAATAATAAATTCCTCTCGCGAGTGTGTCTCAGATTAAACGAGTGGTTAGGTATCTATGTTCAGACCAATGATTTCCATGAAGCCGATCTATGACCATGGACTACAAAATATAATATGGATTAGAGTAGTGGCTGCGGTCCGAACGTTAAGAATCCTATTGGCAACGGCCCTTCATCCAACCAATTTCATTTCATAACACTCGTAAAATTCTTAACTTGCTTCAAGATGTCTCAAGTCACCCTATGGATCCTAAGAAATTCCACAACATTTACAATAAGCGTTTCAAGCTAAAGTTATGAGTTTGGTTGAAAAGCAAAAGGTCATAAGGAATTAACCATAGAGAAAAAATATGAACACTAATCAAAATTCTATTCGACCAGACTTTAATATTATGAGCTATAAATTTAAGTGTATTCCATTAAATTACTCTCAAAGTGATCAAGACAAACAGTCTTAATGTCAAATTCCGAATTTCCAGAAAATCAACCCACCTTAAGGGGAGCACGGGATTTTGGGCGAAAAAAAACTATCTTTGTTAATAAGGCCAGGATAAACGCGAGATTTATTTTGTTTATGCAAAAATTGAATAATGACCAAAGATAATTGCTAATGTCACTGACGTGACGTGAAACGACGTTGACAATTGACATTGACATTGTGAAATTAATTGACAAAGTTGTTGTTATGATTTTAGTTGTGAATTTTGTGTTAAAACAATAGTGAAACCAAAGTGTTTTTGCTAAATTAGTGTTTTATGAAATTTTAAGAAAAAACGGTGTTACAGTGGGTATTTATATTTTCCCGTAGGAAAAATAATTTTGTAGCCTATATTACTCAGGGATAATGTAGCATTTTATTGGTGAAGAATTTTTCATATCGGTCCAGTAGTTTCGGAGCCTAAAATACAAAAATACAAATCTTTCCTCTTTATAATATTGGTATAGATGAGCGGCTCTGCATGTGTAGTCAGTAAAGAGAATTAAGTCATTCCACATGGTGGGCGTTAAAAACTCCCACTGTCACTAACACTGCGGTGGGGTAACGCTCAATAATTTTGTCAATCGTCGATTGCAGGTGTTCAAACAAACAAGCTGTGTCTCTACTACCGGTTTGAGACCTGTAAATATACGCATAGATTCAGGTGTGTCCACTGTAATTCATACGTACCCATAATACAGACTGAAGTGTGTTTACACAACTAAATTAATCGATAGTGAAGTGCGCCGCAAACTTAGTAAAGTAGACTGGAATCCCGCATTAAAAATGGATAGTCCGTGTGTTATAGTTAATTTTATTAATAATGAGTTTTGTAATATTTATAAAAAATCTCAATGTAAAGTTAAAATTAAACAAAACAAGAGGGCAAGATGTGAAGGGAAGACTGATAGAATAGCAAAGATGTGCAAAACAAAAGAGAACTTATTAGATATATGGTTAAAAAGTGAAAACAATAGAGTAAATCGTTTATTATACAAATAAATATAGAAATAAAACACAGAAACACATAAACTTAGTTAAAAATGTAAAAATTAAGAAAGAAGTATGTTCTAACTTTAGAAACCCTAGGAAAGTGTGGTCTATAATTAATAGATTATGTGGTAAGATAACACAAACTATAGATACAATAATAATAAAGTTTTTCAAAGCTAATATAAAATTGTTGCCTAATATGTTCGCTCAGGAATTTAAAAATAATGTCAAAAAATTAAATACTAATTGTGAGGTGCCGTTAATGTATGACCGTTCATATCGTATTCAACCAAGTGTGTCAATGCGTTTGCGCAAAGCAAACAATGAAGAGGTTTTTAAGATAATTAATAATCTTAACGATAAAAAGAGTCCAGGATTTGATGGTATCCGCGCTTCAGATATCAAACACATCAAATCAGAAATTACGCCCATCTTGACGCACTTGATTAACAGATGTATTTCAACTCAATCATATCCAAATAATCTTGAGATAGGTATCATAAGACCTATATATAAGAAGGGTTCACATACAGACATCAATAACTATAGGCCTATTACAATACTTCCCTGTATAGATAAAATAATAGAGATATATATTAGTAATGAACAACTATCTAAACTATATAAACAACTATCTAAAAGTGCATTAAATTATCAACCCAAAACAATACGGTTTCCAAAAAGGGCGTAACACTACCCAACTGTTATCTGATTTCGCTGACGAGGTAAACGGGTACTTAGACAAAGGTAATCATGTTATTGCGATATTTATAGACTTTAGTAAAGCCTTCGAAACTTTACATAAAAATACACTTTTTTCGAAGCTGTATGAAAATGGGATACAGGGGCCGTTGCTACAGTGGTTTAAAAGTTACCACAGCAATAGGTATACATCGGTTAGCATTGCTGGTGAAGTCAGTGATAGGACTATTTGTGATCAAGGCACGGCACAAGGTTCGAACCTCGCACCAGCAGAGTATCTCATCTATGTAAACGAAATGTGTAACTTGTTCGAAGAAGGGTCTATATATCAATTCGCCGACGATACCTGCCTGCTGACTGTGCGCTATGACATTCTAACAGCTCAACAGCTCATGCAACACAACTTTGACATCGTGTGTAGATGGGCTCATGATATTGGGCTTGTCATAAATGCAAGCAAAACGAAGCTGATGCATATACGATCACCACATAAAAAAGTGACGACAGTGCCGCGAATAGTAGCACATGAACACCACTACTTTCACTCAACCACAAATGTTGATGTCTGTAAGTGCAAACCTTTAGATTTAGTTTCTCAACATACATACCTAGGCTTGCTAATAGACAACAAATTTAACTGGCGCAATCATGTTGACTCTGTGTGCGATAAGCTACGCTCATTATTGGCGAAACTATCAATAGTTAGGCATAAGCTCCCCTACCGAACTCTACGAACAATGTATTTGGCGTTAGCAGATTCCGTAGTGTCATATGGCTTAAGTACTTATAGGCGAAGTTACAATACGTATTTAGAAGATATTTACAAGCTGCAGCTAAGTATATTAAAGATTATTGTATCTCCCAAAACCAAAAACAAATACTGTAACGATTATAGTAAAATATCAGGGCATTGTAAAGTTATTAATGTATTCGACAAACTGAAACAAATGATAGTAAATAAACAATTTACGAACTTTACCTGAAAACTTGAGATCATGTAACTTACGGAGCTTAACATACTTACCAACATATACTATGTTACCTACTTATACAAATGTATATGGAAAAAGAAAAAGGCAATATATGCTACCGTCCATTCTTATCACCTTTCTAAAAGACTTGGTACAGAAATTAAAAGTAAGTAAGAACGAAAAAAATATAAAAATATATTTAAAAATTACCTCATAAATTTAAATAAATAAATAGGATACATAATATATATATGTTAAGATGTAATGTAAAGATTATAATATATAGTATTTAATAAAGTTTAAGATTGTGCGATGAACGGCTCAAGCCACCTACACATAAACCCATTGTACGGGTTTTCAGTAGGTAGGTTATAGACTTAAGTTATGTAAAATTTTTGTTATTGGATAAATAAATTAAAAAAAAATAGAATAGAAATAGTTATATTCTTCAAGGTTCCTGAGATGGCGACAGCAAATATCCTCCCGCACGAACATGCACACACCGACACGACACGCACAAAATTGTGTTCAAGCTTTTATCCGGGGTGATGTAAGTCGCTTGTGTCAGCCTGGCAGGATATTTGCGTCTCTGTGAGAAACGGTAAATTGTTTCACTCGCAACAGGGAAGCTCTTGGCCTCAGTGGCGATAATAACTTATTAGTTAAATAACTTTCTGATTGCTGTGTTCTGATTTTAAGGGTAAGATATGGCAGTGAAATTACTGGGTACCGTGACTTTACATCTGATGTCACAAGTTGGCAACGTACACTGTGGTTCTCATGGGGTTTGAAGTTAGTTTTACTGCGAATCTCACAGAAGTCACATGTATTATAGGTGACTGTTACTACCAATATACCACTTACGATCAGGTGGGCAGTCTGCTTGTTTACCAACTTAGAAGCAATAAAAAAAAACCGGCCAAGTGCGAGTCGGACTCGCGCACGAAGGGTTCCGTATCATTGACTAGGTAAACAACAGTAGGTACACAAATTTCATATTTATTATTAAAGTAAATATACAATTAAGTATTTTGTGAATATTTCAAGTGCCTACCTGTTACCATTTATTGATATCGAGCGAAAAAGGGCAAAAAGTCGCGTTTGTTGTATGGGAGCCCCCCTTTACTATTTATTTTGTTTTGTTTTTAGTATTTTTTGTTATAGCGGCAACAGAAATACATAATTTGTGAAAAATTCAACTGTCTAGCTATCGCGGTTCTTGAGATACAGCCTGGTGACAGACAGACGGATGGACAGATGGACGGAGAGGACGGACGGACAGACAGCAAAATCTTACTAAGACTTCGCTGTCTGTCCGTCCGTCCCGTTTTTACCCTTTGGGAACGGAACCCTAAAAAAAGGAAGTCCGTTTGAAATTGAGCTTGGTAAAAAAAAGAAACACGAAAACGGAATCTAAAATAATGTTACTATTCTTAACCGTCAATAAAATCACCATAGATCAAGTCAAGCTAGCTTTACAAACAGATAAGACTTGTTTGGGTAGCTTTGCCTTTAAAACGAAAATTACTACTGAACAATAGTCTGAATATTCAATGGTTGCATCCTGTCGGTGTTCATTAATGGTGCCTTTTTCTTTTCAAGGGGAAATGCGTGGCCACAATGTATAACCGCCGTTGGCTAGACGGCGAGCGTGTCTGAGGCTCTCCCAGCAGAGTGCTAGCCATACCGTTCTCCCAGCCCTTGTGAGCGCGCGAGGTAGGGTCTACAATGCGATACCATCTACCCAGGTGCCCGGGCTAGCTCGACCAGTGTACGAGCTATCGCCAAGGATTGTCCGGGAATCTAGGAAAATCCCCCAGACGGACGAGCCTTATGGCGGCCTGCATCGCTTGCGCAAATGCCCGCCTTTTCCTGCCTCATTAATAGTGCCTAAACGTTGTATTCGCCAAAGAGATTAGAGAGAACATTAGGGAGGAAACTGGTAGAAGTGATTAATGAACCGCAAAACAAGTAGATGGCTTTGAGAACAAAGTAAAGTCGCAGATGTCACGAAACATGTGACATGCCTGAAGAACAAGTAAAATATGGGATATGTAGCTAAAAATCTTGGTGAAAATGCCTAATCGAGTGGAAACCGGGGGAAACAAGTGACTGCAAGGGAGACTACAGATGCGCTGGAAGGACGACGACGTGAAAAAGGTTGCTGGTTCAAACTGGATGCAAAAAGCGCAATGCCGGAGGAATTAGAAAAAAGCTAAAGAGACATAGAAACACAGATAGATCGTTATGACAGGACATAGTTAATGACAGGAAACAAATATCTATAAGTAATAGACTTGAAGACGTAAGTACTAACAAAGGAAACAAAGGGATAATTTATTTAATTCGTAGTTTTGCACAGAAAAACTAAGTCCACGTGTTGATTTACTTACTACAGTTTATTTACTTAAATAACTGTCTAAGACCACGTCAAAAAAGGAAAATTAATATGCCATTATTTTTTATGATACCGATTAATAGAGATAATCTTAAGATACTAATAACTCCAATATACATTATGCCTAACATTTGTCGAAGACCATTAAAATAATGACTAATCCAATTCACTGAAACGTTACGTAATTTGTTTAATACGAATTATGTTATAACAAATTACGTAATCTTAATAACGAAATTACGGTAGAGGCAATTGACACGAACACATTGAAAGCATATCGACATAGTTTTTCTTTGAAAAACTAAAATTAATTAGCCCATTGGTTCCATTGAGTTAGACAGCGTCGGTGGCGGTGTGGACTGTGGACTCGACACTGGCCTTTTAATTGGAAGATCAGGGCTATCAACCTGCTTTGTACTAATATGTTTTTCGTTTTTCGAATTTAATATGTACATTTGTCCGACACTCCTACGGTTAAGAAAATAAGGCAACTTGCATACATCTGCGAAGAAGTTCAAAGGCGTAGGTAAAGTCGACCAATCCACACAGGGCCAGCGTGGTTGACTTAGTCCTATACGACCCTTTTTTTGGGTGGGGAATCTCTTTACGATTCGCAAGGGACTGAATCTGACAAGGCTGACCCTTGGATATGCCGTAGGACTCGGCTAAGCCACCCTCCGGTACCTCTCCGTCCCCGATAGAGGCATGCTTAGGATGATGCATGATCGGACTAGCCATTTCCCAAACCCACCCCCTAGAAACAGGCCCAGCGGTGTAAACGAGCTGGGACTCGCCACTCAGTTGTGACTCCCCAGACTGGCGACCAGGTTGTAAACGTAATTACTCCCATCCGGTTGTCTGTCGGCTGGGCCTGAATCCTTCCTGGCTGCTTAGGTTAGATTGGGCCTTGGCTGCTTTGCCGAGTGCCTTTCACTTGTCTTTACCCCTACTCCGCAGCCGGCTGTAATGCGACATGCGATAGATCAGTGGTACTCAACCGGTGGTCCCTGGAAGAAGCCGAAGTCGTCCCCGAAGCCATATGAAAAATAATATTATAGCTATACTGTAATAAACAACCCTTTATTAATATATACTGTATATTGGTGTAGAGTTGGTGGTCCATGGCTAGACAGATATTTGTAAAATGGTCCCTCGTCACTAAAAGGTTAAGAACCACTGCGATAGATGGACAAAAACTTTGAGGCGATGGAATATTGGCTAGACGGCCACAAGCTGTTATATTTTCATAAAAATGTATCATATAATAAATTAAAGTTTATTTCTCTCTTTTTAGGGCATTCAAATAAAAGCTTGTTTTAAAAATCTTTTTTTACTATTAATTTATTTTATAATTTCCATTTTTTTGTGGCGGCCACCTTGGGTGTTTTCATGTATTTCACAAGTCAAGCATTTTAATTTAATACCCAACATTGTTGTAAAAAAAAATTGTGTCGGCGGTCATCTTGGATTTGATCGTTTTTCATAATAAATACTGTATTCTGCAATTCAAGCTTTTTCATTTGATACCCATATCGGGAAAGGTTGTGCAAAAAAGTTATTGTGGTGGCATACGAATATTATCTAGGAACTAAGTACTCGTCAGTACATATCAAATGAGCCCAAACTCGATGGGGTTGTGTCGTTTTATTGCGGAGTTCCTATGGCACCTTCCAACTCCAGCATCAGACCCTGAATACTATATAGGATCAAAGTATTCGTCAATACGAATCAAACGAGCCCAAACTCGACGGGGTTGTGTCCTTTTATTGCGGAGTTGCTCTGGCAACTTTCCAGATCCAGCATCAGGCCCTGGTTACCATAAAGGATCAAAGTACTTGTCAAAACGATTCAAACGAGCCCAAGCTCGATGGGGTTGTGTCGTTTTATTGCTGAGTTCCTATGGGCACCTTCAAGCTCCAGCATCAGACCCTGGTTACCTTAGAGGATCAAAGTACTTGTCAATACGAATCAAACGAGCCCAAACTTGATGGGGTTATATCGTTTTATTGCGAAGTCCCATGGCCATCTTCCAGCTCCAGCATCAGATCCTGGTTACTGTATAGGATCAAAGTACTCGTCAATACAAATCAAACGAGAATCAAATTATTCGGAATCCAGAAAGTGAGTCAAATTTAACTCGCAAGATTTGACCTGAACATTATACATACATCATCGCAACTCATATACGTCCCCACCGAGGGGCACGAGCCTACTCTATGTTAGGGTGATTATAGTCAACCAGTGGGGAGTGGTCGACTTCACATACACCACTGAATATTAAACTATAAAATTCGCACCATCTCGCGGTCTTGTCAGGTAGGTAATTCACAGAAAATCGATACTTAGGTTCTTGCTTTCTTTAGAGTGCTGTCTATTTCGATTTAGTTTGGCTACGCGTTAATAGATGACACTATTTGCTCTTAAAACCGTCTGGTATTTTAGAACGAACGAATTTTTAATACGAGTATATAAGTATTTATTGATTAGACTAAGAAGTAAATTTATTGTGTGGTTTTATGAAACCACTTAATTTGGGAATATGTAGGGTATTAAAATCGCGTTTTAATCATAACTTAAATATTTTTAAAGTACTAATTACTAAACTAATTAAAAAAAAAAACATAAAACCAATTCATAAAATTAAAAAAAATATTAAAAAAAACAAAATTATAAAAAACACATTAAAGGCATAATATTTATGTTCTACACTTGGATTGAACCACTGCCACTCAGATTTAAAGTCGAAGCTCTAACGCACATGACCAATCCTGTCGTGTATGAAATCCTGGAATATAAGACCTCATGCTTTCTTGTAAAACGACATGCGATAGATGGACGTAAAAGTTTGTGCCGATGTAAAAACTTTAAAAAATATTTTTACTCTATGTCCTGGGGGGAGTACCGCCTAACTAATAGCGTCACAGGTGACATTAGATTACGCTTTACCAACTTGTTCACTTATTAGTTTGTGCTCTTACCTAACGTCACTTTTTCTTCTCGCGAACTCGTCGGCTTCGTGCGTTCCGTGAGAAGGATAAATTAATCATATTATACCAACGTTTTTATAAAATGTTTAGTTTATAACCATGTCCAGTGATAGAAGTTTACGTAGGAAAATTCGAAAATACTAAATGAAACTTGATCGATTGAACCGAAAGCTCAAACAGTAGGAGTCCTAGAAGCACCAGTCTGACTACACGGAGGCTTGCAAGCCCGGAAATCATGAGCTGAGAATTACACTTCTACAGAAGGTAAAGAAATTTTCATACATTTTTTTTTTTGGATATAAAAAGACAACCTCAATTGTTGCCACGTGGATGGATACGAGATATCCATTAACACACGGATCAAAATTTCGCACGCGATGCTATAATAACTTTGATTTAAACACCAAAACTGAGCAAAACTTACCCGCGTGGATACGATATATCTTAAACGCGATAATAATTAATCATGATGCGCAACATTAAAGCTCCGATTTGGTACATTCTAAAACAAACGCAAACTGCGTCTGTAATTATCTCTTAGCGTAAATCTGATACGAGACTAATGTCACGGTTTCAAACGCAAGATTTACAATGCCATGCACTTTATATATACAAGTATACATACATGCTAATGTAGATAGGTACATTTATATTGACCATTCAACATCATAAGATCACCTTCCGAATGCAAAATTATACTACTAGCAAAATTACAATTATCCTCCAAACATTTTCAGATATGAAAATAAAGATGGAGCAAGAAACAGAAAATTCCCCACAGGCTGGGAATCAACCAAATGAAGAGGATAAGAGCTTGCCAATTAAAGAGCTAATAAATGAATTTCGAATGGCACTGGGAATAGGGCTTGAAAATACTGTTGATTTTGGAGAGGCATTACAAGAAGACATTGCCAAACTTTGGAATTATTAACTGATGGCCTCACTAAAGAAAAGAAAAACTTAATTCTATTAAAATACAAATTGCCAGAAAATTGTCAACTCCTCAAAGCACCGACACTCAATGAGGAAGTGAAATTAGTTATAACAGAAAGTTCTTAATCTAGAGAACGCTCCCTTGAATTGGTTCAAAACCAAGGAATTGTAATGTCTTCTCTAATTCAGGAAAAGGAAATTATTAAATTACAGTTAGTAAACTCTCAGAAGCATTCAAACTTTTAAATGACATAAACTTTTATAAAACATAAACTAGTAGGCCGCTGATATCACCTCTCCTCGATAAACATTTCAACCATCTTATCGAATAGGTCAAGCGAGACCAGCACTTGTATCGGACAGACTTGGCTACTAGAATTAAATCAAGTCAAGAAATGAAGAAATCTTCTTACCATATTAAAAACCCTGTAGTACCAAACAAAATTACACTAATGTCCAAACGGAAAACAGGTATGGTCTACCTCAGACTCAAAATTACCGGAGCAAGGCGACTGCGAACAGAGGTGGACCCAAAACCAAGATGAACATACAGCCGCCATCTCTTCGGGGAGGCCCCAGTCAGCCACGCCCCTTGGGAGCTGCTTGGCGAGGGGCACACACGAGACGTTAGACAGGCAATATAACGAATTATTTGTCACGTTGGCAAAAATTTACCAGTGATCCTTTATTGTTAGAATGGGTAAAGGGATACCACTTGCCTTTTTTAAGATTTCCTATTTAAAATGTAGTCCCACAAAATAACTTATCTGAAATAGAGTCAAATAATAAGCGGCAGACTATCAAAAGTTTAATGGAATTAGGAGCAGTACAAATAAGCGAACAAATATGCGAAGTGGTCAATTTGTGTCAACAATATTCTTAAGACCTAAACCAAATGGAAAGTATAGATTTATACTGTATTTAAAACCTCATAATAAATTGGTTAAGACTGAACACTTTAAGATGGAGGACATTAGAACAGCTTTAAAAATTATTGACAGCAATTTTTACATGTTGTACACATGATATTACACAGTACACATAGATTTGAAAGTATCATATTTTTTAATTCCAATAACTCCAGGAAACAGAAAGTATCTACGTTTAGAATTTGAAGATATTCTCTATCAGTTCACAGCATTACCTTATTGCCTTTGTACTGCTCCTAGTGTCTTTACAAAACTTTTGAAACCTGTGGTCAGTACTCTTCGAAAACAAGGTTTTCTTTCACAACCATATACCTTGATGATTACTTGTGCTTAGGCCGTAATTACTCAGAGTGCATAGCTAATAGAGACAGTACGCTTAATACCTTTAAATGTTTAGGACTAGTTGTAAACTTTGAAAAAATTTATCTTATATCAAGTACATCATGCAGGTTTCTTGGGTTCATCATTAACTCGCAAAATTTGACATTACAGTTACCCCTACAGAAATACTATTATGGCTCTTTTACATAAATTCATTAATTTTAAAACATTACAAAGTAAGGGACTTTGCTAAATTATTAGGGGTTTTAGTAGCTGCCTGTCCAGCTGTACCATATGGCTTAGTACACACAAAAATTATGGAAAGACAAAAATAACAATTATGACACAGTAATGAAATTAAGTCCAACCATTATACATGACCTAAACTGATGGGCTCATACCTCGTATAATCAAAACAAAGAAAACATATAATATTGCACTCAGTTTAAAAGAGGAAAAATTTTCAGACGCGTCACTGCCAGGATGGGGAGCACACTGCAATGGCGAGTCTGTTGGTGGCTTATGGTCATCCTCAGAACAACTATTGCATATTAATGAGTTAGAATTAATTGCAGCATACTACGGATTAAAATGCTTTGCTAAGTCATATACCAATTGTGACATACTTCTCCGCATTAACAACACTACTGCCATTGCATGTATAAATAAAATGAGAAATGTCCAATTTCCGCACTTAAGCCAGGTTCAGGGATTGGGGCGAACATCGCAAAATAAATATATCTTGTTCATATATAAAATCAAAAGAAAATGTATTAACTGATATGGAATCTCGCAATATTAACATAGACACTGAGTGGGAGTTAAAAATAACGCTTTTCAAATAACCATAAATCAGTTTGGCATGCCTGAAATAGTCTTGCTTCCAGGATAAATAAAAATGTGATATTTATGTATCTTGGAAGAGAGATCCTTATGCTTTCAACATAGATGCTATGATCCATATTTTTTCTATGCTTTTTCTCCATTTGCTTTGATAGCAAAGTGTTTGCAAAAAATTAAAAGTTGCAAGGCCAAAGGCATTTTGACTTATCCTGTCTGGGAATCGCAGCCATGGTACCCCCTTATCGGAAGTCTCACAATTGGATCTAACCTATTAAAATCTACATTCGGAATAGAACTCCCGCTGAGCAAACACCTTACTCTGGCAGAGAGCATCTTCTGCGGGAGGCATTCAGACGCCGAGTTTGCCAGAGAGCTCAATGAACACTATGGTAGCATCACTCTTAGCAGGTACGATAAAACAATATAATAATACTTATAAAAGTTGGTGGGAATTCAAAACATTGTTTTTGTTAATCAACAACCTTAAATATTATTTCGGTATTCCGTTACACCCGGTATATTGAGCTAGGAAATTAATTAATCTCTTCTCTATATATAATAAAATCGTAGGGGTACAAAAATCTGTAATTGCGAAATATTAAGAAAAAAATTACACAGGTCGCCTTAAAATCATTAGCAGAACACGATAGAATAGTTTTTAAAAAAATTGTTTGTTTGTTGGTTTGTTTGTTTGTTTGTTTGTTTGTTTGTTTGTCTGTTTGTCCGGAAAGATCTCCGAAACTACTGGACAGAATTTGATATGGCTTACACCACAATGCTTAGAATTTTCCGGAAGAACATTTAGGCATAATTTCGTTTGTTTAAATTCACTTTTTATTTTTAGTGAAAAAATACCATATAAAATTTTCGAACAATGCTGATCTTAAGTAATTGGATTTCGAAAATTAAGGCAGGAATGAAGTGTTTCACATAGTACAAATAAAATTAAATATTTTCTGTTAATGGCTGTGCCCAACTGGATTTCGCCAACCAAATTGTCTTTTTCTTATGTCGTACCGTGGTGGTAAGGCAAAAAGATCAAGCCATATAACCAATGTATAAAGCATTTTTTATGATAATACTTATCGATTGACCATAAAATTTGTAGATTGGTTTAATTCTTGACTAATTTTCACAAAATCGGTACAATTTTTGATATATTTGAAATATTGAAAAATGAAGATACTCTTTTCAAGGTATTTTGAAAGGTGTTATATGTTTTTACATTAGGACTAAAGAATCAAACTCCTTCATCCATTTAAAACTATTAAAAGTAATAGATTAATATTGATAATTTAAAAAAATATCTTACTGCAATGTTCTGGGTTACGCGTAGAGGGACGGGACGGGAGTCGGGACTCTTGATCCTAATGTCTAAAATGACGGATCACTTTTTTTTGGATCCACCCAAGGAACATGGATATCGAACGAAGAACCTAAAGAGTAGAACACATTGAACCTAGCCACGTTGACTTAATTTGACATGACTGTCGATAAAGTTCGTTTCCAAACCCAGCGATATGCATATCAAATGAAAGGCCTTGATGAGTAGAGCACTATGAACATAGGAAAATCACCCTAAATTCAACATGGCCGCCGCTCAAATAAAACGGATAAAAGTTCGTTTCGAGCACTATGAACCTAGCAACATTGACATAAATTCAACATGGCCGCCGCTCAAAAAAGGTGGATAAAAGTTAGTTTCCAAACCTAGCAATATGGGTATCAAATGAAAGGCATTGATGAGTAGAGCACTATGAACCTAGCAACACTGACATAAATTCAACATGGCCGCCGCTCAAAAAAGGTGAATAAAAGTTAGTTTCCAAACCTAGCAATATGGGTATCAAATGAAAGGCATTGATGAGTAGAGCACTATGAACCTAGCAACATTAACATAAATTCAACATGGCCGCCTAAAAAAAGGTGGATAAAAGTTAGTTTCCAAACCTAGCAATATGGGTATCAAATGAAAGGCCTTGAAGAGTAGAGCTTTAGGAACCTAGCAAAATCGACCTAAATTCAACATGGCCGCCGCTCAAAAAAAAAGGATAGAAGTTCGTTTCCAAACCTAGCAATATGGGTATCAAATGAAAGGCATTGATGAATAGAGCACTATGAACCTAGCAACATTGACATAAATTCAACATGGCCGCCGCTCAAAAAAGGTGGATAAAAGTTAGTTTTCAAACCTAGCAATATGGGTATCAAATGAAAGGCCTTGAAGAGTAGAGCACTATGAACCTAGCAACATTGACATAAATTTAACATGGCCGCCGCTCAAAAAAGGTTAATAAAAGTTAGTTTCCAAGCCTAGCAATATGGGTATCAAATGAAAGGCCTTGAAGAGTAGAGCATTAGGTACCTAGGAAAATCGACCTAAATTCAAAATGGCCGCCGCTCAAAAATAAGGATAAAAGTTCGTTTTCATACCCAGCAATATGGGTATCAAATGAAAGGCCCTGATGAGTAAAGCACTATGAACCTAGCAACATTGACATAAATTCAACATAGCCGCCGTTCTAAAAAGAAGAATAATAGTTCGTTTCCAAACCTAGCAATATGGGTATCAACTGAAAGGCCTAAAAGAGTAGAGCATTAAGAACTAAGGAAAATTGCCCTAAATTAAACATGGCCGCCGCTCAAAAAATGGATAAAAGTTCGTTTTCAAACCCAGCAATATGGGTATCAAATAAAAGGCTTTGATAAGTAGAGCACTATGAACCTAGCAACAATGATATAAATTCAACATGGCCGCCGCTCAAGAAAGATAGATAAAAGTTCGTTTCCAAACCTAGCAATATGGGTATCAAATGAAAGGCCTTGAAGAGTAGAGCATTAGGAACCTAACAAAATCGACCTAAATTCAATATGGCTGCCGCTCAAAAAAAAGGATAAAAGTTCGTTTCCAAACCTAGCAATATGGGTATCAAATGAAAAGCCTAAAAGAGTAAAGCATTATGAACTTAGGAAAATTGCTATAAATTCAACATGGCCGCCACTCAAAAAATGGATAATAGTTCGTTTCCAAACCAAGCAATATGGGTCTCAAATGAAAGGCCTTGATGAGAAGAGCACTATGAACCTAGCAACATTTAGATAAATTCAACATGGCCGCCACTCAAAAAATGTGGATAAAAGTTAGTTTCCAAACCTAGCAATATGGGTATCAAATGAAAGGCCTTGAAGAGTAGAGCATTAGGTACCTCCGAAAATCTACCTAAATTCAACATGGCCACCGCTCAAAAAAAGGATAAATGTTCGTTTTCAAACCGAGCAATGTGGGTACCAAATGAAAGGCCTTGATGAGTAGAGCACTATGAACCTAGCAACACATAAATAAATTCAACATGGCCGCCGCTCAATAAAGGTGGATAAAAGTTCGAATCTAGCAATATGGGTATCAAATGAAAGGTCTTCAAGAGTAGAGCACTATGGACCTAGCAATATTGACGTAAATTCGACATGGCCACCGCTCAAAAAAGGTGGATAAAAGTTCGTTTCCAAACCTAGCAATATAGGTATCAAATGAAAGGCCTTGAAGAGTAGAGCACTATGAACCTAGAAAAAGAGCACAAAATTCAATATGGCCGCTGCTAAAAAAAACTGATAAAAGTTCGTTTCTAAGCCCAGCATTATGGGTATCATATGAAAGGCCTTGATCAGTAGAGCACTATGAACGTAGCAACATTGTCGTAAATTCAACATGGCCGCCACTCAAAAAAGACGGATAACAGTTGCTTTTCAAACCCAGCAATAGGAGTATTAAATGAAAGTAGGCCCTGAAGGGTACCTAGAGCAGCCATGCTCTAAGTGTGTTCCGCGGAACCCTAGGCCTTCACACTACCCCTTTAAGGGGTTCCGCAATAATTTAGAAAAATCAAAACACCCTCTCTGGTCGTACTTTCATTATGCTTATTTATAAAGAATACACTTTTAAAAACTATTGTTTTATTTTAGGGTTCCGTCAAGTATTGCGCTTTCCAAAAGGGTTCCGTCACCAAAAAAGTTTGAGAACCGCTTCAGGGCCTATTGGATGTTCGATGTTAGATGTTACCTGTGTTTAGTGTCCTTCGAGACCGTGATAATGCAACGATCGTGAACTAACTAACGATAACTCCAAGTTTGTGTGTTGGATGTTAGTCATCACGGCGAGTTTGCTAACCGAACTATGCCAGCAACACTATATCGCACAGTACACGTTACAAAAACGGAAGTCTCAATACATTTTAAGGCTAACCGCATAAATACGTTTATTCGCATTCGTTTTCTGAATGCGGGCATCCGAAGGCATCAAATCTATACAAAATACTCATTGACTGCCGCACACGTTCGTTTTTATTACGAACGGAACACGTTCTGTACGTACGTTTAGGTAGAATGGTAGAAATCCCGAATGAGAAGAAACGAACGTCTGCGCTACGTTCACGAAACTCCGTGTCTGTATTCCGTGATCGGATATCGAATACGGAAAACGTATTTGTACAGTAACCCCCCCATTCATGCTATACATTAACTCTACGAAAACCGCCAGTATTACGAGCGACATAAGAACAGTTCAAAGGTCAAACAGTATAGCTTGACAAGGAGCTTACTGTACGACCAGTCAAAATTGGCCAAGTTGTCATATCCAAAAGATATATTTTGTTGGTGTTACCAACACCCATTATAAAATCTAAAATTTATTCGTATACAGTTCTAATTTATTAACAATTGTTTATTTTAATTCGAATCATGAATACGATAAAGATTATTCTTACAACTGTGTAGTTCTTTCTACTGAAGAAGAATTTATTAATATCAATAATGTCTCTAAAACAATAATAATACTTAGTGTTTAAAGTAATATGTAATGTATTTAATTTTGTGGACTGTTAGAAAAAGAGCATTACGAACCTACGAAAATTGTCCTAATTTCGAAATGGCCGATGCTCAAGAAAGGCAGAATAAAGTTGAATCATTATGGAATAAAATGGAGGAAAAAACTAAACACTATGTTAAGTATTTTGATGGCGAAACGTAGTTCGCGGGCACAGCTAGTTACTGAATAAGTTCTTATCCAAATACGAGTATCAAAGATGATTAAGTAATAAGAATATTGTTGATTATTCTCAATTGTTTAACACTAATGTTATCTATAATTTGTTTATCTTATAAACAAATTATAGATAATAACAAATTAATGTTAAACAATTGTATGTAAAATAAGTTCTTAATAAGACTTTATTTACCTATAATAATTTCATCCATGTTTAAAAATAAGTAAGACCTATGTGGTAGTTTAATTCAGTTTGTAAAATTACATAGTATTACAATGTTGATTGTCTGATGATTTTAATGATTAATCTTAAATTTATATTGGACATTAAGTAAATAAGAAATAAAACACAGCACAAGTATTATATATAATTAGTTTTATTACAAAAAAAAACTCAGTTCATAGCCTCAGCCGAATCTAGCTCTAAACAAGCTACACTGTAAATCAATTATATTTCAGTTCCACATGAAATAAGATTGAAAATTGGACGAACTTACTTAAGTGAAGTCCGTTTATATTTTATGAATGTGGACCTGAAATATAATTGATTACTAACCCAACCCTGTCAGTCAATTATATATAAATTATATTTATATTTCAGATCCACATTCATAAAATTACAATGGGACTTCACTTAGGTAAGTTCGTCCAATTTTCAATTATTGACCCGAGAACATAAGCAATCCGTAGAGATTTTAAAAGTCGTTATTCAACGGGTTGAGCACAACTCTGGCGCTTAATCTGAAGAGTCTAGTAGTGGAACTTACAAAACTCAAAGTTATATATCCTATTCTAAACGTTCTACACATTTTGTATTAAACATGCACACATTTATTTACACCCATTCACACATACAAACTCACACATGCTGACTCACTTTTTTCCACTTATACGCACACAAATTCTGGAGCGCTATTTATGTATTGTCCTAATAATAAGTTGTTTTGTTTTTACTGTGCTATGTGTATTTCAGTCAAATAAAGATATGTATTACTAGCTGTGCCAGCGAACTACGTTTCGCCGTATATTTTTTACCCGTTTTTGCAACATTTGTCATTGATGCTCAGCTCCTATTAGTCATAGCGTGATGTTATATAGCCTAAAGCCTTCCTCGATAAATGGACTATCCAACACAAAAAGAATTTTTCAATTTGAATCAGTAGTTCCTGAGATTAGCGCGTTCAAGCAAACAAACAAACTCTTCAGCTTAATAATATTAGTATAGATTTATTTACTTACTACATTTTATCCTATAATGCATAAGGGATAGTTAAGATTTTTCTGGTTGTTCTCAAGTTTAAGTGGTAATGTTTATTTGAGGAATTTGTTCCTTGTGGTAGATTATCAAACGTTATTATAAAGATACGGTATGTTACCTTAATTTCGTGTTCGATTGTGCAGGTTCGATTCCCGGTTCAAACAGGTAATTGTTCCAAAATATTGACTGGAGTTTAATTTCATTCATCTTCTTTCAATAAAATTTTCTATCAAATTTTTGTTAATTGTGTGTAAATCCGAGACTTTATATCAAATCAAACATCAGATTTCTATGAATCATTTGAGAGGTTTTGATAAGTACGCAAGTCAAGTGCAAAATTGAGGAAATTATGCTTTTAATTCCCATCTCAAGGCTCCTCAATCAACGCGTTATCTAGAGTTGTAAAAATTTTAATTTAATTAATAAAGCTACAGTTATAATAGTTCATAATTACTTATTAGCCGTTTTATGGGAGTATGATAAAAACACACTTAAGTATTAGATATATCAATTTGTACTAATTTATCCGACAAAATAATACTTTTTAAAATGCTACTGAATTTAATATTCACGGTATCGTCAAAATATAAATCCACAGAAGGGCCCGCCCGCCCGGGACAGTTTTACCAGTATTCGTGCTATTAATTAAACCTTGCATCTCATATAGCAATGCCAGTTGCTACCGTAATCAACTGTAGTAGGTATCAAAACAGGAATTTACCCCGAAGTATCATTATGTCTAAAGGTTCAATCAAACTGGGCTTATATGATGCCACGTATGTGATGTTATGTCTATCAGAAGATATAGTAAATGTATGAAAAATCATTATTTAGAACTACACTTAGCTAACGTGACGTCGTTAACGCGACCAAATCCCATTCTACGTGTATTGCGTACGCGTCGAATCGCGTGTATTGCGTGTTAACACGTGGTTGATGCATCAGTCCGTTCATAGCTCCTGCCCAGTAAACACGCACGTGCGTAAAAGTATGTAGTACGCCACAATGTCGGAACAATTTATTGAATTAGTCAGGACTTATGAATACTCCAGCCCAATGAATAACCAAATATCTTCTTCTCGTAGTTTTTTATTTTTAATTAAGCAGTACAATACCGCCAAGCTTAAAAAATCAATGCATTAACTCGTAATATCATACAGACTAACGAGCTATGGTAGACCTTTTAAAATTTATCGCGACAAAATAAATAATCTACAAATGAAAATACCTACTATAATTCTGGGAGAAGACCTTTCGGGAAAGTGTACATTATAGGAAGTGCGCAAATTGAAAAGGAGACGTTGTCCGCTTAAAGGAACAAGTAACATCACAAGTTAAATAAATTCAAATTATAGTCAAGTATTTAGTTTCTGCAGTCTTACCTAAACATATCAAAGTAAAATATTTTAAAGGTACTCTGGAAAATACAATGAACAAAAAATAACCAGACCTATGTTTAAAGACCCAAATTAAAAAAAAAACGACACAAAAGAGAGTAATGACAATCGGAAGTAACAATTGATACGGAAAGAAAACAATAGCTTATATCTTTCCACGCCTGTACAATGATATAACAATCTACCATTCAAGTAAAGGAAACAATGATAGGAGGAGGATTCAGAGGAGTTCGATAACAAATACTGTGACACGAGATTTTTAGATATTAGATATGCTAAATTAATATTTTTTGACTAGATATATAGAAACTGAATGTGTATGAATGAAAGGCTTTCAAGTGCATGCACATGGCCTAGGACGATACAGTCAAAAGATTTGTAACCGATCCGATACAGTCTTCTGCAATTAATTCTGTGTAAAGAATAACTTAATAGTGTTTTATTAATTTTATTATAAATATTTTTGTTAATAAATTCTATATAGATAAATTTTTATAACCTGATTCACGCAGAATAATAATGACTTATATGCTCGGAAACTTGTTTTACCGCAGCGAAAACTAACTACCGTACATTTCGACAATTATGAATTAAGTGTATCTATTGTAATGTGTCATCATCATCATCAACAGCTCTTATACGTCCCCACCCTAAACTAGGGCGATTAGGCCTTAGTCAACCACGCTGGCCAAGTGCGGGTTGGTCGACTTCACACACAACCTGTAAAGAAATTCTTTCTTCACAGGTGTGTGCAGGTTTCCTCACGATGTTTTCCTTCACCGTAAAAGCGTCGAATAAACGTACATATAAATTCAAAATTTGAAAAAACATTGGTACGTGGCGGAGTTCGGCGTGGCGATTGGTTCGGGGTGGCGATTGGTAGGCGACGGCCTTACGCACAACGCCATCGACGCTTTGTAATGTGTAGTGTAACGCAAAGCAAGTTGTTTGTGGAGGGTGCGTTTCATTTCTTATAATTACAAGTAATCTAATTTCAAAGGAAATAACGTTCATTGGATATAATTTTTACTTGATCTAACTACACTTCCTATAACAACATTTCGTATATTATTCTATTTTGTATAAAGCTACATTGCAACAATAATCTTATTCTATATTTTTATTAGATATATTTTTTACATTGATAACTAAATAATTTTCTATACAAATATAATTTTTGACCATAAATTGATTTAAAATAATATTTAGCAAAGTGATTCATTCACGCTATTATTGACAGAAACGAATCGCTGCAAAACCGACTCCACGATCTAAGATCCGAGCCGAACCTTCACCCATCTATTAATTGGACGAACAGTATTTAATATCAAATGACAATGCCAGATTCTGCCCCAACATTTACTGCAATATGAAATCTACGAAAAAATCTATATGATTTTTTTCTTGTACTGATTTAATTATTACCCTTTAAAAGTTGCGGATATTGAATAGATATTAAAATAATGTGTACCTACTATTTCCGTTGCGATAAGAACGAAGAAATGACGAATGCGTTTTGTTGTACGACGTAGGTACAAACAGAATAAAGCATCAATTAAGTTTTCGAAAAATGCCGATCTCTTTTTAACATTATGAATCTAATACGCATATCGGTTATAATTTATTAATGTTTATTATAAATAAGTTTTTGCATACGTTTTTGCGAAGTGGACATTCTACGCCTAAACGGTATAATTTAACTATATGAAACTAAACGCCAATTCTGGATTGATATTGTTTGACATTTACTTTTTCTTATGACTCTGTGGTGTGGTGAACTCGTGACAAACTGACAAAGTGAACGAAATGAAGACGGGTCGGGTTTTTTGGAAAATATAACAACGACTTTTACTTTTTAATACGGACTCGACCACGCCTTCTATACGACTTTGTGGATTTGTTTTTAGGTTACCAATTTTTTGTTTGTGATTTGGAATCATGTTGAGATGCATAAATTGCTATTTGCGTGTGTTGCGATAGAATACAATTACTTATTTACATTTTGAAGAGGAACAGTTTATAAGTATAGAAGCAATTATTTTACCGTTAGAAATCATACATTACCTATATCTTTGATATCCCACAAGATCGGAGCCTATGTGGGGGCACAGGTAATCTATATCGACAATATTTATTGCTCCGACTTACCAATAAATAGTGGGCTATAAGATTAATATACTTATTACATTAATTATCGAAAAACGGATGAATAGGTACCTAGGAACTACTTATTTATAAGAATTATGAATGCGCCTGTCTATTAATTTATGGCCATTACAATTATCTGCACAAATGACACTGCACAACTTGACAGCACAAATGACACATACCTACGTGTCACATACACATACTGAAGTCAAACAAAACACAAAAAATGCATGTTTGTCTAAAATGTATGCAAATACACGTAAATGTGAAAATGAAAACTGACTTTACACTTGTTCGGAAATTGAGAGTGCTTTCTCGAAGAAAAGGCAAAAATCTCAGAACATGTAATTTTTTCTCTTCTTTTAAATCGTCAATATCACAATATAGCATTACCACATTTAGTATACCAATATTACAATATAATTATGTTTAAAACACATGATTTTATAGAACTATAGAAAGGACAATAGGGGTAATTGGAACATATACTTCAAATTAAACCTAATGTTATGGTGTACTCCTGAATGTCATTTTTTTATTTTTTTATGTCATGAAATGAATAACTTCCTAATGTATGGAGTACTATTATATATTCTGTGCTAATGTGTCACTTACCACCGCATCGTGCAAGTGTAAATGTAAAAAAAAATAAAGTGAAAAGGTATTACACAATATTTTTTGAGAATAGCAAGGATCAACGACCAGGGGACGCATTTTTGAAACAATGAAATTCAAATTCGTAATTCGAAATCGTAAGATTCGCATTCGAATTACCAAATTCACTATTTTTGAAGTTTCATTCAGTGAATTCTGCAACGAGTGGTCCTACCCACTCGTTGTTGATTTCTACTAGTAGAATATACGCAACGTAATATAAGTTCCTTTTTACATGCGATTCATCGCTGGTTTTTTAAATAAATGAGCTATTACAATGTTATTGCGTACCGGATTTTAATTTTTCCGCGTGTAACGGTTTCTAACATAGGATTTGTCTTTATTGACAATACTGAATTCGAGTGATTCAAAAATCTTAAAAATTGGAAACAGTAGATAATAATTTGCACGTGATGTGTATTCGTGTTCGAATTCAAGATTCATTTCTAATGATTCAAAAATGCGTCTCCAGCCCCCGTTGGCAGACCTCCTGTTCATAGGTTGACGTATGAATCAGCCATCGTCTTGCTTCACCATGCTTAACCTTTAGTTACCGACCCTAATTTATGGTACATAATTGCCGAGGTGAGGTCACGGTGACACCCAATTTGAAGTGACGTTTTTATTAGAATCAATTTCAAAAGTATATTAAAATTATTGCTTACCTAAAAGATTACTTATGAAACAATGGCATGAAATCACAAAAGCAGCAAAAATATGTATATATAATATTTTAAATAGCAAAACCACAAAATTGGCACATTTTATATGTTTCAGTCATTAGGAGAAACTATGTAACTAATTGAAACATTTAAACATAAGTAACTTTTCTTATGAAATCAACAAAAATGAACCCTAATCAACAAATAATAAAAAAAATTATACAAGATCTAATCATCTAAGGCACAATTCTGGCAGAGTTTTAGGGCACATTGAATATGTATATTTTACACTTAATGCACTGATGGGGAGTTTTCCTTTTGAGTTTGAATGGACAGATATTACACAACTTCCTCTTTTTATTGATTATGGACTTCTTTATGGTCCTCTGGTTCTGTGGGTATCAAATCTTTGCAAAGAATTCGTTTTATTATAAGCGTCAGCTCCCTTGGCAAGCGAGTATTGTAGACACATCGATTCAAATGCTGCACAATCAACTATTGGGCAAGACTTTGCAAAAATGTTCATCGTTCAATCGTTGGGGTGCATTTGTACAGGGTCTAAATAACAATAAATGCATTTACGCGGTAAAATATTGCCATTGGCCATCTCTGGGTAAGGCGACTACAGGAATAGTTCGAGCCTTTTTGTCGACTTTATCGACGCCACCTTTAGTCATATTGTAGTCCATAATAACTTCGGGTTTTTTGGTTTCTGGATCAATTTGTGCTGAGTGGTGTATAAAGTAAACGAATAAAACTGCATTGTACTGCTTTGGCACAAAGGACACGAGTGTAAAATCTTTGGTAAAACCATGCTGACTTGTTTCAGGCTCTCGGGTTTTTGATGCTTGAATTTAGTATATGCCGTTTGTTTGTTTTTTTTTCTGTACCAATGTACGTCAGTCCTCGTTCTAATAATTTCTCCATGAGTTCAACAGAGTTGAAGCCAAAATAAGCATATTTCAAAGTAATCACAAAAAATGTAAATCACAAAATAGTAACACTAACACCGACCTTACGTCACGGTGACACCAGAGGTCCAATTGCGGGCACACCTATAACCGTGCCGTAACTCCGCAACGTACTAACGAATAAACAAGACAAAACAAGCAGCTACTAAAAGAGACAAATATAAATCGCTGTTTTTTGTGAAAATATTCCCGTTTCAACACGCGCGGTGTCACGGTGACACCGCCTCGGCAATTAAAGGTTAAGGCGCATAGTGGTCCCAATGACCTTGCGTCGATCGTCCCGCACTGATTACATAGGAGTGAGTGAGTGAGAGAGGGGAATATTTAAGCAAACCTTTACGCGTAAGATGAATTATTTCAATTAAAAATTAATAAAGGCGGATAAGAAAAATCTAAAAAGACCATCCGCTAGAATATTGTTCACTTTATTTATTGAAATCGAAAGTATATGATTTAACCTTATATTTACGATGCGATTAGGTTTAAAGTTTTAAAATCGAGGCATATTTGGGTCACATTTTAACCAAGTTTTAATTAATTTATCAAAAAATTTAAAAGACCATCCTCTAAAGAATGCGTTGAATAATAACATATCTTTTTTAAATATTTTTTTATTCAATATTTATGAAGAGAACCGGTTTTTTCTGCAGTGATGTTTTTATGATTGACCCTACTATGCGCCTTAAGGCGCTACTTCCCGTTCTTGAACAATTTCGATTGACTGTACCGCCACAAATAATAAACATACAGTTCTTAAATTCACATGTAACTTTTTTGAACACTTCATTTAAACATTCTTAAAGACAGAAACATGATTACTAATATTTCACTCGATAGAAATAAAATCCAAAGATCACTCTGTTCATTATTTTAAAACTGCTGTGAATCAGATAATAAATGACATAAAAGTTTTACTAATAGACGAGCATTTTTATTATGTAGATTGCAAATTCACTATTTTTATTTTGTACCCCAGTTTTCCAAAAATCGATTAAAACGTTTTTAGTTCGGTCCCCGCGCGTAAGCGACATTAGAAGCTATGCAATTATCAACTTTAAATATTAGGCCTTGGTCTCCTATAAAATGCTATATGCAGCGTCCGACTTCAGCGTAAACCTTTCGATCGACGTCTGAACGCCAGGCACAGCGTCAGCGGTCAATACATCTCATACGCGAACGACGACGTCTCGTTCACAACAGGTAGTCGACAAACAGTTCTCGCGTGTAGTCGTCTAATATAAAATGGTTCTAAATTCGACACTTTTGGTTGGCGGAGCTTATACTGAAGAGCAGGTACAAAACGACCGCATACGAAGAAAAATCAAGGCAATAAGGCACCGATTATATTTATGAAGAGAAAGAAAGAAGGATGTTTCCAGATTTTAATAATGAAACACTTAAAAGACAATAATACTAGATTTATTTTATAAAAAACGTCATCAAAAAGGCATCCTAATCCCATATCACCTGACGAAAATTTGCTGTAAACATTTGTGTTTATAAATATTATTTTTATGTTCCTTGTCACTTTTATTGTATAATGCACTATAACATTGGACTGATTCAATCTTCGTCCTTTTCTTTATCAAATTTCGACATTTTGTACTGACGCCAAATATGACGTTTACGCTGCAATGGTTCAAAATAACTAGAGACGCGGCGCAAAGCGTTTGAATGTCGCCTGCGGCGTCCACACGCCAACGTCAGCGTGTGAAAGAGACCATAACAGTACATTTCTATAGTAAGCATCGTGACGCGGCGTACGGCGTAACGCTGTACGCGGCCGACGGCGTTTATAGGAGACCATAGCCTTACTTTGCAATAAAGCAGTCGCCGTGCACGAGTAGATTTTCTGGGAAACCTCGTCTTAAGGGAAAGTAATGACATCAACATAAGGACCTATCAAGTGAGCATTATATCCCTGCCTTTCACCGAGCAAAACCACGTACGAAACATCCAAATAACTAAATACAGACTAAATGTTAATTAGCTACAGGAAACAACCACCGTAAAAAAACAAATTTTAATCACGAAATTTTACCGAAACGTCACAAAATCTTGTTCATCTAGCGTTAACTTTACTTATAAGAATATATGTGCGTTGTTAGGCTCTGTTACGTTTGAAGAAATAATTTTCAATGGCATAAGGTATCTGAATACCACACAAAATGAAAATATTCTCATTAAGAAATATATACAAAAGTATTTTAGTTGTATTCGTCATTTAGTTAAAGAATATTAGATCGAAAAGATACATCAAAGAAACGCTGGAAATATAATAATATTTCACCCGATTTATGTTACTTTTTACATACAACAGTGTATACTTATACCTTTAAACGTCGGAACATAACAAAGTTATTATTATGGCGACAAACTTAAATACGACGGTGGTAGCTAGACAGGAGGGTTCAGAAGCCCTATATCATCAAGAAAACCAAACAGAAAAAATTTGGCCCACATAGAATTTTACCCCGGCCCTCCAGGGGTGTGCAATGTTTGATATAATTAGGTAATCTAACATACATATAATATAATATCATTTCATAATTTCATTTCATATAATAACTGACTTAATATATTAATCATCCTTACATATTATAAAACAAAGTCCCCCGCCGCGTCTGTCTGTCTGTCTGTTCGCGATAAACTCAAAAACTACTGCACCGATTTTCAAGCGGTTTTCACTACTCGATAGCGTGATTCTCGAGAAGGTTTTAGTATATTATTTGTTAAGGGGATTACCTCGCATAAACTTAAAAAATACTGCATGTTTGAAGAAGATTGTAGAAGAACCCTATTGAGCAAGAGTTATAAAAAAAATATATGTTATACGCAAGGTCACGAAGTATAGATCGTATTGATTAAAATTTTAGTTACTTATACCCAGTTGTTTTAAAAAAAAATTTAAAAGTCGCCAATTTTAAACTTATTTACAAATTCTCTCAGTAACGGCTTATTACTAATGCATGAATTTTGCATGAATAAAAAGGTAACGATGTCTTTTATAAATCGTATTGATCAGATTTTAAATAACTTCAAAGTTCTTTTAAATAATAAAGAAAAACCTAAAATACTATAAGAACTCCGCGCCAGGCACCTCCGCAACGCCCGGACAGCAATACTTGATACGAGAATCTAGTGCGTTCTTGACTCTCGTAACGGGTGGACTGTACGTGCGTTTTTTTGTGCGACATCATTACGAAAAGTGACAAATTTTGAATGACTTTTAAATTAAATCGGATTGTAGATAGTGTTAATAATTAAAATAAGTAATATTAAGGACAATAGTTAGCTTGTAAATGTATTTAATAAGTTTTTATTTAGTATTTGTTATAAGTAGTTGTCATAGAGTGAAATTAGTTCAGATTAGGTAATAATGTCTAAGCATAAAAGTAAAAGCCTAGTGGCTCGTGGTCGAGCTCTCCAAAATTATTGGTAAGCAGTTACATTTAGATATTATGAAAAGGTTAAAATTTATTTCTCTTTCAAATATTTATCATAATGAGCCCTGCCCCCCTAGCACGTCCACCAAAACACGATATGATAAAGCGATTTATCGCGGTGAACTGTCAAAATACGACGCAACCCTATTGTGTTTTGACAGTTCACCGCGATAAACCGCTTTATCATATTGTGTTTTGGTGGACGTGCTAGGGGGGCTGAAGTTATGGTAAGGATCTCAACCACTGTATTACGTAAAATTATCGTGTTTGGCCTCATTTGAAAGAGCAGGAACCGTATTGTGAAGTATTATCTCCATGCAGTTTAATGACTGGCTATTTTTTATTTCGTAATGAACTCTAATACCTTGCTAATAAAGTTCATAACTTACACACCGTTTTTGTTGCCCGTAAACCGAATGGAAATAAGAATTCATAATACGGGGGCTGACTTAGATCAAGATAGCTATGATGATTTTGTCTTCTGATGATCAGATCCAAAGGTAGGTACAGGATCTCAACCACTGTATTACGTAGAACTGTTGTGTTTGGACTCATTTAAAAGAGCTCGCCGAGGTCAAGATGACTGTACTGGTTTCGCCTTCTTGATGATCAGCTCCAAAGGTAGGTATAGGATCTCAAGCATATTAACGACTAGCAATGTAGTTAATTATTTTTATTCTTACACTAGTTTTCACATACCTACCTATATTTTTTTTTTGCTTTTATGGTTTTTTTTTTTCTCAATGTATGTATATTTATAATCTAATAGAAATAACCACCAAAGACTGCATTACCTACTAAAACAATATTTATGTATGTAACACATGCTACGTTATACGTGGCTACAGTATGACGACACGGTTAGCGCAGCGGTCGTGTGATCGCCTACTGCGGAACCGGTCGCGGGTTCGATTCCCGTACGGGACAAAGATTTTGTATGACCTACAAAAATTTGTTCCGGCTTGGGCGTATGTGCAAGTGAGATTCTATGTTTGTAACTGCACCCCCGACACAGGAGAAAATTCTATTATGAGGCAACGTTTTTTTAAATATATTAATTGTTGTGTTATGTATTAATAATTAATATTACATACATATGCTATATATTATAACTATGTATATCTGTTTTTTGTCTGTAAGTAATTGTTATAATGTAATAACTGTTGGTGAGTCTAATATTACGTAGAACTTTTGTGTTTGGACTCATTTGAAAAGGCTCACCGAGAACAAGATGACTGTGATGATTTGCCTTCTGACTATCAGCATAATAAATTTTATAATACACTAGCTGTGCCCGCGAATTCCGTTTCGCCTCACGATAGGTTCTTTTGTTTTATTCTGGTTTTCCCGTTTTACTGTCTAATTTTTCCCGTAGGAAAAAAGTATCATATATCCGTCTCCTCGTCCTAAGCTACCTCCCCACTAATTTTCAGCCAAATCCTAGTTTTCCCGTGGGAATTTTTACCGTGGGAAAAGTATTATATATTATACCTTATATAATTAGCTATCTATTAGTGAAAATCCCGTCAAAATTGGTCCAGCCGTTACGGAGATTAGCGGGATCATACAGACAGACAGACAACGGGAACATACGTCTCCGGGACGGCCAGACCGATTTTGACGGGACTTTCATCAATACATAGCTAATTATATAAGATAACACATAGTCTACTTTTCCTACAGTAAAAATTCCCACGGGAAAATGGGAAACTAGGATTTGACTGAAAATTGGTGGGGAGGTAGCATAGAACCAGGAGACGGACATAGGATACTTTTTTTCCCACGGGAAAAATAGACGGGAAAACTAGAATAAAACAAAAGAAACTATCGTAAAGCGAAACGAAGGTCGCGGGCATAGCTCGTCGTACATAAAGTTGAGGCGGCATGGTTAGCGCAGCGGTCGAGTGATCGCCTACTGCGCAACGAGTCGCGGGTTCGATTCCCGTACGGGACAAAGATTTTGTACGACCTACAAAATTTTGTTCCGGTCTGGGCGTATGTATGTGCATGTGAGATTCAATGTTTGTAGCTGCAGCCACGAACCAGGAGAAAATCCAACTGTGAGATTCTTGTGAGATCAAACGTTCTTTGAAGAAAAAAGAGTGTAAATAAATATATGTAATCTGTATAGTGCCCAAACTTCTATGAAACGGCTATTTAAAAATGAAGCCACTATAATTATTTGAAAATTATTAAATTGATATTACACTTGACTGTGCTAATAAATGTGCTTATAAAGTTTTCTGTTTTTAGGCAATCAAAAAATCTACAAAACTCCCAAACAGTACATAAGGAACTTCCTACGACGAAAGTAAAAGGAATTTCGCCAGAATCAAACGAACTACGTTCTGTCGCTATTGACGAGGGACCAGCCCCCTAACCATGATCGCTTAAAACAATATTAAAACCGCGCTGAGAGTGGGATGGCGCTATTCGCAGCAAGAGCGGTGTCTCTGTTTTAATATTGTTTTAACCATGCTATAAGCGATCATGGTAGGGCCCCAGTACAAAATATGAGGGTATGTTTTAGCGTCATCATACTCTGTGATTTGTCAGAATATAGATTTTTATTTATATTTGTGTTATAATCTAACTACAAATTTAAAATTAAGATATATTTAACTGCCTAGTAATCATGAACATGCTATTTTTTTAGTTTCAACAAAATGAAGATTCTTTGCCTGGCCTTATTATCGAAAAAGAAGTACAATCACAAACAGAAGTACTAAACATATCTGGAAGAAGAGTTGTCTTTTCACATATCGATCTTGTAAATATGCACAAATTCTTGTAACACTTATTAATTCACGAATGTTTGTAAAGCACTAACTGATTATTTGAACTTCACTTTGTATAACGCTATTATTCACAAGCGATAAATATTTGTAATAGTTATTAGTCCTTTATAGTGTTTTTCTATATTTTCTTATTATAATTGTTAGCGTCCAACATTTGATCTCAATATTGTAGCTGAATGCCTACGTGACTGACAAATGTCATATAATTAATTATTTTTCAAAAATCTTTCGTTTGACATTTATGTAGTTGTCTATTGTTATGGCCAGTATAAAAGCGGACCAGGGTCATTAGGAAGCCAGTCTACTACCAGCTCTGGTATTGAACGCAAACGGCTAAGGAGTAGCTAAGCTCCTTACACCGGCTTGGAACCTAACCACCACCGCCAGGCCTTCGTGATCATATCACTTCATGCCGGTTCCTTCACGCGTCTCCACCGCGCCTGCTACGTGTGCCTGCTGCCCACCTGACCACTCCGTCGCGCCTTCTACGGGTTCCTGCTGCCGTCTGCCTACGGAGTATCGTTGGGGCGCTCCTATGCTGCCTACCTATCCTCTGAGCTGCCTATCCGGAGAGCTGTGCTGCCGTGCCTGTTCCTGCTCCGGCTATCCGGCTGAGCTGCCACTCGCCCCCGCGTCCTACCCTGGCCAGGCTAGATTTTTATATAAATATTGTTGTACATAGCTAGATCTTAGTTAAGTTAGATAATTAAGTTCGGTCGTGCCCTCCTTATCACCCTACCTTTGCATTTATTTTTTAATTATACGGTATTAACTTTTAACCTTGTTTTTCTTTTAGCTTCCTCCCTTTTTTTTGCACGAAGCCTTCCGCTTCACGACAAGGTAATAAAGTAAATAGGGCTTGCAAAAACTTTCTGAACAGCCAAATGTTGTCAAAAAAGGCACGACTGGCTGTTCATAGATGCGTTTTGGTCCCTACGCTTATGTATGGTAGTGAATGTTGGGTGTGGCAAAAGAAGGATGAAAGTAGGATTAATGCAGTGGAAATGAGAGCTTTGAGAGGAATGGCTGGAGTGACTCTGATAGATAAGTTTCGTAATAGTGTGATAAGGGAAATGTGTGGGATGAAAGAAGACATAGTGACAAAAATTGAAAAAGGAATGCTAATATGGTTTGGCCATATAGAAAAGATGAATGGAAGACGACTTACGAAAAAAATATACGAGGCAAATGCAAGTGGACAAGTCGGTAAGGGACGACCGAGACGAACTTACCTGGACCAAATAGGAGACATCTTGGACCTGCACCAAAAGGTCAGGTCAAGAGTACCCGTAACCGACGAGCGTGTACGAAAGCATTTATGAAAGTGGAGGACGCTAGAGACGTATGCTTAGACCTACGAGCACTTAACCCAATAGAGATGTAATTCATGCGAATTCAAAAGAAAACAAGAGTGTCAACTAGCTGCGGTACGCGGGAGGTTGTGATCGCTCCGAGCACCTCCGAGGTAATCCCATAGATTCCGATGCATTGCGAGCCCGATCGCTAAGGCGAGGTATTAAGGACTATTATGCGTGCGTCGCGAGCGGTCGCGAGATTCTTTACGACGATGAGAGATGGACACATATTTACAATTAAATAAATATTTAAAAATATCCCCTATACCCTGGTTACCATCTAGCACTAAAGTACTAAGTATCAAGATGAATCAAACGAGCCCATACTCGATGTGGCTATATCGATTAATTAATGAGTTCCTATGGCCATATTCCAGTTCCATCATTAGACCCTGGTTAACCTCTAGCACCAAAGTACTCGTCAAGACGAATCAAACGAGCCGAGGCTCGATGGGGTTGCGTCGTTGCTTTACTGAATTTCTATGGCCACATTCCAACTCCATCATCAGACCCTGGTTACCATGTAGCACCAAAGTACTCGTCAAGACGAATCAAACGAGCCCAAACTCGATTAGGATGTGTCATTTCATTGCGAAGTTTCTATGGCCACCTTCCAGCTCCATCATCAGATCAGCACCAATGTCATTATAATATTGTATTGTCACGCGATTTACACTTGTATGCTAAATTTTAGATCAATCGGTAACCGGGAAGTGGGTCAAATTTAATTTGCAAGATTTGATGACAAACATCGACATAGGTGAAAGTAAATAAGTTTAAAAAAAAATATATAAAAAAACATCAAAATCCGTTGCGTAGTTTTAAAGATCTTAACATACATAGGGATAGACAGCGGAAAGCGACTTTGTTTTATACTATGTAGTGATGAGAAAATATATGTCGCTCAGAGAGCGATTAAAGTAGGCAAAATAACACTGACTGGGCGGCGTGTCTGTAGTCTTATTTTATCTTGAGCTTGATACTTTGTAGTGCAGTTGTCTAGAAAGAGATGGCGTTAACGTGGGAATACTTTTACCAGCGGGCAAATGCTGAAGGTCATTGGGCGACGTAATACCCTTAAGTTTGTGTATTTATTTCTGTGTACACTAACGATATTTGTTGAAGATGTCGGGAAAAAATAAATTAAGGCGAAACGTAGTTCGCGGGCACAGCTAAGTTTGATATAATTTTAGATTCTCTAATTTCATGTGATATAATGAACATTTGATATAATAGTTTTTTGACATAATACCAGATGCTATAAAAACAATGCAAGCAAGTATATTTGCTTTATCAACAGCTCATATACGTCCCCACCGAGGGGCTCGAGCCTACCCTAAACTAGGGTGATTAGGCCTTTGTCAACCACGCTGGCCAATTGCGGGTTGGTCGACTTCACACACAACCTGTAAAGAAATTCTTTCTTTACAGGTGTGTGCAGGTTTCCTCACGATGTTTTCCTTCACCGTAAAAGCGTCGAATAAACGTACATATGAATTCAAAATTTGAAACACATTGGTACGTGGCGGGGTTCGAACCGCTACCTCCCGATTGGAAGGCGACAGCCTTACGCACTACGCCATCGACGCTTCTTCAGTATACTTGCTTGCATGCTACAAACACCATCTAAGCATACCAGCATACGTGCAGCGTGCAGGGAAGCATGTAGCAAGCAAGCAACCATGCAACATCCAAGAAAGCACACATGCAGGCAAGCAAGCATGCAACATCCAAGAAAGCACGCAGTATAGAAGCAAGCATGCAGCGTAGGATACCCATCGGTATGATACAGCAAGGCCATATGTAAGGAAACTTTAGTGTTTGAATATCTGCAGTAGGACCACGAGGAACTAGTCTTCCTCGTGGTCCCACTAGTAGGAGAAATTAGTAGGACCACGAGGAAACAGCCGAATAAAATGACTAATGACGTGATCGAGGTGAGTGGAATGCCATGTTGAGAGGTCTATGTCCAAATGGCCCAACAGTAGATGAATGTAGGCTGATTATGATGAATTTACTTATTCTCTTTCAATGTTCGATCTGGTCACTGCACTATTGTGACTGTTTTACCTACGAGTATCATAGTAACTGCTGATTTTCGGTGTGCCAATTACTAAAAGCAGTCGAAGTTAGTTACTTTACGAAGTTACCGTCACGCCTTTATTCGGCCTTTGTTATTTTCCTAATCCTTCTCAATTTGCTCAATATATCACGCGAAGCTATTCACTTGTTCGTGACCACAATTAATTTATTAAAATCATCGAACGAAATTCGAAATCTGTGAAGCTAATTCCATAATCCTATTCTAAAAATCAATTCAGACCTAAGACATGTTTCTCAGTTAAGGATTCTGAGCTGCTTGTAAGTCCTTCGAAGTTAAATTGGTGGGTGGTACTCCTAGTATGATAAATCATCTTAACTAGAATTCGTGACCTGCTATAACTGGAGCCTGATTAATTATCCCTATTTTTGGTTCGGCTTAGAATCTTAGTATTTCATTTAATAAACATCTGAACTGGTCAGACGGAGTGAAATTTCGAGTCTATTTGGTAATTTCTTTTTGTTAAAAATTAAAGAACGATACTTAGGTACATCATTCTAAATAAGGATTTTTATTTTCTTTACAAACCAGATCATATCCAAAGCTGCCAAAACATCACAATTAAGCGGGAAACTGAGGTGCATTCAGTATTTTCTTCTCTCCTTTTCCGGGAAGTTAGCCATTCTTATTTTGGATAAAAGGGTTTGCAGTCTAGGCGCAGCCAGAACTTTCGTTAAGATATCAGCTTCCATTTCCTTTCTTTTCCTTCTTCAATGTTTTATCTTATGTTATGGATTCTTAAATTAATATATTTATATTTGTGACTATGCATTTTCTTTAAAAATGATAAATAAATTAAAAAAATATAAATCAAAGTCAAACGTAAACAGTAAAGTAAAAAATACCTACTATATTATATAAAACGTCCCGTCACGTATGACAAATGATAGCTTATTATCTCTTCGTATAAAGTTTCAAACCGAACTCACACGACCTTATATAGGTTATTGATGACTTGCCCTTATTCGAGTATTTATCATGAGAAGTACATAATAACGCAACAACGGTGCAACATTGTCACTTTTAAAAAATGTATTTTTTCAGGAGAAGCATTTAAAGATTTGGTGCTATGTAGAATAGTGATGCTTTTAGATTAAGGCTAGATGAATAAGTTTTATCACAAGTATTACTTTTAAGTTTATAGTGAGCCTTAAAATAGCACAAAATATCTTAATATTAATACTGTTTTATTAATTTAAAATAATTAATAAAACAGTATTGTAATGTAAACCCCTTTAATTGTGATGTTGTAGCACAAGCCTAAAATAAAAATGTAGATGTGATACTATGACCAGTTAATTAAAACAAGAAAAAATCATGTTAAAGATTTATTTTAAAACGAAAAGATAGTTGTACGGATGTTGGATGTACGGGACGATGCCAGTACATACCGCGCGGACAGCAGTTTACGCCAGCGAGCGCATTTATTATAGTAATGTAGTAGAAGTTACGTACCTAGCATATTCTCGGCCAATCTACCGCAGTGTCTTAAGACGAAAGTCTTCAATTCGTGCGTGTTGCCAGTGATGATGTACGGAACTGAGACGTGGCCGTTTACAATGGGTCTCATCAGAAGGCTTAATGTCACTCAAAGGGCAATGGAGAGGGCTATGCTCGGGGTTTCTCTACGTGATCGCATCAGAAATGAAGAGATCCGTAGAAGAACTAGAGTCACCGACACAGCCTAAAGAATTGCGAACCTTAAGTGGCAGTGGACAGGACACATAGCACGCAGGACTGACGGCCGTTCTCCTCCAAATGGTCCTCGAATGGCGGCCGCGTACTGGGAGACGCAGGGTTGGTAGGCCCCCCACAAGGTGGACCGACGATCTGGTAAAGGTCGCGGGACGCCGCTGGATGCGGGAGGCGCAGGACTGAGCAGTTTGGAGATCCCTGGTGGAAGCCTATGTCCAACAGTGGGCGTTTCTTGGCTGAAATGATGATGATGATGATGATGAATGTAGATTCGCAATTAGTTTACCTTCATCAATAGTAGCGTGCACTCATTATCAATCAAAGTAATAAACAGTGTTCAAAACTATCCTCTCTATCATTCCATCAGTACGATACCCATACATACATATACATTGGTCCTTCGAGATTTTGACCTTTCGCGCGTGTTGGTCAATCAACGGGATCATCCGTGTGCAAGGCGAATCAGGGACAATCAGGATACGTCCAGTAAGCAGAGGTGACCGAGCAAGCAGCCAGCGTGTCATCTATCAAGTAAGATCTTTCCAATTACTTTATCATAATGAAATCCTTACTACTGAATCAAGAGCAGACAGTCGGTGCCATGAAGCAACTTCTCTCGCCGTTCAAGAAGACAGGAAGCGATCGCCGCACTACCGTTTTTATCAAGAGGAAGCTGAATACTCTAGAAGAACATTGGCGAGAATTCGATACAAATCATTCTTGTCTCTGTGAGTATAAGGACGAAAATAGCATTTTCTTTCGTGACAATCACTTTCAACAAGTTCTGGATTTTTACAAAAATGCCAAAGCATATATCCAGCAATGTCTGCAGAAATCAATCACTTCGAGTGACGTAACGGGTAAGACAGTCCCTATACCAAGCCCTAGGATGCCTTGGACATCGTCACAGACGTTAGCTCCGGAAAGGAGATCTCAAGCTACGGACAATAAGACTGTAGAGCTACTAAAAAGCAAGCAAGTAATTTTAGGGCCTTCAGTCGCACAGTAGATGACAACGATCTTGAAGGAATAACCGAGAAGTGGGAGTTCGAAGATCTCTTTTTATTTTAATTTATTTATCCAATAAATACTTATTTCACAATGTTACTTATTTACGATATCAAAAATCACAAAGGTTAGTAAATAGCTGTAAGAGTTTACATACATCAATAACAAAACAAATATTCCAACGGTACATACAACGTTAATGTAGATAAGTAAAAATATTTAATTACAAATAACTCAATAAAAATGGGTAGCTATGTTACAATTGTAGATGAAGCAATGATTAGTTAGGTATCTATATAAAATGTTTCAAAATTTGGTTATGAAAAATGATTTTAATTTAATTAAATTATACTGTTACATCAGCTCAACTCTAAATGGCCAGTAATAGATTCTATTCATTGGGAGATAGATAGTGAGCTTAACGGTACGAATAAGGAGTACGATAGTTCATTTACTAAAAACGAAAATATACAAAATAAAAAAAAAGCTATCAGCGAGAAACTTTGGTCAGTGTCTCAGAGAGGAAAATCTACCCCGCAAATGGAAATTTCGTTATTCCATGGCAATTACTACCAGTCCTTTAAATATTTGTTTACCGAAGCTATTCATAATAACCCTTCACTTTACAATGCTCAGAAAATGCAGTTTTTGAAGAGCAAGGTGCGGGGAGAAGCTGAAAAATTGATTCAGCAACTTTCAATTAACTCTCACAATTATCATGTTTGTTGGGAGCTATTAAATATCATTAAATATCATAATACAAGACTATTCTCTTGAACTTGCCTATTATGCAACATGCTAATGTAAGTCAAATAAAACGTATTCATGACACCATCAATGAGTGTGTTAATTCAATAAAAAATCTTGGGGTCGATGTGAGCTCCTGGGATCCATTAATAGTTCAAATAATGTCGCTGAAACTCGATTCTGATACTTATAACGACTACTTAGAATCATTGAAACAACCGTGACATCCCTATGCTGAAGGATTTCCTTAGTTTTTTAGAACTGAAGTTCACTACCATGGAATCATCAGTTACGCGAAGGAAGCAAGAAAATGTAATCAAATCTCATAATACATCACCAACCAATAGGTTGGTGATGTATTATGAGATTTGATTTGTTACAGGCATATAAAACAAAATTTCAAATCATTCGCTACAGATAAAATTTCGTCAAAACCGATCAATAAGAATAATAAGTTAACTCATAAATTCAACATTTTATGCCCAGTTTATAACGAGCCACATCGAATCTTTCAATGTCAGAAATTCTTAAGCATGTCAGCCGACTCCAAGCGCATAACAATTTAATTTGTGTAAAAACTGCTTATACGATAAACAAGGCATTTTTGTTTTTCAAGCAAAAGATCATTACTCGTCCGACAATACCCAACTTCCCGGCCTCTGTAGTAATGTACTATTTATACCACTAAGGTGGCAAACAAGCATACGGTCCACCTGATGGTAAGCGGTTACCGTAGCATATGGACGCTTGCAACACTGCACGGAGGGACACGCTCCATACAAGGGCGGTCATAAATAGTTAAAGTCCTGTTACTATCAATACATTGTATTATTTTAGTGACTTATAGTTGTAAAAGTGTTTTAGGAACATTAAAATGAAAGAAGTACATGTATTTACGGAATAAAAAACGTTTACTTCAGTAAAAAACAAATATAAACAATAACATACTTTTACCTAAATTTATCATGAACAAACACTTAAAAATTGGAATGTAAAACATATATTTTAAATAAAATAAGAGTCAAAACATTGATAACATTATTTAATTATAATAAAATAATAGAAATAAATAAATTAAAATTAATTAAATACAAAAAAAACAAAACAACTAACAAAATACAAATAAATTATTCTTATTCTAACAATATTAAACATGTAACAATTCTATTACACTTTGTGACAGAGTATTTTTCTTTTTAGGGGGAAGTTTCCGAAGACTTGTAATATAAGGATCTGAATGTAATAATAGTCGTTGTATTAAATCTTGATTGGTAACTTCACGTGACATTTTTCGAGTATGACTTCGTCTATAAATTTTGATATACTTATTTGTCGCTTCAGCAGCTTCTTCGGAAAGTTCTCCTATAGATAACAATGCATAACTTATAATATCTGATCCATGTACGAGCACCTTGTGGACAGAAGCAGGAAGACTATACCACGGATATTCCTCGACCAGGCTGTATGCTGTTTGTAATGCATAGTCTTTAAACTTGCATTCATTAATTTTATGTCCAGAAGATAACGTTTGTAATATTACACAACAACGATCTATGAGATCCTTATTCAAACCTGTAATTTCAGCAGATACAGCTGATTCCAAAAAAAACTTCCTGGCCGTGTTTCCGTCGTTAGACGTCCCGCTTCCACCACTACGCGGCTTGTCAACTATTAAACCTAATCGTTCCCTAAACTGGGACTGTACATATTGTTTTTTATTTGATAACAATTGTTTATCACTATCTAGCCTAACTTGCCATTTTTTTATGTCTAATCTATATGAAAGATGAATAAAATATTCGAAGAAACGTATCCAAGAATGTAGTGGTGATAATCCAAATTGGTATCTACTCTCTATTACAGGTTTTTGTAAACATTCGTCTATTTTATTCATCTCTTTAGGGGTAGCATTACATATATAACATCTACTTGTAGATGTTTCACTTAAAGCACTACAAATTTTACCATCTACCATTGAAAGCTGCAACTTATGAGAAACGACCAATTCACGATTGTCGATCTGAATAAAAGTAGGTTGCAAACTTTCAATTTTATCCTTAAAATAAGCTTCCTCTTGCAAAGACACTGCTGTGCTTTCTTTCAAAAATTGAAATCGAATAGGACGGCAGTACCTAGTGGAAGAGGGTCGAGGATTTTTCCATAAAATTTTACAATTATCTTCAGCTAATTTTACAATAATTTGAAGGGGTACATAAGATGTTACAAACAAACTACTATCTTCTAAAGTTGAATCTGAAAAAAATTGTTTGTATTCACTATGTCCAGTGCTGCCATCGAATCCCCATTTCCCAAGTAAAGAGATATTATACAAACAATCATCAGGAATCTGATCTAAGACCTCTTTTTGAGATTCAAGGATTCGAGAAGCTGTGTGATCAAAAAGACTTTGTAATAATTCAACTTCAGCTGAAGACTCGGAAACAGTTATATTAGAAGGGTAACATCTCTGTTTCGCTTTAGTAATTTGTTGGTAACATGGTAATACATTAGGAGAAATCTTACTATTAACAAAGTTTTTAATTAATAAATACTGATGTTTTGTCAACTGAGCATCAGTCACAAGTGACAAGACATCATCAGTGCTAACTCTAGATATACACGAATCGAATGAACAGTCTGAAACATCAAGCAATGCACTCACAGTAAAATCATCAGACTTTGACAAATCAGCTACTCTCCGACGTTTAGTCCTTTTACTACATTGCGTAAAAGGTTTTCGAGGACGACCACGTGAATGACACGGCGACGTTTCAGACGGAGTACATTGCTTATTGTTTTTCACAAGTTGAATTTTTTCAATAACATTAAACCAATCGGAATTCTTATATAAAAGCTTGGTTTTATCCCTATTACATTTTTTCCAGAATCGAGCAATAGCTTTACATAAATTATTAACAATTTTCTCTAAATAATGAATATCAATGTTCTCAGCATCGTTCAGAGTAGTCAACAAACTTTGTAGGACTTGACGACACTTTTCCGAGTCATTATCGGTATTGACAGTTAGCCATATTTCAAGAATATGCATTCTTGAAAACGAGCATATATATAAATTACCTAAAACAAAAAAAAAACGGTTAAAATTCAGTCACAAAACCTACACAAAGCACTAAGACTAAATAAACTAATTTCGTAGCAAATGCTACGAGATAATCTGGCAACCGTAGCACCCTTGTCATCGCCAAAAGGGCAGATAAGGGCAGCCAAGTTTTAATTTTCCTAAGATAAGAAAGTCTAAAGATTATGGTGCAATATACCTCCATAGTCGGAGCGAGTGGGAACATATTTAAAAGTTTATTCAAACTTTGAATATTAAAATATAATACTCCAAGAAAAGTCGCCTCGTAGCAATGACATACTAAAGAAAATATATACTAAGATACAATTAAAATAAAAATATTAATTATTACATACCCTGTTCTTGGATATCCATTTCAGAAAAAACTCACACAGCACTCACAGGTCCCGCAATGACAACAAATGACGTCACGCTTTTTAATGACTCACTGATAACAGTATTTACGATTGGCGATGCGCTCTCTTTGAATGCACAATAGATAATGAAGGCGCACTCTAATTACTGACCTATTTATAGTTTCAGAAGGTACCGCAACTATCCAATGTAACGACAAGGAATAAAATGTAAAACAAGAAAGCAGGTTTTTAAGATTTATGACCTATGGATGTCCCACAGTGCACTGGGGGTATCGCTTGCGCGTTACCAACCCTTTAAAAACTTTTTAATACCCTTTTTGAAGAACCCCGTGCTGTAGTCTCTTGAGAAAACCTCAACAGGGAGTTCATTCCACATCCTGAGCGTACGCGGGAGGAAGTTCCTCTGAAACCGTACCTTAGGGGACCATTTTGGTTCTAGGGTGTGAGGGTGAATTCCCTGCCGATGGCGAGCTGTGCGATGATAGAAAGTGGCCGTAGGCATCATGTCGAACAAACAGTAATTCATTGTTTTGTTTTTACTTTCCTTGTATTCGTAATGAAAAGCACAGTGTTTACCTCGGGTTAAAGACTTATTTAGTCCCTCGAACTATTGGTGCCCTCGCTACGCTCGGGCGCCAAACACCGTCTCGGGACTAAATAAGTTACTTTCACCCCTGGGGTAACAATGTACTATTACGCGGTCTTTTGAGATTTTAATTACATTAATTTAAAGTATGTAAGTATTTGCATAATCTCTAAAAAGTTGTTAAATAAAAGGCAAGAATATTTATAGAAAATTATAATAAAATTATAACTGCACATAGGTACCATGTTTCATAGAGAACAAAAAATAGCAACTCGCTTGTCATAAACAAATATAAGTAAAACGTTTTTATGTCTTTAACATAAGTTGGGGCCCATAATGGATCATCTTAGATATAAGTAAATAATAATAAAATAATATAAGTAACATATAAATCAACTTCATAGTAATATATAACAATAATTTTAAACAAATAAAATCAAATCATCGCTTGGCAACATAACAAAAATTACATCTCAAACATAAATATTGTTATAACATTTTCCTTCAATTATCTACTTCTTGCAAAGGTAGGGGGCACAACTTGGCATATGATCTTACAAAAGTTTTGTTTTTTGACCCCATTTTAACTTCTGCCACTCTAACCTTGCCATCAGGCCCAGGAATTGTTCTAACTATACGACCCATAGGCCAATTTAAAGGTGGTATATCTTTTTGCCTTACTATCACTAAATCTCCTTCTCTGAGATTAACCATTTCATTTTCCATTTTGGTCTATTTTGAAGGGATGTTAGATAGTCTCTTGACCAAAGTTTCCAAAAATCTTGTTTTAATCTTGAGCATAAATCCCAAAATTTGAGTCTGTATATATTTTTATTAGTTAAGTCTAACTCAGGATAACTAGTCAAAGATGCACCAATAAGAAAGTGACCCGGTGTCAAATAATTTAAATCAGAAATGTCACTACTCATTGGAAGCAAGGGTCTAGAGTTCAAAATAGCCTCAATTTGAGTAAGAGTAGTGTAAAACTCTTCAAATGTTAAAGAAAGGTTCCCAATAACTCTTTTAAGGTGATATTTCACACTCTTAACACCAGCCTCCCAGAGGTCACCGAATTCGGGAGAATAACTGGGAATATACTTAAACTTAATAAGATTGGTCGAACAAAAATTGTCTACATTATTTACATGTTCTTGAGAGGAATGCAATTCATACAATTCTGTCAATTTATTTGAAGCTCCCTCAAATGTACTAGCATTATCACAATAAATATGTGTGGGCAATCCTTTTCTAGATATAAATCTCTGAAGACATGCCAAAAATGCAGAAGTAGTCAAATCGCTAACGAGTTCTAAATGAGTGGCTTTAGTAGCGAAGCAAACAAAGAGTGCCACATAACATTTTTTTATTATTGGCCTCCTAACCCTAGCCACTTTTGTTTCGAATGGACCACAAAAATCTACCCCAGTAACATGAAATGGTCTTGTTATTGCCGTTCTTTGAGGTGGCAAGGAGCCCATTAGCTGTTTGGCTGCTATTGCCTTCATACGAAAATATTTGACACATCCAAAAACAACTCTTTTAACTTCACGAATACCGTTTATGAGCCAATATTTTTGAGATAGGGAACTTAATATCTGTTTAGCTCCAGCATGTAGAAGTCTCAAATGTTCTCTTCTTATTAAAATTGATGTAACATGGTTAGACTTGGGTAGAATAATCGGATGTTTTTTGTCATAAGATAAATTTGGTGCGTTGTCTAGGCGACCGCCAACCCTTAAAATATTATTGATATCCATAAAAGGATGTAGCCCTGAGATTCTGGCAGAAATATTATGATTCCCTTTTAATAACGTCTCTATTTCTTTACTAAATGCCTGACTTTGAACATTACGTATAATTAATATCTCAGATTGTTGTAACTCATTTACATAAACACAATTATGTCGGAAACGTAGTATTAGTGCTATATTTCGTCTATGCTTGTTATAATCAGAATACCTTTGAAAAATATCAGTTTTTATCATATCTAGGCTATGGGGCATAGATATTTGTAAATTATTTGTAGAAGTTGAGACAACGCAGCTCGGTTCTAAATTAGATTTAAAAATAATATGTTCATAGCTTTTATCAAATAAATATTCAGGGCCATGCCACCATAGCTGGTTGGCCTGGAGTTTACAGGGAACTATTTCCCTTGATAGAATATCAGCAGGATTATCAGAACTTTTGACATGACACCATTTAAAATCTTTAGTTAAGGTCTTAATTTCCTTAATCCTGTTAGTAACATAGACTTGTTTATAATTTTCAGAATTAATCCAGTGTAAATCAATTTGTGAGTATAGAAGCATAGCCCTCTCCATTGCCCTTTGAGTGACATTGAGCCTTCTGATGAGACTCATTGTAAACGGCCACGTCTCAGTTCCGTACGTCATCACTGGCAACACGCACGAATGGAAGACTTTCGTCTTAAGACTAATATTTAACTAATATTTAAATTCCATAATTGTTGCATAAATAGCTTAGCTTTTACAACAATTTACAAAAATCAAACCCAACGGATCGAAAATTTTTCCAATAAAACTGAAAATCTGTCTTTTAGTTTTTAATTCTTCACCGTCAGTATTTGGACTAGAAAAATTCAACATATCATTAAGTACGTTATATTTTAAACCTAATGTTTTTATAATATTATCTTTATTTAAATCAATTTGCTCAAAATGTTTTTTATTTTCAGGTATATCTTCGAGTACATCAGGGCTGTTCGAGCACCATTTATGTAAACTAAAGCCACCTAACTTCATTAATGATATAAGTTCTTTTTTAGGTTGTTTAACGAGTCTATGCTGTCTTGGCCACATATGACGTCATCAACATATGTATTAAACTGTAAAGCTTGTGCAGCAAGCGGAAACTCGTCGCCATACAGATGCGCAAGTTCAATAAGACACCTAGTACTTAAAAACATAGAAGACTTAAGACCATAAGTGACTGTCTGTAACTGTAAACATAATATTGGACTATTAGGGTCATCTCTCCATATTATGTTTTGTAATGGTTTATACTTTTCACTAATTAAACAGCACCTAAACATCTTTTCAATGTCACACATAAGTGTATAACGGTAAGTCCTAAAAAGAATTTAAATATCTAATAGTTCATTTTGTACTATAGGACCATTAAGCATAACATCGTTTACTGAAATACTATTTTTTGTCTTCGTATTCCCAGCAAAAACAACACGCAACTTTGTAGTCTTTCTACTTTCATCGATGACAGCATGATGTGCCAGAAAATATACCGGATCATTATAAACGTCATATTCATTGATATCTATAATTTTTGCGTGCCCTAGTTTAAGATACTCATGTATAAAATCTTTATATTTATTGTAGTAATCCTGATTATTCTGAAATTTTCTCTCCAAATGGTAAAACCTATTTAAAGCATATGAAAAGGATTCTCCTATATTAATTTCTCATCTATTGACGCGATATCTATATTAATCTCTTCATATTCACTAAATGTACTTTTAAGCTTTTCCAATCTTGTTTGCAATATATCCAAACCAGCAGAGGCATACGTCCCGGTGGTATCATTTACAAAGTTTTCCACGCGTGTTATTGTCCCTTTCATATGGCTGCGCTTAGTTCGTAAACGTTTAATGTCTTCCATTTTCTGGTCGGGTCTTCGCAAAGATAATTTTAAAATACTTCACCTTAATTTAAATTTTAAATTTGTATTTATTTTGAATATAAACATTTTTTTCTTTATTTACATTTTTTGACATAGAAACGTCAATTCGGGTTTCATTCGTGCGCACGCAGCTTGAAAATTTTTTTATATCAGATTTCAGGGAAAAATTCCAGATAATTTATCTTGATTAAATAATTGGAAATAGGCATAGGCTATTCCTGTCGCAGTCAGGCTAGTACAACTCGATAACATAGGTATAGCGAATTGGTTGGCCCGGACAACGCAAATCAATTATTTTAGGTACCTGAAAATCTAAAAAAAAATGCACTGATTCTATATAATTATAAAGACCACTTGCGGTCTACTATCGAAGGATCATTAAGTATAACATCGTTTACTGAAATACCATTTTTTGTCTTCATAGTAGACCGCAAGTGCAGTATTAAAGACGGGTGATGACGACTCGAAACAGGATTTAAATGATATAATGGAACAGTTTTGGCTGTCAGAGAAAACGCCAGATTTAAAAAGTATTAAAAATGAGTTTCAAAAGGCCGAAGAATCTTTCCAAAAGTCTGTTATTTTAAAAAATAATCAATTTACTGTAGACATTCCATTAAATTGTTCTCTATGAAACATGGTACCTGTGTGCAGTTATAATTTTATTATAATTTTCTATAAATATTCTTGCCTTTTATTTAACAGGCAAAGTGGTCCTTCGAGCCGGATCCGGCTCGAAGGACGACTTTGCCTGTTTCATAGAGAACAAAAAATAGTAACTCGCTTGTCATAAACAAATATAAGTAAAAAGTTTTTATGTCTTTAACAAAGTTCCCGAAAAAACTTTAATCTTACACAATTATTCATACCTAGCTATCACTGTTACTGCTTGTCCTTACTTCCCTAATTTTTTAATTAAAACATCAAAATCGGAGAAGCAAAGTCACATTATCACTGTCGCTACAAAACAAAACTACTTAATTAATTTTAAATTTGAGAAACACCGACATAACGGAGTATTTAGAACATTACTGCTCCAGAAACGATTAAATGAAATGTCATATTTACCTTAATAACGTTGTAGCTCCAAGATTCTTCTGCATTTGCGCGGACCTGCGCATAAAGCTATGACAACGACTATTAATACGTACTACTTATAATAAGACATTATTGCACCTTTTTTTTGGGAGGGGGGGGGGGGGGGGAAATGCATTTACGAATTCCTCGTGGTCGAGTCAAACCACGAGATTATGTGGGACTCCCCAGACCGTACTCGATCCGGGCCTACCCACTAAAAACCCCCCCAGCAGCTCTCCGTTCGTCACAAGACAGGGGGATGGGGAGTACAGCCAGGCCTTGTTCGCTGATCCCCTGCCCGTGACATGTCCGTTGCCGGACTCTCCGCCTGGCTCTGCTGCTTTGTGGAGTGGCGCAGAATTGCGCCACTCTACACCCCGAATTGGTTTTTTATTGTGGTTGTCTTCCACGCGGCCTGACGCTCAGTGCGCCGGGCCCCCGGCTCGCTCAGTGCGGGTAACGGGTTGCCCGACGGCAGATCCCACTGGATACACCGCTGCGCGGGTGAGCCGAAGCTCGGGGAAATCCCCAACGGGCGCGAAGCGCCATGGCGAGAAACTCGCCTCAACCTCGCTACTACAAGAGGTAGCCGCCGGAATCGGCTTCCAGCGAGTATTCAGCTTACCGTATTAATGAAATAAACAAGAGTACAAAAGACTGCCTTAATGATAATTTTAACTTAATAAAGGTTCTTTTTGGGTGCTACACTGAGTATTATTTATTTTCATTCAATTGCAGTGCGTGGTTGCGACAATATTTTTGAATTTGATTTTATTCAAGCGCTTTATGTAGTATTAATGGATGGAAATTTATTAAATTTGACAATAAGACTATTTTAACGTGCCTACTCCGGTTATATAACTAACACTGAGACACTTTTGTTGGTTCCTTATTATAATATGGCATGATAAAATAATATTCTAGTGAGAGTACCTATTGAAACTTAAACGCCATGATCCAATGCTACAAAGCCCACCAATAAATATATCATTGTCGACCTTTCATACGGTGAAGCTATTCCAAAAAAAAAAGAAGAAAAGAAATGGCAACTACATGCAATATTAATAAAATTTATGAAACGAGAAGCCATTGATATAGCTGAAAGGTAAATTTCCCCGAATGATAGGTTCTAATAAAACTCAGTTAATGGGACACTGAGCACATGCAAACTTGTTCATGATCAAATTGATAACAATTTCTAATCTCCATACGATTGACAACCTATTGTAATCAAAAGTGAGCTTTATTCACTATCCAATAAAGGTCAATACCCGCTGGCTGCTCTTTTCTATTATAAAGGGTGTAGATTCACGTCCTTCGTTAAACGTTTTGCTGACGTTAAATCTCACCATGATCTCATCACAGAGCTTTTGACGTTAATGTTTTGACAGCTTCCAACCGCTTTTATAAGTACATAAGATAAGATGTTTGTTATTCAATCACACAAAAACGGCTAAACGGATTTGGATGAAATTTGGCATGCATGTAGCCTTTGACATGGAAAAGAACAAAAGTAAGTAGTTCCCGAGGGAGAATTGAAAATGATTTACCAGCTAAGCCGCGGGCAGACAGATTTGAAATTTGGTATACATGTCACCTATGCTATGGAAAAGGACATGTACTTCATATTCCTTAATGATCTCTCAAATAGTTCCCGTGGGAAGATTAAAAATTGTTACCGAGCGAAGCTTTAGACCCAATTCTGAAGTCCACGCAGACGAAATCGCTGGCAGAAGCTAGTAAGATAATAAAAGTCTGCGCGTTAGATTCAGCGACCGTTATATGGCATGACAGTTTTTTTTTATTTGACAAAAAGAACCAACATCAATTGATAGTAAAAATAAAATCTACAAGTTCAATGTGAATTAAAACCGTACCAATTATAAACAAATGCCGCTTGAAAGCTAAACCTTATCTCATATCAATACTCTGAAACTTCTTTATTCAATACAGGTATACATGTCACCTATGCTATGGAAAAGGACATGTACTTTATATTCCTTAATGATCTCTCATATAGTTCCCGTGGGAAGATTAAAAATTGTTAACGAGCGAAGCTTTAGACCCAATTCTGAAGTCCACGCAGACGAAATCGCGGGCAGAAGCTAGTAAGATAATAAAAGTCTGCGCGTTAGATTCAGCGACCGTTATATGGCATGACAGTTTTTTTTATTTGACAAAAAGAACCAACATCAATTGATAGTAAAAATAAAATCTACAAGTTCAATGTGAATTAAAACCGTACCAATTATAAACAAATGCCGCTTGGAAGCTAAACCTTATCTCATATCAATACTCTGAAACTTCTTTATTCAATACAGGCCAGTAGAGGAACTCGACATCAAAAATGATAAGCTACAACGAAACAATAAGATAAATTAAGTAAGATATTTAACAAGTATTTATTGGAACGAACTTCCTTTTGGGACTTTGTCTTAGATCATTTAACCTATGAATGCTCTAAGGACGTTGTGGAGACAGAGACAAGCCGGCGAAAACTGCATTAAAATCTGTTGCGTAGTTTAAAAGATCTAAGCAAACAGACAGCGGGAGCGACTTTGTTCTATAGTAAGATGAAGGGTTGTTTGTAATTAAGAGTAAAAGCTTCTTTATTCGTGGTTTAAACCTCCGTTTAGTTATCACACGTTTAACGGTATATTTTATGAATTATTGGTAAAGACCACTAATACCACTTCTCATAGATAAGTCACCTTTTAGGCAAGCATTATTTAATAACAACAAAACGACACCCCCTGGTTGATGTTGACAGCCTCTTCTCGAGAAAGTCAGTATTTCCAGCGACAGATAGATACATATAAAAATCAATTAATTTTAACTGTTTCAAGTTTATGTTTAATATCTATAAAATAAAAATATTTTTAATTTCATTAAATAGCCCAATTTCCCAAATAGCAATCTACATTTTAACATATAAGTAGGTATGTGTTGTAGGTATGTGCGGTTTTACCTCTATTTCCATTAAAACATTTGTTAGGTTAATCCCAAGAAGACTTATCATTCCACGCGAGTGCTCGGTCTATCGCGTTGCAGAGAAGAGAGCCAAGAGCGGTGCCTGGGGCTTATGACCCAGGTGCAGGTTTAAGTAGCTACTTTATAATGCATTAACATTCACCTTCACCACCCCGATTCCTCTCTCTGCCTAACCATAATTAATAATTATTTAATACAATTCCGTAAGTGAAGAAACTTAAAGGTAAACAAATGGTAACAGCACTCACAGCAGTTCACTGGTTTTCAAAACTGAATGCCCTAACCGTCAAACGTTCGAATCACGAAATCACAGATTAGAGAGAATATATCTCAAGCAGCAGACTAAGTTTCTGACTGCCAGCGCCACCTGCGGCGCCGGTGAGAACTAAAAGTTGCCATTTGCAAGTTCCCTAACACATGGTTTAAGAGCGTCGGTGGCGCTGTGGACTCGACACTTGCCTTCCAATCAAGAGGTCCGGGGTTCGAGACCGCCATACACCTATGTGTTTTTCGTTTCTCTAATTTCATAGCACATTTATCTGACGCTCTTTCGGTGAAGGAGAACATCGTGAGACAACCTGCATACATCTGCGAAGAAATTCAAAGGTGTATGTGTGAAGTCGACCAATCCGCACCGAGCCAGCGTGGTTGACTAAGGCCTAAACACCCTAACTTAGGATAGGCTCGAGCACCTCGGTGGGGACGTATATGAGTTGTGATGATGATGATGGTTTACGGACTTAAACATATTTCCAGTGTTATTTAATTTGACAGCTGGACTCCAAACCTATGCGTACCGTTAAATATCATTTATTAATAGGTCTGTAGTAGTAGTTCAGGACTTCAGGTATGATATGCTGCATAATCGAAAGAAACGTTGATTCTCCCTTACAATAACATATTGATCACCTGATATCATATAGATCGCCTTAGGTATATAATCATATTTTGATTATACGCGATGGTTTTTCGAAGGTATATACGAGTGCTTACGTTATACACCGACCATACATTAAACATCGATTCGAGAATAAATTACACGCAAAAAAACTTCCTTAACGAGCCTTTTTTGTTGTTTTAAAAACAACTATAAGAGAGGACAAATAAAAATCCCTAAAAAATAATTTTTAAGGCTGCGACTGTGATCAAAACACAACTTTGCTGAGTCAAACATTAAAGAAATTCTTTTGAAAATCACCTTTCAACATACGAACAAAGTCTGCAGTACCGTTCACTGCTATTAATACAAATTTTTCTCCCCACTTTTCTTTCAAAAGGGCAATGGTGTAGGTACATTTGGTGGCATTGTTTCAATATTTCTCATAAAAATAATTTAGGTACTTGTGTTTCAATACGATATTCAGATATATTCTATTGTAGACTGTATATTGTATTACTGGAGGGAGACTCTGTACCAGGGTCGTCTGCTTAGGTACCTCCGTCTTACCTATTTCTGCCGCAAAGCAGCAGTGCTTGCATTGCTGTGTTCCGGTTTGAAGGGTAAGATATGGCAGTGAAATTACTGGGTACTGTGACTTTACATCTTATGTCACAAGTTGGCAACGTACACTGTGGTTCTTGTGAGGGTTGCAGTTTTGCTGCGAATCTCACAAGAGCCACATGTATTATAGGTGACTGTTACCACTTACCATCAGTTTGCTTGTTTGCCAACTTTATGCAATAAAAAAAAAAAGACGTAAATATGTTACAAATGTTTTGTACTACCCAAAACTTTATTAAATTTCGTTTTCAATTATAATGTTTTGAGCATGTTCAATCAAATTATTAAATTTTAGCATGAATACACATCTATAGATAATTTGTACTTATGCCAACAGCACCCAGTGTCAATATTGTCTAAAATTCTAAAACATACTGGTATTTATTTCACGTCAAATACGAACATGTTGTGTGACGCATCAAAACAAATAAAAAGAAATGAAATTTTATAAAAACAGACTAGAATAAAAAACACTAAAAAGTGAAGAATAATATTAAATTACAATTAATCATCAGATATTGAATTTGGTGATTTGGTGATTCGGATAGCCCAACAGGTGCTCTATCTCTGGACTTCCTCTTGACACAATTTTTTGGGACACCCGGTATTGTTGATAACAAAATAAATAAAAAAATAATCTTGTGCTTGCCATGTTGTTTTTTTTTTAATTTTGTTTATCCCATTTGGGAAAGGCAAAGGCGTCAACCATACAGCCTAGTCTGTATGCAATAAACTATTGTTATTCATTCTTCTTTTGAATTCACAAATCGCCAAACGTAGAGGTTACATATTCATAAATTGCTTCAAAGCATTTTTCATTGGAAAGAAGTTTTTGTAAAGAGCGCGGTGGATCTTGCTGCTGTTTCATTATTTTTGAAATTTCTTCTAATAAAATATTTCTTTGCAGGGCAAAAATTGGATATTCGTAAAAAAGGTGATGCAGAGATTGAGGTAAGGTGGTGTTGCACCAGTTGCACGATGGGGAAGAAGTCATGCCTAGCAGGTACAAATGCTCATTGAATCGACCGTGCCCAATTCGCAAACGGCAAATAATAGTAAAATATCTTCTATTTATGTAATTGTGTCTATTGAACCAGGGTTGTTTTATTTTATTATTTATTTCTTGATACTACTTCCATTTTATGAGCAAAGTACTATTCCAGTGTTCTTCCCATAGCTTCAATATTTCTTTCTTGATTAGAGCCGTACAATCAGTATATGAAATTGATATGTTTTTTATAGGTGCGTCTAGAGTGTTCATAGTTTATCTACTTCCTCGTTTCCATATACACCGATATGAGCTGGAGTCCAAAATAATATAATGTCTATTCGATAATTTTATTTTAAATTATGTATTTGATCTCAGATATTATATATTAAATGATTTGTGACTGATGAAAAGGAAGGATTTCTTAAAGCCATCATCAACACACTCATGCTGTCAGTAATAATAATCCATTTTTTGTATTGGCTGAACTGTTGAATGTAGTTAAGAGCTACAATTATAGCATTCGCCTCAGCAGAAAAAATGCTGGCATTTTGGCACATTTTAAAACTATGTCCAGTTTTACAACCTGTTTCATACATAGCTACTGCAACACTTTCATTCGTCTTTGAACCATCTGTATAAATTGATCGATAATCATTATAAGCCTGTAGACTTTCGTAAACATCATATTTATCTTTAAAATCTTTATGTATGACAATATGAATGTGACAGAATTTACTAGCATATGAGGCACTATAACAATGCAAATTAGTACTACAAAATATATTACATTGTTCTTTTAAACTTATAAAATGTGAGAAATTCTTTGAAAGAAAAGTGTTAGTGGAACATTCATTAAATTTATTTAAAAGATTATTATTCGAATGTGATAAGAGTTTAAAAAGAAATTTAAGTTTTAAAAATTCAAAGCGAATAACCATTGGTGGTAAATGACATTCGACCTGCATAGAATTTATTGGGGAAGTGTTCATAGCACCTAGTATTAATCGTAAGTTCTTATTCTGTATTTTATCAATAATATCTATGCATTTTGGGTCGGAAGCGTAACAAAAGAAAGCATACTCAAAATGACTTCTGACCAAACTTTATAAAGTATTAACACAATTTTAGGATCAGCACCCCATTTCAATCCAGTAACGGACCTAATTACATTAGTGGCTTTTAAAGCTCTGCTCACCAAGCAATCAACATATAAATCCCACGTTAGATTTTCTTGAAAAATAACACCCAAGAATTTAACTGAATTATCAATAGGCAAAGTATGATTGCTGTATGTAATATTAATTAGAGATAGAGAACTGTATTTTGGGCAAAATATTACAACTTTACTTTTTAAAAGACTAACATTTAAATCAAGTTCTGTGAAGTAATCTGCCACTTTCACTAGATTATTATTTAATGTTAATTGAATATCTAATACATTAGTACCTTTACAATAAATGACAAGGTCATCAGCAAACTGAAGATTGTTGACTAAATTATTATTAAGAATGGAATTTAGTTTTCTTATATGTATACAAAATGTACAGAATAGGACTTAAGATGCCTCCTTGACATACACCTTTGTTCGAAAATCTAGAGCCTAAAAATTTATTATCTATTTTGACATACACTTTTCTATCCGTGAGAAAAGCATATATCCAGTAAGCAATTTTTACAGGTAAGAAAGATAATAGAGATTCAAACAAAATACTATGATTAACGTTATTAAATGCACCTTCTATATCAAAAAACACTGCTATTGTATACTCCTTATTCTTTTGAGCTGTAGTGACGTCCGTATAAAAATGTGCTAAGCTTTCTTGAGCCGAAAGTCCTCGCCTAAACCCAAACTGGTTTAAAGGTAAAATTGAGTTCCAATTGAATTCCAATCTTTGTTTGATTAGCTGTTCAAATAATTTAACAGCACAAGACTTTAATGCGATAGGCCGATAAGAATCGGGATGAGATGCAATTTTTCCAGGTTTTAAAATAGGAACCAAGCAGTCCATTTTCCAATTAGGAGGAATTGTGCAATCTTGCCATAAAATATTATAAATTTGTAAAAGCTTATAAAGATTGTCAGTGTTAAGTAGCTGAAACATCTTGTACGATAAACTATCTAATCCACAAGCAGTGTCTTTTCTAGATTTCAAAGCTGCAGTTCAATTCGTCAAATGAAAATGGATCAATGAGGAATGACTGATTATCTGGTAAACTATTATCCTTAACAATTGGCCTGTTATTTTGCACAAAGTCAGGCGTGTATTTACGTAAAAAATCACTGACCCATGAAAAATCACTATTTTGCTTTTTATATGTTTTATGTGTTTAAAGTTTTCTCATGTTACCCCATACTACTGAAACTGGTGTCAATCGATTTAATTTTGTACAGAATTCTATCCAACTACTTAGTCTTTCTCTCTAAATGGTAAGTTTTTAGCAGCTTGTAATCTTTTGAAATTAATATATTTTTCTTGAGAAGGATTATTCTTAAAATCAAGATAGGCTTGCTTGCTTTCCTGGACAGCTTTAGCGCAATTACTATTCCACCAAGGAACTGTTCGATATTTTGTTTTTAAGTTTTGAGTAGCAATGTTATGTGTTTCGGACCGAGAGGTACGAGAGGGAATTGACTTTTGTGCAGCTGTCAAAATGATTTGACAAAAAGAGTTGTATGAATCTACTGGATTACTAATAGGGTTACATTGAAAATTATGTAAATCCTTATTAACAATTGAAGAATACAACTTCTAATCAACTAATCTATGATTAATGCGATTGTTAAAATCATGTTCATCCTGAAAATTGTTTTGAGAGTTAAAACATTGTGAACTACTATTGAATGTAATCTTAGTAAATGTTGGCAAATGATAACTGCCCAATGGATCGTCGTGTACTGAACATTCGCAGCCAAGAGCTAATGAAGGAGATACCATAGTCAAGTCCAAACCATTGGGTCTCCAGGAATGAGAACCGACAGTTGTGACCTGACCATCATTCAACAGGACTAAATTGCATTCATCTAAACAATCAAGAATATCCTTACCTCTGGAATCCGATAACGGGCATCCCCAAATTGACTGATGAGCATTGAAGTCACCAGCTATAATCGTCGGCCTATGAAGAGAATTCAAGAAATGTTTAAACTTATTTTTAGAGAAACTGGGAATACAATTTGTTGGACAATATATACTGGCTATTGAAATAGTGTTCTGATTTAGTTCTAAATGTATTACAATTGTTTGAAGAGAGTTGTCAAAATAAGATGTTACTTTTTTAATATTTTAGTGATGAATGGATTAAAACAGCAACACCATTATGCTTGTTGCCACAGTCATTACGTTCAATATGATAACCTTTGATTTTAAACTGCTTCTGAGGCTTTAGCCATGTTTCACATATAATTGCGATATGAATAAAATGGTCATAAAGAAATTTCGTAAAAATAAGTTGATTGCTTAATAAGCTTTGAGCATTCCACTGTATGATATTCAATTGATTGGGGGTGAATTGTGGGGATTTGATTGCTTACCAAAAGTATTTTTTAAGACCTCTAAAACACTTTTAGAATTAATAGAAGTATTTTGAGTATTATGCAGAGAAACACATTTAGTTATGGTTTTAACTAATAATGAGAGACACTTGCTGTCAGTATTGAGCAGCGTAAACAAATCTACATTATTTTTTGACTTTTTTTTTTTTTTTTTTTATGGATGGCCCGGCAAATGACCTCCTCCCGCCTGATGTTAAGCGGTGAAAGAGGCCCAAATGAGTTGACAGATATAGTAGGGACGACATCCACTCTCCTACCTGCCCGCCCCTTGCCGGCCCAAAAGATGCTTTTTCACGCCTCTTTTGAAGGAACTCATGTTGTAGGATGGAGGAAACACTTGCGCAGGTAGAGAATTCCAAGTGTGGGATGAACGATAGAAGAAGGAATCTTGGAATTTCTTGGTAAGGTGTGAAAAGGAGGACACAGTGTACGGATGACTCCGAAGGCCCTTACGCGTGTTTCTGTTAAGGAATAGAGAGGGAGGGATAAGGTTAAAGAGCTCCTCAGAGCATTCCCCATGGAACATTCGGTAAAAGGCGCTAAGAGAGGCGATGTCACGACGAAGTTGTAGAGGCTCGAGGGTGTTAGTTGCCTCTACATCGCCAATTATGCGAATAGCGCGACGCTGCAATCTGTCCAGAGCATCGAGGAGGTACTGAGCGGAGCCGTCCCAAAGGTGCGAGCAATATTCCACGCAAGACCTAACCTGAGTTTTATACAACAAGCATAGTTGGTCCGGCGCAAAATACCTACGCACCTTGTTCAGAACACCGAGTTTCCGTGAGGCAGTAGTTATGACGGATTCGATGTAGTCTCTGGGGTTCAGATCGCAGCGAATGTTCATTCCGAGCAAGGTGATGTTACTCTGTGTGTGAAGGGTTGTGCCCTGAAGAGAAGGAAGGGGGAAGAAAGGAAAGGTGACCTTTTCGCCGAGAACGCGCACACCTGTGTTTTCTTAGCATTGAACTCAACAAGATTGTTGGAGCCCCATTCGGAGACGAGGTCCAGCGTCCTGTTGAGCTCAATGATAAGATTCTGCCTTTCCCTACCAATATCACCACGAGCAGCCCCTGAGCTTCCGTGATATCCCCCATGCACTGTACTGTCGTCTGCATAGCAATGTATGGCTCCCAAGGAAAGTATATCATTGATATGCAGAAGAAACAATGTGGGGGATAGAACGGAGCCTTGCGGAACACCAGCGTTCACTGCCACGAACCGCGAAGCGCAGCCGTCAACGACAACGCGAATTCTACGCTCGTGGAGGAAGCTGGCAATCCACGTACAGAACTGCGCGGGTAATCCGTATGCCGGAAGCTTGGAAAGAAGAGCCTTGTGCCAGACTCTATCAAAAGCTTTGGCGATGTCGAGACTAATAGCCACCGATTCGCCGCGCTTATCGATAGATTCACTCCATTTGTGCAAAAGGAACGCTAGAAGGTCACCTGTTGACCGTTTAGGACAAAACCCATACTGTCGGTCATTAAGTAACGAGTGACCTTCCAGATAACGGATCAGCTGGGTATTAAGGATCCTCTCCATGATTTTACACAAAATGGAAGTGACGGCTATAGGACGATAGTTAGCCGGATCAGAACGATCTCCCTTTTTGGGAACCGGCTGGACATTGGCCTCTATCCAAGATTTCGGCACACAACCAGCAGAGAACGACAGACGGTATAGACGCGTAAGGACCGGAGTCAACTCCGCTGCACACTTCTTAAGAACAATCGCAGGAATGCCATCTGGTCCACTTGCTTTTCGAGTATCGATCGACTGGAGCTCCGCCCGCACATCACGCTGTCTGATACGGATATCGGGCATGGTGCTGCCACAATGGGACAGTTTCGGAGGTTGTGTACCATAGTCATCGACACGGGAATGAGCCGCAAAGAGTTTTGCCAGGAGGTCGGCTTTCTCCTGCGGCTGATGAGCAAGTGAGCCATCGGCATGTCTCAGCGGTGGCAGCGAGGGTTGGCAGAAGTTTGATTACACAGCTTTGGCCAGGCGCCAGAAAGAACGGCTACCCGTAGGGTGCGATAGCAGTTCCTGGCCCACTTGTGCAATGCGCTGAGCATCCGCTCTAATGTAAGCCCTCTTACACAACTTGGTGGCATTATTGTAGGCTGTTTTCAGTAGGCTTGTATTGGGATCCTTAGATGCTCGGCCTCTGATCCAAGCGCGGTAAGCCAGCTGTTTGTTTTCAACAGCAGAGGCGCACTCGCGATTGAACCAGAGGTTACGTCTGCCTCTACTGACGAGATTGGAATGCGGAATATAATATTCCATTCCTAGTATGATCTCGTCAGCAACAGAGGTAGCGCAGGAGGCCGGATCCATCTTATTGAAACAGCGCTGCCACCAAGGAACAGATGCGTAATAATCCCGCATACCGTCCCAATCTGCTGACGCATAGTGCCACAGACGGCGTGCTGCAACCACAGGCGACGGTCGCGACGCCTGAGGCACTGAGACGGATACCAGGCAGTGATCCGAAGATCCTAGTGGAGCTCGAACCACCACCTGATATCCGTCAGGGCGATTTGTCAACAGAAGGTCCAATAAAGAGGGCGCTTGACCGATAATATCTGGTACTCTGGTAACCAATTGTGTCAGGTCGTGCGTGAGAGCGAATGCGTGGGCAGTCCTATCCGCATGGTCAGTTTTAGAGGAACTTAACCACAACACGTGGTGAGCATTGAAGTCCCCTAAAAACACCAGCTCGGTGGAAGGAAATCGCTCCTGCGCGTCATCTGCCACCCGACTTAGATGTTCAAAAAGTCGAGTTGTCTCCAGGTCACCACGATGGGAACGGTAGACGCAGACGTAGACACGGCAATGAGTGCCAAAATCGACGTGTACCGCTAGGATGGAAAAGGAAGGTTCCTCCAAACAGCGCAGGCGACGACAGCAAACGTCCGCCCGGACGAACAAGCAAGCACCAGTTTTCGCCTTGAAGGACTCCTCAAGAGCGTAGCCGGGGTAATTAAGGTAGCCTGTATCAGCCGGGCAGATAATTTGCGTCTCCGTCAAAAACAGCATTGCTGGACGGGCTGTCTCGAGATGGTGGTGGACAGTTAAGAGGTTAGAATGGAGCCCGCGGATGTTAGCGAGCCCCACCTCGAATAATGGTGTTTTGGTGGGATAATGCACCGCTGTACGACCAGTCTTAATATTTTGCGCTGCCATAATTATTGGAGTGAGAGGCGTGAAACTGAGGTGTCCTTGCCGCACTTCGCATAGTTAATGTGTGTAGGCCTGTTTCGCCAGGGAACAGCCGACAGCTGATTTGTGCTGACTCTCCGCATGGAAGGGCCCCCGAACCCCCCCGGAAGTGGCCGCCGGGACCCACCGTCCAGTCACCAGCCGGCACGACGGACCACCCCGAGATTATGAGTGGCATGGTGGGGCAGCCTCACGGACTGGTTAGGTCCGCTTGGGCCCCTGTACTATACCACGGGCGGCCAGCGGAACAGCCGTTTCTTCGGGTCTTCCTGGGCGGAGGGTCAACGCAGTCAACCTGGCACTGGGTCGACGGAAGCCCGCACAAACCATACGAATCGCAGCAACGACCCCTCAAGCTCTGGCTGTGCGCAGACTGATCCCGAAACGCGGACAAAAATGGCCACTTGACGGGTTTTACATCATGCGCACGGTGGTCGCTAGCCAGTCGAGTTTTTCAAGCCCTACCACCAGAAGTTGGTCACTCAATTTGCACCACCCGGGGATCACGTGTAGGGTCTCGAGGGTAAAACCTACGGACGTGAGCGACTCCAATCCCCCAACTTACTTTCTAATTTGGGAAAATTTAAAAGATTTGTAATATCTGCATAAGAAGCAGGCTTATATTTATTTCTATTTTCAATGATTTTCTGTTTTTTAACTGGGTATATTGGAGACACACTAGTATGATTGCCATCACAATGAATGCAAGTAGCTTTTTCAATAGAAACTGTACAAGTCTTATAGTTTTGATTTTCTTTACATATACTACATTTTTCAGAATTTTTACAATATTTTGCCAAATGTCCGTATCTCAAACATTTGTGACATTGCTTAACTGGTGGTATATATTGAGACACATCATGCCTCCAACCACCAATATCTATATGATTTGGCAAAATGGAAGTGGCAAATGTTACTATTACTGTAGTTGTAGGTTGTAATATAAAGTCACATTTATTTTTTTCATTATTCTTTTATTGTTATTATTTTTTTTTCTTGTTATCATAGTAAATATTCTCTTATTTGATATAATGGTAGGTACATTTCTTATAACTCCAGACACCTCAGTTGTAGCAGCAGGAATACTGGCTTTGAATTTGTATTCTTTCAAGAAGGTATTATTATTTAAAAAGGCATTCGCCAAGTCTGATTTTTCAAAATAAATACCTATCTTAAACTTATTGATATTTCTTAAAAATTTTACGCCTTTGTTAAATCGCTTTAAACAAGTTGACAAAGAAAGAAGATCTCTTGTTCCAATTGGTTTCTGGATGTCTGATGACTCAACAAAAACCACAAATTCAGTGCCGCTAATTTCTTCCGGGTATCTGCGTATATAGTCAGTAACATAATAAGGCACCCTATCTGCATTGCCTATTTCTTCATCACTGTCCGAAGAGGACATATCCGTTTCTACCAACCTTACCTCATCTGTCTCCCTATCTGCATCACCAGACTCCGGTTCATCCTCCTTTTTTTTTCTTTTTCTCGAGCTCCGCTTCCCCATATCTGCTTATAATATTATTTAATGCCTATATGTTATATACCTCGTTTGTTTGTGTTTTATTAAGTAACTGATTACAATTACAAAATTACAAATAAAATATTTTAAAGAGCCCGCCTTTACTATGTGAAGTTCCCGCGCTTTTTTCCTTGCCATGTTGTTTACATTTCTAGGGTTTAGTTTTCCAAGTAAAAAAGCAAACGGATTTAAGCACACACAGCCACTTCTCCGGTATAGTTTTTCAATGCAGAAGTTTCGTGACATTGGTCACAATGCGCTTCCGTAGTATTTTTTTTTTCACATTTAAGCCACATTTTCTCACCGAACATTTAAAATGAATTCAAGTAGCACTGAGTTATAGACTGGAAAATATAAAAAAGAAGAAAACAGTATAATTAATAATTTATTAACTTCGAAATCTTGGTAAAAATGTTTGAAAGCTTATGAAAATTTTATTGCATTGAAAAATACCAGAGGAGTGAAGACGATTTTCCATACCTATTTCTTAGACATATTTCCAAAATTTGAAGCAGACTTCTTCATAATAGTGTATTTACGCCATCCTAAAAGCTACAGTGAACACTAATAATGATGATAATATTAAGATCGAGAACTATGTAAAATTATTACCTTACCTTAATAATGATTTATCTAAAGGTCATAAATCCAAAAATGTTAAAGTTTTTACAAGCAAGAATGTAGAAGACTTTTCGAATGAGGCTGACCACGATTTTCTCGCCATAAAAGGTAGATGCGTTTCATTTCTTCTAATTTGAAAGGATAAAATTCTTATATATACTTTTAAACTTTCGCGTTGCATTTTAAATTACTAAACTTTTACGGGATTAAAACGCGTTTGGTACCTTAAATTCTTACTTATATATATACTTACTTTAATAACATTCATTGGATAAAATTCTTACTTGGTCTAACGACACTTTCTATAATAACTTTTCGTATATTATTCATTCATTTCATATAATACTCATATTCTATAACAACATTTTGCATAAAGCTACATGCTATATTAATCATATTCTATATTTTGATTAGATATAATTTTTGCATTGTTTACTAAATGGAGGGGCGAGGCGGACCGCGAGCTGAGGAGTAGATGATTTTAACGATCGCCGCCGCGGCTGAGGCTGGCCGGCCAACAAGCCGAGGCTGCGGTGGAGAGCGAAAACCATCTGCGACGATCTGCGACGATTAGCTCGCGTGGGACCGCCGCCGGCGCCCCGCAGCACCGAAGCCGTGACAGAAAGCATGTACGCTTCATGTTTGCTTGCATGGTGCTGCACGCTTGCTTACATGCTGCATCCTTGATTGTACTTTGCATTTTTGCTTGCACGCTGCATGTTTGCTTGCATGCTACATGCTTGCCTGCATGCTGCATGTTTGCTTAATGGTGTTTGCTTTCTTGCATGCTACATGCTTGCCTGCATGTTGTATGCTTGCTTGCTGGCATGCATGTTAATTAATGTATTACAAACGAACAGTCAGTATATAAAATGTTTTTATATCATCTGGTATTATATCAAAAAACTATTATATCAAATGGTTATTATATTAAGTCAGTTATTATATCAAATGAAAAAAATTTTTTTTTAATTTCCCGTGCTCCGAAAGTACGCTTGAAGTTATCCGAATTAACAGATGGACAAAAACAGTATTTCGAAAACTTTATGAAATTATAAAACTATTTTTTCAGGGTGCAATTCATATCTTATTACAAATGATCTAATTTCAAAGGATTCAATTAGATTCATCGGGTATAATTTTTACTTGGTCTGGGGACACTTTCTATAACAACATTTCCTATATTATTCATTTGGTACATACTCATATTGTATAACATCATTTTGTATAAAGCTACATTGCTCTAGTATTTATTTGATATAATTTTTACATAGCGTAATAAATATTATTCTATAAAAATATAATTTTAACCTTAAACTGATTTAAAATATTCTTCTTTGAGAAACTTATTCATACAACTAGTGACAGAAACTAATCGCTTCCGACTCCATGTAGTCTTGTTCCCTTCAGTTTGTCTGACCCTTAGTGTGTTAATCAAACCCGCGTAGGCGCGAAGCTGCAGCTTTTGCTTGCTGGCAAAAACTGCAGCTTCGGAGCCCCGCAGCGCCGGAGCGGAGCCGTAACAGCACATATGATGCACGCTTGCTTGAATGCTTGCTTTTATGCTGCATGCTGTCTTTCATGTTGCCTTCTTGAATGCATGCTGAATATTTGCTAACATGCTGCTTGCTTGCTTGCATGCAAGTTAAAATACGCATAGCAAACGAACAGTGGTATTATATCAAATGATCATTTTATCACATGAAATTGGAGAATCTAAAATTATATATAAAATTATATAAAATGTTTATTATATCAAGGCCTTTGTTATATCAAATGAAATTTTATTATTTGAATGTTATATCATTAGTATATGGTGTCAGACCGAGCTTTAACAAAAGCGTTAATCTTGTTCAGCACGCTACTATATTCCAGGCGGAGGTGTACGCCATCATAGAATGTGTAGAAGCTAATCGCCAACGAAACTACAAAAACCAAACCATTTATATCTTTTCAGATAGCCAAGCAGCTCTTAACGCTATTCAATCGAATGTTATATATTCGAAACTGGTGACAGACTGCGAAAATAAACTAAATAACCTGGGACAACAGAACAGAGTTATTCTGAAATGGGTACCAGGACATTCAGGTGTCGTCGGTAATGAAAAGGCCGATGAACTTGCAAGGGCTGGAGCGGAGGGTCAACAGATAGGTCCAGAACCTTTCTGTGGCATCTCGAAACGTCATGCCATGCAACTCCTTAAGGAAAACCTTCTAAGCGAATCAAAAAAATACTGGCTAAACCAACCAGGATTAGTACACGCTAAAACCTTGATAGAAGGATACTCGCAAAAACGAACTACTGAATTTTTACAGTTCAGTAGGACGAACACCGGTGCGATTGTTCGGGCCTTAAGTGGTCACTGCAAGCTAAACAGACACCAATTTCACATGAAATTAAGTGAATCTGATATTTGCAGATTTTGCGAACAGGAGCGTGAAACACCCCAACACCTCTTGTGCGATTGTGGACCTCTAAGTCACAAACGAAGTATCTACCTGGGAAGACACTTAATCAGCCCAGGGGAACTGAAATCTCTTAAAGCCAGAGCCATCTTGGATTTCCTGGTGGCGGCCAGGCTAAAAGAGATACTGCAACTTGGCGGCGAGTCACAATAGAGTCTTAGGTCGCAGTGACTACAGCTTCATTGAAGGTGCATAGCCCCAACAATAAGAATAATAATAATATATCATTAGTATTTATACCAAACATTGCAAATCCCTTTTTAAATTGAGGTAAATTTCATATCTTTAAGTAGTATAAATTATCTTAACGCAGTTTGTTGTTTTGGATGTGTCTAGTTTAAGTTTACTAATTTGTTATTGTAAATGTAGGTAAATTTATTTCAGCTGTCACTTAAAAGTTTTAAGTGACTTGGTTTAAAAGATTTAAGTGCTTTCATATGCGATATAGCAAGAAAAAGAACCAATTACATTCAGCCTATTTCATCAATGCTCGCAACTGCGTAGGGTTGAAGAGATCAGTGATCTTGGCGTAGTGATGAATGCAAAGCTCAATTTCACATCTCACGTGAACTGTATTATGGGGAAGGCTGCCCGATTGCTGGGATTCCTCAAGCGCAGCACTAGACAATTCTAAAAACCCCAGACGAAAATTGCACTATTTAATTCACTGGTGCGAAGTTGTTTGGAATATTGCTGTGTAATTTGGTCCCCCTTCTACGGTACTCATTTACAATCAGTTGAATGTACCCAGGGGGAATTTACACGTCATCTCGCGTTTGCAACTCGGGGTATTTGCGCTCGTGCGAGCTATGAACAGCGGCTGCGATTCTTTAAAATAGACTCCTTAACGAATCGGAGAAGAATGCACGATCTCGTGTTACTTTCTAAAGCGATGCATGGCATAATATATTCAAACAGTATAGCTAACGCCATCTCTCTATCTGTGTATCGAAGAGTTCCCAGAAAACCTATAGTAAGAACCTTTCACATACCTCTGGTCCGAACCAATATCGGCATTAACTCGCCAGTGGTGAGGATGGTGAGGAGTACAATTATGCAGAAAAATTGATATTGACATTTTTTACGTTATAAAATTATCCGTATTTAATAGTAAAGTGCTGAAATCATACCCATAGCTTATTTTTATAATAATTTAAAAATTTATCGTTTTTTACCTGTTCACATATTATAAATTTTTCGTGTTTGTATAATGATTTATGAACGACAATTTATTACAATAATTCAATGTTAATAATTATCGTGTAACTTAATTTTATTTGGATTTAATTTAATTGGATTTAATTTAATTTCAATGCAAGTAATTCAATTTAATTTTTGACTTTAACATAAACTGACATATTGATACTATTTTTAATCTTGACAATTTCCCAGAGATAGCTGTACATGCCTGTTATACGTTTACATTCAGTATTGTGTCCAATTTTATATGTGCCAATGTAATGTTTAATGTGAATACTGTTGGTGTCTAAATGAATAAAAAAATTACTATCTCGATTTCATAAAACCGTTTGACTTAGATTTTTTTCTTATTTTATTTTAAAGTTTTTATTTTTGTCATAGTGTACAGTATTCTACAAGTCAAGCCCTTTCATTTGATATCCATATTGAGGGGGCTGTCAAGAAATATGTAATACGCCACTCTGTGACGGCGGCAATCCTTTTGTCATCAGAACAAAATGTGCGAGATCCAAATTTTACCTCAATCAGACATTGGCAAGTGGGTCAAATTTAACTCGCAAGATTTGATCCAAACAAACATTAATTAATATACAAATAGGGCAAGCTAAATAAAACCTATTAAAAGGGCAGAAAACTGGCAATTCTATCTTCAATTATTTTGTAGAGTGCTAAATTGATTGTGTTCAAAATGATTTCATCATATTCAGTTAAGCTAATCAGGTTTTTATATTCCTTAAATCTATTCGAAATGAAAATCAGAGTGTTTCCCTCGGGCGAAAGACCTATTTCGGCCCTCGATAGAAACAATGGTAAATTATAACCCGAGGCCGTCGTTCCTTTCGTCCCTATTGTGACAATCTACTATTATTTAGGTGATTTTAATCTTTGAAATACACACAGCTTGTCGCGGTAACGACACCTAGGAATTACTGTAAATAATCTAGAAAAGCACTCGAATGAGTTGGTGAAGTTAAATGACACCAAAGCTTAAATAGATTGATCGTTAATCATCTATGGAAATTATAAAAATATTAGCTTTTGCCGGCGGCTTCGCTCGCGTTAAATTCGGGGTAACACCGAAGATTTAAAAAAAAAGGCAGGTATTTTTCGTTGGTAACAAAGAGTCTGTGTACCGATTTTTAGCTTCCTACCATTTTAGGGAAGTGGGGGGTCAGAGAGAGACAAAAAGTAGCCTATGTTCTCTCCATCCGTACAACTATCTCCACTTAAAAAATCACTTCAATCCGTCGCTCCGTTTTGCCGCGAAAGACGGACAAACAAACACACACACACACTTTACCATTTATAATATTAGTATGGATTTATAATATTAGTATGGATTGTAACGAAATATATAAAAATGTGTTAATTTGACTAAAGACCGATTGTTTTTTTATACGGTACCAAAGCGGAATATATTTCAATCACCATGGGCAACATGTTAGGCATGTTTACGATTAGGCCTTAGTCAAACCACGCTGATGGCCCAGTGCGGATTGGTTGACTTCACATACACTTTTGAATTACTTCGCAGGTGGATGCAGGTTTCCAAACGATGTTTTCCTTCACCGTAGGAGCATCAGATAAATGTAGGTGTGAAATTCGTGAAACGAAAAACACATTGGTACATGGCAGGATCGATCGTGGGTCTCCCGATTCTACTCGGGGCACAGTCCAGTGCCGAGACCACAGCGCCACCGACGCCACCGACGTCAGGCAAGTCAATTGAAAACAAGAGCTTCTTACAGACCGGTTGTTGAGACAGTTAGTAGATAAAAAAATGAAGATTGTTATTCCTTTAGCTTAGCTTATAGGATGCACGCGATCTATTTTTAACTAATTAAATTGGACAAAAGACTGATATTCCTGTTCTTGTATTTCTTTTTTGTGTAAAAATCATCTGTTACTGAAACTAAGTCTCCCCTTTAAATTCAGCTCCTAATTGGAGTGTTCACGCTCCCGAAACACAATACAGCAAGAGATATCAAATACCGGCCTACATTTCAACATTTTTCTTTATGAAAATATAATAACGAGAAAAAGTCATAATCACTATATATCATTAATTTCCCTGGCGGCATATAATACAAACACTTGATATTTGTGATGTTCTTAGAAAGGCGCTCAAGTGGATATTCTGCTTAGTCGACATCAAAACATGGTTGTTTGGAATCCCTTTGACCAGATCCTAATGAGATTAGAATCTTAGTTTTGACCCAAACAAAATCTTAACAATCTGTAAGTTAATAATTAAAAAATAAACTGTCGGTGCTAAAGACATGCCTACATGTGGAAGCTTTTTTATATGAAAGCAAAATATTACTTGAAAGCTTATTTTTTTTTGGTTGCGTAGTTATGTCTCGGGTGGGACATTAAATTCTACTTACCGAACTTGCTTGTTACTTGTGAATTTACTTTGAAGCTTTTGTGCTATTTCCAACGTCCTTGTGAAAAGCTAAATTAACGTCGCGAAGAAAAAATCGTCACTCGTATTGTACTTATTACCTTCATTTTATAAATTGGTACATATAGCTATTGATAACTTTTTTTTCAGTCTGACAAAAAATAATGAAACTATTATAGAACACAAAGAATGTAAAAAAGTCAGTATATTCATTGGTGTAGGCCTCTTATCTAGGGCGTATGTCGCTTCCTGTAAGTTCAAGATAGGTACGTAATACGTAGCGAAAAATAGGATTGCCGGAGTTAAGTGGGCACGCTTCTTGTCAATATGTTATGAATATTGGGGATTACGTATCAAACACACCTGAACCGAAAAACCCGATGGAATAAGGATATAAGCTCACGATATTAAGGTTTGTATTATTTTATGGGGTAAAGCAATTTTGTCTACGGCTTAGCGAGAAAAAGTCTGATTAAATCGCAAAAATGCACTCTACCAACTCATATTATGGTACTTCAGATGTTATTATATTACTTTAGTAATACCTACTGTTCCATAGTAGGTAAGAAGGTACACATACGGCACATGTTGATGTACAGGTAAATTTATCAAGTGTGCCTAGATGGTCAAATCACGGTGTTGATTTTGTAACTCATCGATTGTTCGGCTATCGTTATCAAACTGAATGACTTAATGAAAAAATAAGAATTATATTAATTAGCTATAAGTATTGGTTGATTTATTAAACAAAGATGCCAAGATCTCTTAGACGACGACGTTACAGAACGTTAAACATACTAAACATCAGTTTTAATCAAACATAATTATCAAATCTATACGATGGCCGATTGCTGATGAGATGAGTGCAGCAATAGAGGAAATAAATAATTTTTTCCCCTCTATTGCTGCAAAAAAATTGTTAAACGGTGTTTGGCATTATACTTATGATCAAAAAGTCCGATGGAAGGCGTTAGTTAGCGTTTGTCATACCAAACGTTATCGTTCAACCGCGTCTTAAATACTTCCTATATACCTATGTAGAATTAATAAAAATGTCCTAATTAAGAACTGCAGAGCCTGTATTAGATACCAATAAACATTTTATTATTATTAGGTATTATATCATAATAGAGCTGCAGTAATATCCGACAGTAACCTTTTTCGGCGAGCATGAGGTGATCCTTCCCTCCAGGGTAAGTAGGTAATGCTTGCGATGAAGGGAGGAAAGATGCTATGGTAATGGGAACCGTGAGTATCCTTTTTAATCTAACGAATTTCATTTGATCCATGGGGAGATACCGGAGATTTATTTAAAGTAGTTGAAAAGTGAAATGTAAACACGAATAAGAACCCTAAAACAAAATAACCCAGTGGTTAGAACGTGGTAATGTAATGGCGAACTTACGCCACAGCAAAATTGGCGTTACATCAGGCTTACATTCGCGCAAGCGATACGCATCTAATGACCCTGCCGTGGAGGCCTGCGTGCACGGTTGGCCCCGTGCACGCCGTCGTAAGACCCTGCATCTGGGGATTGCCCTGGTGTTCTCGGGCAATCCCCCCTTGGCGCTAGCCCGACCAGTGAGATCGGGCTGGCCTGGGCGCGTTGATAGTGGTAGTCTCAGTGTAGACCCTATCACGCGCGCCCATAAGGGCAAGGAGAACACCGGGGGGTTTAGTGGGTAGGCCCGGCACTCTGCCGGGAGAGCCCTACACACGCTCGTCGTCTAGCAATCGGTGTGGTCACGCATTCCCCTCAAAAAAATAATAAAAAAGGGCTGGTGCATACCACAAGTATTCAGTGTAGTGCTCATTATAGTGAAGTTAATAAGTTCTTACGAAAATAGTGCGCGAGTGTAGGTTGACAAATTAAAAGTTTGTCAAAGTCAAATAGTTTGCGAGTGTTAGTGAAATATGTGGATTCATACCCCGTTGTGCATCGACCAGTGTATTAAAGTCTTCACGATTTTTCAAAGTAGATTGTTATACAAGGGGCTCAATCGACCCATTATGTACGAGATAAAGTTCTGGGGTTAATAGGAACCGAGATATAATGGCCGTATGTTACACTACTTTTCACTACGATTGAGAAAAAATAAAATAAACCAATAGATACAAAACTAAATAAATTACGATCACTAATTCAATTTGTAATAGATTCGAAAGATTTTGCGCCAATACCTTTTCTAACTTTATTCTGTAGCTGAGTCCCAACGCGATGCACAATTTGGCCTTACCATGATCGCTTATACTCGTAGCAAGGTTAAAACAATTAAACCAAAGACATCGCTCTTGCTTATAGCGCCACCTCACTCTCAGTGCGGTTTTAATATTGTTTTGGGCTGTCATGGTTAGGTTTGTATCACAACAACTTTCAAATTTTCTCGCTTCTAAGGTGCAAGAGATCTCTCCTCCACTCGATTTTACTACGGAGGTAGAGACACAAACTGTAACCATTTTGAAAGCGGTCGCTGATACAGCTCTGCAGCTGCGAAAGATTAGCTACTGCATTTGATCCAAGAAATAGAAATATTACAATTTTGTGGTAGCTCACTAAAGTGGTAACGTTTTAAACGTATTAATTTATGACATAATTAGGAAAACACATTTTTTTTTCTTCTTTCGAAAACATAGTTAGACTGCTAATTGCGCTTCGTGGACCTCCGCGTTAAACTATTTCGGCTCTGATTATGTCATCACGAATTCCTGAGGACAACATGCGCGCTCTCAAAAATAATTTATCGCGCCCCGCCCAAGTAACAATTTAAGTTATAGAAAGGTCACAAATAGGTTATATAACCTTTTTATGGATTTCCTCAAAGAAATACGATAGGTCCTAATATGTTTATAATAAACTCCGCATAAACTCTTAATAACCAAAAAGGCCCTCCATAACAACCTAGTGCAGACCTTATTTTTAGTCTTTACTGACTAGACAAATTACCTAAAGGCATGCTTGATAACCTAGATGTAACTGTAAATTAACCATTTTATAACCTGGTTAAATTCAGTATTACCTAATTATAACCTTTATGAAGTCTCAGCTTAGTCATGGACTAGTCATAATCAGTTTTTATCGCAGCAGTCATTTTCCAGAATTAGGTTATTGTCAAGTACCAGCAAAAGCTTATTAGTAAGTTTTCAAAATATTTTATAAGAGACTGGTTATATATTAGTTAAAACTTATTTCATATCAGACAAATGGCTTCCATTTGTAATACTATTTTTTTATTATGACTTGGGTATTCATATACGAAGCAAAATGTCTGTAAAATTCACACGTGCTTATAAATTCTATTGCGAATACCAGTTTTCTGTTAAATTATGGGATAATATGCTTATAAAATACACGCGCCCTAATTATCAGGCATATTTAAAATATTTAATGGTCATACGTAGTGTAAAAAAAATACATTAAATACATTTTTAACCTCCAATCTGGCACACAATTATTTATAAACGTAAAAATGTCTTTTAAATTTATTATCACTAACAAATAAAATAAATAAATTGATATTTTCGAAAATTCTTGCCACAATAAACCTCTTAAAAATGGCTGCCTTCAATGAAAGGCTTACTAGCTTTACAAATAACTCTTAAATAGCCTGAATTACTATTAACGCACGAAATTTACTTAAAAATAACCTCTAGGTAATTTAAATAACCTTATCACAAACTGTTAGTTATTTTTGCAACCCTTTACGCATTAAATTTTCTCGTAAGATTTGATAGTACTTCTATATCACCGCGGACGGACTAAGTAGTAATACTAGCTTTTTCCCGCGGCTTCGCTCGCGTTAAATCCGGGGTAACACCGAAGATTTCAAAAAAAAAGTAAGGCAGGTATTTTTCGTTGGTAACAAAGAGTCTGTGTACCGATTTTTAGCTTCCTACCTTGAAAACTGCAAAAAGTCCCATATAAAATTTCACCCCCTCTTATAAGGGGTTGGGGGCAGATTTCCAAAAAAAAAATGATGCACGATTTTTTTGTTAGTCACAAATAGTCCGCATACCAATTTTCAGCTTTCTACCTTGAAAATTGCAGAATACTCCATACAAACTTCCAACCCCATTTTAGGGAAGTGGGGGGTTAGAAAGAGACAAAAAGTAGCCTATGTCACTCTCCATCCGTTCAACTATCTCCACTTAAAAAATCACTTTAATCCGTCTCTCCGTTTTGCCGTGAAAGACCGACAAACAAACACACACACACACACTTTCCCATTTATAATATTAGTATGGATTTTCAATGCAATTAATATATCTATTTATTTAATTATTTACATTATAGATATTAATTGCGGATTACTTGACGATGCTAAAATCAAAATATTACTAGATCACCATCATCATCATCATCTCAGCCGCACGACGCCCACTGCTGGGCATAGGCCTCCCCCATGGATCTCCACAACGATCGGCCCTGTGCTGCCCGCATCCAGCGGCTTCCCGCGATCTTCGCCAGATCGTCGGTCCACCTGGTCGGGGGCCTATCCACTGAGCGTCGCCCGGATCGTGGTCGCCACTCAAGAACCGTTCGGCCCCAGCGGCCATCGGTTCTTCTAGCTATGTGTCTCGCCCACTGCCACTTCAGCTGAGCAATCCTTCGAGCAGTGTCGGTTACTTTAGTTCTCCTGCGGATCTCCTCATTTCGGATACGATCACGCAGGGAGACCCCAAGCATTGCTCTCCCCATTGCCTGCTGAGCGACCTTGAGCCTTCGGACGAGACCCATAGTGAATGGCTACGTTTCGCTTCCGTAAGTCATCACTGGCGACACACACTGGTCAAAGACTTTGGTCTTGAGACACAGGTAATTTGGACGCGAAGATTTTTCGTAACTTCCCGAAAGCTGCCCATCCGAGCTGGATTCGACGAGAGATCTCTTTCTCGAAGTTGGACTTACCTAGCTGGACTATCTGTCCCAGGTATACATAGCTGTCTACAACTTCAAGTGTAGTGTTCCCAATATTAACTGAAGTGGGTACAACATGGGCATTCGACATGATTTTTGTCTTATCTATGTTCATTTTAAGACCCACTCTTTGGGAAGCACTACTGAGATCTCCGAGCATGGTGTTCAGGTCTTCCAAGGTCTTAGCCATTAGAACCCCATCATCAGCAAAACGGAGGTGTGTTAGGTACTCGCCATTTATGTTAATGCCGTATCATTTCCAATCCAGAAGCTTGAAAATATCCTCCAATGCAGCGGTAAAGAGTTTTGGAGAGATAACGTCTCCCTGTCTTACACCTCGCTGCAATTGGATGGGATAAGAGCTCTGGTTCTGGAGTCGAACCGACATAGTGGCATTTCCGTATAGGTACCTTAGCACCTCTATGTACCTGTAGTCCACTTGGCACCTTTGGAGAGACTGCAGCACCGCCCATGTCACCTGTAGTCCACTTGGCACCTTTGGAGAGACTGCAGCACCGCCAATGTCTCGATCGAATCGAAGGCTTTCACAAACGCCAAGCAAAGTGGCAGATTATACTCCTCGGTCTTCTGTATAACCTGCCGCCGCGTATGGATGTGGTCTATGGTACGCTCTCAGAAGCTCTGTAGTGATTCCGTCATCACCCACCGCCTTATTGTTTTTTAGTTGTTTGAGAGCCATACTAATCTCGTACAGGCTGACGTCCGGGATATCTTCAGTATAGTGTCGGGTAAGCTTGGCTTTGGGGTCTCTAGCCTCGCTTTAAACAGGTGCTTGCGTGGAGTATAACTGTCCATAGAAACTCTCAATCTCCCTTAGGATCTCAGGCTTCGACAAAATGAGGCTACCGTCGTCAATCTTCAGCTGCGTTAGTTGACTTTGCCCAATAGACAAATATCTCGCAAATACTTTGGAGCCTTTATTTCTCTCGATAGCCTCTTCAATACGAGCCGTATTGAATCGGCGAAGGTCGCATGCCAATGACTTTGATATCTGCCTATTAAGCTCCCGGTAACGACTAGCATCCGTTGAGTTCTGCAGTCTCATTTCGTGTCTCCGATCCATAAGTTGGAGGGTTTTGTCGAAGAGTTTCTTTGTTCTGGGACGGCGGGTTTTAAAGAACCTAGACGCTACCGTACGGACAGTATCCACCACCATGTTGTTTAGATCGTCCACATTTAAGCTGTTCTCAAGGGCTTCGAAGCGGTTCTGGAGCTCGAGTTGAAACCTTTCAGGGTTTTCGATTTGCGCAGGTATTGGTCGGAGCGTAGACTTTATCAGTCGAGATCTTTCCAGCTTAATATTGATATTCAATGTGCCTCGTACCAGTCTGTGATCACTCCCCGTTTTGACGGCATTGATCACGGAGATATCATTGAATATGTGCCTTTTCGTCGACATGATAAAATCTATCTCGTTTTTGACATTACCATCCGGACTCATCCAGGTCCATTTTCGGCTTTCGGACTTCCTGAAGAAGGAGTTCATCATATAGAGCTTCTCCCTCTCCATGAAGTCCGCTAGCATCTGGCCTCTGGTGTTCCGGTGCCCAAATCCAAATGGTGCCCCATTCTCAACTAATCATCGCAACGTTTCCCCAACCTAGCGTTAAAGTCCCCCATCACAACCGTGTAGTGGGTATTGTGGCTACGTATGGCTTCAGAGATCTCCTCATACATAGCCTCCACTTCGTCATCTGGGTGTGTCGAGGTCGGAGCGTAAACCTGTATGACATTCAACGAATATCGTTTCGATATTCTGAGTAGCAGATATGCTACCCTGGTCGACTTCCCGATGGTTATTCGGGTATATTTCTTTTATGGAAATACCGTAAATTCCCAACTACAGTAAATAAAGTAGCATTTGAAAATTACACAAAAAGATATAAGAAAATAATTAAACTCACTCAAAAAGTGCAAAATGACCACTATATTAATAAGTCTAACAATAAATCAAAAGCCACTTGGAAAATAATTAAAAAGTATAATAATAATACACCAAAAGAAAATATTTCTTGTATTTTAAATAATGACATAGAAATAACCAAACCGACAAATATAGCCGATGCATTTAACAATTTTTTTGTAGATTCTGTAAATGTTTCTAATGATAATGAACCAAATTTGAAAAATATTCAGTATAATCAACTTCATTCAATATTTCTTTCACCAACTTCTCCACTTGACATTGTAAAAATTATTCAATCCCTAAAAAACACTAACAGTGTAGGGTATGACAATGTATGCACTAGCGCCATTAAGCAAGTAGGAAATATAATTGCACCCACATTAAGCCACATTGTAAACTTATGCATGGAAGAAGGAATTTTTCCCGATAGACTGAAAATAACAATTACTGTTCCAATACACAAAAAAGATAACAAGAAACTTCTAAAAAATTATCGACCTATTGCTCTTCTGTCCATATTTTCCAAGATTTTTGAAAAGGTTATATATGACAAACTTTACAACTACTTCGAAACAAATAAAATTTTTACAAAGTACCAATATGGTTTTCGGAAAAATAGGTCTATCAATATGGCAATATACGAATTTTTAGAAAGAATTATTAGTAATGTAGAAAAACGAAGTCCAACCATAGCCATCTATATGGATATGACCAAAGCGTTTGACAGTGTTAATCATAAAACTCTGTTAAGCAAACTTGAAACGTATGGCATAAGAGGCAATGTCAATAAACTAATTGGATCTTATCTAAATAACCGAAGGCAAATTACCCACATAAATAGGATTAATCCTGAAACTGGTATCAATACCACTTATGTGTCGAAAGAAAGGTGTGTCTGCTTTGGTGTTCCACAAGGCAGTGTTTTAGGTCCACTGCTATTTAATATATATATTAATGACTTTCCTAGTGTGACTAATCACTTTATGACAATTTTTGCTGATGACAGTACTATATTATTTAAATTTGACAATTCGCATGACATAGAATATGACATTAATAACACTTTAAAATTAGTAATTAAATGGTTGACATTAAATAATTTGACAATAAACCTATCAAAGACATATGTGATGAATTTTAAACTACGGAATAATTCCCCATTAAATTTTGACATAAATTATTTAGGAAATTCAATAAAAGAAGTGGATATAACAAAATTTTTAGGAGTAACAATAGATAATAAGTTGACATGGAAACCTCACATTGACATTTTAGTAAAAAAATTAAACCAATTCTCTTACGCTTTGTATAAATTAAGACAAGTTACAAATATAAAAACACTTTTAACAGCATACTATGGATATGTCGCGTCCATTATAAAATATGGTATAATATTTTGGGGCAATAGTACTGATAAGCAAAGTGTATTCAGGGCACAGAAAAGATGTTTAAGAGCTATGTTTGGCCTGATGCAGGAAGATTCATGTGAACCCTTTTTCCGTGAACATAAAATATTGACTGTCACCTCTATTTATATTAGTGAGGTTGCAAATTTTGTGAGAAATAATATGCATTACTTTGAAGCATATCCCAACGGAAACCGTCAAGATGGAAAATTAAAAGTAACTCATAGTTGCAAGACAACCCTTCGCAAAGTTAGTATTAACTGTATGGCACCTACTGTGTATAACAAAATTCCATTGTACATTAGGTCTATATCTGACAATCATCAGTTTAAAAGTACACTCAATGGTTTTCTTGCTACTAAAGCGTATTACAATCTTCAAGTCTTCTTAGATGATAAGACAACTCAGCAGTGGAAACCACAATAATTCTATCCATTTATTATATTGGTTTAATTTAACTGTTTAATTTCTTATTTGACATCATAATTCCCTAATTTGACTACATAAATTATTTTGTACCTATAACATAACTTTCATTGACACTATAAATACTATTATTATTGTTTTATTTATGTGATTTTAAATATTATTATGATCGTGGTTATCCTAATTTGACATTATTTATTATTAATGTATTTAAGCTTGTTTAGAATAGATTAATTTCTTATTTGACATTACAACTTATTTGACATTGTAACTTATTTGACATCATAATTCCCTAATTTTACTACAAAAATTATTAGTATCTATTTTATAATTAAGTTTTATTGACATTGGACATTATAAATATTAATATTTTAGTGACTGTAATTATTATGAAGATCGTGGTTATCCCAATCTGACATTTATTTATTATTATTGTATTTAGAATCTTGTCATGTTAATTTTTAATTTACTTCTCATATGCCTATGGCGAATCATGGCTGTACTCTGTTTGTATTACATTTAACACCTATGTATATACCCATGTTTTATGAGCAAATAAAATGATTGATTGATTGATTGATTGATTATTACGTTGTTGACGAGGGACTTGTGGACGATAAACCCGACAACACCTTGGGGCTGTTGATCGCCCTCCCGGTAGTACAGCAAGTTGTCGGAATTGAGGATTATCGAGTCCTCCCCCTCTCTTCGGACTTCAGATAAACCAATGATATCCCAGCGTAGCTTACTGATAGCTTCTTCCAACTCCGTTAACTTCGCGTCTGTCCTCAGTGTACGCTTGTTGTAGGTTGCCAGGTCGAGTCGTCGTAGATGGTAGCCTTTTTTTTTTTTTTTTTTGGGAGGGGGGAAAATGCATTTACGCATTCCTCGTGGTCGAGCCAAACCACAAGGATATGTGGGACTCCCCAGCGGACCGGGCCTACCCACTAAAAACCCCCCCAGCAGCTCCTCCGTCCGTCACAAGACAGGGGAAAGGGGACAACAGCCAGGCCTTATTCCCGCTGAACCCCTGCCTGCGACATGTCCGTTGCCGGACGCCCCGTCTAGCTCTGCTGCTTTGTAGAGCGACGCAGAATTGCACCGCTCTACACCCCGAAATTGGTTTTTTATTATGGTTGTCTTCCACGCGGCCCGACGCTCAGTGCGCCGGGCCCCCGGCCCGCTCAGTGCGGGTAACGGGTTGCCCGACGGCAGATCCCACTAGATCCACCGCCGCGCGGGTGAGCCAAAGCTCTGGGAAACCCCCGGCAGGCGCGAAGCGCCGTGGCGAAAAGTCGCCTCCACCTTGCTACCTTCATAGGTAGCCGCCCAAATCGGGCTTCTGGCGAAAGCCACACCTCTTCTTAAAATAAGAAGAGGGGACTTCGCCCTTCTCCGCATGAAGCGGGTGGCCACACGAAGTGGCCCGCCGGGTTAAACTCGGCCATCCCACACCCCCCCCTCTATGGGGGTCCTCTCGTCAGACTATTAGCCCGCGGCAGAGAATCTGCCGGGTTGCCCAGGGTGCACCACAAGGAGGTTGTCTGACATCGCACCCCGTCGTAGATGGTAGCCTGATCTTACCCGGGGATTCTTCGCACCCCCTGACCTACTAGATATATCTAAGTTAATGGGCCAACCAACGCATTTTATTTTTTACTTTTTGGAGGTGTTTTTTTTGTCGGGAGTTATTTAAATTTTAAGTTTAATTTTTATTTCAACCCTAAGCCTGAAGCCCAACTTTTTAAACCCTAAGCCTGAACACCCTAACTTAAAAATGTAATTCACCATTTTGTGGTGGCGGCCATCTTGGATTTGAGATTGTCATCATAGTGTATAGTATTCTACTAGTCGAGCCCTTTCGTTTGATACCCATATTGAGAGAGTTGTAAAAAAATATGTAGTTCGCCATTCTGTGGTGGCGGCCATCTTGGATTTTAAATTTATCATAGTGTGTAGTATTTTACTAGTCAAGCCCTTTCATTTGACACCCATATTTATTTATTTATTTAAACTTTCGCAGAGCCTAAATAAAGTGTACAGGGGCGGACTTAATGCCAGGCATTCTCTACCAGTCAACCCGTAAAATGTGAGAAAATCTTTGTTGACGGTGTTCGAATTGGAAAAAAATAAGAACTAAACAAACCTTGACACAACTAAGTAACAACATACTAAATAAAGATAAATACTAAATACACAAATAAATAAATATTATATACATAAATATAGATATATAAATATATATTGAGGGAGTTGTGTACGAATATGTATTCTGCCATTTTGTGGCGGCGGCCATCTTGGACCGATGGTCATTAAACATAGCTAAGAACACTTCCGACTAATTTACCTTTCAAACAAAAAAAAATCAAAATCGGTTCATCGGTTCGGGAGTTATGATGCCACAGACAGACACACACAACACTACCATAAACAAATCATTTGGAAAATATTGGAAAAAAATACAGGACGTAACGTTGACACTCAAACAAATTAATATTAGGTAGATCGCCCAAATATTATGAAGCTTCTCATTTTGTATTTGACCTAACTCGAATGAATGTTTATAATATAAGTTACTGTTCTGTTGATTTTTCGTCACTCGCAGTCAGTCACTCGCTTAGTACAATAACCCAAATTAATCATTAATGTCTCTTAAAATTTTAATTGACAGTCACTCGTTTAAATACTCCCCTTTAGTTATCGACACAATCTCTCCTCTCAGCCTTATGAATCGGTATGAGAACAGACTTTTTCAGTACATCAGGAAATTTTGCAAGTCTTAAGCAACTGTTAAATAGATTTGTTAAGGTCGGAGTAATTAAAGTACTCGAATGCTTTAAAACCTGGGCAGGGATACCATTATAGCCCGTGGATGGCCTTGCCTTGAGGCTTCTGATTGTACTTTCTATTTCTTCATTATTTGTATCGGCTAAAAAGAATGAACTATTTTGTGATACAATTTGTAAAAACTCATAAGGAAAGGATGGAACATAAATAACAGGACTTAGATATATTCGTATACGTACTTAACCAACGTAAAACTACCTTTTTTGTGATGATTCGCTGTACTATGTTTTTCGAATTTCTTTTATAATGTTCACTTTTCGCAATTTTTTGTTAAGACATCCTGTATATTTGTAAGTGGGCATTCCATATAACTTTGAAGTTACGGTGATGATTGAGTAGTTTCTTTATGTATTTAAAGGTTATAATAATTAATAAAAGCTTATAAATTATGCTATAAAGCTATCTTTTACGCCTTAAAGTGATTTTCCTAACTATATGTAGCCACAAAATGCTATTAAGTTATTAAACAGTTTTTGAGATAGCTAATAAGGTATTAGTAAAGTAGGTTATGAAAGAGTCACATTTGAGATATAACAATGCGTTTCACGTCATATTTAGGCATTTGATTATCCTAAAAACAACCCAATTATAACCTTTTCGGAACTTAGAAGACTTAGGACTTATAGCTCTGGAAAACAATCTATGATTGCGTTATATTAACCTCTTGAAAAAGGCTTTTAGGTTAAAGCAAAAACCATATAGTTCTAAGACCAAGGAGCTCTAAAATTAACTGACATAGAACTTACAAGATAGACAAATTCCTTATTATAACTTTTTTATGACAAAAAGGTATTTTAAATAACTATCATACAGGATAAATGCTACTTGGGCGTGCTCATCGTTCACAAGGAAGTCACATTATTAAAAAATCTTCCTCGTTTAGATAACAATTTAAAAGAGCTGGGAATCGGGGACGTAACTTCATTTTTTCTATTAAATTGTTAAGCCAAGTGGAATATGTATATTCTCCGGAAATATTTTATGCAATATTCAATAAATTGAATCCAACAACAAAAATTGCGATGGACAGATTTTCCGATGCAAATTGTTTCAAATCGTTCGACTTTTTAGCCCGCGAGTTGGAATAAAATAATTATACGGTTTGGTTTGTCGCGAGACTAGCTGAGCGGTATTCGTTTAATTTGCACGAGCGACAACAAAAACGTGAAGATATTGCGCTGAAAAAGGCGAGGAATTTCGACATGCAAGCCGATGTGTTCCGCACTTCATACCGTTCAGTGTATTTCAGTGCTGACGTCACATGACACACAGTACAAATGTAACAGTAAAACTAAAACTTTTTATATAATATGCAATGTACTTTTTGCTAGATTACATATAAGTATTGATTTATAATCTGAGGTAAGTACCTACAATAATACATACTATACAAATACAGCTTTATGACTTCACTAGCTTCTGCCCGCGACTTCGTCTGCGTGGACAATTTTTAATTTTCCCTCGGGAACTACTTAAAGAATCGGGATAAAAGGTATGTTCTTTTCCATGTCATAGGCTATTTGCATGCCAAACTTCATCGAAATCCGTTCAGCCGTTTTTGCGTAATTGAGTAACAAACATCCAAACATCCAAACGTCCAAACATCCACACTTTCACATTTATAATATTAGTAGGATGACTTCATTGCTATTTTTATTGTATCTTTACTTGTATGTAATATTACCTAGTATTTTTATTCGACAAACAACCCCGTGTTTTTTTAAATAACTTAAAAACAACAAAGCTTAAAAGATTTAGTTGCCGGTTAGAAAGAGATCCAACATAGACTGTAACGTCATTGTACTTGTCCACTATTATAATATCGATACAAAAATATCTTTTGTGACAAAGAGACATTAAAGTAAATATGCAATTATCAATAACTTGCCATTCTTAATGTTTTATCATAATTACACCGTTTTTTTCACAATTTAAGGGTGTTAAATGTTTTTATGTTGTGTTATCAATAAAATTCAAATTTTATGCATATTCCTATTGTAAAGTATAGAATGCATCACTAGAATACAAGAAAAGCGCGATTAGCTAGAAGTAGTATTCAAACAATAGTTAAGAATATGGCTGACGAGACGGGTAGGTAATGGGCGGTTCAATTTTTTTGTTTATCTTCGATCTAAATATTTAAATAGATATATGTAGGTATTTTAATACAATAATGAATAAGTATCATATAAATATCTTATTTCGATTACTATTCGAAAATGATGACTGAACATTCTTTTTATATACGGAAAAGTATTCTCCTGACTTGATGACAATGGAACCACCATTGCCATCAAATCAGGATCTGGTGAGAGGATCCCAAGAAAACGAGAGATTACTGTAAGTTCATAGGCACGCACGTCCAACGTCTTTCATGTTTTTCTGAAGCTGTTCAGGTATTTGCGCCTGGAAGTCATCATCTCAAGGATTCTTCCACCATGCAGAGCTTATGATGTATTCTTGATTTTAAAGAGTAAGGGGGTTAGCCTTAAGATATAAAAGGCACATATGACTCTTAGTTAGGTATATACTTTGAAGTTACTTTAGTGACCTGTAGTGTGATTCTGTAAAACCTCACTTTAAACTTCGAATCTGATTCCGCAGTGAGTTCTTAGATTGGCATTCTCAAAATTCGAATGTAGATTTGAAAGTAATCTGTGCTACAGCGCTACACTTGCGAGCGTGGCAGCGAGTGGAACTAGTGACCGTGAGATTTTGACATTATAAATATGGGATGACGTATGAAATGGCATTCCGTAAAGGGAATTCCTTTATCACTTCGAAGCTCACTTCGAAGCTCACTTCGAAGCTCACTTCGCACACGAACTCGAAACAAAGTGTCAAATAAAACGTTGCTATTTTGTGAGTGAAAACAGGCAAATTTTATTATCATAGTTTAAAAATACATTTAAAATTATTTCTGAAGGTGATAAAAACTAGTTCTGAGGTATTTATTAGAATTTTATCGCTACTAACTCGTGATAATGACTATGTAAGGGTATCTTGTATCTTATGCGAAGTGAGCGTGAATATCGAAGTGAGGTGCGAGCTATTGTTCGAATTTTACAGAATCGACATGTTGGTTTTAAATTCATGAAAAAGATTTCAATATTTTTTTTACAAAACACCAACGCCACTTCAAAACAAAAAGGATTTCAAAATAATATATTTTTTTGAGTATAAGTAATAATACCTTAATAATAATGATTCTAATGAAACACGATAGAGCGATAGCAGCGAGAGTAAAAAAAATATCACCATGGAGCGCACAGTCACAAAGAGCTTTGAATCGTTTACTCCGAACCTCCCCGAAATTGCTATATACGAGTGTCTGTGTGTGCGTAGGTCTGTTTGCGCCCAATATAGGCAGCTGGCTCTCTGTGTCTATTTACTTTCCAAAAGAAGAAAACTGGGCTTATGTTGAAAATGTTGTCATATTTCATTTCTGCTTAGGTAGCAAATTTAGAAACTATTTTGAGATTTTTGCATTGTTATAATAACAATAATAAAAAACTCGAAACGGTTTACAAACCTCGAAATGGTAAACAATAAACGTTGTTTGAACATTTTTATAAAATAATTCTAAAAAATATTTCGAAAAAAAATCAAAGTACGAAGTGTTGGGCTAAATACCTGGGATAGGCATTTGCCTATCCTAAAAAACTAGTTTTCTAATGCTAACATCATTGCAGGTTATCTGTGGCTTACACTCAAATGACTTTCACGGTTCGTTCCAGATAAGCATTACAACTTTTTGGTGCTAATATCTGATTTTAACCGCGTTTTGCGCATTTTTAAGAAATGTTAACATTTTTAGCCGCACTACTTGTTAAAAATTAAATGGTAGGAACTTATTTTTTGTGCTGATTTTTGACACCTCACCTAGGCCTGTGACTTAAAATAAAAAAAAATACAAATCGGAATCGACCAAAACTTTATCAATTTCTTTAAAAACAGGTTTCCTATGTCAAAAAAAGCTGCCAAAAAGTGCTATTAGAGAATCTCTCTTATGGCCTTGGTATTTGATGCCAATTTTTCGTGGCAAAAATGTTTAAGTGAAGCACTCAAAACCAGCACGCAAAGTTAACACCAAAAGCTACCAAATGAAATGCGTTGGAGCTAAAAATGTTGAAAATGTTACAAGTCCGTGCTTACCTGAAACGCACCTACCGCACTCTTGATGTCTGTCACGAAAAAATGACAAAGTTTTTTATGGGCCCTAGGCAAACACAACAGTATTATGCCCAACACTACTTTTGTGAAATGGCCAAGTTTCAAAAAAAAATTTGTATAAGTAAAGCATAAAAAATATTGAAAACATAAAATACGGGTGTCTTTATTTTTCAAGTTCTTTCGTGTAAGCCAAAAAAATGTAGGTTTCAAAAGTTTGAAATGTCAATTTCAAATAAATATATGGAAAAAAATAGTATGAAAAAAAGTCAAACTCACGCTTGACTATTTTTTGATAATTTCATTATGCATGTTCTAATTAGCTGGTGAGTTTTAGGGGAACAAAAATTTCGTTATTTTTTAGTTCCGATGCACCCTTTCCGAGATATTATAAGCATTTTTGTAAATATTTTTCTTGAAATTATGCAAAGTTGTAATTCCTCGTAAAAGCAGTCGAAAATATAAAGTCCTACTGGCTCCATACTAAATACGGTAAAATCTTTTCACGCGCTACACCCTCTTTGGTGGCTACACAAGGTGAAAGCAAGCGAAAAGTTGAAGCTGCATTTTTTTAAAACCCCGTTTTCTAGAAAAACCTTTTTAACCTTTATTAGGAGCTTCACGACTTCCATTTAACAATTTCAATCGATCCTCTAGAAAATTCTCCAAAATTGTCTCTCGATGACGTGTCTCGATCTCCGATGCGTTGTTTTCGAGTTGTTTAATAATAAGTGCGCTAATGCTTTTTTAATATTTTGTAACGTAGAGTTTTTGCCGGATAGCTATTGTCTCAACATCGTCCCACGTCATCGTCGTCATACTGGTATAGGTACTTACACTATGTTAAAACGTTTGATCAAAACGAAATGTCAAAGTCTAAATCAAATCAATACCAAAATACTAAAATTACGGAAAACACAAATAAATGAAGAAAATATTTGACAAACCAAATGAAATGTGTTGGTTAACAATTATTAACATTCTATTTCTAATTTTGTTCCTTTTATTGCCCATTTTTATTTTTTAATTACGTTTTGCGAACTAAAATCATACAGAAAATTTGACAGGTCTGACACAGACCCAACGTTGGCAAGCGCCAATTCGCGTCTGGCGGTATAGCCGGAGACTCAGAACAATCACTTCTGAGGCCGGAGACATGGCGTGTCATCATAAACTGGAAAATTCACAAGTTTTTCTACAAAACTTATCCTATCTAGTTACCGGATATTAACTGAAAACTTATTTTTAGTGGGGTATCTGTAAAATTTAAAGAGGATTAGTCTCATATAATAATAATATGCAAAATCAGATATTTATTACGAAAACCGGTTTTAGTGTTTAATTTAGCCTTATTTTCGGAATTTTATATGATCGAGTGAAATAGATCCTATCATGTAACAGGTAAGTACATTCATTAGATGATATGCTTATTTATATCATATATTAATTTTATGGCTATATTTTAATACCAAATGCGTAAATTATCTGTTTTCGCGGAGCAGTTTTCGGCACTTTCTACCGATACCTCGCCTTATGAGTAGTTCAATAAATAAGCACGAGAGGTCATTTTGCAAGAAAAATCACAGCATAAAATTCTTCCCTGATTTTAATTTATTATTTGTTCAAGACAGGTGGAAAGGGCTTCGTGAAGTTAGAGTGTGTTGCCGGTGCCTTATAGGTAGTTCACACCAGTGTAAAACCTGGATGTCGATTCTGTAAAATTCGAACAATAGCTCGCATCTCACTTCGATATTCACGCTCACTTCGCATAAGATACAAGATACCCTTACATAGTCATTATCACGAGTTAGTAGCGATAAAATTCTAATAAATACCTCAGAACTATTTTTTATCACCTTCAGAAATAATTTTAAATGTATTTTTAGACTATGATAATAAACTTTGCCTGTTTTCACTCACAAAATAGCAACGTTTTATTTGACACTTTGTTTCGAGTTCGTGTGCGAAGTGAGCTTCGAAGTGATAAAGGAATTCCCTTTACGGAATGCCACTTCTGTAAGGTCAACAGTGTGGTAATTAAGGTTGTCTTTTTCGTCACCACCCAGTGTAAAACCATAGTCCAACGTCATTCTTCATTAACACTAACAATACGGAAATAATTGAGTTTTGCCGTTCCTCAAATCAACATTTTTTTTACAAAAAATAAAAACCAACTTCAAAAACACTTTAAAGTATTAATAATATTAACAATACAGATAACTTCACATTTTTATATTGAAGTCGGTGCCAATGATGATCTCCTAGAAAGTATTATTTGTGTGTTATAACTTTAATGTATTTTTAAGACGGTTTTTATTGTTTGTAAAAATAAAATATTTTTATCTTTTTAGTGATTTACATACGGAGTCACTTGGAAGAATACGACAAAAGGTCAATATGTGCCTATTGTATTCAAAAAACTAACCTCTAACTCCCTAAAGTTAAGGATTCATTAGTTCGGCTCATACCAGACGCAAAAACCTAAATAGCTTCGGAAAAACATAAGAAAAAGTTGGACGTACCTTAATATTTAAAGGTTTCCCTCGATTTTCCTGGGATTCCATCATAAGATCCTTTTGATAATAAAACCATCTCAGGCGTATACTCTATCGAATACAAAAAGAATTTTGAAAATCGGTCCACAATTGGCGGAATAATCGATAACTTACACACAAAAACAAACATAGGAACCGAATTGAGAACCTCCTTTTTTGAAGTTGGTTAAAAATTGTTGTAATACAATTATACATTCTTTGAAGAAAGAACGAAAGTAAGTTGTGGTAACTGCTACTGCTACTACCCACTGGTCCGCATCAAATCATGGATCTCGAGTACTTCTTAAAATAATTCCAGTCACTGTTTCTGGTCGAACAGGGATTTGCATTCTTCGATGACAGAAAAGCATGGTCACGTTAATTGACGCTAGCATTGACACCTTTGTAATAACCACGGTGTACACGCTGGTAAGAAAAAAATGAGCCCGTAGCCTGCTTTGCTTGACAGTACCAGGCTGGACACTATATAGTTTTTCTTCAAGTAAAACGAAATTCGTAGAATTTATTAATCATGGCATCATCTGCACCTCATTAAAGAACATAAAAAAATAATTCTTTGGGTATATCAAATTCGAAACATATTACTGCAAACAGGATCAACGTGCTATTGACATCTAAGTAAAGTCAACTTCAGGGTTTACCCTCTGGGCGTTTTGAGGCCGATAAGATGGTATCTAGCTAGTATCTCTCAGGCAATGTTTCGTTTCTTCAATCTAGAGAGACGAATCAAATGACCAAAGAGAGAGAGAGAGAGAGTTTTTGATATGACGGCGCAGTCAAATTACTCCTAGATTTATTTAGTTTACTTTGATTTTTCATAAAAATGTTTTAACGATTTTTTCTATAATTGTAAAATTAAAATAAAAAGAAACAAAACTAAAGAGGGGACTGTTCAGTCCGCGTGGGCTTACGAGTGACGTTGGTACCCCACGTGGATAACCGCGTGTTTCCGTTTATTCGCTCCTTCATATCAGCCAAGAGACGCCCACTGTTGGACATAGGTCTCCCCCAAGGATCTCCACACCGATCGGTCCTGCGCCTCCCGCATTCAGCGACTTCCCGCGACCTTCACCAGATCGTCGGTCCACCTTGTGGGGGGCCTACCAACCTATTCGCTCCACGTGGTTGTTATTTGTCGTGACGGTCGGTAATGTGAGTGGCGGTCGGTGCCAATATAAGCGAACGCTGTGAATACGGAGCTCAGTCTGTCTTGAACATCGGTGCTAGAAGTACACTAGCAATTCCACATTCCTGTTGGATTTACGATTGTCACATTATTAATTTGTTTGTGTTTTGTTGCTTTGTTACGGAATAAAGTTTACCGAATTCCTTAAAGAATCTTATTTTTACAAACAATCACTTCCCTCAACTATGGATACAAACGAACGAATCATCTGCTCAGAAATCCGTCAGATATTAAAATTCCTTGTCGGTATTCAAAGGTCAAGAACTCCAAACCGTCTGTGGTAGGTATTCAAACTCCCTGTGAACAGAAATAATTTCATTTCTCACTTCTTCGTGTATTGTAAATATTGTCAGGTACATCGACAGAATTATAAAAGCAATGTAGTAGGTATGCAAACTCCTTCCCATGACCTTATCCGGTAGCGACACATGCTTCCTCGGCGTGTCCTTCACGTCCGATAACGGGGAGGATGGGTGCTGGACGTGCTCGCGCCCGGGGGGTTTCACTCCGCAGTTTAGGTACGTTTGGCCGGCGCACCGGCTGGGTGGTGTATGGCTAAAGGTTACCGCTCGGCTCGCACGCTGGCCGCGTCGCACGTAATAATTTAGATTTTTCTCGGTAACGATAACTGCATATCGGTGAGTGGAAACCCTGCGCTCTTATCACCAAATCGGTATCGGGTCAGCGACGCGTAACTGAATTGGAACTCTCGTGTTATGCAATAAATTTCACTTTCCCGTGCAGTCAGATGAAGGTCGTAAGAGTAGTAAAATTTTCATACCTAAACTTGGCTTTTCTTCGAGAGTGATCCTGTGCCCAAGGTAGACACCACCACGTCGGCGATTCACCGACTTCGGGGTTGCTGATTTTTGTACCCTACTACCAGCTCATAGAAAGCATTGTGGCTTACCCCGATTCCAATTGTCTCCGTATGTAGCCGGTGGACTTCCTGAGCTAGCTCGAAGGAAGTCGCGGCTCCTGAAGTTCTGCAGTGGATCCACCGGTGGAGACCGGAGCACTACAAATGCCTATTAGGCCATCACGGCTCACACACGCGATTTTGACACCTTTGCACAACACAAAGCGGGCTTTCGCACCCCGATATTAGGTGCGCCGCGCAAAATACAATTTGTTAGTTATATATTCCGGCCCGCATATAACCTCTAACAATGTCATGACATTTCGACTCAACTGACATGTCACATGCGGCCGGCCGCCAAAAAGGCTCTCACTGCACAGACTAGAATGCAATGTTGCCACTCGCTCTTCCTCGAGCGTGAACATCCCCCCGCTCCGGACAGTCCCGGACTGTCCGCCAAATCAGTCTAAGGGGAGGCGAGAAAGAGTAGCGACCGCGCGCTTCAAAACAGAATCCCCAACTAGGACCTCGGCAAACCTGGGCACACCATCAGACCCTAGAGTAAGTTGGACAATGCGTCCGCGACGCCAACGTAAGGGTGGCAGGTTTGGGTCCTTCACTAACACGAGGTCTCCAACCCTCGGTGGGTTTGTCTTATCTGACCACTTAACGCGCTGTTGCAAAATGTGTAAATATTCAAGGTGCCAGCGGCGCCAGAAGCTCTGGGTAAGCTGCTGGAGCAACTCAAACCGCGAAAGGCGTCCTGGATTGACATCTCTATAAGGATACTCGGGCAGGGCGTTAAGTGGTCTGCCTATCAAGAAATAGCCCGGCGTGAGGGCCTGCAAATCGTTCGCGTCGGTAGACAACGGACATAACGGACGCGAGTTGAGAACCGCCTCAATCTTATGAAACACCGTCGCGAGTTCCTCGAACGTGAGAATAGTCTCCCCAATAACGCGGCGAAGGTGAGTCTTGGCGGCCTTTACAACAGATTCAAAAATCCCTCCCCAGTGAGGGCAAGACGGCGGGGAGTATCGCCATGTTACCCCCCTACGGGAGAGTGTGGATCCGATCTCAATATTATTTTTATCTAAAAATTCACAAACTTCTCTTATATGTCTATCAGTGCCCTTGAAGTTCGTCCCACAATCGGACCGAATTAGAGAAGGCAGTCCCCGGCGGGAGACAAATCTGCCTAACGCTGCTAAGAAAGCGTCCATGGTGAGCGCACTCACCACCTCCAAATGAACGGCTTTAGTGGCCAAACAAACAAACACAAACAAGTAAGCCTTTTCAGTCTAAGCATTACGGAGTCGCGACGTTTTTATAGTGAATGGTCCCGCAAAATCAGTTCCAACTCCTAAGAAGGTCATCGATTCATTCACACGATCAGCAGGCAAATCACCCATTTGGGGCTTTTTTTTTTTTTTTTTTTTTATGTAAGGCCCGGCAAATGACCTCCTCCCGCCTGATGTTAAGCGGTGAAAGAGGCCCAAATGAGTTGACAGATAGAGTAGGGACGACATCCACTATCCTACCTGCCCGCCCCTTGCCGGCCTAAAAGATGCTTTTTCACACCTCTTTTGAAGGAACCCATGTTGTAGGATGGAGGAAACACGTGCGCAGGTAGAGAATTCCAAGTATGGGATGAACGACAGAAGAAGGAATCTTGGAATTTCTTGGTACGGTGTGAAAAGGAGGACACAGTGTACGGATGACTCCGAAGGCCCTTACGCGTGTTTCTGTTAAGGAATGGAGAGGGAGGGATAAGGTTAAAGAGCTCCTCAGAGCATTCCCCATGGAACATTCGGTAAAAGGCGCTAAGAGAGGCGATGTCACGACGAAGTTGTAGAGGCTCGAGGGTGTTAGTTGCCTCTACATCGCCAATTATTCGAATAGCGCGACGCTGCAATCTGTCCAGAGCATCGAGGAGGTACTGAGCGGAGCCGTCCCAAAGGTGCGAGCAATATTCCACGCAAGACCTAACCTGAGTTTTATACAACAGGCATAGTTGGTCCGGCGCAAAATACCTACGCACCTTGTTTAGGACACCGAGTTTCCGTGAGGCAGCAGTTATAACGGATTCGATGTAGTCTCTGGGGTTCAGATCGCAGCGAATGTTCATTCCCAGCAAGGTGATGTTACTCTGTGTGTGAAGGGTTGTGCCCTGAAGAGAAGGAGGGGGGAGGAAAGGTGACCTTTTCGCCGAGAACGCGCACACCTGTGTTTTCTTAGCATTGAACTCGACAAGATTGTTGGAACCCCATTCGGAGATGAGGTCCAGCGTCCTGTTGAGCTCAATGATAAGATTCTGCCTCTCCCTATCAATATTGCCACGAGCAGCCCCTGAGCTTCCGTGATATCCCCCATGCACTGTACTGTCTGCATAGCAATGTATACTTCCCAAGGAAAGCATGTCATTGATATGCAGAAGAAACAATGTTGGGGATAGAACGGAGCCTTGTGGAACACCAGCATTCACTGCCACGAACCGCGAAGCGCAGCCGTCAACGACAACGCGAATTCTACGCTCGTGGAGGAAGCTGGCAATCCACGTACAGAACTGAGCGGGCAATCCGTATGCCGGAAGCTTGGAAAGGAGAGCCATGTGCCAGACTCTATCAAAAGCTTTGGCGATGTCGAGACTAATAGCCACAGACTCGCCGCGCTTATCGATAGATTCACCCCATTTGTGCAAAAGGAACGCTAGAAGGTCACCTGTTGACCGTTTAGGACGAAACCCATACTGACGGTCATTAAGCAACGAGTGACCTTCCAGGTAACGGATCAGCTGGGTGTTAAGGATCCTCTCCATGATTTTACACAAAATGGAAGTGACGGCTATAGGGCGATAGTTAGCCGGATCAGAACGATCTCCCTTTTTGGGAACCGGCTGGACATTGGCCTCTTTCCAAGATTTCGGCACACAACCAGCAGAGAACGACAGACGGTATAGACGCGTCAGGACCGGAGTCAACTCCGCTGCACACTTCTTAAGTACAATCGCAGGAATGCCGTCTGGTCCACTTGCTTTTCGAATATCAATCGACTGTAGCTCCGCCCGCACATCTCGCTGTCTGATGCGGATATCGGGCATAGTGCTGCCACAATGGGACAGTGTCGGAGGTTGTGCACCACAGTCATCGATACGGGAATGGGCCGCGAAGAGTTTTGCCAGGAGGTCGGCTTTCTCCTGCGGCTGATGAGCAAGTGAGCCATCGGCATGTCTCAGCGGTGGCAGCGAGGGTTGGCAGAAGTTTGATTGCACAGCTTTGGCCAGGCGCCAGAAAGAACGGCTACCCGTAGGGTGCGCTAGCAGTTCCTGACCCACTTGTGCAATGCGCTGAGCGTCCGCTCTAATGTAAGCCCTCTTACACAACTTGGTGGCATTATTATAGGCTGTTTTCAGTAGGTTAGTATTGGGATCCCTAGAAGCTCGACCTCTGATCCAAGCGCGGTAAGCTAGCTGTTTGTTTTCAACAGCAGAGGCACACTCGCGATTGAACCAGAGGTTACGTCTCCCTCTACTGACGAGATTGGAATGTGGAATATAATATTCCATTCCTAATCTGATCTCGTCAGCAACAGACGCAGCGCAGGAGTTCGGATCCATCCCACTGAAACAGCGCTGCCACCAAGGGACAGACGCGTAATAATCCCGCATACCGTCCCAATCTGCTGACGCATAGTGCCACAGACGGCGTGCTGCAACCACAGGCGACGGTCGCGACGCCTGAGGCACTGAGACGGATACCAGGCAGTGATCTGAAGATCCTAGTGGAGCTCGAATCACCACCTGATATCCGTCGGGGCGATTTGTCAGCAGAAGGTCCAACAAAGAGGGCGCTTGACCGATAATATCTGGTACCCTGGTGTGCTGGGTAACCAATTGTGTCAGGTCGTGCGTGAGAGCGAATGCGTGGGCAGTCCTACCCGCATGGTCAGTTTTAGAGGAACTTAACCACAACTCGTGGTGAGCATTGAAGTCCCCTAAAAACACCAGCTCGGCGGAAGGAAATTGCTCCTGCGCGTCATCTGCCACCCGACTTAGGTGTTCAAAAAGTCGAGTTGTCTCCAAGTCACCACGGTGGGAACGATAGACGCACACGTAGACACTGCAATGAGTGCCAAAATCGACGTGTACCACAAGGAGGGAAAAGGAAGGTTCCTCCAAACAGCGCAGGCGACGACAACAAACGTCCGCCCGGACGAACAAGCAAACACCTGCCTTTGCCTTGAAGGACTCCTCAAGAGCGTAGCCGGGGTAATTAAGGTAGCTTGTATCGGCCGGGCAGATAATTTGCGTCTCTGTCAAAAACAGCATTGCTGGACGGGCTGTCTCGAGATGGTGGTGGACAGCCAAGAGGTTAGAATGGAGCCCGCGGATGTTAGCGAGCCCCACCTCGAATAGTGGTGTTTTGGTGGGATAGTGCACCGCTGTACGACCAGTCCTAATATTGTGCGCTGACATGTTTGTTGGAGTGAGAGGTGTGAAATTGAGGTGTCGTTGCAGCGATTAGCATAGTTAACGTGTGTAGGCCTGTTTCGCCAGGGAACAGCCGACAGCTGATTTGCGCTGACTCTCCGCACGAAAGGGCCCCCGAACCCCCCCGGAAGTGGTCGCCGGGACCCACCGTCCGGTCACCAACCGGCACGACGGACCACCCCGAGATTATGCGTGGCATGGTGGGGCAGCCTCACGGACTGGTTAGGTCCGCTTGGGCCCCTGTACTGTACCACGGGCGGCCAGCGGAACAGCCGTTTCTTCGGGTCTTCCTGGGCGGAGGGTCAACGCAGTCAACCTGGCACTGGGTCGACGGAAGCCCACACAAACCACACGAATCGCAGCAACGACCCCTCAAGCTCTGGCTGTGCGATGACTGATCCCGAAACGCGGACACAAAATGCCCACTTGACGGGTTTTACGTCATGCGCACGGTGGTCGCTAGCCAGTCGGGTTTTTCAGGCCCTACCACCAGAAGTTGGTCACTCGATTAGCACCACCCGGGGATCACGTGTAGGGTCTCGAGGGTAAAACCTACGGACGTGAGCGACTCCAATCCCCATGCATCGTCTCGGGGCGTAAACGATAGCAGGGCAGACATCGAAAGATAACAGATCGGATTATTCTTCGCGCTGACAAAATCCAAAACTCCCGTTGGAGGAGCGCGGTCAATGCATTACATCCGGCATGAGCATTCTTCACATGGCGATCAATGATCAACAATCGCACCAATGGTCCCTCCTTGGGGAGCAACAGGGGATGACGTGATCTATAAGGCAAGTTAGCGTGCCTCAATCGGCCTCCTACACGCAACAATCCCTTATCATCCAGAAAGGGAGTCAAACGCACCAAGGGTCCCTTCAATTTGGACGTCCCGGTACGGAAAATCTTAAGTTCCGATTCAAACGCTCTAGACTGGGTCATACGCACCCAATGCAAAAGAGCATCTTGGCGCTCCTGCGGTGAGAGGACCGGACACAAATCTTAGTCCTGAGGCCGGCGACAATTTCGTATAAATCTTCTTATCCAAGCGGTCACGCCGAGCAACTTGTCCAGAGAACTGTAGCGGACTAATAAAAATTCCCGCTCTGGAGCCGCCATAGTCTCGACAGCGTGAACACGCAAACCCGGATTTGGTACCTTCACCACAGCTGGTGTGGAAGGCCAAGACGGTTGTAACAACCATTCGGGACCCCACCACAGAGTATGGTCAATAAGCTGAGGGGCTTCGCTGCCACGTGATGCACAGTCAGCAGGGTTTATTTCACCTGGCACGTGGCGCCAAATCAACGTGGCCTTCGAGGCCTGTATTTGGGATACCCGATTGGCCACAAATACTTCCAGGGAGTGGACGGAGTTCTTAATCCAACACAGGACAACCTGACTGTCGGACCAAGCAAAGAGCGACTCAAAGTCCACACTACGTCCCAGGGTGTCAACAACGTGGTTCATCAAACGAACCAGAAGAGTAGCTCCAGACAATTCTAACTTCGGAATCGTTAATCGAGTCCGAAGTGGAGCAACCTTACTCTTAGCAATTAGCAAGTGGAGCTTAACAGCTCCTATATCATCGACCGTCCGGATATATACGACGGCTGCGTATCCACTCTCAGACGCGTCACAAAAGCCATGAAGGCTGGCCGTAAACCGTCCCGTAGGCAGTATATGTCTAGGGATACTAACACGGTTAATGTCGGGGAGAGACAACATGAAGGACTCCCAATCTCGCAGCAAACGGCCCGAGAGGGGCTCATCCCACGACACTTCGGCTGACCAAAGTTCCTGTAGGAAGCACTTTATCCAAAACACTACGGGACCAATCCAGCCATTTGGGTCAAAGGTACGAGCTACTGTAGACAAAACCAACTGTTTCGTCCAGGCCTTGGGGCTTGGCAGCTCCAATCGATAATCGATAGGTGAACGTGTCCTGGACAGGTCTGTATTGCACTCCCAAAACAGACAGTAAATCTGGAGTGTTGGCATTCTCAAAAATATGAGGCTCCTGCTGGTGGTCGTCTGGCAAGTCACACAAAAGCTGAGGTGAGTTGGACATCCACTTCCTCAGTTCATAACCACCAGCCCCGAGAAGAGCAATTAGTTCATCTCGCAAAATCAAGGCTTCCTCGACACTAGAGGAGCCCGTACAAATATCATCAACAAATGCATCCTCCTTGAGAACCAAGGATGCGCGAGGGTATCGTAACCGCTCACGTTCAGCGAGTTCCACAAGTGAGCGAATTGCCACAAAGGGGCTCGAACGCAAACCGTATGTATTGGTGTTCAGCTCGTAGACCAGCATGGGATCTCTGGGATCCTCCCTCCATAATATGAGCTGATATCGTCTATCGCCCGGGTGAATCACAGTCTGCCGAAACATCATCCGGATATCGGTCACAAAGACGACGGCATGGCGACGGAAGTTAGTCAATACATCGCCCACCTCGTGGTGCAACTTCGGTCCAGCATGCAGACATTGAATCAGCGAAACTCCGGTAGACGTAGGAGCTGACCCATCAAAAACAACGCGTATCTTCCCAGTGGAAGGTTTGAAAACCGCGTGGTGAGGAAGAAAATTATGTTCCTCGTTTCGCCAGTCCAGTCGCGAGACCGACATGTGCCCCAGTTGCTCATATTCTCGCATGAAGTCGACATACTTCTGTTTGAGGTCGGAGTTCCTACTCATACGACGCTCCATGGACAGCAGCCGCTTCTCGGCCTTCGGCCGGGAGCTGCCAAGTGAGGGGCGAACTGACAAAAAGGGCAAACGAGTGATCAGCCGTCCCGAGTGAAGGCGACCGGTATTATTCTGGTAGAACAACTCACACTCCTCGTCTAAGGGGTTCACTCGCTTCACGGTAGGTGGTTCTTCCACCTCCCAAAACCGTTGAAGGACATCCGATAAGGTGGAGCTAACAGTTATGTAACTGTCCACCGATGGAGATGGTGGGTTATGCCTAACTGGTCCCATCACTACAAACCCAAGCGATGTAGATAAGGCTACCAGCCCACCCTTCTGTAACTCTCTCCTCTTCCCACAATACACGCGGCCTAGAACATCGGCACCGAGCAATAAGTGAATCGGACCGGTTCGGTGGAAGGAAGGGTCAGCCAAGGTCAATCCTGATGTCGCATTTACGACAGCGCGCGAAACGTGCTGTTGCGGAAGCTGACCAACAACCTTCTCATAAACAATCGCGGTAGCGCCAATTTTGGGCGCTGAAGAGAAGTGGGGGGAGAAGGAGAACAAAACCTGACCGATCGGATCCGGGATCCGCAGGTCTCCGATTCCTCGTACCGATTCAAGGTATGGAGATGTGTTCAAACTCAACTGCCGGACCAGCTAGCTGGAGGCAATGCAACCCTGAGCTCCCGTATCCAAAAGGGCGCGAACTAAAACAAAGGTGCCCCTCGGGCCCCACACCTGTACGGAGGCTGTTGGTAACAGCACCTGCTCCTGTGGGGGGGTTGCAGCCAACAGTTGGTTTAGTGAAAATCCTCCCGCATTCCCCGCAACGGGGGGGAAGGGGGGTCCGAAGAAAAATGCGTGCGCGGCGGAGGAATAGGGCGCTCAAGGCGCTCGAGCGGTCCCAATCCGGCACGTACACATCCCGACCAAAGCTGCATCGGGGGGCCGGGCGGTGCCCATGATGGGCGAAAGTTGGGGGAGCCCGTGACAAACGAGGTCTCTCCATCATAGGGGGAGAGAAGCGTATCGGCTCCCGGCGTGGCTCCCTAATAACCGCGGCCCAATCTCGCGGTGGCGCCTCAGAAGCGTCGCGTCGATCCCCCCTCTCACGGGAGGGGGGGCGCCTCTCCAATCTCCGCGGAGGGGTGGCACGCCCCTCCGATCTCCTCGGAGATGTGGGTGACCTACGAGGGCCCCCGCCCGTGTGCGAGTCCCTCTCTCTCACCACCCCACGAGTGTCTCTATTGTTGAAGCACAAAAGGGGGTGATGGGCCCCTCCACAACAGTGGCAATCTCGTGGGTGGGGGCAAGCCGATGCCATATGGGCCCCCAGGCAGCGGTAGCACCAATTCCGCTGCTTGGCCATATTTCTACGCCCCTCGGTGCGTAGGCCAACAAATTTGGGACAGGCCGGCAAACGATGGCCATCGCGCTTGCAACACTTACAAGGCAGCGGCCTCTCCCCTTGTGGAGAGTTGTGCCGCACGGCAGTATATTGCTTGTACGGGCGGCGCTCTCTCCGTGGCGCTGCCCGGGTCGCCTCAAAGCGGCCTGTACTCGGTCCCGGTATAGGAACCAGATCCAAGTGGTCGGTCATCCGACACTCATCCTCCAAAAATCTGAGGAGATCCGAGAAAGGGGGGAGGTACGAGGCACTATTGCCCCCGTATCTTTGTTCAAAGCGCCCTTTCATCTCCATGGGAAGCTTATTGAGGATGAGGTGGAGCAAAATAAAGGACCACTGGTCCACCGGTAGATCAAGTCGTTTGAGCGCGTTAATAGCGCTTAGCAGCGGGTTCAAAATCTCCTTCCTCAATGAGGAGACCCGCGATACTCGTGGCAGCCCTAAAATGGCAGCCACATGTGTGTCCGCTAGCAAGCGAACATTCTGATACCGGGCGGTCAACAACGCCCTTGCAATATCATAACTGTCATCATTGACAGGTAGATGCTGGACAAGTACACCAGCCTCTCCACGTAAGGCAGAGAGCAATTTCTGGCTAGGGAACAGGTCGTCCCTCGAGTGAACCAGGCTATCAAAGAGGTTAATGAACCCCATCCAAGAAGCCAGGTTCCCATCAAAGGTTGGGATGTCTAAAGTGGGCAGTCTGCCCAGCAAGCCGGCCGGGGTAGGCTTGACCTCCCCGGGCGTGCACGACTCACCCCTCCGGGCGAATAGGATAGCCTGAGCCTTGTTTATGATCACATCCGCCTGTTCAAAACACTGATCATAATCGGCATTAAATTGGTCGACTGCCCGCAACTTAGCGGCACCCTCGGCTGGGTGGTCGAGCAGATATTGTTGATGAGCAACGAAAAGCTGCTCCAATTCCTTCAAGCGAGCAGGTACTCCCTCATGCCGAATTAACAAGGCCTGTTCTCGGTCTGGTCGGTCTACCAAAGCGACGGCACTAGCAAACCATCTCAAAATCTTTTGTACACCCGCGCGGGCACCACTAAGCGGGCTGACTGGCGGGACCATTTTGCACCAAAATTAATAAACACTACAATAATACACGGACAAACAGACCGACAACCGCAGACAATAAAACAGATCGGGAGGAACTTCAAAGGCAGAACAAAATATATAAACAAACCAAAATCAAGTGTAAATGCTAGAACTTAACTAGAACAACAAAGGCATTTAACAACAGAATTTTTCAAACAAATTAAATTCAAGTATTAAGTCAATAACTTAACAAACATAATATTCAAAGGCAAACAAAACAAAATCAAATGTAAATGCTAAAACTTAACACAGCAATATAGTGTATTACAACAACAGCAAAGTCATTTAGCAGCAAAATTTTTTAAACAAATTAAATTCAAGTATAAGTTTACAACTTAACAAACAAAATATTCAAGGGCAAAACAAAGATATGAAAAAACAAACCAAAATCAAATATAGGTAAATGCTAGAACTTAACTAGAACAACAAAAGACATTTAACCCCAATTTTTCATATACAATGACAATTAGTTAAGGAGATCGGTCCACAAATGAGATTGTAGTCGGTTTAAAATCAGCAATCAAAACCAATTAATATGTATTGCCCGTTTGGACAACCAACAAGATTACAATATTAATTGTACAATACTAATCAAATACTCAAATCTAAGAACCACGCTCTGCTACCAAGAGATGGTGGTGCCCAAGGTAGACACCACCACGTCGGCGATTCACCGACTTCGGGGTTGCTGATTTTTGTACCCTACTACCAGCTCATAGAAAGCATTGTGGCTTACCCCGATTCCAATTGTCTCCGTATGTAGCCGGTGGACTTCCTGAGCTAGCTCGAAGGAAGTCGCGGCTCCTGAAGTTCTGCAGTGGATCCACCGGTGGAGACCGGAGCACTACAAATGCCTATTAGGCCATCACGGCTCACACACGCGATTTTGACACCTTTGCACAACACAAAGCGGGCTTTCGCACCCCGATATTAGGTGCGCCGCGCAAAATACAATTTGTTAGTTATATATTCCGGCCCGCATATAACCTCTAACAATGTCATGACATTTCGACTCAACTGACATGTCACATGCGGCCGGCCGCCAAAAAGGCTCTCACTGCACAGACTAGAATGCAATGTTGCCACTCGCTCTTCCTCGAGCGTGAACACTTTAGTACTATTATTTATTCTGTGCTCGCGACAAGGCGTATGTGAGGGGCGAAGTGGAGTTTTAGTCAGTAGGCCGCAGTTTCTGGATGGCACTCTGCCTTCAGTTGCCGCGGCGAGCCCGACATAACCTCGCGTCCCCAAGCGCGAAGTATACGTAAGTAACCCATTTCACAGCATAAGGTATACAAACTGCTTGTCAATAGAAATAATTTAATTTCTTACTTTTTCGAGTGAGTCTTGTCAGGGACATTGACAGAATTATAAAATTACTAGCTGTGCTCGCGAACTACGTTTCGCCATAATAATTATTAAAAAAAAAGTTCTAGAGAGGGCCACCCTTATCACCTAAGGGTATATAAAATAGCCTACAACCTATTTATAGACCTACCAAGAGTACCAAAATACACCCAAAAAAATAGGTCAAGCCATTTCGGAGGTGTTCGATAACAAACACTGTGACACGAGATTTTTATATATTGGATTTCTTCCAAAAAATGTTTTATTTTTGTAGACTAAAATAATATAATAATATCACCATTTGTTGGCTGTGCATGTGATACGTCTTTTAGAGAACTACATATCCTGTTATCCGCAAACTATCTCGCACATTCGTGCGTTACTTATTGGCGGTTAATTTAGCCTGAGTAGTATTGAAACTCAAACTCAAACTCAAAAATCTTTATTCAATATAGACCTTTACAGGCACTTATTGACGTCAAAAAAAGACATAAAAATCTTCAACCAAGAATCTAATTAACTAAATTATTTAATCCTTGTATTCACACACCCCAACCATTATTAAGATGTGTGCAAATACAAGTCAAATGAAAAAAAAAATTGACTCTACACCTGTTCGGAAATTGGGAGAGCCTTCTCGAGAAGAACAGGCAAGAAACTCGGAAGGTCTTGTATTTTTTATGTCTCCTCTTTTAAAATGCCAACATTGCAATATTATATTTCACAAACATTTTTTTAATAATATAGAAATGCCTGTCGGTGTGAGTGGAACAGTTACTCGAATGAAATTTATCCCATTATCACAAAGTGTTAACACCCTTTGAACGTCAATTATCACATTTTTTGTCAATCCCAAGCAGTTTTATCTGTCATATAATCAGACATTTTATAATATGCTTTTTTCATAAGTGCGCCCTTGATAGTGACTTTAAATTTATTCAAGTTAAGTGCTTTAATATTATTTGGGATTTTATTGTAGAAACGTACACAAAGGCCTTTGAAAGAATTATAATTTTTTTTAAACCTAGTATTTGGTAACGCTAACATATTCTTTTACCTAGTATTTACTGAATGAATATCACTGTTTTTACAAAACGAATGTATACATATACTATATTCTCGTAAATATATTGCGACGCGACGGTCATAATACCAATTTCTTTAAATTTTTCTTTCAAAGAGTCTCTTATTTTAAGGTTATAAATAGCACGAATACCTTTTTTGCAGCACAAAAACAGTCTGAATATCGGCAACATTTCCCCACAGCAAAATGCCATACGACATCACACTATGAAAATAGGCAAAGTATACAAGTCTTGATGTATCAACATCAGTCAGCTGACGTATTTTCCATACAGCGTAGGCTGCAGAACTAAGTCTCTTCGACAATTTATCAATATGTGGGCCCCACTGAAACTTTGATATCTAAAGTAATACCAAGAAATACTGCGGTATCCACAAGGTTCACATTTTTATGCTTTATGTTAACAGTTTATTGAACTCGCCCTTATCTCATACGTGGCTAGTCTTCCATTTGAAGCCAACATCAATTCCACGCTCGGAAATTCAAGCCGCTTTGATCTCTTCGCGCTTGGCAATAACCATAAAGAACAGTCACAGGATGAAACCTAATGCACATTTTTTGATGTGGTTATGACTGTCATTCAACAGCTAAAAAGCGACGCGGGATCATCTAAGCCCTTCATTGCTCATGGGTTGGGCGAAATTTTGGAAAATTCTGCCGTCACTGATTGACATTGGGCTCCGCTACATTAAATTCATGCCACATATGGTTTCAAGGTCAATCTTTTTCTTGGTTTTCTGACGAGTGGCCTGTCGAAATTATCAATACGCAATGCGTCCATGAAGAGCTTAAAATACTGTCTAGTGAAATTGTGGCTTATATACTCAAGCGAGGAAGATTACCGTGCCGACCACTAAAACCACCACCGAAAATTAGGAACACCATCTTATACCTATCGGTGGAACTATGTACTTAGTTGGTGCAGTTCTGCATGGAGGGGAGGATGTTTTATACTTCTTGCGTCAGTAGAATTAACTCATTTTCGACCAGGCCAAAATCCTAGTGTCATTGTATAGATAAGAATTACTAAACGACACGTTAACTTACGTTTAGCGCAGAGGTCGAGTGATCACCTACTGCGCAACGGGTCGCGGGTACGATTCCCGTACGGGACAAATGTCTTGTATGGCCTACAGAAATTTGTTCCGGTCTATACGTATGTACGTACATGTGATATTCTATGTTTGTAACTGCACCCACGACACAGGAGAAAATCCTAGTGTGGGGCGACGCTATTTAAAAACAAAAAAAAAATTATGTTGTTGTTGCGTGACTTCGAATATGTTCCAAAGTTTTCCCATTTTTTTGTATTTTATATTTATCATCATAGCTCATAAATATGTCCCCACTGAGGGGCTCGAGCCTTATTTTTTAACGAGGTATGCTGTTGCGCACCGTATCTACCGCTGGCTAGTCGACAGGCGCGTGTGGGACTCCCCCTACTGAGTGCCCACTCCCACTAGACCAGCCTCGATGTCCATCTTGTCCATAGTCGGGTGATCCGGGCTCGAGCCTCCCCTAAGTTAGAGTGTTTAGGTTTTAATCAACCACATGGCCCAATGGTAGATTTGACATACACCTTTGAGTCTTCGCAGATGTGTGTAGGTTGCCTCACGATGTTTTCCTTCACTATAGAAGCGTCGGAAAAATGTACATATAAAATTTGAAAAACAGATTGGTCCATGGCAGGATCGAACCCCGGAAATCGATCCCCGGACCTCCCAAATAGAAGGCCAGTGCCGAGTCCACAGCGCCACTGATGCTTCGTATTTTATATTATTCATTATTGTGCTGTATTTTATATTATTATTTAATTATTTTATTTTTATACCACTTGCTCGACAATGTTCAATTATAGCCCCCTAAATCTCTACGTAAAGCAAGATATTATATCCCAGGGAGATAAACTTTCAAGGGACTAGAGTGTTTTGAATTTGTTATAAAAACTCGTATGAAAATTTTGCATAGATACTAGCCTAGAAAGGCAATGGTAGTACGCCTATACAGCAGTAGCGTGCATCCCATAGGGCCAAAAAGACATTGTTTACCCGGAATCTGAGCCTGTGTACATAATGTTTTTTAAAATTTAACTACAATATATCTCTACCAAATAAAATATATTAAACCTAATAGAACGAGCTAAAATATACAATAACACTTCCCTTTATGTTTTATTGATAAAATATTTTTTTATGCTAAAAGCTTTTGACGGCCGCCATTCATTATTATCAATAGAAACGAATAAAAAGCAAAGTAAATCAAGGACACTAGCACTGCCAGCGGATATACAGCGAACTAAAAGCTCGAATTCGGAAAAAATATGCGGCAAAATACGCAAGTTTCTATAATTTCTTGCATAATGTGCACCAACTGTATTTTGTTGTATATTGTTTTCATCGCTAAAACTTGCCGCCACCGATATGTATTTCAAAATTATAATGTATATAGTGTCTTTTTACTTACGTTAACTAAGTGCTTAGTGAAATATGTTTTGTGGCATCAATCAATAAACTCGTCAGTGTATTATGAATAAACATAAAATGTAAGTTAATGTCTAGGTGCTTCAACTTTTTTATTTTTTATATTAGGTCAATTAGGCTGTCGACCGTTTATGAGATTTATTTGAACAGTTGTGTCAAGTAATTAATTGGTGTTATAAAAGTAAATTTGCCATGAAGTTGATAAAATAACAGAGATTTATTTGATAACATTTTGTTTTTAACAATTCAACATTCGTCCTGCGTGCTACTAACTGTTAGGGAGGTAGGTTCGATAAAATGTAATGTGCATTGAAGCAGAAGGAATCGGACACGAAGCAATAAAACAATAAATTAATTGAATAATAGTAGATTATGCACCGAGGGATTAAAGCAGTGTCTTACGTCACGGGCGCCATATTGCATCCCGAGAGTAACGAAGGACTCTAGAGTTATCTCTCAAACGAAGCGAGGGAGTTATGAAGAGTCCTGAGTGAAATGTACTTTAATGGTATAAATAATTGTTTACATAGTAGTGTCGATCGACCGTTTTGTCGCTCAAATATTCATCGGTCAGTATTAATGTAGTACAATTTGTAGTGTCGGTCAAAAGTTATGTAGCTCAAAACTACGTGGGTCAAAATTCATGTCGAACAAACGTGATGTCGTTCATAAGTTACGAGTATGTCGCTCATACGTCTGTCGGGCACCGGTTTGTCGAACAACAGTTCCATAGTCATACTCTACTTTAATAGTGTCGGGGTAACCCGAATTCCCATCCTAAGTTTTCATTCATTGGAGTCCATCCTGAGTATTATAGCCTGAGTATTGGAGTTAATGTTCTTTTACCTTGAGGTTTGAGCTCTTTAAAGAATAAGGTTTATGTTAATTATGCTTGTTTTCGCTTTGAAGCTTTTCTCGAAATGCTATTATGTTTTATATGTTATGTGTTGTGTAGTCAGCATGTAATCAATGTGTAGTCACCTAAAATTCGTTGACGGCCACAACACAAATATTCAGTGTAATTTTTAAAGCGATATATATTATAGCGGCGAAAGTAATTTATTTTTCTTAATTTCAATTAGAAAACGTCAAAAACCACTCAAGACAATAACATAGTTCTTAACAGTCAAGGAGGCAGTTGAGTAAAAATATGAAATAATATTTTTCCAATAATTTATTAATAAAGACTCTGGAACAAACCGATTTCCAACACACACCACCCCCATTAATTGCTTTTATTATCAGTCTATTTCTACTCAATAAATGTAACTGTCTGACAATAAATTATAATACCGATTACGGTATGGCTTTTGTGATGTTAGGTAGATACCGAATCTTTAATTCTGTCATTTTAATTAATCTGGCAATACCTGATTTTAAGTAGCGTTCTGAAACATTTAATTAAATTATTATACAATCGTAAGTTATTCGTCTTCTTCGGCAGCTTTCTTCGTTTTTACAAGAATTACAGGTTCTTCCGGTATCCTTGGATAAAATTCAAGTCAAAACGCAAATTAACACGAGGATCTTGTGAAGCAATATGGTAAGAGAAAGTTTGTAAGTGCTGTACTTGTTAGAAAAATACTTTAATATAATGCAGCACGCTTCCCGACTCTACTGAAGTTTTTTAAACTCTTGATGATTTTTTCCTTTAAAGCTATTTAGCTTTATGAACTTGTTATTTACTCGCAAGGTTGGTATAATGATACAAATTTATACTAGGGTTCTACTTCTGGGGCTTAGTACTTTTAACAAATGATTATAGTAGTTATTTATTTCATTATCAGAGCATCTTAATTAGTATTAGGCACCAGCATCACACCACAGTCCTCATCAATCTAGTTCTAGAGCATTAATCAGATGCAAAAATAAAATCGTGGAGCGTGTGAAATTTCTATTAACAGTTAACCGCTCATATCATTATAAATATTTATATATATTTACTCAGTTTCTGTCAAATTTATTTTTGTGTCTGATCAATGCCTTATTTTTATTTTCAAGTTTCAGTTTTTATTTCATGACTAAATACTGATGATGATACTTTTAATTATGTACTGTATTTTACTAAACAAGCCATTTAATTTAATATCCATACTGAAAAAATAATAATCCGTCATCCGTAGCGGCCACCATCTTTGATTTACGATGATACTAAACATATATAATTGATTGTCATTAGAATTGGATGTGTGTTTAGATTTCAGATCAATGAGTCAATATGAAAGGAGCGTAAAATGTCTAATTATTACATTTGAATCAACAACAACAACAAGATAAGCTAAATAAAACCGTTAAAAAGCGCTGTTCTTCGCTGCTTAGGTGACGCTATTTCAAAGTGAGATTACGACATGTCGTAAGGGATGTAAGTCCATGACTCGATTGGACATTGCACTTTTATTAATGATCAAAATTGATGTTCTTTATAATTAGAATTGAGTTTTTTTACTGAGATTGGAATAAATTACCAACTTGCTGACTTTTCTTAATTTGAATGTTAATTTCTCGGAGATGTTAATAACTGATTCGTAAGCTTTCTTGTGAAGCCAAATCAAGGCTTATTTACATTCTGTTTCAGTCGAAGTCTTAATATTTTTGAGATTTGTTGAGTTTTTCATTTTAAAAATTGATAAATTATATTATATTTCGACATATTTGTGTGTCAGCAGCGTATCGTCAACGACTTGTTTTTGACTTGTCATTATTTTACGAAGCATATCGAGGTAAAAATTATTTAGTTTTCAAACTTAATATTGAAAGAAGCACCATCGAAATCCATCAGGAAAAATCTGTCGCTTCTGAAATACGAAGCCCATTAAAATAGATCTGTAGTGATATTGTATCTCGTCGACTAATCTGCAATTGTAATTAAATTGGATGACTTAAGAGACACGGACGGATATAGATAGATATGGAATTGTTTCGTTTGCTACGAGTATTGGTCGATTCATTACATTTGGCAAGACAACTCCTACAAAAAGGTTATAAACGTTTTTTTTTAAATCGACTTCAATCAAACACTATTATCATATCTATACGCTGACCGATTGCAGATAAGTTATCAAATTGCCTCTTGAACCAGATGGATAGATCGCAATATAAACAGTGTCTATTAATATAAACGTTCTGTTACTGATGAAACCAATGACATCTTTTGCTAGTGTCATCCAATTATCAACGTTTATAGTTATACAGAGAGTTTCTTTGTACCAAGATACAAAAAATTACTAACCTAACAGTGATAATAGAATAGGATACAGCGTTTCTCATCTCACAAACAGTGCACGTTATATTGTGTTCCAGTATTGCAGTCAGCGCTGTCAAAAGGTTTTCTTGTGCTAGTGGTACAGGGCTTTAGTCTGCAACGTCATCCCAACAACGCCAACTGAAGGGTATAAGCTCGCATAAATAGTGGCCTTTGGACCATCTCCCACCACCATGCTCCTAATGTGTGTAAAAATATAAATAGGTCAATGATGTTTCTCAGGTTCGTGTGATTTCGTGAATTTACTTCTAACACCAAACTTGTTTTACTAAGTATGGCTTGTGCATCTCTTACTAAATACGATAACAGGCTTCGTGCATTTGACACGGCAGAAATGGTTGTAGTGGTTGTAATGCTCTCTAACTCTTAAAGAAGAAGATGTGATTTTTATATCTCTGTCAAAATTAAACAAAATGACAAAGACACTACGATGACTTTAACACTTTTAGCCGTTAAACATGTTTAGTAAAAGATGCAAACTACGAGTAGGTACTTCCTAAAATAAAGTGATCACATGAGGGTCGTTCAAATAAGTCGGAAAATGAAACGCTATATAAACTGTCTCTGTCTCTGTCTCAAATGTAACTAAAGTAATATTAGTACTTGTTTGACTTTTAATGTCAAAATTTGATAAATTTTCCCACTAAACCTTTATTTTTTTGAGTACGACATTACTTGATGTAATTTGGAGGGAGCTGTTTAAGGTGGGTGATATCACCCAGGAGCACAAAGTGGAAAAATACAAATTAGCGAGCTCTGTGCTAAAAATAAGCATTAAATGGGTTCTTTCTTGGAGACTTCGGTTACATTCTTATAAAAATAGGTATATTAATCATTGTTCATTAAAACATGTCAGTCATAAATACGGTATTTTAAGTACGAAAAATCGGTATCAGAATGTTATTTTTATACAATGAACCGACGATTTGACTCATGATATATTATTCATATTCTAGCAATTTTCATTATATGATTAGTAACTTACTAACTTACTGTTATATTATGTAATTGCCCCTAATTACTAAATCTAATTACTTCATACTCTCTTCCTGGTTTTAACCTAATTCGCAACGAACGAGTAAGTTCTTCGCATGGAGGTGTGGCGATTTATCTTCGTGCTAATATTTCCTTCTCGATTCTCAGTAGCTCACCGCAGCCGCCTCCTCCCAATACCGCTGAGCATCTTTTTCTTGACATTTCTTTGTCTCATACTCGAATCCTTTTGGGGGTCTATTATAGTCCATCCCTAAGAATAGATTACTTCACTTCTTTTGAGCAACTCATCGAAACCTTTACTCCAACTTTTTCACATACTATTCTTATGGGTGACTTTTATACGTGTTTGGCAAAAAATGATTTCCGCTCCCAAAAATTGGTTTCTTTAGTTAAATCTTACAATCTTCATATTCTTCCTCTGCAGGAAACTCATCATTTCCCTAATTGCTCCCCGTCTCTTCTCGACCTGATGATAGTTTCTTCTCCGAATATGGTAAGCAAACATGGTCAATACTCAGCGGATGCTTTTTCGTACCACGACCTGATTTTTCTATCATATAGTGTTCGCCCACCGAGAACTAAACCTAGCATTTTACTTCGACGAAATTTCGCAAAATTGGATCTAGGAAAGCTTCGCGAAGACACCGTTGGCTTGGCCTGGTCAGATAAACGCAACTATGATTGTGTTGTTAATCAAGTGCAACTTCTCAATACTCGTCTGATTGAACTTTACGACATCCACGCTCCTGTTAAGACCCATCAAAATTAAGCATCTCCCTGCTCCGTGGCTAACCAACAATATCCGTGTTTTGATGCGCAAAAGGAACAAAGAAAAAGCTAGGTACAAACTTAATCCTACCGTCGAAAATCAGATCAGGTACAACACTGCAAGAAATCGATGCAACACAGTGATAAGAGACGCCCAAAGACGCCATATACATAATAATAATAATACCTGAACCTGGCACACGAGGTTACCGACATGTGGCGGGTGGCGTCCACTGAGATTATACCAGTCGTAGTCTCAACTAACGGCCTCGTCCCAAATTCTCTTCATGACCATCCAAAGAGATTGGGACTGCGTGACGGACCATTGATAGCGAGGCTTCAACGTGCGGTATTGCTCGATAACGCTAGGATTGTCCGCGATTCCTCTCTTTGTCGCCCTGACCCTCTGCCGAGGGGTGATCTCACCTCCTTCGATTTGTCGAGTGACCGGGAAGAAATAAAAATTAATTGCGCAAAAATAAGAATAATATTTATTTATCTAAGTAATACATTTCATAAACATGTAGCATCTGTTACCGAACTAGGTGGGTAACCTGTATTTCGGTTTTCGGCGCCTCTTACCTCGGATACTCTCTTTACTAGTATTACAATATTAATTTAATATCAAACAAATAGAAAAACAGTTAGACTTAAACCGATCAAATTATAAGTAGGTAGCATATTACATAAAAAGAACTATTACACTAAATACTTGGTACGTGTGTGTATAGTGTCCTCTCTGTTGTGTACTGTGAGATGTGAGTGTATATATGTGAGAGAGGTTTGTGTGTTATACCTATATAAATGTATATTTATTATGATTTTTAAAAGATATATATAAAATATTTAATTGTTATGTTTGTTTTACACTATATAAATTAAGGAACTTTGTTTTATTTTACTACAGCAATTAAAATTTCAGTGTCATCATATGATTTGGTCAACAACCAATTAGTTACTTTATGTACACAGTTGTGGATATTTAATGGGTAAATGTTAAGAGCTCTATTTATTTTGTCATACAGGTATGACCCCAGAAATGTAATGAATTTCCTCACAAAAGCAGTTTTTGGATAAAAAGTTCTATCACACACATTTCTATGTCTCCTTTGTAGTACTCTATCATCGCAGTAAGAAAGTGTCCTATGTTGTTTTACGATAAGCGACAAGATGAATAACTGTCGTACAGTTAAGACCTCACAATATTCATACACCTGCGCTGTTGGGAAGGTAAAAGGTTTAAAAGTGCAAATCTTCAGTATTGCTCTCTGTGCTACCTCCAATCTTTTTAATGTTGTTTTATGAGCTCCTCCCCATACAGATATGCAATACTTAAGTAAAATCTGGCAGAGACCATAATACACTTGTTTTAGCAAAGAGGGTTCCAGTATATGAGGCAATGTTTTAAAGGTGTGAAAGAGTTTTCGTATTCTTTTGCTCATTGTGTCCATTTGTGCTTTAAAATTTAAATTTTCATCCAAGACAACACCTAGATATGTGATAACATTTGCTTTTTCCATCTGTTTACAAAAGCATGCATTTGTTGTATCGCCGTCAAAGTTGCAAGAATGCAAGGATATGTTAAGGTTGTTAGAGTAACCCGACGAGCGAATGGAAAACGACATGTATTTTGTTGTTTCGGGATTTAATGTAAGCAAATTATTTGATAACCATTTATGAACTTTATCAAATCCCTTCTGTGTAATTTGAAAAACTTCTTCCCAAGTTTTGGCTGCAAATGTGAGCACAGTATCATCCGCATAAGAAATAATCATGCCATTTGAAGAACTTATATGGAGAAGATCATTAATATAAATTATAAATAAAGTTGGACCTAGTATACTACCTTGTGGCACACCGAAACATGTCTGAAGTTCCTCACTATAATATTCTCCTATCTTTACACAATGACGTATATTTGTCAGGTAGTCTACAAAGAGTTTAAGTTGCGTGTGCCTAATACCTATATGTTCTAAGTTACTGATGAGCTTAGTGATACATACGGTATCAAATGCTTTCGCCAGATCTATAAAAATTGATAGACACTTTTTACCCTTATCGAGATTATTTGATACAAAATCGGTCAAGCAATGCACTGCGTCACAGGTCGATTTTCCGCGCCGAAAGCCAAATTGAAAGTTGGATATTAAGTTGTTTTTTTCGAGGTAATTAATTAAGCGGCCATTCATAAGACTCTCCAGTACTTTAGATAGAGATGGTAAAATAGATATGGGCCTGTAGTTGCTTAATTGAGTTTTGTCTCCAGTTTTATGGATTGGAATCACCTGAGATTTCTTTAGATCATCTGGGAAGATGCCCTTTTCGAAACATGCGTTAAAAATACGCGCAAGTGGACGTGCAAACGTTCTGACATTATTTTTTAAAACCTTGCTGGATATTAAATCACGACCTGTAGCACAGTCAGACTTTAGTGCGCGTATAGTCGTCTCAATCTCACAGCAATCTGTACTTTCAAGGACAAAGGACTTATGAAAAGCAGTTCCATCAAATACTCTATCATCTGTAGTGTCCGAATGTTGTATTTTTTCAGCTAAGTCTTTGCCAATGTCAACAAAATATTTGTTTACTAAGTTAATCGAGTGTTGAGGGTTTGTCGTTAACGATAGCAATCCCATAGGATACTTTATTTGTTTGGAAGAATTTGTTATTTGTTTAATAGAGTCCTAAAGTTTTTTATTGTTTGTGCCGGCATTTTTTATAAGTTGTTTCTCATAATTTGTTTTTACTTTACTTAAAATCTTACGACAGTAATTTTTAACGTCATGTTATCAGGGTCAAATTTTGTTTTTAGGTGTAGTTGGTCTCTATTTCTAATGCACCTAAGCAAGCCGCATATTATCCAGGGTTTTATTATCTTTTTCTTTTTAGATAAAGTAACAGTTGATGTGTTTTTCTCTAAAATTATTTTTACTTTATTAATAAACTGAGTTAGTGTCATGTTAGGATTCTCGTAATTCAGAGTTTTATCCCAATCTTCATTTTTAAGGTCATTTTGAATGGATTCCATGTCTAACTTTTTAATAGTTTCTATAGCATATCGTCTTCCAGAAGGTTGTGTCCCATTCATACACAAAAGGATAGACTTATGGTCCGTTATTGATGTTTGTAGCACCTAAGTAGAGAAGGGAAACTTAGTCTTCAGAAACACGTGGTCTATACAAGTCCCGCTCACATCTCGTGTGACTAGATGATGTGTAGGAAACAAGCCATGGAATGCCATTTGGTTCAGGTAATTATCTGTGGGAGTGCTAGGATATTCCTGACCAATATCAATATTAATATTACCAGCGCTATGTTTTGGTATCGAGACAAACTGTTTAGAGTATCATTCAGAGAGAAAAGAAAGGGATCCATATTCACATATGAAGGTGAGCGGTATATTGCAACTATAGCGGTTTCATTGTTGTCTATTTTAATTATCAAGCAATTGCAGTCCAATACACTGTGTTCCTCAATCTTGTAATTTATTGATTCCTTAATGTAGACTACTACTCCATCATTTTGTTTAGTATTATTTTTACTACGGTACTGATTGTAGCCAGGTAAGGAAGGCAAAACAGAAACATGTGATAACCAACACTCGGTTAAGACTAAAACCTCGCATTCATAGCCTAGTTGATCGAGTAAGAGTTCAAAGTCAGTAAAATTGCGATTTATGCTGCGAATATTCTGTGTGAGTATATTAAAAGACCGTTGTAGCGGAGCATTACGTTTACATTCATTGACAGTGCAAGCAAAAGATCTAACTTCATAACTGCTGTCAAGTTCATTTGAAAAACTATTTATAAACACCGTGTAAATTAAAAGACACTTTATCTATATGCGAGGCACAGCCAAACATGCAAGTCACTATGAAAGCCAAGCTTAAAGCAGTGTTGTAGGCATAAACTATGGGTACATACAGATCGTGATGTGCAACAATGTCATATTTAAGATTGCATCTAAAAAATAACATTTAACAAGACAATAATTATACAGTTTAAAAGTTGGGGTCATGACATGATACTTCATATATTTTTCACATAGTAAGAATCCAATATGAACACTGTAGTAGATATTAATTAATAAAAAGTATAGCTGTTTTAGTATAGTGAGTAAAATGTTATGATAAATTTTTATATATTTTAAATTCATATTTTTATGCAACTCCAAAAGACAAAATGTATTGATTTTCATATTTGTTAAATATTTACAATATATTAATATGTTAAAAATGAATAAGGTGAGACTAGTGTAATATAAGAAAACATACAGTTTATATTTTTAAATTTAAATTTTGTGTAGTGTAATAATGTGGTACATTGGACAAATATTAATCATAACTAACTTAATGATATGGAAAAACACCTTCTGTTTAACTTCTAGAATAAGAACTATTGTATAAGAAGTAAAATATACGCTAATTATTAATACCGGCGCATAGCATAGTCATTCAGATTTCCTAATATTCTCTATGTCTAATTCAGATAGAATTTTAAACTGTGGGAGATTTTCTTCTTTTCTCAAATAAACTATACCATGTGAGGTCCAGCAGTATTTATAATTATTCTGTTTTTGAAAAATTCTTGCCAAATGGAAAAGTTTTTGAGTTTTTGAAGTTAGTGTTTCAGTAATATATACAGGCCTAGGAGGGCCCATTATTGATAAGTGGCTTGTATTTAATTTTTCACCTGTTATCTTTGTTTTGTTAAACTTTTTGTCATTAATTAAAAATTTTTCTTTCGCTAAGACTGTTGTAAAATCATTGACTATCGGGTATGAATTATCTTTTGTTTTTATTCTGTATATATATATCATTTATAATGTTCGGGCCCAGATCTGTATTAATGACTTTTCCAACAGTTTCAACAAGGGTGCAAAAATCCTTCTTACTCTCATCAGATTTTTTAGGAATATTTTTTATTTCGATTTCTTTTCTCTCGATTTCTTTTCCTGCATATGAACTTTCTCCTCCAGAAGTGTTAATTTTTTAGAGTATTCTTTTTTTCCAGCTTCTATTGGTGAGCTATTCTCTGCAAAAATTCATCATACTTTGCAGTCACAAGTTCTACGCTGGCAGTTAATTGAACATTTTGTGTCGTAAGATTGTCGATTGTAGCCTGGAGTTTATTAAATCTATCTTCCTGTTCTTTAGAGAAAGCTGAAAACATACTTCTTATAACGTCAGTGACGCTATCTTCCCCATCCTTCTCTAGCCTCCTTTTTTTCCTATCATTCAAATTATTCAAAGATGACCGCAGATCCGGCGATGAAACGTGATGTTGTGGAGTTCTATCGTCAGCTGCTTTGCCTGCTTCAGGTTTGTCCAGATTGGTCGCCGAAGAGGATGATGTCATCATACCAGTAGCAAGAGGCATGCGTTTAAGTGGCATTTTCTTACAGAGATCACACACACCTTTACCAGGAACGCAGCACTGTTCCAGAGGTAAGAATAGATCGCAGTGAAGTCTTTATCATAGATAAGGCCCGTGGATCAGGGGCACAGTACAATAGGAGCTTAGGAGTGTTGCGCCTAGTATGTTAAACCTGTACGAGCCAGTTTACTAGGTAGAACAGGTTTTTATACACATAATAATAAATAAGGACAGGTATATCAGGCCTTCTCATTCCTGCCTCAGCACCGGAATTTTTTTCGCCGTGGGACCACTTTAATACTTATGTTGTCCTGTTTATTGACTCAATCAAATGAAATTGTTTTTAATTCTTAAACAAAATATGATTTCCTAACACCAGCAAGTACTAGGATCGCAGCGCCGAGCAATAGTCAATTAAATCTATCTTCCTGATCTTTAGAAAGCTGAAACATACTTCTTATAACGTCAGTGACGCTATCTTTCCCATCCTCCTCTAGCCTCCTTTTTTTCCTATCATTCAAATTATTCAAAGATGACCGCAGATCCGGCGATGAAACGTGATGTTGTGGAGTTCTATCGTCAGCTGCTTTGCCTGCTTCAGGTTTGTCCAGATTGGTCGCCGAAGAGGATGATGTCATCATACCAGTAGCAGGAGGCATGCGTTTAAGTGGCATTTTCTTACAGAGATCACACACACCTTTACCAGGAACGCAGCACTGTTCAAGAGGTAAGAATAGATCGCAGTAAAGTCTTTATCATAGATAAGGCCCGTGGATCAGGGGCACAGTACAATAGGAGCTTAGGAGCGTTGCGCCTAGTATGTTAAACTTGTACGAGCCAGTTTACTAGGTAGAACAGGTTTTTATACACATAATAATAAATAAGTACAGGTATATCAGGCCTTCTCGTTCCTGCCTCAGCACCGGAATTTTTTTCGCCGTGGGACCACTTTAATACTTATGTTGTCCTGTTTATTGACTCAATCAAATGAAATTGTTTTTAATTCTCAAACAAAATATGATTTCCTAACACCAGCAAGTACTAGGATCGCAGCGACGAGCAATAGTCAAAACTTAGCAAGCAGTTTAGGCGTAAGCAAGCGAAGCGACGCGTACAATATTACCGCCATCAGCAGACTGTGCTTGAGCGAGATAGCTTTTTTCCCGACACCGAGTCGCTTTGCGTTTTGGTATCCGGTTTGGCATGCGTCTACGCAGTACCAGGCTATAATAATAACAAGCAGTGTTGAAACTCACGCACGGGTCGATGCTACGTTCCTTTTGCCAGTCACCTCCTTATAACTCATGTAGTCTTATTATCTTGAAACTATTTATTAGGTTTGAAAATATAAAATAAATATATTTTTGAACAAGCGAGGATTACTTTAAACACGTCTGCACTGTGCAGAGATCCGGCGGGAAGCTCTATATATAATGAAGACCCAGCTAGAGTTTGGAAATTTCTCAAATCACCTGGTATTGGTAAATCTCAGATACGTAGTAATGACTTCAAGCTTGACATTAATCGTCTTAACTCACACTTTACCTCAATTTCGCCTTTAGTGGTGATCGAAAAGCTGACACCTTAAACTACCTTTCCTCATTACCTTTACCTGATTACACTCCATTCGTTATTGAGACATTTACGGATAGTGATGTCAAGAGAGCTATTATGTCTATAACTTCTGGTGCTATAGGCAGTGATTGTATTAGTCGCAAAATGATCTTCCCTATTTTAGATATCTTTACCCCAATCATCACTCACATCCTTAATACTTCCATCACGTCTGGTGTATTTCCCTCTGCATGGAAGGATGCCTTTGTTATTCCTCTTCCAAAGAAAATCAACTCTAGCTCCTTCTCTGATTTTCGTCCTATTTCAGTTCTCCTTTTCCTTTCCAAAGTCCTTGAAAAACTTGTTTATCGTCAACTTATCAGATTCCTTAATATTAACCAACTACTAAATCCTTTACAATCTGGTTTCCGCGAGGGTCATAGCACGACTACTGCTCTAACTAAAATCACTCACGACATTCACCAGGGCATGGAAAATCGTCAACTAACATTACTGACGCTTTTAGACTTCAGCAACGCATTAAATTCGGTTGATTTTGATGTGCTCACTGGTATCTTACGTTCTCTTGGCATAATTATGTCCTACCGTAGTTGTCTGGTTTCATAGTTACCTGTTGGAGCGTCGGCAGCGAATACGTATCGAAGACTCCTTGTCTGATTGGTGCATTATCGTTGCCGGTGTTCCCCAGGGTGGCGTAATATCTCCTCTTCTTTTCTCAATATTCATAAATTCCATCACGAAATCACTTTCATGTCTCTATATCACTTGTATGCCGATGACTTGCAGATCTACACGCAATCCCCACTGACTGATTTGTCACAGGTTATCTCGATAACCAACAGTAATCTCAATATAATAGACAACTGGAGTAAGTCTTACGGTCATGCCATCAATCCTAATAAAACGCAGACAATTATTATCGGCAGCTCCTACTTCATTTCACGTATTTCATTACAGTTCGTTGCCGGCGGTGATCTTTGGCGGAACAACTATTACATTCAGTAAATCTGTGAAAAATCCAGGTATAGTTTTCGATCAGTGCCTTTCTTGGCGACCTCAGGTTGAGACTGTTCGGAAGAAACTGTTTGCCGCATATGGTTCTCTCAACAGATTCCGAAACTTTCTCCCAATGGCTACAAAGACAGTGTTAGCTCAATCACTTTTACTTTCTATAATTGACTACGCTGACGCTGCTTGGATGGGTTTGTCGGAGGAACTGCTGGACAAATTGGAGCGTCTACAAAATGTGGCCATCAGGTTTATTTTTAATCTGCGTAAATTTGACCATGTTTCTTACTATCGCTCACAACTTAAATGGTTTCCAATTCGCCATCGCAGAGACTTACATGTGTTATCCCTACTTTACAATATTTTGTTTCTTCCAACTTCTCCATTATACCTTAAAGCACAGTTCCCCCTTCGGTCCTCTTCTTCGAGTCGTACTTTACGATCGAACTTTAATTTAACTCTTGATATCCCACCCCACAGCACTGATTTTCTTTCATACTCTTTTCCTGCATATGCTGTTCGGCTATGGAACTCTCTCCCTGAGAGTATTAAGAGAGCTCGTACGCTGGAGTCCTTCAAGAATCAAGTCCGAAATCACTTCCTATCCTTAAATCCTTAGCTTAATCAGTCCTTCATTGTCCATAATTATCAACTACTGCACCCATCCCCAATTTGAATTTCCTTTGTGTATTTCCCTGTTCCTAGGTTGCCTGGAAGAGATTACTTATTAGCAATAAGGCCGCCTGTGTTGTACATCTGTATTGTTTTTGAAAATTTTCTGTCTGTATCTCTTTGTGTGCAACAAAGTATTTTATTATTATTAATTGCCTTTTTTCCAGCAGATATGTCTATTAATATAAAAAGGTAGGTACGTAAGAACAATAAAAATATGTAGTTGCCTCGAATCAACAAACTTCGCAGAGATATGCACATCCTTTCCTTTTTGTATAAAATCCTTAATTATCCCAATTTTCCTGAATATCTACGATCTCGTTTCCACCATCTACCTAGTTGTCGCCCCAAGCGAGCATGTGTCTTAAGTACACTTGCGCTTCCACCCTCAAACAGCAAATTTTTCCATAACTCCTTCACCGTCCGTGCCGCCCAACTGTGGAACAGACTGCCAGTTGATATACGTGAAAGTCGAACTATCAAATCTTTCAAATCAAAAGTAAAAGACCATCTCCTTTCGAACTCCTCATAAAAGTGACTATATTTATTAGTATGTATATTCTTCTTAGTTTATAGCAGTATATATTAGTTTATTATTATATATATAGTGTATACCTTTATAATTATAAATAGTTTTACTTCCCGCAATTTTAAACCTCTCTTACACCTGCTAGGGTTGGCTGGTAGAGATCTCTTGAAGAGATAAGCTCGCCCTTTTTTTTTTTTTTGTTTTTTTTTTTTTTCGAGGGGAATGCGTGACCGCACCGTACTCGCCGTTGGCTAGACGACGAGCGTGTGTGGGGCTCTCCCGGCAGAGTGCCAGGCCTACCCACTAAACCCCTCGGTGTTCTTCCTGCCCTTTTGGACGCGCGAAGCTCGCCCTTGTACTTAACTCACGTATATAAAAAATGTATGAAAATTTGTGTACAATAAAGAATATATAATCAAATGCACCCAATGGTGACAATAAACTATATCTTGGGAAACTTAATCAATATCGATGTTCGAATTAGATAGCACAAAAAACAAATATAATGCACTTACGTACCTTTAGGCGCATAACACATTGCACCGGACACCGCTCCGGTGTGCGGTGCTGCGGTTTTTAATTTTGACTGGAGAATCTGAATTTGTATACAAAAACCGCAGGGTATAACACACTCGCACCGCATCGCCGTGCGGTTGTGCGGCGCGCGCGACGGCACCGCACTCCCGGACAGTGATGCGGTGCGGTCCGCGGGGTATGCCACACTGTGCCGCAGTAACGTACGGATTTTTGCGTAGAAAGGACGTGCATACGCTTAATAGATCTCAACATAGATAATGCGGTGATGCGGGGCGTCGTCGTGCACCGCAGCTCCGGACGGTGATACGGAGCAAACCGTACGGTGGCACGGTTCCGGGCCGCCGCAGCCGCATGCGGTTTTCGTCCCGCCGTACACCGCAGCGGTGTCCGGTGCAATGTGTTATGCGCCTTAAGTTGTCCAATGTACTCGATGAGCTTCTGCCTTTGTGTCTGTTTTCGTATAATATGTTTTACGATAATACACTGTTTAAACCAATAATTCACCAGATCTTCAACAGAACAGACACAATTTTATAACTATTTCTTCAGATATGTAACGACTTCGATGGCGATAACAAACGTAATGAATCGTCTACCTCGACATTAACAAAGAACACCGTCCAGTACTAAGTGCATGACAGTCGTTTTTAGACTACGTTTTATTTTCGCGCAACGTATCCGTACATTGATTTATAATAACAAAAATACAAAATAAATAAAAGTTATGGTAACGAAACAATATTATTCGAATACAAATCACAAACTATTGAACGTATTAGATTAGATAGTGTTAATATTTTGGAATTGACTTGACTGGAATTGTCATCGACCCAAGTTTCATTAACCAGAAGAAAGTGGAAAAACAAGTAGGTACTTGTTTTAGGTAGTACGGTGTGTACCAAAACCATGTGAACCCTTAAAGGAGCGTATATGTTACCAAGAAAAGACGTTACAATAAAAAAAACAATTATTGATCAAATAAAGTGCACTATGTTGAGAATCTTTTTAAAATTGATACATTTGAAAAATATATTTCCAACATCAGTATTTACAAGAAATCAATTAGGTACTTACGGCATAGACGAGGGAGAGCCGCCGGCGCACAAAGAGGTGAGCAAATGGTGTTACTTTAAAATATAATGATAAAATATTTCTTTTTATATTTTTATTGAAGAGTTTTAAAAAATTACATACATTCCAACAAAAAATATCCGGAATGAATGATTTGCTTACGGTTCCAAATTATTTTTTTTATATTAGATGCAACTGTTTTCCATTTTGGCGCAGAGTTTCAGTTGCATCTGATATTTAGATTAAATACAGTGCTGTTTTCAATAAGATTACATCTAGTGTGTATTGCGAATTTCATAATAGACAAAAACATCGAACAAACAGTTCGCCTTTAATTATGCATCGCCAATGGAATTTCATGTTGAGAGTCACTGATAATGTTACAGAAGGCTTTCGGTGAATAGTCTTTATCAAAAATAAGTACTTATAAGTGGTACAAAGTGTTCAAAAGCGGTCGAGAAATGATGGAAGACTTGCCTCGCACTGATAGGCCATCAACGTTTTCAACTGAAGCTGAACATCGCAAAAATAAAAGAAAATTTTGACTGAAAATCTTTACTCAAGTTTGAGAGAGATAGCCGCTAAACCTTCTCTCTCTCGAATCGTTACCACCGAAATCGTTATCCGTACCATTACTTGGGTAGGAAATATGTTGCAGCTCGGCTAGTCCCAAAAGACCTGAATTTTCTCTAAAAACTCAAACGCATAAGGGTCACTAAGGACATGCTAGAACGAGTCAATGCATACCCAACATTCATGAAACGCAATGTGGTGATGAGACGTGGGTTCTTGAGTTTGACAGGCTTCAACGCATATGACCAAAAAAAATATTTCCGCAATGACCAAACCAGCGAAAGGCCAAAAACGCAAAAGACCATTTTGCCTTTTACTTCTTTAAAAAACATATTTATATAAATGACCAAATCAGCGAAAGGTCAAAAATGCAAAAGACTAATGCGTTAAACTTAAACGTTAGACCACGGGGCTCCTTAAAAACTTCCAAATTAAGGAAGACTTGATCATGACCAACACACTTGAAGCGGCAAAGAAGTTATCGGACGAAGTCACGAGTCGTCTAGGAGCGGTCACCAAGGGGAAAATAAGAACCATTGCCATGGTTCTGATTGATGGAGCGAGAGCTTCAAAGCGCCTTTTGGTGGATAAGGTTCTCCTGGTCTATTTTGGAGCCATAGTTATGGCATCACGGCTGACCGGGGGAAAGGAACTCGTTCTCATGGTAAATTACCGTATTTCCAAAGCTAGCTTTTCCAATTTTATAATTTTAACAAAAATATTTAGGTTCCCTGAATGAGGTTGAAATACACCCAGTATCTCTGAAAAGCTAAAAAACATTAAAATGTGTATATTTTGCGCGCTTTTTTCAAAGCGCAATTATTAATAATAGCGTGCACATCGTAAGTTTTTTTTTAGATTTCAATGACATGACAATTTTTAATAAATTGTTCATTTTCGAATTCGCAACCTTGGTGATTTTGAGCCACCTACGTTATATTGGTGCTAGAAAAGTTGCTGTCCTTTCAGCCCTGTTTTTAAGACGCTCTTTTCTGATTTGGTCAATTTCGCTATATTGTTACATACACCACAAATATAAAACATATCTATCTATTCTATCTATACTATTATAAAGCTGAAGAGTTTGTTTGTTTATAACTCAGGAAATCCCCCCCCCCCCCCCCCCCCATATACGCCTATGGGCATCGGTATTGCATCGTAGAATTCACCATGACGCTCTAATAGCGGTTTTCAAATTGTTTTAAGCTATAATGGCAGGCCATTACGCTTAGGAAACCTCGCCTTAATTGAAAGTAATCTGCGTAAAAATTCTTTAGTGCGTTATACTTCCAACATTCACTGCCAATAAAAAAAAAACTAAAATCAACCACGTTTGTCAGACTTTAAAAGTAATTATAACTAATAAATGAAAGTTCAACTATATGATCAAAGGCCCAATTCTACTACTAAGTTACAGATGAATCGAAAATAAACCGTTGCTGTTTTGCTGAATACCTGGGATAGGCCTTTGCGTATCCTAAAAAAACTAGTTTTCAAAAGCTAACATCATTGGTTAGTTGTGGCTAACATTCAAATGACATTCACGGTTTGTTCCAGATAAGCATTACAATTTTTTGGTGCTAACATCTGAATCTGATTTTAATACGTTTTGCTTATCTTTTAGGAAATGTTGACATTTTAAGCCGTACTACTTGTTACAAGTGAAATGGTAGAAACTGATTTTTCGTGCTGATGTTTGACATCTTACTTCTCTAAATCTTTACCAATTTCTATCAATTTATTTTTTAAATCATCTACAAAACTTTTTAAAGTCACGAAAAAAGGTTTTATATGTCAAAGAAAGCTGTCAAAAAGTGGTATTAAAGGACCTATCTTATATTTGATGGCAACTTTTCGTGGCAAAAATGTTTAAGTAAAACACCCAAAATCGGCATGAAAAGTTAACACCAAAAGCTACCAAATGATATGCGTTGGTACCTACTAAATGTTGAAAATGTGCACGTCTGTCACGAAAAAATTTCAAAGTTTTTTTATGGACCGTAGGCAAACGCAATTCGTGAATTTATCAAGCTTTTTACAAGCTTTTATTTAACTTGAAAAGTAAGTAAGTATGTAAGTATATAAGTATGTATGTTCGGGTGAAATCTTGCAACTCAATTTTGAAGCAGATATCTTTAACCGATTGAGCTAAAATTTTGTATACACATTCAGTTTAGATGACAATGCATGGTTGACTGTGTGACGTCTTTCTAAATCCAAGATGGCGGCATACCCAAGATGGCGGACCAATTATTTTTAGTGCACCCCTACAATATGGGTATCAAATAAAAGGTCTTGCTTAATAACTTGTAAAATAAAGTGATGTCACTATTAATCCAATAGACGTACTTCTAAAGCTAAAAAATCAATTTTGAAGTAGATATCTTTAACCGATTAAGCTAAAATTCTGTATAGACGTTCCGGCAAACGACCTTGCAACAATGATGCGTTGAATGAGATGAATAGACTGAGAAACGTGTCCAGTGATAACTAAAAAGTAAAAAATAAATTAAATGTAAAAAACCATTTTAAAAACAAGCTTTTATTTAAATGCGCTAAAAAGAAAAAATAAACTTTTACACTAAAACTTTTGCTTATAACGTCATTTTACATTTGACACAATTTATATGACATAAAAGCTTGTCGCGATATTTACTTTTGTAGATAAACAAGTAAATTAAATAACTTGATGTGAATAATTTTATACAGGTCATTACAATTTTTAAACTAAGTAAATACGAGTGGGTACTTAAAAGTACTCTTTTAAGTACTTTTAAGTTACTACACACAAGTAAATCTCGCGACAAGCTTTTATCTCTATATATAATAAAATAGTCGTTTGTTTAAATTCACTTTTTATTTTTAGTGAAAAAATACCATACAAAATTTCGAATATCGAAATTTTAGATAGAAAAACAACATGGCGCACGTGAAATTATTTTGACAAGTCTGTCACATAGTACAGAGATAAGGTATTTTCTTCCACGAAGGAAAGGCGATGGAACTACGCCATACAGCCTGATCTTAAGTAATTGAATTTCGAAAATTGAAAGGCAGGAATGAAGTGTTTCACATAGTACAAATAAAATTTAATATTTTCTGTTAATGGCTGTGCCCAACTGGATTTCGCCAACCAAAATGTCTTTTTCTTATGTCGTACCGTGGTGGTAAGGCAAAAAGATCAAGCCATACAACCAATGTATAAAGCATTTTTTATGATAATACTTATCGAGTGACCATAAAATTTGTAGATTGGTTTAATTCTTGACTAATTTTCACAAAATCGGTACAATTTTTGAAATATTTGAAATGTTGAAAAATGAAGATACTCTTTTCAAGGTATTTTGAAAGGTGTTATATGTTTTTACATTAGGACTAAGGAATGAAACTCTTTCATCCATTTAAAACTATTAAAAGTAATAGATTAATATTGATAATTAAAAAAAATATCTGACTGCAATGTTCTGGGTTACGCGTAGAGGGACGAGACGGGACTCTTGATTCTAATGTCTAAAATGACGGATCACATTTTTTGGATCCACCCAAGGAACATGGATATAGAACGAAGAACCTAAAGAGTAGAACACATTGAACCTAGCCACGTTGACTTAATTTGACATGACTGCCGATAAAGTTCGTTTCCAAACCCAGCGATGTGCATATCAAATGAAAGGCCTTGATGAGTAGAGCACTATGAACATAAGAAAATCGCCCTAAATTCAACATGGCCGCCGCTCAAATAAAACGGTTAAATTTCGTTTCCAAACCCAGCAATATGGGTATCAACTGAAAGGCATTGATGAGTAGAGCACTATGAACCTAGGAAAATAGTACAAAATTCAATATGGCCGCTGCTCAAAAAAAACTGATAAAAGTTCGTTTCTAAGCCCAGCAATATGGGTATCAAATGAAAGGCCTTGATCAGTAGAGTACTATGAACGTAGCAACATTGACGTAAACTCAACATGGCCGCCGCTCAAAAAAGACGGATAACAGTTGCTTTTCAAACCCAGCAATAGGGGTATTAAATGGAAGTAGGCCCTGAAGGGTACCTAGAGCAGCCATCCTCTAAGTGTGTTCCGCGGAACCCTAGGGCTCCACAATACCCCTATAAGGGTTCCGCAATAATTTAGAAAAATCAAAACACCCTCTCTGGTCGTACTTTTATTATGCTTATTAATAAAAAATACACTTTTAAAAACTATTGTTTTATTTTAGGGTTCCGTCAAGTATTTCGCTTTCTAAAAGGGTTCCAATAGGCCCCGAAGCGGTTCTCAAACGTTTTTGGTGACGACCAAATACGTTTGAGAACCGCTTCGGGGCCTATTGGTTGTTCGATGTTAGATGTTACCTGTGTTTAGTGTCCTTCGAGACCGTGATAATGCAACGATCGTGAACTAACTAACGATAACTCCAAGTTTGTGTGTTGGATGTTAGTCATCACGGCGAGTTTGCTAACCGAACTATGCCAGCAACACTATATCGCACAGTACACGTTCCAAAAACGGAAGTCTCAATACATTTTAAGGCTAACCGCATAAATAAGTGTTTTCGCATTCGTTTTCTGAATGCGGGCGTCCAAATGCATCAAATCTATACAAAATACTCATTGACTGCCGCACACGTTCGTGTTTTTCGCATTCGTTTTCTGAATGCGGGCGTCCAAATGCATCAAATCTATACAAAATACTCATTGACTGCCGCACACGTTCGTGTTTATTACGAACGGAACACGTTCTGTACGTACGTTTAGGTAGAATGGTAGAAATCCCGAATGAGAAGAAACGAACGTCTGCGCTACGTTCACGAAACTCCGTGTCTGTATTCCGTGATCGGATATCGAACACGGAAAACGTATTTGTACAGTAACCCCCCCATTCATGCTATACATTAACTCTACGAAAACCGCCAGTATTACGAGCGACATAAGAACGGTTCAAAGGTCAAACAGTATAGCTTGACAAGGAGCTTACTGTACGACCAGTCAAAATTGGACAAGTTGTCATATCCAAAAAATATATTTTGTTGGTGTATTATAAAATCTAAACTTTATTCGTATACAGTTCAAATTTATTAGCAATTGTTTATTTTAATTGGAAACATGAATACGATAAAGATTATTCTTGCAACTGTGTAGTTCTTTCTACTGAAGAAGAATTTATTAATATCAATAATGTCTCTAAAACAATAATTATACTTAGTGTTTATAGTAATATGTAATCTATTTAATTTTGTGGACTGTTAGAAAAAGAGCATTACGAACCTACGAAAATTGTCCTAATTTCGAAATGGCCGATGCTCAAGAAAGGCAGAATAAAGTTGAATCATTATGGAATAAAATGGAGGAAAAAACTAAACACTGTGTTAAGTATTTTGATAGCGAAACGTAGTTCGCGGGCACAGCTAGTGTCATATAAATTGTGTCAAATGTAAAATGACGTTATTAGCAAAAGTTTTAGTGTAAACGTTTATTTTTTCTTTTTAGCGCATTTAAATAAAAGCTTGTTTTTAAAATGGTTTTTTACATTTAATTTATTTAAGTTCTTTCCTGTAGGAGTCAAAAATTTAAAATTTTGTCAATTATTATATAATGATAGGAGTAGTAGGGAGTTAGGAGCTTAGGAATAATTCTTTCGAAACTGTCTAGAGCAGAAAACGTTTTATTTTAAGTTATTATGGTGTTTGCCTTGGCTCAAATTCTAAAATGCAAGTATTGTAAACTTCAAAAAAAAACTGTGATGTTGTATGTATTCTTATATTATTTATATGACTTTTTGGTGTTTTTGAAGTCAGTTTTATTTTTTTGTAAAAAAAATTTCGAGTTAGTGAAAGGTATATGAGAAGTTTGTGAAAGGTGGAGGACAAATGAAAAACCTTAAAAAGTAAAGCTCTATGAACCTAGCCCAGTAACTTTGCCCTAAATTCAACGTGGGTAACGGACAATGCGGACATAATTTGGTTTCCAACCGCAACAACATGGTTATTATATGAAAAGGCTTAAAAACTAAAACAATAATGAACCTAACAAACACCTTAAGGCGAGGTTTCCCAGAAATTCTACTCCTGCACGGTTACTGCTGTATTGCAAGGTAATATAGTTGATAATTGAATAGCTTCTAATGTCGCTTACGCGCGGTAACCGAAATAAAACGTTCATTTTTACACGTTTTAATCGAATTTTTAAAAACTGGGGACAAAACTAAAAAATGTATTTTTGCAATTTTCTAGATAATGAAAATGCACGCCTATTGGTAAAACTTTCATGTCATTTTTATCATTGTATTTTCTGATTCACAGCAGTTTTAAAATATTAAACGAAATGATCTTTGGATTTTTTTCTATCGAGTGAAATATTAATCATGTTGCTGTCTTTAATAATGTTTAGATGAAATATTCAAAAATTACATATATGAATTTTAGAACTGTTGCGTCGATACAGTCAATCGAAATTGTACGAAAACGGAAAAGTAGCGCCTTAACTCAGTATCGCCGCCGCTCAAAGATAAAAAAATGTGGTTTTCAACATCATAAATATATCAGTAATATAATGGATATCAAATGAAAGGGTCTGAAGAGTGGAACACTATGAACCTAGCAACATTGTCCTAAGTTTAATATGACCCCCGCTCAAAAATTGCGAATAAAATATGGTCAGGCGGCATATTCATGTCCTCAAATCACATCACGATTAAAATAATTAACTTTAACACAGATATTTATATTTTTCTCTAGATAATATTTCGATTTTCTAATGTGGTTACTGATTGAAATGCCAGGTACCCTAACACTTCGCAATAGACGAAATTTTCCTTTCAGAATAGATCAGAAACGTTGGATAGGTACTTGAACAAAAATTCGCGCAGAATATCAATTAAGCTGAACGCCGACGGGGCGGCGGGACAGTTCGCTTAGCCGCCTTATTGGAAAACTTTCCGCAAGTCCTGTAACAATAACACGCTCAAAATGTGACAAGGGCCCAAATATTGTCCTTGTTCGTCACAATAATAACGTGAAACAAATAGATAACTTCTACAAAATTGTTAAAAAGTACATTATGAAGCATGTTTCCCACATTTGGCTGTGTTATAAAAGATTCCCCCCTCCCCCTTTTTTAACAAAATGGTATGCTGTTGCGTCGGTGTCGGCATCGGTGGCGCTGTGGCCTCGGCACTGGACTGTGCCCCGAGTAGAATCGGGAGGCCCGCGATCGATCCTGCCATGTACTAATGTGTTTTTCGTTTCACGACATTCATATGTACATTTATCTGATGCTTCTACGGTGAAGGAAAACATCGTGAGGAAACCTGCATACATCTGCAAAGTAATTCAAAGGTGTTTATGAAGTCAACTTATCCGCACTGGGCCCGCGTGGTTTGACTAAGGCCTAATCGTCCTAACATAACTTGTTAGGGTAGGCTCGTGCTCCTCGGTGGGGACGTATATGAGCTGTGATGATGATGATGATGCTGTTGCGCACCGTGTCTGCTCATGGCCAGTCTTCAGCCAGTGTAGGTCTCTCCCCGCACTGTGCGGAATATACCTGCTAAATCACCTCGGCGTCCATCTTGTCCTTTGTCGGGGCCATCCAGGGACCGCAAAACCCAATTTCTCCGGACCACCTACAGACAGCCCACGGTCCCACGGTTACTGTGGAGGACAGGTCTTCAAATATAATAGGACACATGTATACATGAACTATTGATAGTAATATATTTCGTAATGTGTTTGGAAAACTCTGTTATAACCAACCTAACAAATTCTTGTATTAAAACTGGGTCGTACCCAGACTCATTACAAAGTTGGGAAAGGAAGCCATAGTGACTGTAACAATTACAGACCGATCACCATTTTATCTACTATAGACAAGTTAACAGAAAGATACTTGAGGGATGAAATTAATTTATTTTTACATAAAAATAAAATACTAAATGATAAGCAATACCCATTTCAGCGAGAGCGTAGTACGGGTCAGTTACGATGCGAATTTACCAATGAAATTAACGAGCACCTGAACAACAAGGCTCACGTGCTCGTTATTTTCATTGACTTCAAAAAGGCCTTTGAGTTGCTCCGTTATACAAAATTGTACGACAAGTTTCAGCAGTGCAGCATCCAAGGCCCGTTGCTGGCTTTGCTTGGTGACTACCACATAATAGAAAAAAACTATGCAAAGATTAATAATACGTTTAGTGATCCCATCTTCATGGGTATAGGTACGACTCAGGGATCCGCAATCGGCCCGACAGAGTACTTAATCTATTTGAACGATATGAGTAATCTAATTAATGAAGGCTCCGTGCATCAGTTTACAGACGATATCTGCCTCATAACGACACACAAAGACATTCCCTGCGTTCCAGATAAGCAATGCCACTTTCAGAGGCTAACATCTGATGTTAGCCTCGTTTTGCATTTGTTATAAGAAATGTTGACATTTTTAGCCGCGCTAATTCTTACAAATGAAACAGAAGGTACTGATTTTTTGTGCTGAATTTTGACACTTTACCTACTTAGTCCAGCCACTTAAAATTTTTTATAATATAAATCAGACTTGGCTAATACTATAAATATCTTTTAATGAATTTTTTAAATCCGCTGAAAATCCTCATAGATTCATAAAAAAAGATTCCAAATGTCAAATTTGAAAGCTGTCTAAAAGTGTACCTATCAGAGAATCCATCTATTAGCATGGGTATTTGATGTTTGTTGCCATGATGGTTTGTTGCCAGTTTGGTGATGATTTGTTGCCATTTCGTGTTAAAAATTTTGCTTAAATGAAACGCATAACAACCAGCAAGAAAAACTAGCATCACCGCTAATGAAACGCAAAGATCCTAGAAATGTTGATATTTATGGCTAATAAAAATGCTTATCTGGACCGCGTCCATTATTAGCGCGCAACAATTAATGCAACATCATTATGACCTGCTATGCCTATGGGCGTACGATATGGGCCTGGTAATTAAAGTCGAAAAAACCAAACTGGCACATATACATAGCAGTCACAATAATACCTTATACGAGCCGCATTTGTATCTCATGATCATGACTGTTTCCATAAGAAAAGCTCTAATTTTTCGTGCCCTAAAATAGAACACTGCCTTTATTTGAAATCTTAGTTTCAAAACTTGAGTACTTCCCATGATAAAAACCTTCGCTCGTTCTTCAATCGACTGCTCAAACGTCCATCTCATCATTCTCATCACTCAGATATTCTCCATTCTTCATTCTTTGATGTACTTAAGTACAATACTTGAGTACTTCCCATGATAAAATCCTTCGCTCGTCCTTCAATCGACTGCTCAAATGTCCATCTCATCACTCAGATATTCTCCATTCTTCATTCTTTGTGCAGTCGATTCTTTTCTGGAATACTCTCCCTCCCGCAATAGGGAATATGCATAAAATTTAAATTTGTCTCAAATAGTTTTATCTAGATTCTTTATTGTCTTTACATTATACTTAAAAGGCATTTTTTATTTAGTTATTATTTAAGCCCAGAAATATTATATAAAAAGTGAAAAATAAGGGCGGGAAATTCAAACTTGCAAAACGCGTCACCATTGGTCGAAACGGAATGTGACGTCAATGGTACCGTCACTGGATATATCGGTGTCGATATTCATACTGTGTTAGTAGTTATTGTCAGAAAAATGTTTTAAAACTGTATTCCTGTGTAATTACTTGTGAATATATATTTGTAGTCAAACTAGGACGATGACAGAAACCGGTTTTGTTAAAGCACAATCGGATTATACTGAAAATGGATGCATTTATGATGTCAGAATATTTTGCATCAAATCTCGATTTTACGAGCGCAGAGATCAAAGGAGGGAAAGCTGCAAAGTAATTATTATGTTACATGGTATATTTTAGTCATTGTCATAGATTTTTATTCATAAATGTTGAAATAATACTTACAACAAAACATAACCTATACATAACCATTTATCATTTATTTTATTATATTTTTTTTGAAAGAAAAAAACGTCTAGGATTTTCTCCTGTGGGTGCAGTTACAAACATATAATATCACATGCACGTACACCCAGACCGGATCAAATTTCTGTAGGTCATACAAAATATTTGTACCGTACGGGAATCGAACCCGCGACCCGTTGCGCATTAGGCGACCATTCGACCTCTGCGCTAACCGTGTATTGCTAAATTGTATGTAAACTCCTATTTTACGTCTACAGCATTATAATTTACACATAATAATATTATGAAGCTCACTATGGTATGTTTATATACCTACTTTTTGTAAATAATATATATCGCTTTAGTGAAAATTTTTGTAAACTAAGCTATAACCTAGCTAAGTTTATAAAAGTTCATTGAACATTTCTTTTAGACTGAATCTTCTACTGGTTAATAGCGCCAATTCACACTAAGCTGTTTATAAATACAGCATACTTACGTTAAAATGATCTTCACAACAAAATATAACCGATAATGGAGATACATTATCACTTCTCATCATGTTACACTATTTTTTTTGTACTTTCGCATCGTATGGAATACATAAATAACTTTATCGGGTGGACTAATAATAGTATTTCACTTAATAGCACTTCGGTACCATACAATACCTGTAAGAAGTTTTTTTTACTTCTTCCATTATTTGTATAACAATTAAAACTGAAAATAAGTATGAAGTAACTAAAACGCTATAGTAAACAAACACGGGACACAACCAATGACGTCATCAAGAGCGCGCTCTAAATGGGGTAAAAAATAATTTGACTATTTTCAAGCCTATTTATATTTTTTTCTATGATAGAAAGATGTAAATGATTAATTAATGAAATAAAAAAAACATGCTTATTCCCTATTAGAATGGCCTCCAGCTTGTATGGATTCAAGAGGCTGGCTAGCGGGCTACGGAGGCTGCTATCAGAAGACCATCGATAGTTTGAATCTCGAAAAGTCCCTTCCCTTTTATTTTTATCTCTAGAGTCACCAGCCATCACTTTATTTAGCAATAGATATTTATACCGGGTGTAACTGAACACCCCAATAACTTTTAAGGGGCATATAAGTTAGATACTAAATGGACCTTCGACGCTTGTCTGAGACCTGGAACCCCAATACTTTCTGAGTTATTTGATTTTAAACTGAAAGCAAAAACTTTCAAGTGACAACCATAATCAGCTCTCAACACAAAATAAATTTAAATACAAAATGACACGTGACCGACGTAAGCGTAGTATTCCTCGTACGCTTACGTAGGGCTGTCGGCACTTAATACCAACAAATAATTTATTCAGTTTGTATGACGTGAGCGTAGTATTCCTCGTACACTTACGTAGGGCTGTCGGCACTTAATACTAAAAAATAAATTATTTAGTTTCTATGGGAAAAAAAGTAGGTTTGTTGGCCCTAATATTTTTCCTACATAATCTCCACTTCTGATGGATACATTCCCTTAAATGTTATTGGGGTGTTCAGTTACACCCTGTATATACTTATATATCATCATCATCATCATCATCACAGCCCATATACGTCCCCACCGAGGGGCTCGAGCCTACCCTATTATTAGGGTGATTAGGCCTTAGTCAACCACGCTGGCCCAGTGCGGATTGGTCGACTTCACATACATCATTGAATTTCTTCGCAGATGTATGCAGGTTGCCTCACGATGTCTTCCTTCACCGTAGGAGCGTCAGACAAATGTACATATGAAATTCGAAACGAAAAACACATTGGTACATGGCGGGTCTCGAACCCCGACCCCCCGATTGGAAGGCAAGTGCCGAGTCCACTGCGCCACCGACGCTCTTACTTATATATACATTATGTTTATTTTGTATATTGTAATCTTTTATACTAATTACTATTTATTTATATACTAGCTGTTGCCCGCGACTTCGTCCGCGTGTATTTGATTTTATCACGCGGTTATCTGTTATACAGCAAAAAATAAATAAAACAAAAAAAATATTTTACAAAAAGTAAAAACCGACTTTAAAAACACTGAAAAATTAAAAATAATATATGAATAGGAACAGACAACATCACACTTCTATATTGAAGTCGGTGCCAAACGATGATCTCCTAGAAAGTCTTAAAATTTGTCACCGACTTCAATATAGAAGTGTAATGTTGTCTGTACCTATTATTATATTCTTTTTAACTTTTCAGTGTTTTTGAAGTCGGTTTTTATTTTTTTTTCAAATATTTTTTATTTTTAACTTTTTAGTGAATGAAATCTTTTAGTGCAAGAAACCCTAATTAAATACCAGTTGGTATTTAATTAGCGTTTCCCTCGATTTTCATGGGATCCCATCATCAGATCCTGACTTTGGTGACCTTGGGACCACCCCAGGAGTATACTCTATCGAATACAAAAAGATTTTTAAAAATCGGTCCACAATTGGCGGAGCAATCGCGTAACATACACACAAAACACGTTGGACACACCTTAAAATATAAAGGTTTTCCTCGATTTTCATGGGATCCCATCATCAGATCCTGACTTTGGTGACCATGGGACCACCTTTGGAGTATACTCTATCGAATAAAAATCGTTCCACAATTGGCGGCGTGATTACGATTACGATTAACATACACAAAAAAAACATACGCATCGATTTGAGAACCTCATCCTTTTTTGAAGTCGGTTAAAAATACAAAGGTTGGATTAATGCGTAAATCGTAGATAAAAAGAAAATGTGAACAATTGGACACAGATTATTTTCCAACTTAACCTGGCCGGTGATTGAACCCGGATCCCTGCAGGCCAAAGGCACTTGCGGTACCATAAATGATCACTGTGCCACAGAGGCCGTTTGATCGACACTATCAGCAAAAATAAAACCGGCCAAGTGCAAGTCGGACTCGCGCACGAAGGGTTCCGTACCATATCTAGCTAGTACCTTATAATGCCTCTTTATAGACAACGTTCAACGTGGTTTGGTTCGGAACATAAACAAATAGTTTGTTTGGTTGACTTACACGGGAGAAAGCCACATAGAGCTGACCGTGTGAGAAACAGCCGACGCTGAGGTCCACGCCGGTAACACGTAGCGTCTGCCCTTGGGCTTTGTTTATAGTCATTGCATAACACAAACTCACCGGGAACTGAACACGTTTGAAATGGAATGAGTAGTTATTGGGAATCAGTGAAATTCGTGGTATAAAAACTCTTTCACCGACGCCACATCCCGCCAAAATCTCCGGTTCTATTATGTTACGCTGCAGAGAAGTAACTTTCAGTCTTGTCCCGTTGCATAATTTTGGGGGTCTTAAATTTCTCAACAAAATAATTGGGACGCCAGTTTTTTAATTAATCTTGTGTGCTGGAAGTCCAGGAGCGCTCAGAGAATTAAGAAATTCAACGGGATAATTGGTAGCGTCATCTTGCTCCATTACTCTGTTGATAGAAGTATACTCAACTACTTCTCCTTCAACATTGTTGAATATATCCAAGTTTATTCTTGCGGCTTGGTCATTTCGCGGAGTCAAAATTGCTCTTTCGCAAAGCCATGAGTTCTCATGGTTTGTTATTTGATTTTGTTCACCATACACGGAAGAGATAAGTTCTTCCCCTTTTCATTAATTTCAATAGCGCGTAATAGCTAACCTAACAGCGTCATCTATTGAAAATTTGCCGTAAAGTATAGGGTAAAAAGTCACCCACGTTAGATCTCGCAGAAAAATTCCGTTAGCGCGTTGTAAAAACGAACAGCGCCATCTATCATATTTTTAGAGAATGATTCTGTAGTGTAGAATGGAACTAAAAAATACTTATTATTAAAATAATATCTCGTTTTTTAATCGATTTGGGAAAGCCAGAAGGTCGGTTTGAGATTTTCACAGGTTACTAAACTTGTTCAAGTTCAGCCAGCCAAGTGTGTATCAGGCCACGCATTGAATAGGGATCCGTAGCAATTTTCTTTCCCACTGGATCCCGTCACTTTTATAGGATTTATATATAATACTTAATTCCAGCGGTAATATAAAGTATCAGCATAAGGTAAGTACATAAGTTGTGTGTACTAAGATGTCCAAGTTTCTATGGTTTTTTAACTATCCCACGGGAACCCTTAAATTTTCCAGAATAAAAATTATCTAAGATGTTGACCAGGGATATAAGTTATCACCATGCACAATTTCATTGAAATCGGTCCAGCCGTTTCGGAGATTAGCCCGTATAAACAGACAAACAGACAGAGAAACAAAAAATAAAAAAACATTTTTTGGTATTATCCCTCTTTTTACATCCCCTTGACTTGGTTTTAAGATTTTTTTTTTCTATGTACAGACATTCGACCTCTACAGTTTTATTATATGTATAGATAAATAATTAACACTTACTCGTACTATATTTATAACTTTTAAATTGATTTGCGTATTTTTTTAGTTGTTTATTGTTCCTAATATTGTTGTTTGTTTTTAACATCCCACCTTGGATTCTCTGAATCACCCTAAGGTCGACTGGCAGAGAATGCCAATGGCATTAAGTCCGCCTTTGTACACAGTACATAAGAATAAATAAATAAACATGTAAAACAACACACTTGGGTTTGATTATGGACTGTAGGTTTGGATGACGGCCTCATATTGAAACATGTGTGATAAATTGAGAGTCCTGCTTAGCAGGTTATAATGTTCTCAAATATAAATGCCATACAAAATTTTAAGACTGTTATATTTAGCTTTAGCTGACTCAATCATAGAATACGGTCTTAGTAGCTATAGCAAAACTTACATTACTTATATAAACAAAATCTATAATTTACAAATAAGACTACTAAAGTATACCAAAACATAATTATATAAAAATACTCAGCAGACTACTCTGAACTGTTTAAATATTGAAAGGTTTTGTCTGTATTTAACAAAATTAAAATAGCAACCCTAAAGGAAGGGTACAAAAACCTTCACTTTTTGAAAAAATATAAAAGATGTAGTAACCTCAGACAACCGAAAAATCTAAAATGTTATATTTTACCTAAGTATAACAACGCTTATGACAAAAGATATGTTAAATATTTTTCTTCCATTGGTGTTTACTCTGCCCACTTATCTGTTACAGCGATATTTATCTAGCTATAAGGCTTTACGTTCTATAAAATAGGATCCATTAAAAAATAACCCACATTGCAATTTTCTGAGCATTGTATTGTTATTGAACTGTCTACTTACATTTATGTTTAAGGCTATATAATGACAATGTGAACAAACTCGTCATTCGAGTGATAATATAATAGAACTTAGACCGACTTAGATACAAGCATTTCAAACTGTTAATTTGAAAGCGATTAGAAAGAGAGATCCGACATCAACCGTGACGTCATTGTTGAGTACGGCCATATAAACTCCATGTAAATTGCCGTATTGCTAGAAAGATGAAGAAAATCTTTAATACCTTATATCTTGGTTTTTTCTTTATGTTTATTATATGAATGAGCTTCTATTAAAGCCATAATATTTTTTCATCCATCTAGCCTATTACAATATTTTGAAACAACTTTGACAATTTCATGATTTTATAAGAAACAACTTTAGTGGGTAGTTTTAGTCTGTACTGTGGCTCCGAAGATATTGTTCGTATAGGGATAGTCTTTACGTTTTCTATTTACTGCGCTTCTTCCCTCGAGGAATTCCTGAAAGAGGCATTAGAAAAAAAGAATGAGTCGGATTTCAATATATTGCATCACTTTAAGTTGATATTTACAGTGCTTGTGTCTTCTATTACTATGTTCTGACAAGTTCAGAGAGCATGATCGCTATTCATGGTCCATAACCATGCGACTGTTTGTACATCAGACAAGTATGTTTTAAATTATATTTTACAGATAATTATTAGTCTGTCATAAATCACTTTTCCAAATTTTTTGCAAATATTGTAACTAAAGCCACTGTCCTGTTATTATTCATATTTGTCTTATTACCTTTTTACAAGCTTTTATTTAACTTGCAAACTCAATTTTGAAGCAGATATCTTTTTATGTCATAGTTTAATTACTGATACTCGTACATTCAACTTTTTGGCAAATATGCCATTTTGAATACTGGTTGATAGTGATTTATGATGGACTTAATAATTACCTTAGGGTATTCAGAAAAAAATTAACTATCAATATGGCTATAAATATAGTTTCCTTGAAAAAAATGTATCATAATCTGGACACCAATAAACTAGTATCGGCAATGTTCATGGATCTAATAAACACATTTGACTTTATATATCATGAAATACTTTAAAGAAAATGCAGATTGCAGATGTACAGTATTAGAGGAAATGTATTGGACCTCATACGCTCTTACTTATAAAAAGCAAATTACACACATTTAAAGAATCAACATGCAGTCTTAAATCGAAAAAGTAAATATTTTTACCATAACTGTAGGTACCGTTTACGGATTATAAAAAAATCCATAAACGGTACCTAAATAAATAAATAAATTAAACAATATAACGGCCCCACGTTGGGCGCCAATGTGACGTAGTGCAGTGGTAAATGGGACCGTAAATGAAATAGGAAATGGTTCCGTTACGGAATTTGTATTTTCCACGTTTACAAAAATTACAAGTAAAAGGCACTCTGTAACAAATATAATGACAATTGTTAAGACTATGAAATAGAAATATAAAAACTTACCTAAGTAAAAAACTTACAGTGCCTATATTTTATGAAGGAAGGAAGGATTGGGGCATATTGACTACATTATATTGTTTAATTCGCAAAAACAATATTATTATGGTAATAATATAATTTTATATTAAATAGTGCCATCGCAACGTCTTAGCGACTTGATGTCAGCAATTGAGTAACGGACAAACAGAATGAAAATTATTCCTAATTAAATATTCAATATGCAGTCAAGTTAGGAGGAAATGCAACGAGTTGCTATTTTTTCTGCTTTGATTTGATATACTATAAAGTAAATCACCATTCGTTAGTCTCGCTAAAACTAAAAAACGGCTAGACTGATTTGAATATTTATTTTTGTCCTTTGTTCGATAAGCTAAAAAAATATATAAAGTAATTTGTGTGGAAAATGAAGAGCACTTCGCGATTGTTTATTTAGATCTATCATATAACAAGGGCAAACGAAGTTCACCAAGTCAGAAGAAGAAAATCAATAGTTACCGAGATATTTAAATTTAAAGTGACAATTATTTTTCGGAGTTTTTATACCAAACTGTTTGGAACATTATTTGTTAAATTTCTTTCAAAGAAACTTTTAAAAAATAGTATTTATTAATTTACTAATAAACAAAAGTTTTAATTTGCAACGCGTAATATATTTACAACGGACGCTATTTTTTTCGCTACGAGCCGATGACCCAAGCAGAGATGATATTCGTAGCGCGCGACCGCGTGTTACATTGTACTTTTGCAGTTGTTTTTTTAAAACCTAAGAACAAATTTCGTTTTCCATTATTATTTTTTATACAAGTTTTAGGATAATTTTAATGGTCTGAATGCATAGACGCGGGCTTCGTTATGAGTCTTTTTACATCCCGTATTAAAAAATACAGCTAAGAGTTAACTCTTAGTTGCACTCTTTCAAGTTCTTGGTTGTATTCGGTCGAACAATATACCTAGGGGTCAACCCTTAATTTTTTTTTTTTTTTTTTTTTTTTAAAACGTCGCCCCACACTAGGATTTTCTCCTGTGTCGTGGGTGCAATTACAAACATAGAATATCACATGCACATACGCCCAGACCGGAACAAATTTCTGTAGGCCATACAAAATATCTGTCCCGTGCGGGAATCGAACCCGCGACCCGTTGCACAGTAGGCGATCACTCGACCTCTGCGCTAACCGTGTCGTAATGAATAATTTAACCCTGTATAATGTATATTGGGCATTCTAAAACAGTTTTCATCAAAACACCGCAAACGAACGGAGTGAGATTTGAGCTACGCTTCGCTGCGCTCTAGCTCCGCTACGCTCCGCAAATCTCACTGCGTTCGTTTACGGTGATTTGATGAAAACAGTTTGAGATTGCCCAATATACATTATACAGGGTTAAATTATTCATACCATTAAATTGTAATTTTTGATAAATAAAGAGTTATGCGAGTATATTGAATCACCATATTTGTTTTCATTAATAAAACGCAGAAATTTTTGTGAAAAAATTTTTTTTTATTATAAAGCAAGTAACAAATATCATCATAGCTAAACTAGAACAATACTTTAAATACAAATTTTCATTCAAGTACAATTTACTGAAGTCATAAATTACATGTGCTTAAGTACCACTTTTTTATGAATAAAACATTCCTTAGAGCGCACTCTTTTTTATGAGTTATACAATTGAAGTTAGCTCCACCTTTAGCATAACTATTGCGCAATGTTGCAAAATTAGGACAACCTTTGCCTTCAACATTTATCAAAAAGCAGTCAGAACACAAATCTTTAATCCATTTTTGCTTTTCAACACCTTTCATTATTATGGTTTGGTCCTTCAAAATTGGAATAATTAATCTCTTAAATTCTCTGAAATCTATATTGCCTTGACTCCAGTATATTCCTCTGTTGCGTTCAATCCAATTGACTGCTCTTTTTTCTTCGGCAGATAATTTTAGATACGAATATGGAGGTTTTATTAAAAAGACTTGCGTAAACTCTTTTGTGGCTAACGCAAATTCCTTAATAATAAAATTATTTTTGCAGTCTTTGAATCCTTGAACATCAACAAAAAGTATCGAACTCTTATCAGCACTCATTGTTTCGTTGTATTCCACTGTTTAACATAAAGTTGAAGATTGTTCTTTCAAATACCTTTTGATTGCACTTTATTTAGTTAAGATATTTTCTTCACAATATTGCTCAGAGGTTTGTACTCAAAAATGCAGTCATTTAAAATCAAGCAATATGCTGCTGTCTGATCCGGGATTTCTTGGTCTGTTTCAATCTCCACTCTGACATCGATTGATCCCTTTATCATTTCTTGTTGATGAGAACAATCAATAACAAATAATGGGGCAACGTCTCTGAATTCCTTCAAGCTCATCAACGGCTCTGGTCGCCGTCCATGATAAGACTGTTGGAATCTTGCATATTGTTCGTATAATAAATTAAATTTATCCTCTGAGAAACTGACATTCAATCCTTCATAAGGGTAATACGATGAATTTAAATATACTTTTACATCTCGTACATTGCAGTGATCGAACTCTGCCATTGACATTTCCGCATTGTGTTTGCGATTGGTTTGCAAGGCTATAATAACGAATCTTGGTTTCTCTATCTGTGACGAAGTTTTGATAGACCAAGTGTGTTTACGTGTCTTCGGTAATAATGGATATTCATACAAATCCCAATTTCGAAATGCTAGTGTAATAGGCCTGTCCTTTTCTAGATGTTTCAACAAATTGATTCTTTCACGATCTGATACTTTAACGTGCGGAACTCGCCAAACAACTTTGCTAATAGTTATATCTTCGACCACCTCTCCGACATTTAATTTCAAAGCATTGAGATTCGTATTGCTTCTTAATAGCACCAATTCATGTTTGGAGTTAATTATAACTTTTTCATAATCTTCTGCAAAACCTAAAATTTTCTTCAACGGCACAGAAGCCGAAAAAATTCCTCCGTTAAGATTGTTTGTACCAGAAGTTGACCATCCCCATACACGTGAGCATTTAGATTCATTATCATTTAACGAGAGGTACGATTTTATTGTTGTAGTTATGCCAGCATTTTTTATTTTGTCTATTTCTATTCCGTTTAACTCATATCGAATATCTTGAAATAAATATAGTATTGGATTGTTGATAAAATACACATTTGATATTTTTTCTTTAGTCGAACTATTATAAACATTGGCTTTACCCTCAATATACAAAGTGCTGAGTGAGGGTAACAGACATAGATCTTGTTGATTAATAGGTATTCTTATTTCATCATTCTTGTTGAAACTTGTTACGTACGGTTTATAAGAATGATATTCGAAAGTTTCAATACTATTGTCGTATGATGTTGATTGAGATATATTTAAAATATTCATTTTAACAAGCCAATCAACTTCAAAAATTCCTTATTGTTTTTGGTGAGCTTCTTTTTTATGTGAAGCGGTGTGCTTTTATGAGGTGATCTTCTAGTACTAACTTGAATGCAAGCTGTGTCATGATTTTTATTGAAATTTATCATTTTTACGAAAATGTAGATACAGTTGTACTTCTTCGTCTCGTAAATTGATTTGTTTATTCTCGGCGTCTAATAATTGTATAGTTATTGCACTTATAGAACTTTTATTTACAGGAAAATATATTAGATTTTTCGGCACTTCAATGATCCGATAACCAGGTGGTACGTTAGGAACAAACTCGTGAATAATATGACTTGCAGATCCGTTCACGAATGACCCACTAACTACGTCGCATTCGATGCGCACAATGGTTGTTGGCAATATACTGACAGGATACAGAGATTCGGTCCTTTTTAATGCCTTTATTGTTTCTTCACCAAAACCTAAAATCCTTCCAAGTGAGTCACTTTTGTTGAAATGAACATCTTTAGTACAAAAAATTGTAGTTTTTAAAGTATTATTATTACAAGTTAATTTTAACATTGCATTTCTAATGTATGTCTTTAAATAATCACAGATATCTTGAAGTTCATAAGCTCCTTCAGGTATTTCGATTACTTCGTTATCGTCATAGTAGAATTTATTATTTCTTTTATCTATGTTGGGTATAGAATTAAATGTTGAAAAATACAACAATCCACACTCATAGTATCCACTTAATTCCAAAGTAGGTGAGTAGTTTGTTATCAGAGAGGATCCTTTTCCAGTTATAGACACAGTGAAAGACATTTTACTACTGATAAATAATTTTATTTCAAGCTTTATATAAATGTGTTTTCCAATACTCCTTTAAAAATTTTATACAAAGGTGGCCGCAATTAACAGAGTCAAATGTTTGATATTGCTCATAGTTATAATTTAAAGAAACATTTCTTAAGTAATCAAGTAGTTCTAACGGAGGTTTCAGATTACCAAAACTATCAAAATATTCAGCATACTTATTTTCTTTCACGTAGGCTACCCAATGTGTTCCAATGTTATTTGAAGTATCTAAATTTATAATACCGCATTCTATCTTCCTAGGTTTTGAGGGCAACGTATCCCTTATGAAAACACCACGAAAAAATGGAATATCACTAGCATGTTCTAATATATCCCAATTAGTTAATGCCCGCCTAGGTAGCCGCTTTATTAGTTTTTTGAGGGTTTCAAATATAGACCTGCACCCTTTTTATAAGGTCTAATATATAATCCTTTTCCGAGAGCAACCGCCTCCATCATCTTATTATGTCGTTCCGATTCTTGAAGAGCTTTTTGAGCTGCTTTTGAATCATTAACCGCTTTTGCTATGCCAGCTGCTCCACCAGCCAGTGAACCTAAAGCTGATAATCCCGCGAAAATAGGAATTAACGGTAACAGTCCTCCACATTTTGGAATAGGAATACAACGAGGTAAACTCATTTTATTTTTATTTCTAAATAGTTTTTTTTGCAGCGGCGACCGCATATTTAATAGTAGAATTTGTGTCTTTAGATTTTATTTTTTTTAATTTAGATTTGAGTTTTTTCATAGCTGTCATAAACGACCGAACACCTGCACCAGCTCTTAATTTGGCCTTCATAGCATTTTTTACTATCCATGAAGCAATTTTTTCTTTCTTTCCAGCGTCTTTTGATTTCAATCTTCTTTGAGCCATATTTAATAGATCTAGATCAGCTTTGTTCCTTACGTTAGCGTCGTTGTTTATGTAAGCAATATCGTGGTGCATACAAGCGTTATCCAATTTATTAATTCCTCGCTGACCCTTAAGTAATCGTTTCTGAAGCTTTGTGCCGGGGCCGCAATATTGGTAGCCCGGTAAATGTAACTCAAACGGAATCTTATTTATTAAGCTGTTTATGATACCACTTCCTTTCTTCATTGATAAACAAAAAGTGAATCAATAAAGATATCTTGAGCTATTTTATATCATAAAACCAATTTATTCTTATCAACCCAACTATTTTCGCTATTACTTAATCCTAACCATTTTACAAACAATTTGTTTCCTTTTCTTTTTATAACCTTTTCAATGAGGTATAGATCTGGAAACTTAGTTTTTTGTAACTCGTATGCATAAAATGAGCCGAGGATTCTTTGATTGCGTCTGTCCTCTATTTGATAAGTTGTTGGGTTAGTGTGATTAACTTTTACTATACGAAATATTTCGGTGGACCAGTTTGGCGTATAGCCTTTGTAAAAATCTGCTTTATATCTACTTATGCGAACATAGTCACCAACATGAAATGTATATCCTCGACTTGTTTTATTCTTTTGAGAATTCATAATATAACCTTTGACTATAAGCTCATTTACTTTGTTAACTTCCACAGGCTTAAATTTTGTTATTCTATGCAAAGTGTTATTGTAGTGTTCTACAACGTCCTTTAAAATATTTTTATACCATTGGTAATTTCCGTTCAAACTAAATAGTTTGTAAAGGTGAGATTTAATTGTTCTTATAACTCTTTCTACTATAGATGCTTTTTTAATAGAATATGTTGAATAATGATTAATATTATACTTTTTCATTAATTGTTTAAAATTATCATTGTAGAATTCTGTGCCTAAATCAGTTTGTAAATTTTTAGGTTTTCGTAATGATGTAGTTAAAATACTTTGCATTGCATCTGTAACATAAGTTTTCGCTTTTGATTTTAAAGATCTGATCCATACATATTTTGATAAAGTGTCAATTACGATAAGAATATATTTATACCCTTTATTAAACTGTGAATATTTTTGCAAATCTATGAGGTCGGCTTGCCATAAATCATCTATTCCTTTTATGATCGTACATCGCCGGGAAAAATTCCTTCTTGCTGCTTTGTGAAGCTCATTCACTATGTCTTGTTTGCTCATTATTATCTGGTTTCTCTTGAAGCATGCGATCAATTTCTGTCCTTGTGTAAAACAAGGTGGCTAGTAGGGTGGAGCGTCAATGTATGAAATTTTTTTAAGTTCTTTTTTTTTCAACAGCATAGCAATTAAAAGCGGCTTTGGGTATAATAAATAAAACATACAAAATTTGACCTAATTATCTTTATGTTTAGAGGTGCCCCAACACAGTTGAATTTCAGAAAAAAACATTTCTTTTTTTCATATATCCATTTATTAAGGAAATCTTTCAGACATTACAAAAATACACAATTAAATTTTAAACTCCTTTTTTGTATTAAAATGAGGAATTTGTTGACGCGATATGAGTCTGGCTCTGATGAAACCATCGCGTTTAACCTCTCCACAAACTGCACTTGACGCTTCTGTCACCAACTTGATGCAGCGCTCTACGGCTTGGGTGTGGCATGGAAACTCATTAATATTTCGACATGAGCCGAGACCATTTTTGACAATGTCTTTTAAGGTTTCATGTGACATTTTTAATGTTAAAGGTGGCTCAGTTATTCTAAAGTCTTGCCACGTAATAATGTCGGTATAATCTTTGGCATTGAAATTGAATGCAGGAACCTTAAACGTTCGAAGCCCTTGAGCATTATCTGATCTTGCTTTTATAATTCTTCGATATGCTAGTTCCCGTATAAATTCTCTGTCATCTCCGAGCATAGCAATGAGAAGATTTTCTGGATGGCCGAAGAATCCATTTCGTTGGATCACTTTGTCAATAATCATTTTCAAGTCTGAGTTCAAATAACGACTCAAACTAATTGTTTTCCACAGGTGTTTAGCTCCGTTTATGCACGAAGGATTACATTTTATTGTAAACCACATTGGATCATAAACTCTCATGACGTACGTGGCTAATACCACTAACTTTTCTTCTGGGTCAGTTTTAGTAGCATACAATCTTAGAATCCGATTAGCTGTTGTTAGCCACCTAGAATGGTTAAGGGGACCAGGTTCTATATTAGCTAAATCAGAAGAAAATATACCAGTGCTGATTGCGGTCATTATATCATAAAGATATTTTTGGTCGGTGCTCAACTCATTTCTAGTAATTTCAGGCAGTGTTTGTGTAGATATAATGGTAAATTCAACTATTGGCATTGTTTGACAATTTTGTAATTGAGATCCGATGGGTCCTGAAAAGCATTTAGGCCCTGTAGTTTTTCCATCTAAATGTAACAACAAATGTCGCAATGGCAATTCATTAGAATGCAGCTGGCAGATAAACCACTGTAAGGGTCTGTTTAGTTCCTCTTCTATCAGACGAATAATACCACCTTTGAAACCGGTATTCACTACTGTACCATCACAGCCAATAACAGCCATTTCACTCAGTTCCATCGACTTAGATTTCAAATGTGTTATGATAGCATCTTTAATACCTTTAGCAGTCCCCAATTCACAAGTAACGTGCCCGAAATAGTCGCTTCCTGGTTCCGATACAATCACATAATGCTCTTCCATCTGCCGTTTTCTATAAAATTTCTCTTCCTTCTGAATACGAATCAAAGTCTTATCCTTTCTTCCATCAAAATACATTCCGCGGAGGATTTTATTGCGATCGGCTTCTTGTAAGTTTAATCTGAGTTTGGTTCTCTCTCGGCGCAACTTTGAACGATCAATGACGCCACTGGGGTTATTTGATGAAATAATGCCAACATCCTTTAAGACAGAAGAAGCTATAATGGCTGCGGCTCTGTCAGAGACTCCAGTACGATCGCAGGCTAGGGCTAATGATGGTAAATCTAACTTCTTTTTTTTCTGAAGCGGCGAAACAATTTGTTTCCGAAAAGGTTCCGGATTTTCATGGTCAGAACTAGAAGATGGATGGATTAAACTATCGCATGAGCTGCTGCTTACGTTTGGTAAGTAATCAGTTAAAGAACGAGAACAACAAGGTTTGTCAACATTATCTATTTCTCTGTTACGCAACAAATTTGTTTCTTTTCTTTCTTGTTTTTTCTTATTCTTAATAGTTGCGGCCACATCCACACCACCTATCATCATTTTTCTTGTTGTTCTTTAGTCGAGTAAAAAGCTTATTTCTTCCTTGGGAACACGGCTTGTTTTTACACAATTACAATTTGAGGTAAGTTTGCATTTACAGCTGCAAATGTCAAACAGACTATGGGACGCGGTTATAAATGTATTGATCTTTTCTTGATACTTTTTGTTAGATTGACGGCCTTGATATGGTTTTATTAAGTTTCTATATTTGTCGTGGTAGGAACGTATAAGTTGCAGAATTCTTTTTCGACTCACAGTTGGCAGCGACGCTTTTTGCCATATTTCTAAAATTTCGCCAGCCAATTTTTCAGATATTTCATGAACCGTAGGCTCTTTTACTGTCTTGTCAGGCTTTAATTCATGCTTGATGAATAAATAATACTTCATAACGTCGTTGTAAGTAGGTAACTGGGATACAGGAAGTTTTTCCGGCAAACCAAACACAGGACAGCTTGTCTTTTGCCTTGTTTTCATTTGAGACATTGTTCTGTAATCAAGAACAAAAAATACGCTTTTAACGTACAACAATAATTAATTGAATTACAAATGTAAATGAGGAAAAATACTACTTACAACAGGTATCGATTTCAGCCGTTAAATTGAAAGCTCCAACCAAGTGAACTGCACTACGCGCGCGAGGTGAGGTGACTAAATGTCATTTGATTGATGTTCGAGTGCGGACGAGCGAAGCGTGAATTCCCCTCCCCCGCACCCCGCTCCCTACGGACTCAAAAACGATGTTTCAAGGTTATTTTTATCTAGTTTACACTAACAAAGCATTGCTCAAAATGTTCACAGAAAAAATCTTTACATGAGTGTTTTCATGAATTTTTCGAAACTTCTTAATGTTGGGGGCACCTCTAACCATAACCTGAGGTAACCAATTTTTTTATATGTTCATTAGGACCCAAGGGAGCAACTTTTCACAGGTATTCCGAAGCAATTTTAAAAAAATAAAATTTCGCTCCACCCTAGTGGCTAGCTTATTAAGTATTGAACTTTCAAAATCATTTAAACGAATATTTACATCACTTAAAATATTAGTTCTTAGTTCGTGTGTCTTTTCATCCACGTAAGCTTTATTTGCGGCTTCGTCATCATTGCCTGGCGATATAAGCCCTTTTAATCTTGATGATTTTAAATCATATTCACCTGTTTCTGACTTCACTAATGTATCGTTGAGATTTCCAATATATTCCTCTAATCGTAAACGTTTATGAACGTGATGACCAAATTTATCTACATTCATTTCCGTATCTATGCGGTGTTTGCTGTATAACTACTGATCAGTTTTTTAAAATTAGGTTCCTTATATTTGGTGTTTTTAATGATGCCTGCTTCGTACAGCTCTTCTATAATCGCAATAATTTCATTATCTAAGCCGGTATTGCCAGCATCACGAGATGCAAACAGTAATTTCAATCGATCTACTAATTCATTTGGATCATCCCAATAAACGTAATCTATATCTTTCTTTACACTTTTTAAAAGATTTATTCCTTTTCCTACCGTAAGACTTTCTGTGCTGTCATACTTATTTCTAGAGAACTTAAACAGTGGTTTAATAATATGCATGTACTTAAACCCTTTGTTACTATTAATTGGCTTGCGTGGATCACAATTACGCCTATGTGCATTCGTTTCTATTAGAAGCTCTTTATAATTTTGCAAATCTTCATCTGTGATAACATCCAAATTTGGTGTCTTTTCAAATAGTAATTCTTTTAATCCAAGAGTTGTCATTTTTCCGTCGTCGAAAACACGTGTTTGGCCAAGCATAAGTTTTCCTCGTTCATTTTTTATTCCAAAAGGGATATTTGCGTCGGGTGAAGCACACCACGATAAACTATTAAGTGAAACATTTGGTGATGATTGAAAGGACTTAAAGGAAGCATCACTCATATTATTGTTGTCAGAAGGTGATACGACAAGGGTTTTTTCGGAATTAAATTTTTTATAGAACTGTTGTTCCTCTTCTTCATTAAAATCGTCATCAGAAAAATTTGTTGCCTCGCTGTCATTATGTTTATTTTTTTTTATTGTATAATGGTCAAACTCATCCTCATCTTCATGAGAAATTTCATTGTTCTTAATGGCTATTTGTTTCAGTGGATCGGTTATAGGTTTGAATATGGATTCCAGAGTGGCATCATTTGTATTTTTCATATCCTTTATCATTTCAACCTTTCTTTTTACAGCAGCTGCAGCTTTTACAATTTGTTTTTTAAGTTGCTTTTCCATTTTGACAAGGATTCCGTTCAATGCAAAATCCAGAGTAATAGTGATTGTGTATTGATGAAACAATAACTTATGTATATTAATCTACTACTACAAAAGTATCGAATGCCATCCTATAACATCCTTTATTTCTTTCGCAGTCTTTATTGATCACAACATAATTAAATGGTTTATTCCAAATAGTTGAGCACATTTCACGGAACTGAGACCACGACATATCTGAACCTACATGCTCATCGTAAACGTGTTTTAAATTTACATCGTCTTGTTTAAATAAAATAATGAGGTTAGAATTGTCCCTTATAAGTTGTTTAGGTACTTTACTGTATGTTTGGTTAATGTAAAAACAATCAATATTCTTATGTCGACCCATAGCAAAATAATCCCGAATGCTATTTTGGTTTTCACAAGCTACGTCGTCGAATATTATAATGGAGTTTGGCAAAGCTTCGTGTGGGCTTATGATATCATTATTATGGTTATATTTACTATAAGATATGTCTGCAACTAAATCTAATACTTTTTCTAAGAACACATATTTTGGTTGGTATAATGATTTAGAATATACATATAAGTTACGAAAACGTGCACCATTCTCATGTAATAACAAACCTATTACTAAGTTTGTCTTGCCGCAATTTGATGGTCCACAAACAATACATCGTATAGTGCTCGGCAATAAGTTGCCATGTCGCTTTGCTTCACATAATGATGCAGGACAGATATTATAATCTAATTTTAACGTTTCCTTTTGTTTGAGGAACTTTATAGCAACTTGTCCGTTTTGATTCGTGGCTTTTAACAAAATGGATATAACACTTTGCGTTCGTAATAATAAGAGAACTAGCAGTATATTTACTTGTAAGTGCACTCACTCCACCATATAGACTAAGCATTCGACGGCGGTAACAATAGCAAGGAGTAGAAGAATTTGGATACTGTTACCACTCATTATATTAAGTTATTGGACGTATCTAGAACACACAATGTTAAAGCATCGAGAAGAATGGAGAGAGAAGAAAGAGTTCTCACCCCTCTCGAATCGTGCAATAAAAAATGATATGAGTAAGGAATCGATGCTTAAAAATAAACATTGTTTAATTACTTGCATCCCTACTTTAACAAAGTAATACACTGCGTTCTTTAATAAATAAAACTATATTTTTAATTTTACTACCATTATTTTAAACTATGTATTTGAATTCTAATAAATTTTATCTTAGATTTATTTATAGAGGTAATTCTGAATGAATGTTTTTCAAAATATTTGATTATATTATAGAGGTGTTAAAATAAAAACAAATATTTTCATACAAGTCTTTTTATTTTTAAACAATATTTATTGAAAACAATACAAGACTTAAACTAACATAACTATTTAAAATAACATAAGTCTTAGTTAGTAAAATTTATAAGCATTACTATAATTTTTCAGAAGAATAATGTTGTTGAAATAATGTATCTCCGTGAGTGTACACGTAACTAAAGATAGTAGGTACGCATCTAGCACATTAGAGAATTTTAATATACATCTACAAATGTTTTAGGTCAGCAATAGTTATTTAAAAACTATAACTGTAACCACATATTTTCTTAGAGATATTAGTTATAATATTTTCTGCTTGATCCATTATTGGATCAATATGCTCGGTTACCACATATTGTGTTTTTATTAATGGATCATTGCTGGTTGATTCCAGATCTAATATTTCTAATTTAATTAATCGCCGCCCTTTAGTAGGTATTGTTTTAATTAAATAAGAAGGTTCGTTCCCCTTCGTATTCTGCAGTAACTTGCTTCTCCTCTTCATGGGCTTCTTTTTATTAAAAAGACTTTTAACCACCTTGGCATGCAGCGGTGAATCTTTAGCATTCCAATGTGGAAATTCTTCAGAGAAGCCCTCCAACATATCTTGCGCATTTTGCTCAAAGCAAGGAGGATAATCTTCTGTTGCCTCCCTGCTTATGAGTAGCGACTGCGAGATTTCTTGGGTATTCTGAAATTTAATTTAATGATTGATATAGTGGCGGAGGTAGAAGAGTATATCTAGGATCCACAAGGAGGCTGACTATCTTATACGGAACCGATAGAATATGAGAATCACGATAACAGCATCACAACCATAAGGTTTTAACAACAACATTATCTTCCAACTAAATCAAATATACAAATAAACATTAACTAGTGATCTAACCACTACACAAGAAAAGAGTTTGAAGAAAAATAATTTATACGACTTACCATGATGTATTTGGGTGACCGTAGTTGTCACTTGATTAATTATGTGTGAAACAAATTTTAAAAACATTCGACTTTAATAGCTATTTATAGTGTAAATATAATGCTGACATAACAACAAAGCATTCGCACGGAATCGCAATTGGACAAATTACTAATGAACTATAAGTTGGAATACCTAAATCAGCAATAACATGTCCCAACCAGTTTCGAATTGTTCATTGCGTGTGCTATTTTATTAATAGTTTTATATTTTATGGATTATGAAATAAAAAAAAACATGGTAGCTGGTTTATAACGTTATATATTTTCATCGTTACAATACAACATTAAGTATTTGATTAAAACTAGGTAATTAATTTACCTATTTACCATTAAAAAACAATGTATAATACTATTAAACAAATAACTGATGGATAACAATATTAAAATTAAATAACTTTACAATATAAAGTGCCGTGTCGGTACATACTATACAATTTCATGTATGTTTTTATTCTATTAACTTATTCATTACTTAAGCCATATAATAAATAAATAAATAGATGATGGGGTAACATATTTCTCAACTTACAATTTGATTCATGATTACCATTAAAATAATAATAAACTATACAATACGGTGCTTCTAAAGAAAAACTAATGATATTAAACTAAACTATCCCAGTGACCCCATGATAAAGTAGAAATTTTGTTTTTTAATATGATACGTTTATCGTCATTACCTGACAAAGCTATTTTGTTCTGTTCTTGAGTAAATATTTCGTGCTTAAGAGATTTAAATATGATATTTTTTTTCTTCAAAAATGTATTTTCATTTAATACCTTGTAATAATCTTTATATTGTACATCTTTTAATACTTGCTTCTGTATGCCTTTTGCTTTTTTTAATTCATCTTCTGCCGTTTTAATACAGTATAACTTGGACCTTAATCCTACAAACTTCGAAATCAAACTTCCTCCTAGCTCATCTTTAAAGAGACCTGGCACCTTTTTGTTCCAACTAGGAATGTCGTATACGTTATTTACAGAATAATTACTAGTGTCGAAATAGGGAAGAAAATTTGATTTTAAATCAGCATAAAAATCTTTACTTTCTATTGAATACAAAAAACTATCAGTATCCGTATAACAAAGTTTTAACTTTTCCTTATAAAAAGGCTTCATAATAGAATAATGAAAATCAAACATGTGACTCTTAGATATTTCCAAAACGGAAAAACCAATGTATATAGGTTTATCCAAAGTGATTGTTTCAGGCTTCATTTGAATGGCTACCAAGTTTTCAGTGAAAATTGTAACACTGTGAAAATTTGGTCGAGCTATCATTTGCTCTGCACAGAAACTTTTCTTTGTTTTGTTACTATCATCATTCCACTTATTGACTAATTTCACATTAACCCTCTTTTCTGTGTCTTCTAACGTCTTGCCAAATATACTGTTGTTAAGAAGTTTGAAGAAATCTTGTTCAAATGTAGATTTAGCTTTTTTTCGTAATTCAGTATTCATGTCAATATACTGCTTTAAATAAGGACTCTGATTAAATTGAATAACTCTATGTATTTTTTTTAACAACAAACCATGTTTTATACATGTTTGCAGATGAGCAAAATGTATGACATAGAAATATTTATCGTATAAATTTGGAATCAATTTTGAAGTTTTAGAACCTGGCGGAGTAAATTTTTGAGCACAGAATGGAAAATCGTTATGATCATTATGCAAATGTTCGGGGTATTCTAAATCTACTTCTATCGTATATAACCAGTGTCTCCGTTAGTTGGCACATTTATAAAATCTATTCCACCGATTTCCAAGTCATTCAATAACTTAAAATTGGAATGAGGCAAATAAGCACACATTGCATATCCATAGAGATTATTACAATCGATATAAATTAGAAAGTTATTACTTTTTCTTGGATCGTAAGTTTTTAAATACTTGTTATTGGCTTTTGAATACCTTGTCGAACATAAACATATTCCACCGCGAATACCTTTTTGAATCATTCTTATTATTTCCAGGTCGTGTATTAATTCTAATTTAACATCTGTTTTTAATAGCATGGCATCAAAACTGAGACTCGGTGCTGTAACATAAAAGGCTGGATCTAATTTATAATTCATCTTACATGTCTGGCGAAAACTTTCAAAAACGTCAGCTAATAAAAGAACATCTGACTTAAGATACAAGTCTGTGTATTCACCGAGATTCGATAATTCAAACGTTTGCCAGACTTTTTTTGCATGATCATAATCTACTTTAGATATATTACTATTGCGTAATTTGCTGAAAAAGAACTCCTGAGGCGGAAGTACTTTTTCTTCGTATGAACTCCAAGTAGTCATGTATTCATATGGATACACCCCTTTTCGTTTTATTAAAGCAAAATGCTCACGAGAAGGAAAATAACGCCGCAGATGTTTAAAGTCGTCATTTTTTAAGTTTGCGACAAGTTTCTCTAGACTTGTGCCTAAAAATTTAAAAGAATCAACAAATCGAAAAGGTATGATATCTTTATCATTAATTTGAAAAAAATTTGTAAAAGATATGTAGTTTTCCTTATTTTTTGCTATTACTTGTATTTTTCCTGATAGTTTTCCCAACTGTCGTATAAAAAGATGACTGTCATAACCCGCTAAATTATGAAAAAATATAGGAACAAACTTAGGCAAACAATATCTAATATTGCAATAAGAATGAGCTGCACCACGATACCGTCCTGTAAGATGGCAATGATCTTTAACTTTATCGTCAAACAATATTTTATCACAAAGAAAACAATTTGTAGCCCGAGCAAAGTTCGCTTTGTCTTCATTTGTTAAACAAATAGCCACTGGCGACTGCAAAACGTTATAAATATCGGTTATATCCAATAATAGACTTTCTAAAAACTTTTCTACACAGGCTGGACCTCGATAAGATACATATTTATTACGCGACTTATCATAAGAACACACAACGTAATAAGCAAATGCTGATGGTACGTGTTTTTGCAATATCTTTGTACAGCCTGATCCAGAATCGAGTTCAGTTGGTTTTAATAATGATTCAAAATCTGCGTATAAGACGAAGGGCATGTCATGCATTCGCTCGTAATGATTAAATTGAATTCGTGTTCCATCACCGGGTAATATTGTCGATACACCACCACAAACATGAGCTTTCAGTTTATCATTACTATCAAAGAATATCATACAATCCTCGCATAAATATATTTTAGAATGATGTTTAGTTAATTGAAGACGAAGTAATTTAGATAAATCTTTAATAAGACAGTAATGGGTGCGTTTTCTGTTTTCCAGGAAAAGCATATTAATGTGATGATCTTTGCGAATCTCGCTTTTGTATAAAGGTCCAACAATGTTACCATTCTTTTGAATGCCGTAAATATTAATACTTATGCGAGGATTATTCTTTTCAAAAACTTTGATGTCCGCAAACCCAACTGGAAAAATCATATTTTTGATATTGAGTACATTTTTAAAGTGTGGGTAAGCTGACGTTCGATGTGCGTTTCTGTTTATAGGAAATAGTGCTGCCATGACACACCATAAAAAACAATAATTATCAGAATTTTGAATGTTGATACATGCTCGTTTACATTTTATGGACTTTGGTAATTCTATAAAACTGGAGCCTCTTAACGGGTTATATTTGTTTATATTTACTTCTAGATATAGGCTTTGTAAATAGGCCCACCCACTATCTCTTTCTTCAAATTCTTCAATTTTTTTACAAATTAAGTGAATAATTTTTGAAAACATATCTTCAAAATTGAAGTTTTGATGCAAGATGAAGTTTTCCGTTGCAAATGACTTGATTGAAATCGAATCATACTTACTAAGCAGAAAGAATTCACAGAAAAGTTCAAAATTAGCTTTAACATTAGTGTGAGCTTGAATTTTCGCTATGAGCAATAGGCGTACGCGAGAGCGCAAGTGCCATAAAAACTCGGCGGGCAGGCGGGCGAACACGCGCACTATCATGACCCTCATCTTGATATCGAACACGGTACGATGCTATACGATTACGAAAAGCGCTATGAACTTTTTCAACCCCCTCACTATCAACGACCGAACTGTTGTTCTTATGTAAAATACTTTTCAAATGTGCAGAGAAAACTTTGTTATTTACGGATACGTCACAAACTGAACAGAAAGTAGACCTCGACATTATGATTTGGACAGTACAAATTCTCAAAGTTAAAGTAATAAAGGCTTAAGTATGTAAGTACCTAATCTTTGAGTTTGCTAACGATAAACAATAAGTAAACCAGCTAAAACATAATTTACGCAGAGAGAAACAAAAGAGAACCTATTTTTTAACTTTATCTTTATAAAATATCCCCTCTGTGGTAAACTTTGCCTTAGCTAATTTTACAAATTTTTTTAATGCGTAAAATTCTGGAGATTCTGCTTCGCCTTGCAAGCGTACCCAAACGATAGCGCGCTCGCACCGGTCAAGGCCGCTGAGATTAGATACCTCCTTCTGGTTGTAGAGGCGTAGCTCCACTAGCAAGTCGCCGTCGAGCTGTGCAGTCCGACGCGTTACACCACCAGGTACTCGGCGTGTCAGGATACTGGTGGTCTTGTTTGGCAGGTTTAGCGGCCGCGAAACCTCGCTGTCCGACTCTGAGTCGAACAACCACTCAGAAGTATTGGACGACGATGTATTCTTCACTTCTGCACTCTTCGCCTTCGATAGGCACTTTATCGCCTTGCTTCTCTTCTTTGGACTAGGGAGATAGAAAAAGGATACACGATTATTGTACACATTAAACACTTGAAATTTAGATATATGTAAATATAGCAATAAAAGTACCTGATGTCTCCGTCGTCGGTATCAAAGAAAAGGTCAGATTCACAGCTCTTCTTGGCTGACCTTTTGTTTTGCTTGCTATCCGACCTGAAAATAGTAAATATCATATTAGTATTAAGAGTGGTTACAAGAAAACGAGTTGAAGATTCACATCTTCAATTCATAAGATAAAAAAAATATCATCATCATCAGTCAATCAGCATGCCACTGCTGGGCTTGATGGTCCCTCGTGAAGACAGCACTTGGAGAGGTCACGTCATATACAGCCTGGTCCAACGGCTCAATTTGTTGAAGCATGAAGATGATCAACCACTTATAGACAATTAAAGAATAGATATAAAGTATAGCAATAAAGTATAAAAACTTACGAACATTTTTCAGCTGTCTTGGTCTTGAGATTTTTTGATGAGGAGGTACTGAAGCACTGTTAGTGGTCAGAGATAGCACTGGAGTGTACTGTGACTACAGTTTTTCCGGATTTTATATAAGAAAAGTGCAATGCAAGTAATAATTTTACTGAGGTTCTCAACCTATACCTTATCTTTATAATCATTTTTATTTAACATTAATTAAAGACTAATCTAAAAAAGAATGCTCATTAATTTTTATATTGTTAAATAAGTAAGTAATATTATAAAATATGATATATATAATCATAAAATTATTAATTTCCGTCCAAATCATATCCACACAAAATATTTATAAGAAAACAAATATGCATTCACGGATATGATGTCTATACGTTACCGAGATGCCTAATGCATTCACTTCCACTTCCATGGTCAGTGTTCGTTTTTCAAACACTAAAGAACTGACACTTTATTTAGAGAAAATATTTTTTTTTTCGTGATTTTTTTATCACACCGCGCGTTTTAGGCAAAGGAGACGCGAAGCGCTCTGGGTACTATGGTACCCGGGACGTGTGAGTGGAGCAGTTCTCAGGTCTGCAACAAAATTTTTGATCCGCAGTTGCGTATGATCCAAAAACGGTCCGATCATCGGCTGAACTTCGTCAGCTATATAAAAAAAAAGTACTTACGTAGCAAGAAAGAAACAAAACGACGAACTGACGCAATTACGTGTATTGGATTTTTATTTTCGAGGTAGTAGTAGATCGTTATTCAGCATCACAACATCTAAGAGAAGATTATAGTTTGGTAGTTTACTTTCAAAAAGTCGGTTCCATACTCGAAATATAAAACTTAATAACGTTTTGCACCTCTGACTTTCATGATATTTAGCAAAATTTGATATTTACCCATAATTCTACCAATGTGCAATATGACGCGGAAATAATCAGCAAATTAATTGTTTGTCGTTTATTTCCACAAACTTGCAATACAATACTGTGCATATACAGCAAAATAGTTGGTAACCGTTTAATTCTGCTGATGCAGAAATCTCGTGTAAGGCTGCATGCTCCAAATTTTTTTTCATTTCGGGTTTATTATATTTATTTAAATTATACATGTACATACATATTTACAATTACTAACGAATATTATCTCCAAATTAAAAAGTCTTCTTTATAATAACGGATGCGATTTCTAATTTTCATTTTTCGATACTACTATTTAAAACAGATAAACAATAGGTATATCGTTCTATTAGGCGAACCGAATGTATTTATAGCATAACGATATTGATACGACATGAGGACAGAACCATAGAAGTTTATGAAAATTATTGTAATAATACATAGGTGGTATTCATCGGCAGCATCTCATACACGTTCCCACCGCACTACCCTATTTAATTAGGATGTTAAGACCTTAGTCAGCCAAGGTAGGTAGTTAAAATGTTCTTAATATTTTTTATATTTTCATTTTTTAAATTATTGGAATATTTATTTTCTATTTTTTATTCGTGTGATGACTGGAACACATCTTTCAGGGATTAGCCCGCCCTTTTAAATATTTTGTAAAAATCAACAATTTTATACTTTGTTTTATAATAAAGAATATATTTAATTGAAGTAATTTAATAAACAAATAAAAGTATTAACGTGTGAAAGAAGCCTTATTATTTGAGTAAGCACTCGTAACTGGATATATGAATAATGTGCAATAAATTTATTGCTGATAAATGAATTTCGTGGGAATGCTTTGAAACTGTATGGCAGGCAGAGTGTAGAACGGTACTTATCCGAGAGTTGAGTCCTGAAGCTACGAAACCTCAACCTGTTTAATTTCTGTTGTTATTGCACTGCTACCTAGTTGAATGCCTTAATATTCTGAGATAGAAAACCTTGAAAATGTGTCTAGTAAATCGCAATCAATCAAAAGTATACTGTTTACAGTCAAACAACACAACACAATAGAAACATTATGAAATGAAATGAAATAAAAAATCTTCTTTTCCATTTAACCCTATATGATGTATATTGGGCAATCTTAAACTGTTTTCATCAAATCACCGTAAACGAACGCAGTGAGATTTGCGGAGCTAGAGCGCAGCGAAGCGTAGCTCAAATCTCACTGCGTTCGTTTGCGGTGTTTTGATGAAAACTGTTTTAGAATGCCCAATATACACCTACTTATTAAGTTTAATAAAAAGATTTAAATGCAAATATTAAAAAATATAATCGAAATACCAACTTCAAAAACACAAAAACTTCGAATAATAACACACGAATCACTCAACACTACAATGCTAGAGTTCAATAAAGATTTAGTTATTTTCTTTGTGTAAACAATTTATAAATAAATTTCATTTCAGGATCGTCTACAGTATGGCACACCAACTGACTTGCCTTTTCATAAGTTTAAAGCGCATGTAAAAAAGACTCTAATGAGTAAAGGATATTATAAAGTCAACGATTATTTAAATGATGCCAATGCCTGGTGTTAATATGAAGTTATTATTCGTTATAATGTCAATAATCGTGTTGTTGTGTATAGCTATTGATGTTAACAAATGTTGTTTGCAGAAAAGAACTGACACTGATTTTGAATTAGACTAAGTTATCAAATGTTTGGTAACAACATTATTTATTGTATTATGATTAATGTATACGTCTATAACTTATTTTTTGACATTTTAAGTGTATGTAAGCATACCGATTGTATTTTTTTTTAAAGTTTCAATGACTATGTAACAAAACCAAAATTGTAAATGGTGATTTAAAAGAGGAGATAAAAAATTTGACCTTTCGAGTTTCTTGCCTGTTCTTCTCGAGAAGGCTCTCCCAATTTCCGAACAGGTGTAGATTCAACTTTTTTTTTTTTTCATTACTACTTGTATTTGCAGACATCTTGAGTAGGTATATTCAGGATGTATGCACATACAAGGTTAAATTTATGTTTCCTTTAAATTAGAATGTTTTGCTTTGTTTTGACGTCAATAAGTGCCTGTAAAGGCCTAAGTTGAATAAAGATTTTTGAATTTGAATTTGAAAAAGTACATGGCGCCCATTTACTCGTAGGTCTCAATTCTTCTGTCGTTGCAGTCGACGACCATACCATGTCGTAAGTTGGACTTGATTCGCGGTTTTACGTTTACGTTTCTGGCGGAATACATCATTACATTCAATAGCAGTACCAACTTTAGTGACAATGACACAAAATAGAATTTCGCAAGGTTTATAATTTGACGTAATCGGACCATGCTTTGGGTAGTCTTTTGATATAAAGACTTAAGTACCTTTTGATTTCACAGATGATTCGTATAATTTCTAAATGTGATGGATAAGATGGACTTTAGTGCCTTACGCTGTGTACATTTGATTTAATATTGTAATAAGCTAGGTAATTGTTCTCAAAAATTTTAAAAATTGTTCGTTGTAATGTAAAAGGTAATTGTAGCCTTCATTTTGAATTTTTAATATTATTGCGCCTTTTTTTTACCAAAACACCAGGTCAAGTCTACGTAAACATTTTACCTCCACATGGGTTTAAAAATCATGCAGCATACCTTAAAAGCTTGCCGGAACTTATTAGACATCAAACTGTACAGTATTGGGTTAATTACTGTTGATAAGTAGCTGTTGTAGCATAAAAAGTTGACGATTCGCCATATCTGCGAAAAAAAAGAAGTCATAAAATAACTTATAGTCTAATAAAAAAATAATTAATTTATGAACTTTTTTTTATTTATTTATAGGTTTATAACTGTCAATATTTTTTACAAATCAAACACCTTACTTCTAAACATATTCTGGTAAAAAAAGTTAAGCTAAAAAAAAAACTATTCGAGCAACATTTATGAACTATGATTACATATTTATTTATTGTATAACTAGCTGTGCCCGCGAACTACGTTTCGCCATCAAAATGCTTAACACAGTGTTTAGTTTTTTCCTCCTTTTTATTCCATAATGATTCAACTTTATTCTGCCTTTCTTGAGCAGCGGCCATTTCGAAATTAGGACAATTTTGTAGGTTCGTAATGCTCTAGGTTATTTAAGCGGCGGCCATGTTGAATTTACTTGCTTGCGGCCATGTTGCTTGGAAACGAACTTTTATCCGCCTTTTTTGAGCAGCGGCTATGTTAAATTTATGTCAGTGTTGCTAGGTTCATAATGTTCTACTCATCAAGGCCTTTCATTTGACACCAATATTGCTGGGTTTCAAAACGAAACTTTTATCCATTTTTTTGAGCGGTGGCCATGTTTAGTTTAGGGCAATTTTCCTAGGTACCTAATGCCCTACTCTTCAAGGCCTTTCATTTGATACCCATATTGCTAGGTTTGGAAACTAACTTTAATCCACCTTTTTTAAACGGCGGCAATGTTGAATTTATGTCAATGTTGCTAAGTTCATAATGCTCTACTCTTTAAGGCCTTTCAGTTGATATCCATATTGCTACGTTTGGAAAAGAATTTTTATCCGTTTTATTTGAGTGGCGGCCATGTTGAATTTAGGGCAATTTTCCTAGGTTCATAATGCTCTACTTTTCAAGGCCTTTCATTTGATACCCATATTGCTCGGTTTGGAAACAAACTTTTATTCGTTTTATTTGAGTGGCGGTCATGTTGAATTTAGGGCGATTTTCCTAGGTTCATATTACTCTACTTTTCAAGGCCTTTCATTTGATACCCATATTGCTGGGTCTGGTAACGAACTTTTATCCTTTTTTCTTAGCGACAGCCATGTTGAATTTATGTCAGTGTTGCTAGGTTCATAGTGATCTACTCATCAAGACCTTTCATTTGATACCCATATTGCTGGGTTTGGAAATGACCTTTTATCCGCTTTTTTTTAAGCGGCGGCCATAATGCTTTGAGGGTGATTTTCCTAGGCTCATAATGTTCTACTTTTCAAGGCCTCTTTCATTTGATACCTATATTGCTAGGTTTGGAAATGAACTTTTATCCACCTTTTTTTGAGCGGCAGCTATGTTGAATTTAAGTCAATGTTGCCAGGTTCATAGTGATCTACTCATCAAGACCTTTCATTTGATACCCATATTGCTGGGTTTGAAAATGATCTTTTATCCGCCTTTTTTTTTTGAGCGGCGGCCATGATGCTTTGAGGGCGATTTTCCTAGGCTCATAATGCTGTACTTTTCAAGGCCTTTCATTTGATACCTATATTGCTAGGTTTGGGAACGAACTTTAATCCACCTTTTTTTGAACGGCAGCTATATTGAATTTAAGTCAATGTTGCCAGGTTCATAGTGCTCTACTCATCAAGGCCTTTCATTTGATATGCATATTGCTGGGTTTGGAAACGAACTTTATCGGCAGTCATGTCGAATTAAGTCAACGTGGGTAGGTTCAATGTGTTATACTCTTTAGGTCCTTCGTTCGATATCTATGTTCCTTGGGTGGATCTAAAAAAATGTGATCCGTCATTTTAGACATTAGGATCAAGAGTCCCGTCCCGTCCCTCTACGCGTAACTCAGAACATTGCAGTCAGATATTTTTATTTAATGATCAATATTAATCTATTACTTTTAATAGTTTTAAATTGACGAAAGAGTTTGATTCCTTAGACATAATGTTATATATATTCCTTAGATATAATGTTATATATAATGTTATGTATAGAATATATTATATCACCTTTCATAATACCTTGAAAAGGGTGTCTTTATCTTCACTTTTCAACATTTCAAATATTTCAAAAATTGTACCGATTTTGTGAAAATTAGTCAAGAATGAAACCAATCTACAAATTTTATTGTGACTCGATATTGTCATAAAAATACTTTATACATTGGTTGTATGGCTTGATCCTTTTGCCTTACCACCACGGTATGACATAAGAAAAAGACAATTTGGTTGGCGAAATCCAGATGGGCACAGCCATTAACAGAAAATATTAAATTTTTATTTCCACTTTGTGACAGACTTGTCAAAATAATTTCACGTGCGCCATGTTGATTTTCTACTTAAGCATTGTTCGAAAATGTTATATGGTATTTTTTCACTAAAAATAAAATGTGAATTTAAACAAATGAATTTATGCCTAAATGTTCTTCCGGAAAATTCTAAGCATTGTGGTGTAAGCCATATCAAATTCTGTCCAGTAGTTTCAGAGATCTTTCCGGACAAACAGACAAACAAACAAATAAACAAACAAACAATTTTTTTTTAACTATTCTATTGTGTTCTGCTTATGATTTTAAGGCGACCTGTGTATTTTTTTTCTTAATATTTCGCAATTACAGATTTTTGAACCCCTAAGATTTTATTTTATATAGAGATAGAGAAGAGATATTATATTTACTCTAGCGGTCCCCTACAACCCGCTCTGGACCAACGTGATGGGAGCTTGGAAGAGGCCTGTGCTCAACAGTGGGCATATAACAACGACAAAATTAGTATTGTTATTTTAAAAAACTAAACATGTTTCTAATTATACGAGCAATCCCATCCAACCCATTACCATTTACAAAGAAATATCAAAAATTGTTTTAGCAAATATTGAATTTAAAGGATTTTTCAGTAAAAGACTGGATGGATTCGTCTGAAGGTCATGATTTTACGATTTTAAACTCAGGACTCATTTCATTGAAATGCTCGAGGGCCGGTTATACATACGGTTCATCGTTTCGAACAATCTGAAATAATAATATGTTGCTATCTTCAATAGTCAAAATTTCTGATTAAGTATACGAATTTGTTTAGAAACTCAAAATAATTAAATACGTCCTCTATTTGTAAATCGAATTCTCTGCCGGAAATAAGTTTACACTGGCGATCTATCACAACAATATTTATAGTTGCACGGGTTTTGTGATCACGATGTCATCTTTGACTTATGACTTTGACAATGACATCTACATTTTTAGCGATATGAATATACACCAATATTCCTTCGTTTTGATCGGTTTGAATCTGTATCGACTGATCTGTACCGTATATGGGCCTTTTGAGAGTTAATGAACTAACTGTTTATTCGTAACTATTAAGAATCCTTTGACATGCTGACATTGAAACACACTACTTTCAACTTTATTAGATTTCGCGTGTCTCAACTTGCCCATATACGAGTATGGTACGGTTTATTTACTATCGAACATGATAACTTACTTTGTAATAGTCTTCGTACTTATAGCTTGGATGAATTATCATAAATCTTAGGAGGCAGTAAGGCGACCAACAAAAGAAGAATGAAGCGGCTACAGCAGCTGAAAATAAAATGTACAATAATTGTTTTCAAATATTTGAATAGATGTAAATAATCTATACATCTATATACAAATAATAAAAATTGAAGTGTCTGTTTGTAATGTCAAAATAATAAGTTTTTACTAAATGGGTGTGAATTTATATCGGGTACCAATAACAAAACAACAATTTAAAAAAAATTGTCTGTCTGTTTGTTCCCGATAATATCTGGAATGGCTGCACCGATTTTGACAGGACTTTCAGTAATATATAGCTAATTATATAAGGTATAATAACGTAGGCTACTTTTTATCAACTTCAACAAAAGTTACTATTCCAGGCGGACGAAGTCGCGGGCACAGCTAGTTTATAATAATTAAGTCTCTTATTTTATAGTCACTGGGCCTTTAAATAATTTTTCATACCACCTGCTCGACAATGCTCAATAGGCTAGATGAATAAAATTTTGTTTTGCATTAATAGAAGCTCATTCATATAATAAACAGAAAGAAAAAATCGGTTTTCGAATAACTATAAAAACAACCAAGATATAAAGTATTAAAGATTTATCTCCATCTCTTTCTAGCAAAACGGCAATTTACAAGGACTCAATAATGACGTCACGGTTGATGTCGGATCTCTCTGTCTAATTGCCTTCAAATTAACAACTTAAAATGCTCGTATCTAATGTATTTTTAACCCGATTTTAATTCTAATTTCACAGGACTGCATCTTTTTCCACAGTATTTTAATATATAATGACGAGACGTAAAAATTAGAATTCAGTCATCATCCCAATTATAACCCCCTTAAGCTCAACGTAAAGCCAGACATAGAAAAACACATTGGCAGTCTCGAACCCCGGAACTGCCGATTATATTACGGGTATTTTGCACATGTTAAGAAAAAATCTAAATATGTATATAGTTAGGAGTGTATTGTATAAATGACTCTAATTTTTCATAGACATAATAATATATATGTTACAGTCATAAGTACTGATTAATAATGCTAAGCTATTAGCTATTAGCACGGACCGAAAATACCTACATATATAAAACCAGCCAAGTGCATGTCGGGCCAAGCGCAGTGTAGGGTTGCGTAGTTGCAAATGCCAACTTTGAGTTCACACTCACACCTCACAATACGTTGCTATTAAATTAGGCATTATTATTAATATTAAAGCTGCAATGATTTAACATTTCCTTAACTCCACGTGGTTCGTAAATTTATATTCAGTACTAATTTTCAATGAAATTTTACTTTTCCGAATACATTTTATTAGTTGGTCGTCTATGTACTCAACTCTGATAGTTTTCCCTTAAGCTTCGTTATACTACTGTTGTAATTTTTTTCACGTATCCATATATAACCGTTTAGCAGATAAATGGGGGAGACACTTACTTCTAAC